>JAZDUH010000149.1:147500-1347500 GCA_036419115.1 Scarus forsteni | reverse complement strand
GTCAGTGGGGACATCTTGTGGATGGAGAGGAGAAATACGGTGAATTTCACAAATAGTGCATTTGATTAGAAGATTAGAAGATCGCTGACTACACCTTTAACTTAACTACTTACTACTGGTAAGATAGTTCCTTACCAGTTTTAAGAGTGTTTAGAGAGAGCTGAGTTGAAAGAAGAAGACAAGAGTATAACTACAGTACTGTAATCTTACTGGAAGGGTGATATTCATACTGGTGTAATAAATAATTTTATCACATTTACCATATTTTTTCGTTTTTTGCAAAGCAAGATTTTTGTGGAAAGCAATTAAACGCCTGTTCCAAATAGTCGCCTGGTCCCAAATAAACGCCTGGTCTGCTCAGTGATTGAAACCAATAAACGCCCCGGCCATTATTTGGTATTTTACGGTATATATATTAGGGGTGTAACGAAATTTCGTGCCACGATCCTGAGAAACATCCACCACCTCAACAGTCAACAGGACCCAAATCTCAACAAGATAACCGCTTTAACTTGTTTAATGAAATGTTGTGGCAGTTTGGACCTCAGATGGAAGAAAACACATTTATGTGCAAAGAGTGGAAAAAAATGTTAGAAACCTTAAATAATAAAGAGAGCCCTGGGAGAGCACACATCCATAAATCTTACAATGTTTTTGATCATAATGTTTATGTTGGTTGTTTTCTAGATATTTCAAGTCAAACGTTCAACCGTAGGAAAATCCTGAAGTCTATGCTAACATCACAGGATATGTCAAGATCCTGAGAGAACAGCTAATATTTACTTAATGCAGCACAACAAAGTAAAATAAAATGTATGGATGTTTGTCCACTCAAGGCTTCTGAACGCTGAAGACAATTAGCCACATTTTTTCTGATTTATAAACCATCCACTGAAAACAGCTCTGGGACCCACTTTTGGGTCTTGACCCACAGGTTGAGAACCACTGCATTTAGGGCTTGATCCTTTGCAGACTGCTCTTCTATCATATAAGTGATGCAGGAAACCTCAGGGTGTATTTATCATTTAGAAAAATGAACTGAAAACACAAGCTGGACTGCCCAGGAAAGTTAAGTTTTCAAAAGTTGAGTTTTCTTTAAGAATAAACTGGAGGCAACTGGACTGTGTTGAGTTTTGGAAAGACGCTTTACCTCTCATCCAAGAAGCTTCTCCAGTTTCAAATGGCTGGTGAAGAAAGCAGGTACTTAAACTTACAAGAGAAGGAGACAACAACCATAGAAGGAGAGGCGTGTAGAAAGGACCTTGTCCATTAGCCCTACTCTACTCTACCCGACTCTACCCGGCTCGACTGTACTCGCCTTGTGCTGCTTTTCCATTAGCCCCAGTCGCCTGCCCAACGGGGTGCAGTGTCGCTGTAAACAGCTGAGCAGCACTGCAGTGATGTCGTTTTGAGCGCAACACAACAATCTGTGGCTTTTTGTCACAAACCGAGTAAAAAAGGAAAGCAGAAGAAGGCTGCAGGTGGTAAGAAGAAATACCCCTTGAGAAGCACAGGAGAGTTTTGGAAGCTATACAACAGAATGAAGCCGAGGACGAGAGTAATCCAGCTGCAAAGAAAAGACGTATGAGGGTAAGCTAATGGTAGCTACCACGAGCATGCTAGGTCATCGCACTCATGACTCATCGATGACGACATTGTCCGACCAATCAGTAGCCGGCAGTCGGTGATGTCATCTTTTAGTATGGACTCAGCTCGCTTGGAACCAGAGCGGAGTAGGTACTAAAACTAGCTTGTTTTAGGAGGTACCAGGCTAGTGGAAACACGCTGCTAATCGAGTAGGGCCGAGTAGAGTAGGGCCAAGGTGTGCTAGTGGAAAAGGGCCATTAGAAACTCTTCACAGGGCCATATACATATGTATATGTATATATAAATATATAAATATATTTATATATATGTATATATATATATATATATATATATATATATATATACATATATATGTATATAGATATATATATAATGCTACATGCCACATCATTTTGAAGAAATAAAGTTAGTTTAAAGGATTTTTTTACCTGCTTCTGGTGTTGGCTCCTGGACACTTGAGCCTCAGCCGAGTTTCAAAACATGGATGCTTCATGTAATTCCTCCTTCTGATTGGTCTTAGCGTCGCCACGTCATGATGTGTTGCATTCACTGAAGATGGGAAACTACAGACTCTGTAGTGGCTCAGTCAATGTACGGTTCTACTATACTGCTAAAAACATATCTTGGACTAAAGTCGTGGAGCCCCAGGCCAGGACCTTCCCAGTTAATCACTGGACATCTTCTCAGATGAACCTCCCTTCCTGATAAAGTCACCTGAACACCTGTCCTCCATAAAGACAGGTCAAAGAGAGGTCTCTGTAACAGCCAAAATATTAAAAAAACAGTCTTGTAAAATATTTATATCAAACAGGAAGGTGCTCATCACTAGCACCTCCCTCTTCATCATATGCAGAACCAATTAAGAGAGTGATGGACAGAACAATCATCTAAACACCTGCCAGGTTTTAAAGGTTCTACCCTCCCCAAACACTTTCTATGGGCTGTTGCCCAGATGGATGTTTCTAAGTAATTACAACTAAACACAACATACTGGTCCATCTGGTGTGTCGGGTTAGCTAACGACAGTGCGCAGAGGAAACAACCGTAGATCCAGGGTGCAGATGATGCTGATGGTGAGGTCTGAGTCTCGTCTTTAATTGTTCACAAATATTGTTGACATAGATATAGAAATATAGATTGTGAAGCTTACATCACACAACTGGTAGTTACACACAGCCTGAGGCCGTTTGCGGTCACATATGGGGAATTCTATATAACAACAAAAACGCTCAATGGACACAAAAGCAAAGACAAACTGCAAGGATGTTAATGTCCAATGCTGTTTCTTCATCAATGCAAGCAGGATATAACACACTAGATTCACACACACACACAAAAGCACACGCTCATACACACTCTTGTCAGTTCTTTAGTTAAGCCGGTGACAAGTGGGCCTGCCTGACGGGGAGAGTCTGAGTGGCTCTCCGCGGAGCTGCTGAGCACAGCTAATCACTGCGAGGAGCATCTTAGAGTCCTCTGATGTCCTGTGAGATTCAAACAAACATATTCACAAACAAACACACACACACACACACACACACAAACACACAGAGTCCAGGAGCTCTGTGCTGCCCGACGCTCTGGAGAAGAGCAGTGAGAGTCTCTGAGTGTTTCCAGCTCTCGTCTCCGGGGAGAACACACAGACTTCAACACGCTCACCAGTTTGATGATACATCAGGATTAATTTCATGTCACAGCCTTTAGACTCAGACTCTCAGAGGAATATCCAACCGATTACAATGAAGTTAGAACTTTTTCAACAGCTTCTGTTTCCAAAATTAACTCCAAAAACCTGGCTGACATTTTTTGGTTTACCAGTTTAACATGTATGAGTCACAGAGTGATTGATATTTCTGAACATAATTTTATTTTACTCATTTTGAAGCTGTTGTATCATTCAATGTTAGTCATCTCTACCTAATGGCCCTTTTCCACTAGCACGCCTTGGCCCTACTCTACTCGGCCCTACTTGATTAGCAGCGTGTTTCCACTAGCCTGGTACCTCCTAAAACAAGCTAGTTTTAGTACCTACTCCGCTCTGGTTCCAAGCGAGCTGAGTCCATACTAAAAGATGACGTCACCGACTGCCGGCTACTGATTGGTCAGACAATGTCGTCATCGATGAGTCATGAGCACGACGACCTAGCATGCTAGCGGTAGCTACCATTAGCTAACCCTCATACGTCTTTTCTTTGCAGCTGGATTGCTCTCGTCCTCGGCTTCATTCTGTTGTATAGCTTCCAAAACTCTCCTGTGCTTCTCAAGGGGTATTTCTTCTTACCACCTGCAGCCTTCTTCTGCTTTCCTTTTTTACTCGCTTTGTGACAAAAAGCCACAGATTGTTGTGTTGTGCTCAAAATGACGTCATCGCAGAGCCGCTCTTTGTTTACAGCAACACTGCACGCCATTGGGCAGGCGACAAGGAATGGAAAAGCAGAACAAGGTGAGTAGGGCTAATGGAAAAGGGCCATTATAATCATTATAGATGTTAATGTAAATTTTACCTGATTAATATTGATTATACTCTTACATAAACTCTCACTACAATCATACAAACATGAGGACCCAGATGTAGCATCTCAAGAGGCTAACCTCTAATAAATCAGACGACAGGTCTATGGTTCATGGATCTGTCACTAACTTTAGTTCTTACTTTAGTCCACTTGTCTCCTCTTTCCTCCCTTCCTTCACCCTCACACCAACACAGCATGGTGTGGATTTGCTGTTCATCATGAGACTGGGATCCACATTCAAGATTTCCTGCTGCTTAACAGAAGGTTTTTTCTTGAGCCATGATGGAGGGATTCATGTGGATTTTTGTATATGCATGTGTATTTTATATATGCTCTTACAGTTGCATGAAAAAGTATATGAACTCTTTGGGATTACTTGGATTTCTGCTTAAATTGGTCATAAAATATGTTCTGATCTTCATCTAAGTCACATCACTAGACAAACACAGTCTGATTAAACTAATGCTGCACACAAAATATACATTTTCATGTTTTTATTCAACACACTATGTGAACAGTCACAGTGCAGGGTGGAAAAAGTACGTGAACCTTTGGATTTAATAACTGGTTGACCCTCCTTTGGCAGCAATAACCTAAACCAAACATTTCCTGTAGTTGTAGATCAGACCTGCACAACGGTCAGGAGGAGTTTTGGACCATTCTTCTGTACAAAACTGTTTCAGTTCAGTAATATTCCTGGGATGTCTGGTGTGAATCGCTCTTTTGAGGTCATGCCACAGCATCTCAATCGGGTTGAGGTCAGGACTCTGACTGGGCCACTCCAGAAGCCGTATTTTCTTCTGTTGAAGCCATTCCATTGTTGATTTACTTCTATGCTTTGGGTCGTTGTCCTGTTGCATCACCCATCCTCTGTTGAGCTTCAGTTGGTGGACAGATGGTCTGAAGTTTTTCTGCAAAATGTCTTGATAAACTTGGGAATTCATTTTTCTGTCCATGACAGCAATCCGTCCAGGCCCTGAGGCAGCAAAGCAGCCCCAAACCATAATGCTCCCTCCACCATATTTCACAGTAGGGATGAGGTTTTGATGTTGGTGTGCTGTGCCTTTTTTTTCTCCACACATAGTGTTGTGTGTTCCTTACAAACAACTCAATTTTGGTTTCATCTGTCCACAGAATATTTTGACAGTAGTGCTGTGGAACATCCAGGTGCTCTTTTGCAAACTTCAAACATGCAGCAATGTTTTTTATGGACAGTAATGTCTTCCTTGGTGGTGTCCTCCCATGAGCTCCATTCTTGGGTAATGTTTTACGTATGGTAGATTTGTCAACAATAATGTTGGCATGTGCCAGGGATTTCTGTAAGTCTTCAGCTGACACTCTAGGATTCTTCTTCACCTCATTGAGCATTCTGCGCTGTGCTCTCACAGTCATCTTTACAGGACCACCACACCTTGGCAGAGCAGCAACAGTGCTGAACTTTCTCCATTTGTAGACAGTCTGTCTTACCGTGGACACATGGACATCAGGGCTTTAGAGATACTTTTGTAACCCTTTCCAGCTTCATGCAAGTCAACAATTCTTGATGGTAGATCTTCTGAGAGCTCTTCTGTGTGAGGCATGGTTCACATCAGGCAATGCCTCTGAGAACAGCAAACTCACAACTGGTGTGTGTTTTTTATAGGGTATGGCAGCTTTAACCAACACATCCTATCTAATCACATTGATTGGACTGACTCCTGGCTCCAATTAGCTCTTGGAGAAGTAATTAGCTTAAGGGTTCACATACTTTTTCCACCCTGCACTGTGACTGTTTACATAGTGTGTCGAATAAAAACATGAAAACTTATAATTTCTTGTTCTGTATTAGTTTAAGCAGACTGTGTTTGTCTAGTGATGTGACTTAGATGTATGACTCAGAGGGCCCTAATTTCGTGGCGTGGTGCAGCGCAGCGCAGGGGGCGCAGAGCCAGCGCACCCCACGCAGTGTTAATTTCGTCCGCTGTGCACTGCCAATTTGACAATTTGGTGGACCGTCTGCGCAGAGATGGGTGTGATGGCACACCAGGGGAGGTGACGGCGCACCAGGGGCAGGTATCGGCAGATTCATTTTAGCGCAGTGACAATTTCGTGCCAAAAACTGCAGAAAGTGCGCTGAAAGCTTGCCAGCTCCAACCTGGTCTATTCTCGGCGCAAGCGAAGCGCACCCTCCACAGCTGTAATTTGGTGACAAGCACATGTGCACACACGTCAACAAAGCCTCAGAGGCAGGTTTCCAGAGTGTCAGGTACATTCAATAAACAATCACAGCAATCACTATTTAATGTAACAGTCTGAACCAGCAGATACATTTGTATCTATATTAACTGTCCCGTCACATCTGATGTCGGATTAAAGCCGTTTGTCATAATGGAAACTTAACCTGACAGCAGCTGGAAGTTTGATGCACATCTTACAAGTCAACAATAAACAGCCTTAACATCTGATACTGAGTAAATATCTGGCTTCTCTCATTTCATTAAATTCAAAGAAAAAAGAGAAAATAAATGTATGTCACTCAGGATTTACCTGTGATTTCCCATATTTCTCTGTATTAGTCTTTATTTTTAATGTGATCTAAAAAGATGGAGTACATTATTGCAAGGAGGATGAGGAGGAGACACCGGGAGAGTATACAGTATATCACTAAAGGCTCTGCTATTTGGTGATAACAAACCAGGAGTGCAGGTGGATCACAAGCATTATGAATGGATAAGCCAGCTGCCGTGTAACTGTCTCTTAATTTTTTACTTCTATTAATGACAAAGGAACAGATTACATCTGTCCCGGGAGCTGGCCACCCATTCACGCCTTTTCTCCTCCCTCTCTGGCACTTGCGCTGAGGGGCAGGGGCGGCGGCGTGGATGCGCTCCTCTGCACCTCTCTTGGCACTGCAGGAAACTTGCAAAGTGCGCTGGTCACACCCTGTCCGTGCGGCGAAGGCCGGCACAGGGCAGATGCGCCTGCGACTGCGACTGCGCCTGGTCTACAAAATTAGAGCCCAGAAAGTAATCCCAAAGGGTTCACATAGTTTCTCAATATATGTGTATCCATAAAATGAAGAGTTTTATGCTGTATTGTAGTGTCTTGAGGTACCACATGTTATGAATTGATTACAAATAAAGATTAATTGACTGATTAATTGATTGACTGACAAAGCCATCAGTCACTAACCTCTAGTTTCCAACGGGAATGTCGTGGAACAGCAGTGCAATGTTGAAGATAAAATTCATTTTTGTCATTTTTCCACTGGCTGCACTAACTGCTCGCAACAAGCTTATTTTCAACGGCACCTGCAGAGCTGGTGTGTCAGTATACACAGGACAGAACACACCATCAAGAAAGTCAGCCTCAAAAATCAACACAGAGCATCCGGACTCTTCAAAATAAAACCGTGAAATGCTGCAGAGGCTGTGAGGTGTTAGCAGTTAGCCTCAGGCCGTATTACCTGCTGAGAGTTCACACGCCTCATCGCTGTGGGTGTGCACATTCCCGGCGGGCTAACACAGAGGCAGCAGTTGACGCTGTGCACACTGCTGTTGCAGGACCGTGAACACAGCATCCGGAGGCTCTGATTGGATCTCTGGGGACTTTAACCACGTCACCTCGGAGTCCCAACACCGAGGATGCATATTCAACAACCCCTCTGCCCCCCCTGGGAAAATGAGACCACAGCCTGGTTCATCTGCAAACCAGGTACAAACCACAGGTGAGGAGGCAGCCCACACACGAGCGGTGAGGAGGTGGTCTCCTGAGGCAGCAGCTCTGCACAGACTGGACCCTCATGGGGGGAAACAGAGCCTGACTGACTCTGGTCTGTCTCTCTACTCCCTTATAAAGGAGAGACTCTAACCCTGCACCAAGTCACCTACACCACTGCTGTTTACGGGAAATCAGAGAGCCACACCCCTTCTTAATTCTGATTGGTCCGTGAGGAAGGGGTGACATTGATGGGCTCAGCACCACTCCAAAAGTTTGACTTGATTTAATTTTTTTAATTGAAAAATGGAGAAATACTTGCGACATGCAAAGAAAACACACAAAAAAGTAATTATACACATAGGAAAAAGAAGAAAGAAGAATAAAATACTTCAAACTTGAACCATTTTACCAGCGAGTGCTGAAATCATAGTGACAAAGAAATGTGTGACTCTGCATTAGGAACACCGAACAGCACTGAAATAGTGAAATAGCTGCTGTCAGTGCAAACAAAAAAACAAAAAGATGGATGTGGAAACTGGCCCTCTTTCAGCCTCCTGCTCTTGTTTATACATTTCTGCTGTTTTGGACCTTTTTAAAGTTTTGTGTTAGCACCAGTGGTGGACAAAGTCCTCAATGCCAGTACTCAAGTCAAAGTATAGATACTCATGTTCAAATACTACTCCATTACAAGTGAAAGTTGCTCAGTCAAATTTTTACTTAAGTTAAAGTACTGGAGTACCTGCTTTTGAAAATACTCAAGTATTAGAAGTACATTTTCCCGTTGACCTTACAGAACGTAATGACTGAAACCATCTACAGAATGCACTGACCTGCTTATAGATCATGTAGAATAAAGAGTTTGAAAATATGCTACAAAGCCCATGGAAATGCAGACTGAAACACTAATGAATCAACAAAAGGACAACCATTGACATTTTCTTTTTTTTAATTTAATTCTGCTAATGTTATAAGCATTAACTGAAATGTGTAAAAGTGTGTATATTCATTGTTTCTGTTTGGCGAAATGCTGCCAAATCTCATTAAAATACCAACTAACTTACTAATGTTAGTGACGTCACATTAAACTGAAACTACTACAAGCGCATAAAACTGTCTAATATTTATCTAAAAGTAAACAAATGTTTACACCATTTTACCTTACTTCCATATGCTTTCTCAGGTTGGACGGCGAGTTTTTGTAGGCGGTGAACACATTTGAACAGAGAACACATTTGAACCGAAAAGAATCATTCTTCATTTGGACCACCTCAAACATGGACTTCAGATATGGCCATGGGTGCTCTGGTGTGGAGTTGTCGTCTTTATCTGCCATAGTAGCCATCATTACTGCCAAGACAACCCGTAATCACCAACGTTAGCTCAACCTTTACCTGCCCGATCGCAGTAGCGTATGCGCTTCTTCTTCTTCTTTGTTGTTTAATGGCGGTTGGTAAACCAACTCAAAAGTGCATTACCGCCACCAACTGGACTGGAGTGTGGAACAGGATGCACGAAGTATAGATAACACCACTTGAACAAATCACATTTTAGAAGAGAAAATAAATTTAATCTGCTGACTTCATACCTGTACCTAAAAGTAACGAGGCCATTTATAGAAATGTAGTGGAGTTAAAAGTAGAATATTTGTCTTGAAAATGTAGTGAAGTAAAAGTCATAAGTTCCAAAATAAAAAAAAAAACTCAAGTAAAGTACAGATACTCAAAAAATGTACTACAGTACTCAAGTAAATCTACTTTGTTACTGTCCACCCCTGGTTAGCACCTCACCAGCTGGCAACTTACTGTTTAACTTCTTATAAAACAAATAGCATATCAGCCAATCACGTAGCAGCAACTCAGTGCAGTCAGACATGTAGACATTACTATGCTATTGGCACTGTTGTGTGTAACACATTACAGTAACGTACCTTCTTTTTGGGGGTAAAAAATAAAGTAATGCACTTCGACTAAAAATGTGATAATGTAACGTAGTTCTTTTTTAGATTTTACTCAACGTTACTTTCCCACAGACAGATCTGACACTGCTGCATTAGACTCGAGAAGTGTTGCCAAGTCTGCTCTTTATAAGAGTCTTTAGGCCTGTTCTTCTCTGAAGTTGCTTGCAAATCTCGTGAGTCGAGGTCATGGGTTGGTTTGGTTTGTTTCTTAATGTGCAGCGGTTTACTGGGACGTTTCTTTACGTGTCAGTCCCCTCTGATTATTTATGTTCAAGCTCCCAACGATAAAGCGCCCACCCCGACACACTGAAGCACGTGTGCCAGGTTCACTTTGATCAACCTGGTTGCTTATTGCAGAAGAACAATCTGAAAACACTGGACATGAGCTTTCATTCCACACAGTATGAGACATGATTTTGTAAAATAAAAAGCACAAAAGAAGTACCTGTTATGTCAGTAGTAGAACTCTATGTAGGCCTACACATTTAGGAACAGATATGGAGTTCTGTACAAAGTCGTGCAACATAAAAGTAATGGATTACTTTTTTAAGAATCTGCGGTTAACGAGAAAACACTGCTTTTAAAAGTAACTTCCCCAACACTGACTGCTGGTGTGTGTGGGGGCTGTTGGAGGACCTGGGGTGGAGTTTGTGTTACCAGGGCTCGAATGTACACAGCCAGGTTTGTTATACATGATGATGTTGTCTCTTCAATGTGTGCATGGACTGGCAGTGCATGTCTAAGACCTACCAGCCTAATCATAGGAGCACCTACCCTAAAGATGGAGAGAATTATGTAGGGCTGCCTGCTTGGTTTAATGTCTTAAAGTAACATAAATGTCATAGTTTTACCATAAAATAATAAATATATGAACTTGATAGGCTACATATGACACTGTATGTTTACTTTTGATTAATTTCTAACAATAATTATTACTACAGATTAGATTATAAAATAAAATGAGAACATTATACTTAAAACCATTAATTTTATTTATCTCTCTGTTAAACTTTATATACTACAGTTGTATTTTTATGATTTTTATTACAAGTGAAACTTTTGGGTGCTCTGGCTCTGGGCTCATGGTAATCAAGGTGTGGCATCAATTTAATTTTTGGCCCCGTGTAAGCCAAATCATAGGGGAGAATAGGTGGTTTGAAAATGTAAAGCACTCTACAATTGTTTTCTTTTAATTATTTAGTGTGGTTTATAATCAAAACACACATTTGAAAAGCAAAAACTGTCTCTTTCTATCAGGTTCTGTGGTGTTTTTTCATGTCCCTGAGGGCTGTCTACCAGCTGCTCGTGGACACCTTGTTGGATGCCCCTGATGTAGATCATTAAAAGAGCTGTTTCCATCATAGACAGGTGATTAAGAGAAGCTCCTAAAGGACTCTAACATGTGAAGAGGGAACAGAAGCTAAACTTGGCAGTAACACAACCTTAAACTAGTAAAAATAATCATTATGTATTTACAGATTAATTACTAGAATTTGATTTAGTCCAATATTGACCTTATCTCCATTTTCTGTTCAAAAGTCTCTTTAACAAGAGGATAATCTGGACCTGCTGGGTGGGACTGTCCGCTCAGGGACTTCCAGGTGTCTGACTTAGAGGGTAAACATCACTCATCAGTTTAAAGCCTGTCTGTCTGTGGTGCACTGACCCGTGATAATCCATGTTCACGGCTGGTCTGGAGGGCTCAGCGTGGCCTGGCTTTGTGACCCCGCACCTGAACGGATTTAATGAAGCCGTGACGCTGCAGCACGTCCGACGCATGAAGCATATCAGAGTGTGTCACAGCCCGAGATACGACAGCTGTCGGTCTGAAACAATAAAGAAAATAAACAGATGGACAGCAAGATAATGAAGCATATATTGATGTGTACTGTTTATGTGTTATTTCTTAAAATAGAGCAAAACAAATTATAGCAAATCATTTCAAGCTGAACCTTAAATGTCAACTTAAAGACCTACCTTCTTAATCTGGCTTTTAGCTGATTGTATTTATTATTATTTAACATTATATTTTAACTTATTTTAACCCTTTTATTTTGTTTTATTGCTACATTTCAGTTCAGATTTTTTATTTGGAATTTTATTCTTTGTTAAATGTTTTTTCTTTTATCATCCTATTTTAGCTGATTTTATTACGCACCTGATGTTACACTTTCTCATTTTACCATATTACTTATCCAACTTTTATTCTATACTGTTATATTATTTTATTTTTCTATGTATTTACACATTTATTTATCTTACCCTCTAGTATTTTTAGAGTATTTTTAAGTATTTTTTTAGTTTTAGCTCCAGTGTTTCCTCATTTTTTTTAAATTCAAGATAGCGTTTCCTCAGTCCTTTAATTTAGTTTTCTGTCTGAATTTCCTTTTTATGTCTTTGTTTGAGTGTCTATGTATACCGAATGTGATTTGGGGGAGGGGGGGTTGTGGGGGTCTTATGTTTTCATTATATGCATTTATGCAATTTTCTACTTTATATTCCACTGATTGTTATTTTATTTTTTATTTTTCTCATGTAAAGCACTTTGTATGATAAAGTCCTGTATGAAAAGTGCTATACAAATAAAGTTTGATTGATTGATTTGTCACCTTATTAGGCTTTATTGTGCAACTGTTAAGTAAACAGCTAATCGCACACTAAAAAATATGGGCTGTTTTATAACCCAACAATACAGCACCAGCCCAGCAGTAGTTAATTTGACCCAGCAAGATGGGTTGGTCCATTTTAACCCAACAGATGAGTTAAATATTCTCCCCAAATTCTGGGTCAAATTAACTGCAAACCTGGGTAAATTCAACCACACATATTTGTTATATACTCTACTCAAATGCTGGGCCAAATTAATTAAAATTTTAAGTTGTTTCAACTACAAATTTGTTATTAACTCTACCCAAATTCTGGGTCTGACACGGGGGCAGTAAGGACCCAGAAGCAAGACAGATTTAGCAGTTCACAATAACCAGCTTTATTGAACAGACACAGGAACAGTCGAGTAGAGAGCGGGGATCGAACCCTTGGAACATGAGGCGGTGGCGTTGCCCACTCGGCCACCACTCAGAGTCTATAAAGTGAAGCAGACTTGGACTCACTTCGTCTTTCAGAGCAGGAAACGGTTCAGATTGCTGGAGATCAGGCTGCCACCACTGATTCAGGCACACAGACGGGTACTAGGAGCCTGGCGTGGTGTGTGGATTCATGTTGGAGCACGAAGCCACACAAAAAAAAATATTTATTTAACATATTATTTCAGCTATCACACTATTTGGAGCCATCAGCTTGGTAATATTTGCTTTTTAATCAATTATTTAGAACCCCAACCACAACAAAAGTGCTCGTCCCCACAGTCACTAATGGAGAGAAAGTGCTGTATTTTGAGTTTAAAAATATGTTTTTAAAAAAATAAAAGTACAAAAATGTATAAATAACTATCAAATATATGATATAAATTACATTTTAAAACAAAATGCCAAATAAGTATTATAAAATATATTTAAAAGTAGTGGTCCCCTGCAGTCATGTCGCTGGTGTTACCATGTGACAAAAGTCTTTTATTTTGGAAAAAGAAATCACTCTGATGACATCACTTGACTTCCTTTGACCTCTTTCTTGAAGATCTATGAAGAGGGACGCTGGTAAGAACATTGTCCTTTTCCGTTTTCAGAAATATGAACATTTATCTCATGATTTCATATGAAGCTTTTAGTTAACGTCATTGGTGTTACCTTTCTTATGGGTAACAATCAGGAACACCAGTGACAATCAGATGTGTGGATACACTTTATTAAATGGTGTTTTTTGATAAATGTACCAAAAAACAAAAACTCATTAAGCTTTCATTTATGTGTATTCATAAAGTCAATGGCATATGTAACAATGTAGTTGAAGTTTAAATGTTACAAAAATAAATAAAACAAAAGACATTTTACCATCCCCAAAATCCACATTTCTGTAGAGTGACCTATAACCCATCATGGGTAAAACATTTCATAACCCCACGGTGGAGTAGATAAAATAACCCAGCTGTTTTTAATGTGCAGCCAATCACATGGCAGAAACCCATTACATTTAATCCACGCCAACAATACACCAACTTATGTCTCTATCCATGTCTTGCCTCACTCCTGGATCCATAACAGGCTGTTCAAAGACTCCCTCGTGAATGCCACATCTGTAGCTCAAACCACCACAACAAGCTTGGAAGTAGGTGAACAAAACTAAGCCTCTGCTTACAAGTAGATGAAGATAAACTAATCACTTTTCACTATTAAAGGAGAGACAGTGGAGAGAACAGGAAACCACAGGTACAGTCCTGCTCAGTATTATTGGCACCCCTTCATTATTTTCATTCCTTTAACAATATCTTCAGAAATAAATTGAAATGTACCAAATTCATGTCGTCAGGATCTTTTAATTGGAGGTCCGAAATACTATAACAAAAAAAGTCATTCTTACAAGTTACATATTGTAATTTCGAAGAGGGAACTGAAAAAAAAAGCATGTGCAGCAATAATGGCACCCCTCTTCAGTATTTTGTTGCACACCCTTTGGCACTGATGACAGCCTCCAAATGTTTCTTGTAGCCATCTATAAGCTTCTTGCACCTTTGCAAATAGTTCAAGCTCTTGAACATTTGCAGGTTTCTTTTCCCCAATGGCAGATTTCAGCCATACCACAGATTTTCAATCAGATTGAGATCAGGACTCACTGCTGGCCATTTTAAAACAGGCCATTTTTTCCTTTACAACCATTCCTGTGTGCTTTTGGATGTGTGCTTTGGGTCTTTGTCTTGCTGGAGGGCCCACAATCTTCGACTCAAACCAAGTGTTCTTACACTGGGTCGGACATTTCGCTCCAAAATTTCTTGATGATTGTCTGATTTCATGATTCCTGTGATACGCTCAAGGCCTCCAGTACCTGATGCAGCAAAGCAGCCCCAAACCATTATGGAACCTCCACCATGCTTAATTGTTGGTAGGGTGTTCTTTTCCTTGTAGGCTTCAAGTGGTGGCACTTAAAACTGCCTAATCTAAATATGACTGCATGATCATAGTAGCTAATGAAGTATAATTTACAAACCTTAATATGTGAACATTACTTCTGCCAAGTTTGAGTCTGATTAAGTGATGCAGAGCAAACTTAGAGAGGTTTGTAAAGAAACTGTTTGTACTGTCACATTGTGTGCTTAAACTTCATGGGTGCCAATAATGATGAGTAGGACTGTACCTGGGTGCCATCACTGACAACAGGCTGACATCTAGTGCCGACACAGTTTTCAAGAAAGGTCAACGGCGGCTTCACTTCCCACTTCCTGGAGTGTGATGTTGACTAATGACGATCTTGTATAAGTCCAGTAGAGTCTGTTCTCACCTTTGGTTTGGGAGCCTTGGCTTGTCTGACAAAAAGAGGCTTCAACATATTGTAAAGGTTTCTGGAAAAATCACTGGTGTTAAACAACCTGATCCATCTGATATATTTCAGAAAGTGTCCTGACCATCCTCTCCATGTGGAATCTGATCTCCTGCCCTCGGACAGGATGAAAAACCCTTTAATTTTCAAATATAACTGAGCTGAATGTAAAATGAATCAACTTGATTGACTTCAATTGTATCACTGTTTGTAGTTGTCATGATTGTCTAGAGCAGGGGTGGGCAACTATCAATACCAAAAGGGCCATATTCATTTCTTTTTGAGTGCCACACTGTTACATACTGTTGGGAACTCTCAATAAAGAAAAATATATTATAAACAAAAATAGAAAAGAAAAAATTTTTTACAAAGGATTTTAACACTTGAATATTCTAACATGATTAAAAATTCATGATCCATTGAGCATGGCACATAACTAGAGCTAAATTAAGCTTATGGTTACAAATATGGTTTTTACCAATACTATAAATTATATTTCAATGCCTCACAAAACATTTTTAGAGGTACAATCATAGCAAAATAAGAACTTTAACTATTTTTAAAGAACAAGGCACTTACCGGCAATCTACCATTCCTAATTTATGCATTACGTGATAAATTGTATTTAGTAACTGTTTTTCTTGTTACTTTACATTTCCAGTTTGTTTGTTATTTTTGGGAAATGATTGGTGGGCCACATTGAGTGAGGTAAAGGGCTACATAAAAAGCCGCCAGTCGCCCACCCCTGGTCTAGCTCCATCTCTGTTCATGCTTGTCTCTCCTGGTTAATGTGTTCCTGTGTTTTTGTTGTTGTGAATCACTTGATGTGACTTTTTATTGATGTCTTTTTTGCCTGCTTGCAAACAAATTTCCCATGTGGGACAATAAAGTTGAATATGATGATAGAAGAAGATAATGTCCCATAACGTGGTACAAAAGACCCAAAGCACAACAAGCACACAGGACAGTGTAGAGATTCTGAAGACTTTATTTGATGACTGTAGGCAGAGGCAGGCTAGCACTACCCATTAACTCCCAGTGTTTGACCTAAGCTCAGGAGTGGTGGGAGAGTTTTAGCCGTCTCTTCCTTGTTGCTGTACGCGCAGTGGAAAGAATGGTGTCGGCCTGTGTCATGGACTCAGAGTAAGGCAAGAAATGGACAGACAAACATGTTGGTGTGTCCCTTTAAGCATGTAGACCAACTGCTGAAGCTCAAACAGAACATCAGAATCTGCCGCGGTCAGATGCATCTACTGGAATATTCTACTGGAAAAGAGAAAATATCGGGTTTGTTTGATTCTATCATGTCAAACAAACATCTCTGTTCCTGGTTGAATTTAAGACACAAAGGGTTACAGCAGTTCTAGCCTGGTGATAGCAGGGTGTGCCTAATGAAGTGGCCGGTGAGTGCATAATACAGTGTTCACAAGGACAAGTTCCTCATACAACCCCACTCACAATAATGAAGTAATGAAATAATCTGTGAACACAGTCCATCCCCTCAGATCTCCGTCACCGACCATAACATCAACGCAGCCCTGCTCACTGCCAGCCAATCAGACGCCTCCAATCCTCCTGAAAACTGTGAGCCTTCAGAGGAGGCTACAGTATATCCTGTGTCCAGCTTTGGAGTGGGGGTTCAGAGACGGAGATTAGAGACCCCCCTCTGACTGCACAGATGGACGCCGCCATACCCGTCTTTAAATAACACGCCGCTCTTTGTGCTCACAGCAGAGCTGTAAGATAAAAGTCTGAGCTGTCGGAGGGTTCTGCTGACGGCAGCAGGTTTCAGTTTGAAAAGACACTTTCTCTTTAAATAAAGAGACTGTGAGGAGTTTCCAAGTAATGACAAAAAACTCTCCCTTTCAGATATATGCCTGATGGAAATACACACTTTAAGATGAGTTTTATAGCATCAAAATAGGTTATCTATAAATGCTATTCCTTAGCTTCACAGTCGGGTCGGACAGGGCTGGACTGGCCTGGATACTCAACTTCAGGAACAAGACAATTAAAACTAGAGCAAATTTATATTATTCAGACACGTCTTAGAGCACCGGGCTGTAAGTAGAGATATATAGCAGGCTACAAAACTACGATACTAAGTTTCCCAAAAATTGCTTGTTGTCACACATCAAAAACTACCGCTACGTAACTAGAAAGAGATACATTACCTCGTGGCTTTGCATCCTGTAAGTTGTTGAAAAAAGAAGTTGTAAAGCAATGCAGAGTTCTGAGGAAGGTCCAAGCTGCATTCATTAGCATCACAACAAACACACACTTTGGCTTGGGTCACATCTTTTGGTGCGTTCCAGTTGTAGTCAGAAGTAGGAATTTCTGAGTTCAGAGTAGGAAACTGCAACTTGAACATCCCCGAAGTCTGAATTTTCTACTGGGAACTCGGTGAAACCTCGCCACCCGAGTTGACAATGGAAGATGGATGCCCCCAGTGTGAACAGTTATTTAGCTCCTGTAATAATCCATTTATTTGCACTTCTGACTGGGGTGTGTCGCTCTAGATCAGCTGTATACATAGTATTGTTAGACTTATATATTTACACAACAACAACGCCCTGATACCTGTGCGTGCTTAGACCCTGTTAGTCCATTCTTCATGTCAGGATCGAGTTAGTAAACTTGATAAAAAGACATCAAGCTTCTCACACATGCAGAAAACTCCCTGATGAGCTCGTTCACTGTCGTCCACACAGCAGGAAGTCCTCCTGTCAGCGAGTGCAGGGTGGGGGAGGGGAACTCAGCAGTGAGGGGATAATTCAGTGTTAAACCGAGAGGGAAGAGCCCTGCTGTTTGTTAAAGGTGGATGGACTTGACCTGGTGGAGAGCTTTAGTGCACACAGAGACAAACCAAACTATTTTGATTTTCTTGTCAAATAATGCCAACATGTTTTTTTTTTTTCCAGTTCTGATGTTTTTTTACTCTGTTGTTTTTTTCCATCAGGGATCATGTCTAGTACCTGACAAAGGTTTCTGCATCAGCTCCAGAAGAGATGAAGCTGAGCCAACACTGAAGGGCTGTATAAGTTTATAAGTATTCATTATATATTCACAGTATACATTTCCTTACATAAACATGTTTTTTTTACTTGATGTGTGTGTGTGCATCCATATGTGGGGTTATCAGCACTAAAAGGTACTTGCATGCATTTAGTTATAAATGTGTATACCATACTTACCCATAAATCACGGAGCTGTGTTTATATGTTGGGTGTTTAAAAATACTTAAAAATATTTATATTGATATAGAGTATAGGTTTGTAGATATACATACGGGTTGACAAGTGTATATACCGTGTATATAAGTGTATATCTATGACATATCTAACATTTAGATTTATAGCTAATTAATTTATATTATTATAATAGATAATTCAGATTTACACATTAATAAAAATGAAAATAAGAATAACACTTGTTGTATTATCTCATTGTATATCAGGGGTATTGCTTGTCATGTATGTGTGTGTGTTTACATGTGTATATGTATGTGTGCAATATGAATATGTGTACGTATATATGTGTATATTTGGATGTATACTGACTGGATTCTTTTCATTATTCAGCAACGGAGAAGGGGTAGAAATATAAAAGTTTTACTTTCATTCCGCTCCTTTTTTGAAATGTAAAAGAAGTTAAAGGTGCTATGAGGAGAATCTATTTCCGGCGACATAAAGACTCTGCTACCCATGAGCACGCGCGGCGACTGTCGTAAAGATGTGACCCAAGACAAAGCGTGTGTTTGTTGTGATGCTAATGAATGCAGCTCAGACCTTCCTCAGAACTCTGCATTGCTTTACAACTTCTTTTTTCAACAACTTACAGGATGCAAAGCCACGAGGTAATGTATCTCTTTCTAGTTACGTAGCGGTAGTTTTTGATGTGTGACAACAAGCAATTTTTGGAAAACTTAGTATCGTAGTTTTGTAGCCGGCTATAGATGGCTACTTACAGCCCGGTGCTCTAAGACGTGTCTGAATAATATAAATTTGCTCTAGTTTTAATTGTCTTGTTCCTGAAGTTGAGTATCCAGGTCAGTCCAGCCCTGTCCGACCCGACCATGAAGCTAAGAAATAGCATTTATAGCTAACCTATTTAGATGCTATAAAACTCATCTTAAAGTGTGTATTTCCATCAGGCATATATCTAAAAGGGAGACTTTTTTGTAATTACTTAGAAACTCCTCACAGCATCTTTAAACTGTGACTTTAACAGTTTTTTTATATTTGTTTTTGGATTGTTGAATTCCCATTGTACAGATTTTTTGTTTTCTGAAAAAAAAAATAGTATTCTCTTTTACATTCTCAAAATAGATAAATATTCCTCATCATCATATACATATAAATATGTTTTTATTCTTGTATCCTTTTATCTTATATTTGTAAAAAGAGTTTGTATATAATACCCTGTCCTGTAGGACTTTATCTTTTTTATATTTTGTGCCTATCCTTTCTCCAACTTTTTAATACTTAACTTCTGTTGTTGTTTTTTTGCAGAACTATCTGTTGCACTGAAAAGGGACATTTTGCATGATGACAAAGAACGCTCTGATTCTGATTCTGTGCTGGATCCTCAGAGCCTTGGTGTTTTCTACCAAACCAGCCACATTAATACCTGTTAGAGCAGAACAACAGTGGGAGGGTGTTATTCCTGTTTCTCAGGTGGAAATAAAAAACACACCAGCAAGAAGTGATTGTCGATTTAGAGTTAAGATTTTTGTTTTTGTCCAGAATGACTGTTGGTGATGAGGAAACATAGAAGACGTACAAAGAAGGAATCTGTCGTGTGAAAAAGTGTTCCTCCACTTCCTGCTCATTTTATCAGCACAGAATACGACATGCCCACCAATGTCCCAGTTCACGAGGAAGCTTCAGAAATGCTGCCATCACAGCATCGTCTCCTAAAACCACATGCAAGACCACGGACAACAACACGCTGCTTGGTGCTCACGGTGGTCATAGATAACCTGACATGTCAGATGGACAGCTCCATATTAAAATATTTCACTAATCCATCTGGGAGGAGCTCTGAGAAAATGTTTTCAGGGACAGAACCTTCCCGTCCCGTCCCAATCCCGGGCCAGAGTAAAAAAAAATAATCCTGTCCTGTCTCACTCCCGTAGAATGACTCCCACTCCCACTCAAAATGACTCCCACTCCTGTCCTGTTCCCGTTTTAATAAAACCAAACATGTTGAAAAAAATGTTACATTTTTTATTTTAGGTAAAAGTGTATATATAAAAGGCCTTGACTTTAAGTTTCACATGCCTGACATTTGGTCGGTGTAAACAGCTCTATTGTCGACGTGTCCTCTTCTCCCTCCATGTTGTTTTGTTATGTGTGTCGCCGGCAGCCGCTTGGAGTCGCTTTTCACTTCCGGTGGTGACAGGAAGTCAAACCACTTTTCTAGTTCTTTTGTGTTGCTACCACGGTCAAGAGTGTTGGCTCTCACTGAGAGATGACTACAAAAATGGACGCATCTGTTCGTCTGGTTGTTTAACGCGGCTGAAAATGATCATCTATTAATATAGCTCCCGCTCCTGTCCGCTTCCGTTGCTTTTTTTCCCCTTCCCGTCCCGATCACGGGATAAATAAAAAAATGACTCCCATCCCGTGGGAATCACGTGACCCACGGGAATTCGCGAAAAATGTCACCCTCAACTTTCAACACTTATATTTGACATGAACCTCGTCAACGACAATCTGAAGTAAACTTATGAGGAGAGCAGATTTAGCCAAGTAAAACTGAATAACTATGATGACCACAGGCTGACCAGCATTAGCTGCCACTATTTGTACAACATCACTTCCTGTGGTCGTCTCGCCCGCAGCTCAGGCTGCTCCCGCCTCTCTTCCCTGATTGGTCCGTTAAGCATTTATATGAGTGAAACCGTTGGACAATGGAGGCTGGCAAGACGGAGATGCAGGATTTCAGAATCAGGCAGGTCTGCAAGTTCATCGAGGAGTAGAAAATCTTTTTTGTTTAAACCAAAACACGCTCATTAGCTTCTGCAGCACCATGGTCTGCCTTTTTTCTGTTGTTGTCAGAGTTTGTTCATGTGATTAAAGTAAGAGATGGGCTGTGACCTCGAAAATATTTTAGCAAAAAATGTGAATTTCAGCTTAAAATCTTTAGATATGCCTAACAGTAACCTCAGTGTGGGCAGCCCTGTAAGACTATAGGCTGAAACGAGCAGGTCAGAGGGGGGCCGAGTCGGGGGAGGACGACTGCAGGGCAGCACAGCGGGGGCTGATCGGGGAGTAAAGAGGGAAGATTTAGAGCCTGAGGAGCTTTTATCTGAGGTGAAACAACAAAATGGAAAACAGTGGACTCTTGTTGTGTTTTCAGACAGCAGAGCAGCGCTCACACATTAGGGGTGGGCGATACTGGGAATTTTGGTATCGATCCGATACCTAGTAAATACAGGGCTAGTATCACCGATACCAATACTTTTTACATGAAATGTAATGATCTCTGAATAATTTTGTAATTTTGCCTTGAGTTGGTTGATTATGATTATGGTAAAACATAGCACAAAGATTTTAGGCAATAAAAATGCTTTTTATTAATGAACCACAACAACAGAACAAAATTTTAACTGTATAAAAGTAATAAATTATTCCACGTTTAAAGCTATGGTCTACGATTTGGAAGCTTTGTACATATTAATAACACCGTTTATAAGGCTGTTATGGTCCTATGGTCCTATCTACACAGTATAAAGACCAAAAAGAACGAAAAAAATCCATTCAGTATATCCGCTGAAAAGCTGCATACTAGCTGACCAATCAAACCTAAGAACCTGCAACTATTAATTGGTCCGTGAGTTAGTCCATGAGTCCATCCAATCCTCGTCTCCCTCACTACGCAGTACGCAGCATCTTGCCCATGGTCCCGCCTCCTCCCCTCCACCTCCGGTGAGCAGCTAGCAGCGTTAGCTACTGAACTATCATGGAGCCGGGAAAGCCTAGCGCCGAACCCGGAATCCGCCTCCTCTCGCTTGAGGCCCAACGGAGCTCTGCCCGCGGGTGGAGGCCTGTTAGCAGGCTAACGGCTAACGAATAGCCTCAGTCGGCCGTCAGACCTTCAGCATCGGCCGTTTCGCCCCTGGTTGATCAGGTAATGGCTTTGTTTACTACAGTGGGAGATGTCTGCTGAATAACTCTGGTTAGTTTGTGCCTGCACGGGCTAATAACTTGTAGGGGAGCGGGTTAGCCTGTTAGCCGCTAATCGTTAGCACTGTAAGCTGAGCTGGGGAGGACAGGCTGAGAAAGATTAATCCTCCTCCACACTCGGCTCCGCCTGGCGGCGCCTAAACCCGCATTGCCGCCGGTCCAGTTGAAATGGCTACTGCTGTGTGTTATAAGGGAGATGTCTGTCGTGTTTGATACTTTCAGTTGAGCTGAGCTGTTTTTGATTGAGTTTGCTGCTGATATATTGTGCTAGTCGCTCGTAGCTCTGCCGGAGGGGGGTTATATGAGCCGACACGAGCTGGGGGCGGGATCTTGGAACACGGAGGCGAGAGGTGAGGGAAGGAGGGGCAGGCTGCAGTTTCAAATCGTAGACCACAGCTTTAAGAAAAAAAACACAAGTGCAAAATAACAAAAAAAGCAGCAATGTAAAAAATGTATAAATATAACAATGTCAACATCACAACAAAAAATACCTTCCATTGCACAAATAAAGTGTAAACTACAGTTAACCTTAACCTTTGGTTTTCTGCTCACAAAGCCCTCTCTTGTTGTCCTTTTGGCTCTGTTTCCATATTGACAACAGATTTATAGGTTTTTGTTCAGGAACAGTAACATGTTGACATAGAGGGAGAGAGGTGCTCCGTTTAGAAGCGGCAGTCGGAGCGGAGGAAAGTAAAGTAAAGACGACATAAGAGAAACTGCAGTATCGATCTCATCACGCTAGTATCGATCTGACCAATACTCAGCTTGGTATCGCTACTATCCATATTAAGATCGATATGCCCACCCCTATCACACATGCAGCAGTTCACAGACTTTAAAGAGCTAAAAACAAAGATATTATGACATTAAGAGCATTAAAGACATGATTAAAGCAAAATAGAATAAAAAACAAAACATCAGAAAATGGAGGTTAAAAAGTGAAAAGATAAAATACAAACACACAAACCTCTCGAACATTGTTGGGTTACTTAAAAAAAATAAATGAAGAAACTGTCTGATGTCATACCTTTGAATCTGCATCTGGATTAAGATCACCATCAGAACGGTGAAAATGTTCATCATTTTTTAGTTATCCTGTTGACTAGGGGTGAAACGAAATTTCGTGCCACGAAATAGCGCAAAATCAAAAAATGATGAAATAAAATTCAAAGACGCACAAAATAAAAGCACGAAATAAAAACGCAAAGGGGTGCGCATGACTGGTGATTTTTTACCCTCCTCGCTTACTGTAGCAAAACACTCGCTTCAATATGGAGGAACACGAGGTCGAGGAATTAGCTGACGCTCCTTCGTCAAATAAATTGGTTGTGTGGACCTATTTTGGCTTCCCATGTAAAAGACGAGGGAATGGTGAGAAGATTGCGGACAAAACAACAACCGTGTGCAAAATATGCCGCTACAGTTCTCCGTATACTGCAGCGAGTACAACTACCAACTACCTACTACTCTGAACTGGAGACAGGCAGCAACTGTATGTTTGTGTAAGTCTGCATAAAAAAATTGATTTTTGCATCGACTGTTGAGTTGACAGAATTTGATCATACTTGAAGATCAGAAGTATATGCACTGTTATAGGCTAAATATTATAGTTCACAGTTCAGACATTTATAGGTCTAAACTGCAGCTCTGAGGACTGCTATTTGTTTTCCTTTTCATTCAAGAATGTACTTATCCTGATTGTTACAACAACAAAGCACTTTTTATTGAGATTTTGTGTTTGTATTTGCACTGTAGTCTAAATAAGGGGAAAAAAATACAATTTTGTTTTTTTCAGAGCATTTATTTTGTACTGATGCAGTAATATTTTTTGTATGTCTGCATTAGGAAGAAAATAAAGAAAATTATATTTTTGCACAACTTCCCATTGTTGGGGGTTTTCTATAATCTTTATTTTGTATCGTGAGTATTTCGTAACATGAGCCCTGTTTCGTTTTTCGTATCGTTTTGTGAGTTGACCATTTCGTTACACCCCTAATGTTAACAAACAGTCAAAACAAAACCTGCTTTGGGGGACATAATGAAAATAAATGTGATGAAAAAAGAAAGAAAAGATCATTTGGAAGAAGAGTCTTGGGTTCTCTGGTCTTTGTTCCAAATTTAATCGTGTTTTTCACAACTTTGATGGCAGTAAATCTTCTTGAATTAAACTGACGCAGTGACGTGGAGCTGAGGTAACAGCATCACAGCAGCGGCACATGTAAACATGGAGACGGTCCAGCCCTGCAGAGACCACGGTTTGTTATCCTGTGCTGTTTGTCATGGTGAACAACAATCAGAGCCACATCTGGGACACGGTCCAGCATGTTTGATTTTTATTCCTCTTTTGTTAGAGCTATGATTGGGTCCCTGACCCACTGTTGGAAAGCTCGAGTTATTGTAGTTGTTCATGGTGAAAGTGTGACGTCAAGTTTGTTTGTTGAGCATTTTCTATTTTAAAAAGACCTTGGGGTGAATGAAAGAGCAGCTGAAGACCAGCACGTTGTTGTTCAGAAGTTTTTCCTCCAGCGTCCTAATCAGAGGGTTAATTATGGAAAACATGCTCTTTGATTTGACCCACTGACTATCATAAAGATGTATTATTCATCATAAAATGTGATGTCAAAGGTTCTAGTTTTGTAGCTGAAATGCAAAACCACTAATGGTCAAGCCTACGGCTAGTAGTGTTAGCATAATGTGATGCTATCTTTGGCTAACTGGTACCATGAAGTTCCTATTAGTTCTGTTAAAACTATCATGATAAAACACGTTTACTTTAAAGTAGTTTTCATGACACAATTCTTTTTTATTTTTTTTGTATGACAGACCCACAAACAGTCTGTCCTGGCAGAGCGTCTCGGTTACAATACCAGAAATGACAAACAGTGAACCTGCTCTACATGTCTGTCAAATATTTTCATCAAGTTTTTATTTGCTGATGAAAGTTTCAGTTAATTTAGTTTCAGTGTTTGACCATGTGCACTCGTTTTTATTAGTTACCGTCTAGCTTTTGTCAAGGAAAAATAGGTAGTTGGTGAAAACTATGACGTCAAAACAGCTTTAAAAATGGTTTATGCCAGGTCATTACATTTAAAGTGCTGATCAGACAATAACATTGACTTACACTGGCAGGTCTATTCAGAAAGGGTGGGATACAAGCAAATCAAACAGGAACTCATACGTGAAAGTCCGGGGGAGTGCAGGGGACATGTACCCCCTTCCACAAAGTTGGCCCGCACAAAAATCCTGTTTAAACAAGATTTTTCTAGAAGTACAGTAATGTGTTTTGATGGAACAATACAAGTAATGCTACTTATGCCACAGTCACACATTCCTGTTTCTCATGGCGATTGTGCACGACTGTACACGATTGACGAGGCTGGTGTGATCGCTATGATACGGGATGAAATGACTGTCTCACCCCTGGACACACCCCGTAAATACACCGTCAGTAGAGCTTCTACAGCGCTTCGGGGGCGTTCGTCCCGCTCCAGCTAGGTCAATACAACGATATGACGAGGATTCCATGAATTTCCATCCCGCTGACACGACGTCAGCCCCGCTGGAGCTCAGTTCGCGTCACATAAGCCCTGACTGAGCCCTGTCGTTTGCGCTGTCTTGAACGGGACACAGTCGGGGCACAAACGGATACATCCTTGTCAGTCGTCCTCATAAAGCTTTTAGGATTGAGCCACGATCAGCCCGACAGAGCTCCGTACATGCCACGCTAATACCGTTCACCTTAGGACTGCATAAGGCTTCCATCCCGCTATACTGAGAGCGCCGATTCTCCACGACAGTTTTGAACAGTTCAAAACTGTCGGGACCCTTCCACGTTCCCCGCCGTTCATCCACGACTATACAAGGCTGATCCAGACCAAGTAGAGCATGCACCACGACCAAAGCACGTTTCATCAGGATTATGACAATTGCGCACAATCGCCATGAGAAGCGGGAATGTGTCACTGGGGCTTTAAAGTAACACTGCCAGACAGTTTTATCTGTTACAGATTACACCCCCCTCCCTTCACAATGGTTTGGTCCAAACTGTTTCTGCTGCAGAGCGTGTTCACACAGAGGCAGGCGGACACAGCGGAGATGATCGGACAAAGTAAGAGTATTAAAACACAGAATGGTTGATAAGTTGTTTATCACTCCACTTGTTCAACAAGCCCAACATGAAAAGCAAAATTTTAACTCCTGTGTTTGAGTCTGCAGCATGTTTTAAATGAACAGGAGCTATAAGGGTGTTTATTTTTAAGCTAAAACGTCAACTTTTCATCTTAGTTTGTAATGAATCTGTGAATTATCTAGGGATGGGACGATAAACTTAAACTCACGATACGCTGCACCTCGATATGCCCGGGTCACGGTACGATATCAAAAAAGTTAAAAAGTAAAATATTACAGTGCAATTACAACTTATTTGTTTTTGTTTGAGTTGCACACAGGAAAACACAAGGCCTAACAGGCCAAACACAAACAACAACACTCTGACACTAGAGAGGTTAGAGAGAGTGTATGCTAACGAGCAGTAGGCCCGTTTTCGCCATCTTCGTCTTTTTTAATGAGAAAGCCAAAATACTGCCAGACAGATGACTTGTATCCAGGCGGAGCGTCCTCAATTTGGACCTCATTCGACTCCATCATTCGGCTTTTTGGAGGCAAGGTAGTTGGTGCTAATGTTTGTTGTCGTCACTTCTGGTCACATGCCCTGTTACTGGACGTAATGTCTTTATTTCGCGATCCATTTTTTTCAAACTCGATGCACTTCATCGCGTACTGTATCGCGATATATTGCTAACTGATATTTCATCCCGTCCCTAGAATTATCCAGAGTTTTTCTCTCCTCTCTGCCTGATGCTGACATCCTCATCCTCTCATATATCACACAAATATCACACTGTATTAGAATTCTCTTTCAACATTTATCTACTTTACGTCTATTCCAGTTTATTTATTTCAATACAAAGTTGTTATAAGTTGGACTTAGATGCTCGTCCAGTTTCTGATTACGTTCTGTTAATTTCCACTCTTTATATTCTTTCAATTAAACACTTATGTTATTTTTTTGGTCTGCAAAAATATAGCATTTATTTTAATGCCCCCTCCCCTGCAAACAGTTACTCTAATATATGTGAGAGAAAACTGAGAAGATGTTTTTAGTCTAAAATAATGTGGCTTTAAGATTTAAACTGCAGATTTGGACTCTAAAGTATCATGAATCTCTGGTCTTGGAGTGAAATACTCAAAGAAGCAGGTCTGTCCTGATGTTTTCTTGCATCATCAGGAAATGGTTTCATACATTTAAAAAAAGATCATTATATAATCTGGTCCTAATAGTCATCTATTATTTATGGCATCAGGGTGACTGTCCAGTATTTGGGATTAAATCATCAGGCGGTTGGCTCTCAGCACTGCCAAACCAAGATTATCTCCGTCTCTCTTATTTAACAGGAGAAGCCAAAGATGATGTCTTGGCACAGAAACCCCCCCGAGGGGCATCTCTCAAACAAACAAAAACGAAAAATCAAAATCCCATCACGCCTGCCACCAAAACACGCGGCTGTCTGCCATTTTCCAACGACTGCCAGCTGATATTATTGAGAAGGTGATGATGGATTTTCAACGTCTTTGTCTCTCTTGTCCATCTTTGGGAAATCCTCTCACCAGGACAAGCGTGACACGCGGGAGGGGGAGGCGGGATCGAAGACGCGAAACATCCTTTAAACTAAAAAGAACAAAATTAGAAAAACATGTCTACATGAATGAGCATTCTTACAGTTTTCATTTTCTTTTTGTCCTCATCATTTACCCTCAGATGTCCTTGTATCATGATCTGTTTTATAAAACAATGTAGTCACTAACAGCCAGACAAGTGGACTCGTTGCTAATGAGACGACTTGCAACTCGACTCGGACTCGAGAGAAAATGTCTCCAGACTCAACTTGACTTGAGACAACATGATTTGGAAAACTGCACACACACAGGCTTTATATGAAGAGTCAGACAGGAGATATACGCCGCTCTTTCCTTTTAGCTTCACTTTATTGATGCTCCAGTCACAGTACACTTGTCCGTCACCTATTATTGTCCCACAGATGACACAGTACTACACACATAGGTTCCTACCACACACATGCTTCTGCTACAGTGATGATCAGAGGACAGGGCGCGGGATGTGGGTTTCAAATTGGCAACCGCCATGTCTTCTGTGCCCAAAGTTATTTTCTTTGCATATAAAGAATTTCAATCAGATGGAAAACGAAGACACGCCAAGTGCACGACCTGCAACGCTTCGATAAGCGAAAAAGAGGCACAACATCGAACTTTATCCACCACCTGAGGACACATGAGGCCAAGTAAGTGCAACCTGCAAACGTTAGCCAGGTAGCTAACGATCCTGCTATAGGTCTATACGGAAGGAAGGTTAGCCCAACCTGTGGTCAATATGATGCTAGCAAAGGTAACGTTAGTTAAGAGGGTGTACGTGGAAGATAAGGTTTCTCTCTTCAAGATAAAAATCTGAGTGCTTTTTGGGTGGACTGGGGAACAATGGTGAGGGACTCAACCCGTCGTAACCTGTGACTGGACTCGACTTTACAAAACCTGTGACTCAACTCGACTTGCCCAAAACAGAAAAAACTTGGGACTTGCTTGAGACTCTGATCAAATGACTCAAGCTTGCTTGAGACTCGGATTAAATGAATCGAGACTTGCTTGAAACTAGGATCAAATGACTCATGACTTGCTAGGGACTCGGATCAATTGACTCGAGACTTGCTTGAATCTCAGATCAAATGGCTCGAGACTTGCTTGAGACTCAGATCAAATGACTGGAATCTTTCTGAAACTTGGAAAAAATGACTCGAGACTTGCTTGGGACTTGGATCAAATGACTCAAGACTTGCTTGAGACTCAGATCAAATGACTCAAGACTTGCATGGGACTCAGATCAAATGACTTGAGACTTGCCTGAATCTCGGATCAAATTACTTGAGACTTGTTTGGGACCCAGATCAAACAACTCAAGACTTGCTTGGGACTCAGATCAACTGACTTGAGACTTGCTTGAGACTCAAATCAAATGACTTGACACTTGCCTGAATCTCGGATCAAATTACTTGAGACTTGTTTGGGACCCAGATCAAACGACTCAAGACTTGCTTGGGACTCAGATCAAATGACTGGAATCTTTCTGAAACTCTGATCAAATGACTTGAGACTTGCTTGGGACTCAGATCGGAGGGACTTGGGCAATTGTCTGCTAACAGCTGTCATTAAGTTTGTTATCAGTCTGAGCCTTTAATGCTGCTGTTGTTACCACTGCTGCTTATACTGTGATGAGTTAACTCATCACCGTGTTTGTTCTGGTTCCTTTGTTGATCGTGGCCTCACTGCATATATGCCACTCTAGTGCTGGACTGGTTGCAAGCCAAGACCACCTCCTTCAGGTGAGCATTGCTCACATGTTCATATTCAAACAAACTGAGCTGAAGAAGCAACGTCCACGTGAATCGGGACAACTATACCAGACAATGTATGTTTGAAAAAGTACCTTAGACATCCATCAAGAATGTTTCTGTGCCTATATTATATATTTTTAATGGTTTGTATATTTTTGATATTTAAGTCAATTTTGCACTATTTTGTACCCACTGTTATACTTATACCTGTATTATGTGTTGATTGTTTTTGCACCAGTGTTCCAAGTCAGAATTTTCGTATCTGTGAATGTACTTGCCAATAAATACAAATTCTGATTATGATCTTTTTAACCACTTCAGCTGTGAAAGTCTGTTTCTGCTGCATGCTGCCATAATTAGGAAAAAAGATGTGGTATATGTGGATAAAATACATGAAAATGTCAGAGAGTCCTTTCATTGCAAAAACCTAGATGTGTGCTTTAGTCCAATTTGAAGTAATATCTCATTTTACTTAGCCACAGTTTCCAGATATGTTTGGAGCAACATTTTATTTAAATATGTCATAATGGACGACGTTACAGAATGCCGAAAACCAAAACTAGGCGAGCTAGAACTTCTTTTATTCCAGTTGCTATTGAAAATCTTAATACATTGGCCTGACTAGTTTTTCTTGTCCTGTGCTTTGTGCATCTTGTGGATAGAATTGTTGACTTTTAGACTTTACTCCTGGACTATTTATGGACTTTTATTGAATCTTCTTTTATCTGCTTTATCTTGTATGTTCTTCATTACTGTATTTATCTACTGCACAGCACTTTGATGACTGAATGCACTTTATGGGTTTTTGCCTGACTCTTAGTCTTTGGCATTTTGTGGTTTAAGTGCCGTCCTTTTTCACTTGAGTTCAGGATTTTTTCCAGATTTTTTCTGATTCTTCTTAATGCCTGTATGATTTATGTGTTATCATGTACTTGTGTACTGATGCCTGCTGCTGAAAAACAATTTTCCCACGGGACTATAATAAAGTTGAAGTTGAAGTTGAAGTTGGAAAATACTGACTGAGTTGCTTGGAGTAAGTAAAAATATCTGTCAATGAGAGAAGACAAATTTAACTGGAGGGGTATCATAACCCTTAGGGGAGTTATTTATGACTTATTTGACCAAAACTTTTGCACAATTTTAGAAAGTGAAGTATTTTTTGTATTGTTTTGTTTGTTACATTTAAAAAAAAAAAAAAGTAAAGGTCAAAAATACGCTGCGAACAAATTTACTCCTCTTTCGCCTTGTTTTGCTGTTAACATCCAATAACTTTGGCAGCTGTAAAATAATCAGATAAATAATGTTTTCAGTTTTTATTGGCTGAATTTTCTTCATCTTCTTTTAAAAACAATGGATATCAACCCTTAAAATGCCAGTTTCAGACTTGATGTCACTGATTTTATAAAATTGCATGGCTATAACGGGAGTCAACAGGGTGGAGACATTAAAATGTTATGCTGTGCAAAAAATAATGCCAAAGATTTGACTAATTTTTGACAGATTTAAGAGAGAGATAGCGAGCAAATTATCTCAAGCCTCTGATCGTTTTATTACCTCCGCCAAGGAGGTTATGTTTTTGGGAGAGCTTGTCTGTCTGTGAACAAAATAACTCAAAAAGTTAAGGATGAATTTGGATGAAATTTTCAGGAAATGTTCAGCATGGGAAAAGGAAGAACTGATTCAATTTTTGGTGTTGATCTGGATCACAGTCTGGATCCGCCATGATGAAAAATGTGATTTTTGTGAATAACTACTGAACTAAAATAGATATCATGATGAATCAAGTTGCTAATGGTATGTTTCCATGGTCAAGGAATCTAAATATTTATATGAAATAAAGGTAGGACTAATATTTATGGTCAAAATTACAATATGAGAGAGGACTGTAATGCTGGCGGAGGTCTGCGCTCTCCGAGTGCTTTTCTAGTTTCAAAATTGGTCATTTTGTGCGTGATCATTGACATCACATATTAAATTAACATTATAGGGTTAACATCCATAATTTGAAAAAAATATTCAATGTATTCAGATCTGAGCAATTAAACAAATTGAAGAAAAAGTTATCTGGTGTGTTTTTACATAAAGTACTTTAGGACCAAATGGTGTAAAAATTAAAATCTGATGCTGCTCAGAAATAAATAATGCATCAAGGCCAATATTTTACTACCTAAGAGTGTGAAAGCAAATAAAAAAAATCCCCAGCCTTCGATGATATTTATTTATATTAAAAATGGGTCATTTTGTGTTTTTTTTTTATGTATTAAATTGATTATATCAACTAAAGAATTGGCAACTAAAGGGTTAAAATCCATTAAAAGAATTTGTAGTTGTTTTGATCAGGGCTGAGCTTGATGATATCTACCAAGATATATACATATAAATGAATAAATATTTGTATTATATGGTAGCTAAAGTTAGTGGCTGTTAACAGCTGAAACCGGATGAAAGTTTTTTTTTTTTAGTTCAGTTTTGTTCAGATTATCTGAATTTAAGTCCCTAAATGTGAGGAACTTTGCCTGATTCATTAGCAGATGTTTTCACAGCATGGCAGCTTTTTCACTGCCTTTGCCTTTTATTCTGTAGTAAGATATTTATCTGGACTTCTGGAGTGAATGTGAAGCTGAAGATTAGACTTTTCTGATGGAGGTCTGAGCTCTTACAGTGTTCAGGTGCTCAGCTGTAAAGCAGCACTGTGGGTGAGTCTGCAGGGGGTTCAAGCCCCCTTATTAACCCCCTACCTTCCTTTCTCTTTCCCCTCGTCCATCCTTTCCTTCCTGTGGTCTCCCCCCTCTGTGCCGCCCTGCAGTCGTCCCTCACCCCGGGCTCCTCACCCTCCTGCTGACTCCCCTCTGGTCTCTGTGTCCGTCCACAGACCGGAGACAGACGGACGGACGGCAGGTCACAGACAGGAATGCTGACCCATTATTTGAGCCCAGCACAGGAAGACAATGAAGGTAATGGAGCGCTGACACAGTGTGCTGGTTAGGACCACATTTTTGGTGCTTAACAAGGTTTTTTTTACAGTTCCTGGTCTTAGAGTGACTGCAGGGACCCACAGTCCCATTATTGAGTCTGCTTATGAGGTTTTTAATATAGAAGTCTGCATTAAGGCAACAGGAGGCATCCGAACAATAACAGAGCCACAATAATGCACACTGCAGTGATATACTTTATTTATTTACTTATTGTAAAAGAATGAAGTAACTGCCCTGATCATTCTAAACATGTCCATGTACGGGTGGTTTTATAATTAATTTATCTGTGGTCCTCATGTATTTTGTCCTCTTCCTTGTTAATACCTGTGCAGAGCTTCAGTCCAGTTTGTTGTCCGTGGCATTATAAAGATGTGCTGTTATTTGTGACTAACTTTGAGGACACAAGCACACAAGAGTGCCCAACTTCATGATGTAGAGCAGCGATCATCAACTACATTCATACAAGGGATGGGACAATACACTTAAACTCACGATACGCTGCACCTCAATATGCACGGGTCACGATACAATATCAAAAAAGTAAAAAAGAAAATTATTACTGTGTAATTACAACTTATTTATTTTTGTATGAGTTGCACACAGGAAAACACAAGGCCTAACAGCCAAACACAAACAGTAACACTCTCTCTAACCCTAGAGAGGTTAGAGAGAGTGTATGCTAACGAGCGGTAGGCTCGTTTTCGCCATCTTTGTCTTTTTTTTAACATTCTTTTTATTGTAGTTTTCAGAGGTAAAAACAATGGTCCATTCTAATACAAAGTATTATCTCAGTTGGTCCTTAATATCACATACAGCATCCACCAAGGTGTACATAAAACAATCCAAAAAAGAAAAAAAAGAATGTAATTAATTTAAAAAAAACTCCTCGAGTAGGCAAGCAATGTTGTACATGAGCAAAATATTCCCAAACACATTCAAACCTTTAATCTTATGTCAAGGTGCTTGTAATTTTTAAGGATTTCAGAGTTTTTTCCAACTTTTTCATAAAAAGGTGCATTCTACCGTTAATGTAGTATCTCAGTCGTTCTAAGGTTAAAACTTCAGATACCAGAGATTTCCACTGTTGGGCAGAAGGTGGGTCAACGCTAACCCACTTAATCATAAGTCTCTGTCTTTTTTAATGAGAAAGCCAAAATACTGCCAGACAGATGACTTGTATCCAGGCGGAGCGTCCTCAATTCCGACCTCATTCGACTCCATCATTCGGCTTTTTTGAGGCAAGCTAGTTGGTGCTAATGTTTGTTGTCGTCACTTCTGGTCACATGCACTATTACTGGACATGACGTCTTTATTTTAATCCATTTTTTTCAAACTCGATGTATTTCGTCACGTACTGTATCGCAGTATATTGCCAAACGATATTTCATCCCATCCCTAGTTCATACAAGGGCCAGTTTTTTCCCTTGGCAAATGCTCTGGCGGCCAGATTTAAGAAAACACTAATAATAATAAAAAACAATCATAAAGAAGTGTTTTGGTCCACCAGCCCTGAAGCAGCTGCAAAGGGTTTCATTAATAGTTGAGGGCAGAGGTGTGGACTTGAGTCATGTGACTTAGACTCGAGTCAGACTCAAGTCACAATTTTGATGACTTTGGACTCGACTTGACAATATCATCAAAGACTTGCAACTCGACTTGGACTTTGACATCAGTGACTCGGGACTGGACTCTGACTTTAGTCTGATGACTTGAAAATACTTGTAAATTTTCAGTCAGACTGTTGAATAAAATAAAATGTGCTCCCATTCAAAGTATTCCACTAAGTGACTAATTTTTGTCTTTTCCAGCAAGACAGTATTTTGTCCCACAGGATCTGAACCATTGAATGCATCTATTAACATCCAATCAGAGTTTAGAAGAATAAACAAAGAGGGTGTGGATTACAGTTACTTCCCTGAGCGCAAGACTGCAGGAGTGCAGGAACTACCCAGAGATGCTGAACCATGCTACAGAGGATAATTTCATTTGCATTCACAAACTACGATGTCAAAAACAAACAAAAAAAATTGCCGTTTGCAAAACCTGCAGCGTGAGAATAACAGACAAGTGAATTGTTGGACAACGGAGGCTGGCAAGACAGACCCGCAGGATTTCAGAAGGGAGAATTCAGATTTTTAGTATTCAGATGTTTGTAATATATATTAATGTTAATATTACATGATCATGGTGTGGATTTGCTGTTCATCATGAGACTGGGATCCACATTCAAGATTTCCTGCTGCTTAACAGAAGGTTTTTTTCTTGAGCCATGATGGAGGGATTCATGATTGGCTATATGGATTCATGTTGGTGTTGGATGGATATATATATATATCTATATCTATCTATATATATATATATATATATATATATATATATGTATATATATATATATATATATATATATATATATATATATATATATATACATATATATATATATAGATATATAGATAAATAGATATATATTTATATATATATATATATATATATAAGTATATGTATCAGTGGCGATTGCTCTAAGACTGCAAGGGAAGCTCAGCTTCCCCTAAAATGTCCCCAAAAAAGTGTTGATATGTCCTGCTGTGTGTACATTTCATTGACTAAATATGCGCTAGAATACCTTCATCTTTAGTTCAGAATCAGCTACTTATCACAGGTAACTGGAGCGACTTCCTTCTCATTCATCCCCGCAGCGTCTCAGCGCTTTAACACAGTCGGACGCTGAGCGTCTTCTGACTTCGATGGGGAAGCGTAGAGTGGGTTGTTCCACTGTGGAAACTGGACGGTCATTGGATAAACGCTGGGCTTTGTCCCGCCCATCGGACGCTCAGCGTCTCTGGGGGTCTATGAGGCAGTGGGCTGGCCTGGACGCTCGGCTTCTGCATGGTGATTGGATGATCTGTCTGAGGCCCAATCCCTTTTTGATTGACAGTGAAATGAGCCAATCAGCGATCTTGAAGTATAACCCTCCACCGGAGCATCTTCTAAGTTTTACATTCAGTTGTTCTGGAGAGGAGCTTCTCCTGTTTAAAGAGGCTCAAGTCTTACACCCACAACACAATGGGCCAAGGCCGTTTAAGCAGTCTAGCTCTGCTGGCCATTGAGAGAACACTGGTAAAATCCCTGGAAAAGACACCTAGTTGGTACGACAGGGTCACAGATCATTTTCTTGAAAAGGAACGGAGGGTAGAATTTACATTTAAATAAATAAACAAATTTATGATGTAGGCCGGAAAAAAATGAGCTTCCCCTCCTTGACTGACCAGCAGCCGCCACTGATGTATAGATATGTATGTATATATATATATATAATGTATATCTATCTATCTATCTATCTATCTATCTATCTATCTATCTATCTATCTATCTATCTATCTATCTATCTATCTATCTATCTATATATATATGTACAGTATATATATCTATCTATATATATATGTATATATATATATATATATATATATATATATATATATATATATATATATATATATATATATATATATATATATATATATATATATATATATATATATATATATATATATATATATATATATATATGTATATATATATGTATGTATATATATATGTATATATATATATATGCATATACATGTGTGTGTTTTATATATAAACAGTATGTGTGTATGCATATATGTGTATCCATCAAATGAAGAGCTTTATGCTCTATTGTAAAGTGTCTTGAGATACCACTTGTTATGAATTGGCGCTATACAAATAAAGATTATGTCTACAAATCTAAATATGTCGACATATCACTCCAGTCAATATCTGCCATCCAAAGCTAATTATGTTTTTTTATGGCAAAGAATCCTTCCAGACTGCTTTGTGCTGAACAGTGTTATTGCTTTGTTGTATATTTGTGTGTCAGAATAAATGAATGGGCGATTGCAGGAGCCAGCACCACAACTCCAGCCTCAGCTCGTGGCAGGAGGCAGATCACTGCACATTGGACGGCCTTTGGTCAGCCGGACCAAGAGGAAAACAAAATAATGTTTCAACATCACCACTGAACTGGGTGGAAAACACCCTCAGATACTTGTTTGATAAATCATTTTTTTTATAAGTTTGGATGAACTGAGAACATATTTTGTTCAAATGTATGGCTCTGGTAAAATGAGACATGTTCATCTTTTGGTCTCCTTTTCATCCCGTTTATCTTTTGTTGTGCAGATAAACCTTATTTTCATTATTTACTCAAACAGACTCAAGGCTGTTTCAGCACTGTGGCAGAGCTCTGTTGACCATCTCCCTGAATTCCTTTGGCACAGCTGTAGCTCCAGTGATTTGTATTAAATTATCAGTTATTTGGCTTTTATTCTGTGCACAATAAAAACTCTTGGAGCCGGTCCCAGAACTTAATTTATTTATTTATAATTAAACTATTAGGAAACAAAGCAGAGAGGAGACAGAGCTGCTCTGCTGCTGCCAACTGTGTAAACTCAGATCATTTTGTACAGAAAATAATGAAAATACTCGAATAACATAATTAACAGAGTCACATGTGGACTTCATCGACTGCAGGGCTGAAGCAGCTCTCTCATAAAGAGAGGATGCTCAGGGTCATTGAAAAACAAGGTCATTGAAGGGTTTGGGTCCGACTGTGAATAAAAGTGGAGCACGAGGCCCCTGTGTTATTTTACCTTCACTGTGAACATCATGGAGGCATAATCACCTCAGCACCAGAGCTCACACTTTGACTTTAAGTACAAAACCCAAAACCAGTGAAGTTGGCACGTTGTGTAAATCATAAATAAAAACAGAATACAATGATTTGCAAATCCTTTTCAACTTATATTCAATTGAATACACAGCAAAGACAAGATACTTAATGTTTGAACTGAGAAACTTTATTTTCTTTTGCAAATAATCATCAACTTAGAATTTAATGGCAGCAACACATTGCAAAAAAGTTGTCACAGGGTCATTTTTACCACTGTGTTACATCGCCTTTCCTTTTAACAACACTCAGTAAACGTTTGGGAACTGAGGAGACCAATTTTTGAAGCTTTTCAGGTGGAATTCTTTCCCATTCTTGTTTGATGTACAGCTTAAGTTGTTCAACAGTCCGGGGTCTTCGTTGTTGTATTTTACGGTTCATAATGCTCCACACATTTTCAATGGGGGACAGGTCTGGACTACAGGCAGGCCAGTCTAGTACCCGCACTCTTTTACTACGAAGCCACGCTGTTGTAACACGTGCAGAATGTGGCTTGGCATTGTCTTGCTGAAATAAGCAGGGGCGTCCATGAAAAAGACGTTGCTTGGATGGCAACATATGTTGCTCCAAAACCTGTATGTACCTTTCAGCATTAATGGTGCCTTCACAGATGTGTAAGTTACCCATGCCTTGGGCACTAATACACCCCCATACCATCACAGATGCTGGCTTTTGAACTTTGGGCCTATAACAGTCCGGATGGTTCTTTTCCTCTTTGGTCCAGAGGACACGACGACCACAGTTTCCAAAACCAATTGTAAATGTGGACTGGTCAGACCACAGAACACTTTTCCACTTTGCATCAGTCCATCTTAGATGAGCTCGGCCCAGTGAAGCCGGTGGTGTTTCTGGGTGTTGTTGATAAATGGCTTTGGCTTTGCATAGTAGAGTTTTAACTTGCACTTACAGATGTAGACGAACTGTAGTTACTGACAGTGGTTTTCTGAAGTGTTCCTGAGCCCATGTGGTGATATCCTTTACACAGTGATGCCAGTTTTTGATGCAGCACCGCCTGAGGGATCGAAGGTCACGGGCATTCAATGTTGGTTTTGGGCCTTGCCGCTTCCGTGCAGTAATTTCTCCAGATTCTCTGAACCTTTTGATGATATTACGGACTGTAGATGATGAAATCCCTAAATTTCTTGCAATAGCTGGTTGAGAAATGTTGTTCTTAAACTGTTGGACAATTTGCTCACACATTTGTTCACAAAGTGGTGACCCTCGCCCCATCCTTGTTTGTGAATGACTGAGCATTTCAGGGAAGCTGCTTTTATACCCAATCATGGCACCCACCTGTTCCCAATTAGCCTGTTCACCTGTGGGATGTTCCAAATAAGTGTTTGATGAGCATTCCTCAACTTTCTCAGTCTTTTTTGACACTTGTGCCAGCTTTTTTGAAACATGTTGCAGGCATCAAATTCCAAATGAGCTAATATTTGCAAAAAATAACAAAGTTTACCAGTTTGAACATAAAGTATCTTGTCTTTGCTGTGTATTCAATTGAATATAAGTTGAAAGGGATTTGCAAATCATTGTTTCTGTTTTTATTTATGATTTACACAACGTGCCAACTTCACTGGTTTGGGGTTGTGGAACATTTTTACAGTATACTGTCATGTTGATATTGCAGAAGACAGCAACCCAGATGGTGCCAAGGCATTTTTAGGTAAGCAGAGCCAACATTAGCACCGGTTATTTTTAGTGGATCAGGCCAATGTGTTTTAGTGTCCATAACAGAGTTGGAAATATTGATGTTGTCTGAACTTTGAATTGATAATGAGTGAAGATAAAAGTTGTTTTCTTTTCAATATGTTATGTGTACATCTGCTGGTGTCATGTAGTTAACCCATTCTGCCCCACCACTCTCATTTTCTACTCACAACAAAAATGTCAGCTGTAGTAATGCAACTTTTTGCACTTATGTGTTAGTAGACAACTTAGATAAAGATTTCGGTTTATAATAAACGGTTTTCAAGTAGTTCCTGTCACATGACATCATCTGCTTCCTGCTCCTCCTGGTGGAAAACATGGAGGATGTAAATTGTCCTGTAAAGAGGTCATTTTCATAAATTTCTAAAGCTTTACTGCAAAAACATATTTATGATTATTTAATCATTCAAGTCTCTAGAGTAACCCTCCACCAAAAAATGCTACCTGGGATAAATATTTAGTTGTTCATGGGCTTATTTCAACAAAAGTTGCCAGTGGGCTCATAGCTTGTTGCTAACTAAATGAAAACACTGTCTGCAGGATTTCTCATAATTTACTTATTTCAAATTGTAGAATGAGGTACACTGGTGCATTTAAGTCCTCTTAGAATACTCTAACAAATAAATAAATTCACAGGTATTAAAGACCTGTGTCTGTAGGATTTTGATACGTTATCATAAATCATTTTCTTGTTATTTGCTAAGTAATCTTTCTCTGTTAGCTAACATCAGTGTGGAAACCCGTTTCTGCAACTTAAAGGGAACTAAAAATAAGTAAATAAATACAAAGATATTAATAATGTGATAAAAAGTCGACATTATGAGATATCATTTGTGCATGTGCCCCACGTCAATGGACGATCCTACAGCCACACACCTTTTTCTCTTTATGACTTTGTTTTTTCATTATTATTATGACTTTTTATCCCATAATTTTGACTTTTTTCTCGTAATTATGACTTTGTTATCTTATTTTTTCTTTTTCTTAATCTTTATTATGACTTTTTATCTCATAATTATGTCTTTTAATCTCACAATTTTGACTTTTTTCTCATAACTATGACTTTTAATCTTATAATTATGATTTTATGATTTTGTTATCTCATACATTTGACTCTTTTTATCTCATTATTATGACTTATTTAGCTTGTGTTTCAAAAAGTTGATGTGCAGTTGGAGGTGCACCTTCCTTGACACACAAGTACTTACACACACACACACACACACACACACACACACACACAAAATTTTCATAAAATAACAGGCCAAAATAAAAATTAATCATGTATGTTGTCCTTTCCTTGGGTACTCCGTGGCAGAGGTCCTGTCCATGCTGCAGAACAACTGTTGACCGTCATAAAAATGCTATTTTCTTTAAAACAAAGTGCAAAATGGAAAAAAGAAATAGATAACATGATTCAGAGGGACTCAAGTGATAAAATGATATGCCTTACAACTCAGAAAAAAAATTGGGCATGAATGGGTTAATATTATTTATGCATTTAATTTCATTTAATGGTCCATCAGCCTGTTGTGCTTCTGTCTGTCGGTGTTTATTTAATTTCTAACATCTGTACCTGTACTTAAGACCTCGCCTGTTAATCCAGATCAGAGCTGTAGACCATGTTTGGGACATCCCTCGTTTGAAGACCAGCTTCATTTACTGCAGTGTCTCCAGACGTGAGAGTCATGCCCATGTGACCCTCAGGTGAGTAATGGTCGATCAGACTGGAAAGTACTTGGATCCAGTTACTGTCGGAAAAACACAGAATCCTGGAGAAGTCCGGGATAAAAACAACAATATTGATTTTTGGGGCTTTTATGCTTTTATTTGATTACAGGACAGTTGATGGAGCAGGACAACTGCAGACAGTGACAGGTGAAAAATGAGCCTGAGCTGCTCACGTCTATGATAATGGCCTCTGTCGGACACATCTATTAGGACACACTGTTGTGTCAGTTAACAATATTCCTTTAAATATTATTCTATGATAGGGTTAAACCAATGATGTTCATCTAATCCACTGTCTTCATTTCTGAGTCTTTCTATTTTAAGATTTAAAAGAAAGTACCTATTCTATAATCTGTAAACACTGACCGTGACACCAGGAAGTTTCAGGTGTTATTTCTATTTGTATAGCACTTGTAAAAACATAGTTTACAAAGTGCTTTGACAAGCATTCAGCACAAAATAATAAAACACAAACAAACAATGAGCACAATGAAGTAAAAACAAAAAGCACAGCTTAAATCAAGACTAACAGAAAGACACAAAGACAGAGGGGCGACGGTTGGTACTGTGTTAATACTCCAGATTTCTTACTGAAGGCTCTTTTCATACTTTACAGGAACCAGACAATACAAGAACCATGCAGCATAAAAAGAGACCATGAGGACCAAACATGAAAACATCAAATCAGTAAGAATAGGAAACGCAGTAAAAAAGGGGATGGAAGCAGAAATCAGGTCAGAAAATATAAAAAGATGAAATGAACAATGATGATAAAATTACAAAATAATAAAAATAAGTGGCGATAATAAAATACAGTAATAAACATGAGCAAGAGATAAGATTATTAAAAAGGTCTAAATATTATCTATAAAAGAGTGTAAAAAGGTGAATCATTAATGAGATAAAATCATAATTAATAGCACATATCAGTATTAATAAATTAACAAAAAGGAGTAAAAGAAGGTGAAGCAAAACAAACAGTAAAACAAAATAAGATCGAGATAAAAGACATTAAAAGACTGATTTTCACTGATCGGATTTTCTTTTCTTAACTTTCAGCATCTGCAGCCTCTAATCTGTCCTGTTCAGTAAACATTTACATACAGATCAGATGAGCTTAGTCCAGACTTTATACAACATGGAATTAAGACAAAGCCTCTGATTTAATCCCAAAAGGCACCACTGCTGTCGATTGTTCCTGTAGTTAACATCACTGCAGCTTCACAATAACTTAAAGGTTAGAATTGGTTTATTAAAGACGTCAGGCTAAAAGCAGGGTGGCTGCAGGCGGAGACAGTCCCATTATTATTTCATTTTATGAGGTTTTTAATATAAAACTCATGATTAGGACAACAAGAGGCATCAGACAATAAAGGAGCCAGACAATAAGGTATAGCTGCAGTGATATATAATGTTTATTTACTCACTGCTTCTTCTCAACAAATCAAGAAACTGCCCTCATCACCTCTCTGTGAAGGGCTGACTTTAACAGAACCACATAGTTTAACTTTTAGGTCAAAATGTAAAGATCTGTGCTCTAAATGAGTGTTTTAATAAATCTACATTCTGTGTGCAGTTTTTGTTTTCTCTGCTGTAACAAACAAAATCATCATGTTCTTTTTTTTTCATACATTTGTTCATTTTAGTACATTTACGCTGAAGGCTATATTTTGGTTTTAAGTACTTCTTATAATTAATATAAATGAACTTTTTTAAAAGTTAAAGTGAGATGATTTCATTTCTTGTTTTGAAACATTTTTTCTGTCCAACAAGTGGCCGTTTTTAGCCCTGAAAAATGGATTGAAGCCAGCAGGGGCGGCTGGCCCATAGTGGGCGATAGTGCATCGCCCTCCTTAATCCACGTGAAAAAAATGGAGAGAAAAGACTTTATAGTGCCCTGATTGTTCCTGTCTAACTCTTCGGGTTCTAATTTTGTAGACCAGGCGCAAGCGCAGGCGCACCTGCCCGCGCAGACTGGGTGTGACCTGCGCACTTTGCAAGTTTCCTGCAGTGCCAAGAGAGGCGCACTCATGGTGCACAGGGGCGCAGAGGTTGCGCCCACGTCTCTGCCTCTCCGTGCAAATGTCAGAATAGGAGGAGAATAGACGTGAGTGGGATTAACACAGCCAATCGCTGTCTTCAACAATCAAATGAGCGCCTCTCCTCGCCTTTAAATGCGCTGCCGCCGAGGCGCAGCGTCTGATTGGTCTGAATTATCCCCGCCACCGCGGAAACAGTGTGCTGGAAAGACCCAGCAGTGGAGACGCTGTCCCTTCAGCAGGAGAATGGACAGCGGGGCGCATCACCGTGTGGGCCAGCTCCCGGGACAGATGTAATCTGTTCCTTTGTCATTAATAGGAGTAAAAAAAATAAGAGACAGTTACACCACAGCTGGCTTATCCATTCATAATGCTTGTGATCCACCTGCACTCCTGGTTTGTCATCACCAAATAGCAGAGCCTTTAGTGATATACTGTATACTCTCCCGGTGTCTCCGCCTCATCCTCCTTGCAATAATGTACTCCATCTTTTTAGATCACGTTAAAAATAAAGACTAAAATAGAGGAATATGGGAAATCACAGGTAAATCCTGAGTGACATACATTTATTTTATCTCTTTTTTCTTCGTCTTTTTTCTCCCTCTTTTCTTTGAATTTAATGAAATGAGAGAAGCCAGATATATACTCAGTATCAGATGTTAAGGCTGTTTATTGTTGACTTGTAAGATGTGCATCAAACTTTCAGCTGCCGTCAGGTTAAGTTTCCATAATGACAAACGGCTTTAATCCAACATCAGATGTGACGGGACAGTTAATATAGATATAAATGTATATGCTGGTTCAGACGGGGACATTAAAGTGATATTCCGAGATGGAACAACTTGGGTCCTATCATAAGGTTTATGAGAAATAGAGCCTTATTTAGCAGTGTTTCTGTGTCACAGAAACCCAGGCGACTAGGACCAAGAGTGCGTTCTCATCCAGCCCTACTCGACTGCTGATTTGGATATTTTCGTGGAGTCCGCCATATTTTACTTGACCAAAAACAATAAGCGGACTCCCACGAAAATATCCGATGTCGGTCTGCATTCACGCTTTATTTAGAGAATTTTCAGTCGTTACTTTCACACAGAAACACTGCTAAATAAGGCTCTATTTCTCATAAACCTTGTGATTGGACCCAAGTTGTTCCATCCCGGAATATCACTTTAAATAGTGATCGCTGTGATTGTTTATTGCATTAAAATGTGCCTGACACTCTGGAAACCTGCCTCTGAGGCGTGCGCACATGTGCGCTTGTCACCAAATTACAGCTGCGCAGGGTGCGCTTTGCCCTGCGCCGAGGTTAGACCAGGTTGCAGCTGGCGAGCTTTTAGCGCACTTTCTGCACTGTTTTTGGCACGAAATTGTCACTGCGCCAACATGAATCTGCCGACACCTCCCCTTGGTGCGCCGTCACACCCACCTCTGGGCAGACGGTCTACCAAATTGTCAAATTGGCAGCGCACGGCGGTGCGCTGGACGAAATTAACACTGCGCGGGGTGCGCCAGGCTTGCGCCCCCTGCGCTGCGCCACGAAATTAGAGCCCTTCATATTATTGTTTAATCAGCAGTCTGAATGTCGCTGTGATGTCTCTGTCCAACCAGCAGCCCCAGGCGCTCTCATAGACTTACATGGAGAGACTCTTTTTTTCACATTTTGGACCTTACAGTGCATTTCCATTGGCTCAGGGACTTCTCGCCCCAACGTGATTACGTCATACGCACTGATGTGTGCTCGGACAAGAGACGCACAGCGCGCGCATGCGAGAGAGATGATTCGAGAGAGAAGTTAACGTGAGTGATTTATCGGTGGATTATCAGTATTTTCGGAGTAACTGGTACACAAGTATTACAAATGATAGCATTAGTTTAACTCTGGGGTGTTTCCTTGTTATTCTTGTTCTTTTGCCTAATTTTTGCCATGTTTTGCCATTTATTTGCCGTTTTTGCCGTGTATTCGCCATGTTTTTACCTTGTTTTGCCGTATATTCGCCATTACGTGCACATGTTAACATACACACTAAGACAAGGGATGGGTATGAAAGCAAATTTCAGTTGAGGATCGATAAAAACTCCCTAAAGAACAATAAAAGAGAGCATATTGAGAAATGACAGAGGACAGGGATAAAGGGGGAGGAAGCAGTGCACTACAGAAAAACTGATGGGAGGACAGCAAACTTGGACTCTGTCTTCATCTGGACAGGAACTGCTTCAGGAACTTATTGTCAATGAAAAACACCTGGCCATGGTCTAATAAAACAAACTAACATGGGCACTATATACAGTTGGCCAACAGAATGTTTGAGTGTATGCTAATATTTTCTTATCATCTCAAAAACATTTGTTCATGTTCATTTACAGTTTTATAAAGAGAAACCTGTTGAAAATTCATATCAGTTTTCTTTTCTTGTAATTACACACTTAGCATTTATTAGATAATAATGCCAAACACTTGCCAGACTTGTTTACATTTATTTCTTATGAACATAGGATGAATAAAATTTGTCCAAAGGACATTTCCATGGACATTTAAGACATTTTTTGACAAAGAAAGACCAGGGCGCGTAGTGCGCTGATGGTCCCTGCTTCTCCTCTACCTCCGGGTGAGCAGCTAGCAGCGCATGCTACTGAACCATTGGTGGAGCCGTGAAAGCCTAGCGCCGAGACCGCAAGCCGCCTCTTCTGCTGGGGCCCACCCGGAGTTTCTGCTCATGGGTTGAAAAGTGCTCAGCAGCGCTAACGGCAACGGGTTAACGGCTAACGACAGTTTCAGCCAGCCACCAGACTTTCTGAAGACGGGCCGCTTTTCGCCCTGGTTGATCAGGTAATGGGCTTTGTTTACTACAGTGGGAGAGGCCCGCTGAATAACTCTGGTTAGTTTGTGCCTGCACGCTGTAATAACTTGCAGGAGCGGGTTAGCCTGTTAGCCGCTAATCTTTCGCACTGTAAGCCGAGCTGGAGGACAGGCTGAGAAAGATAAATCTCCCCACACTCGGCTCCGGGCTTGGCGGCGCCCAGACCCGATTGCCGGTCCAGTTGAAAAGGGCTACCGCTGTGTGTTACAAGGGGGATGTCTGTCGTGTCGGATACTTCTTTCAGTTGAGCTGAGCTGTTTTTGATTGAGTTTGCTGCTGATATTGTGCTAGTCGCCGTGGTGAGGCCTGTGTCCGAGGGGCTTGATAAGAGGCGAAAGGACACGAGCTGGGGGCGGATCTTGAACACGGGAGGGGAGAGGTGAGGGAGTTGGGGGGTAGGGCTATGTGTTTCAAATCGTAGACCACAGCTTTAACTTGATTTAGCTTTACAAAAATACTTTACAGTATGTACATGTTATGTCTGGTGTTGCCATTAACAGGAAAAACAAATCAAACAATGTAATACAACACTGTAAAGTAGGCTATCTGACTTTTAAATTATTATTAGCTATTGAAGGGGTGATCGTAGCCAGTACCACATATGTTCCCCCCCCCCCCCCCGGGAAATTTTTCAGGAGCCGCCACTGGAAGCCAGATAAACGACAACTTAGCAGCTTTTACCAGAAAATGTTAGATACTCTATACTTAGCAGATATTTCCCCATTTGTGTTTGAAAAAATTGTTTGAAGTGCACATGATTGATTTTACAAACGAGGTGGTCTTATAGTAGCCTTGCAGAGCAGACTGACCTGCCTGATCCTAAAGTCCTGCACCTCTATCTTGTCGGCCTCCATTGTCTAACAGTTTCACTCGGCTAAATGCTTAACGGCCCAATCAGGGAAGAGAGGCGGGAGCTGTTGTAAAAATAATGGCAGCTAATGCCGGTTAGCCTGTGGTCGTCATGGTTACTCAGTCATACTTGGCGAAATCTGCTCGCCTCATAAGTTTGCTTCATAGGGATTGTCTTCATGTCACATTTACGTGTTAAATGATACATCTGTGTGCTAGTTTAAGGCCATTTTGATCATAAACTGCTCTTTCTGAGTGTGTAGTCGGCTCCTGGTATCTGAATATTATCAATATCTTAATAAACAGGTGAGGATTCTTCTCCGGACAGGTAACATACTGCTGATCTGTCTCCTGAAAGTAAAACTCTCCTACTAATTGACTCCAGAGGGACTGAACAAGTGGACATATTCATTTTTTTAACTTTAGTGGTTGTGAAAACACCCCTACCGTCTTCAAAAATGAACATATGAACCTAAATTAAGGCCAGATTAGCTCTGAGATGTGGCAGCAAACACAAAAACAACCTGCTGTCTGGTAAAGAGGATCTGCTTCTGTGCTGAGCAGTGTTGAGACTAATGGCGTTACAAATAGCGGCGCTACTAACGCCACTACTTTCCCCTAAGTAGTTACTATTCAAAATGTTATAACGCCGCCACCGTTACAGACAGTGAAATGTGGCGTGTTACTTTGTGCCAATGTCAATCAGCTGTTATCTGACCTGCCTCACTCAGTCAGACACAGACAGGAGCTGCACCGCTAACAGACAGAAGAGAAAACTCAATGCCAGAGTTGCCAGGTCTGCTTATTATAAGCGACTTTCAGCTTCTTCTTTTTCTGACCTGCATGTGTATATTGGGAGTTGTGGGCTGCAGTTTTTTGGGCTTTTTCCAACAGTACAGTTGATCATTTGGGCTTGTTGTGCTCCCAAACCATCAATATAAACCCAATTCAGAATAATTAAAATTATTTTATCCTACTCTAACCAAATAAAATGTTACTGTAGAAATGATGTTTCCACCTAAAATAAATCCTTTTATTAATTTTAATTCTTTAAAGCCTGAATTAAATTTATTTCTAATGTAGCTAGGACTGTTTTCACTTTGGTAAAGCTGTAGAGGATTAACATAAAACTTAGATTTAAGCCTGGTTACATAAATCAAGGTTAAACTGTTTAGCAATAACAGTTATAAATAACAGCAGCCCCTCCCTCACTTCTGTATAAAGAAAAGGATGTTCCACCTCCAAACAAAAGGATGCTTAATAAGTAAACTAAGAGAAAAAAAAGAAGAAATATGACTTTGAAATTGTAAAGTAAGGTGGATAAAAACTAAAACACGCTTCATGTAGGTTTCTCTCTTTTAAAATGCTTATTTCAATCACCAAATCTGGCAACACAGCTAGCTGCAGCAGCGGTGAGTCTGGAGCGTCTGTGGAGTTTAAACTGGAGTTTTCAGGATGAAAGTAAAAGAAGTAAAAGTCAAGAACACACATGTGAAGTGTCCATTATGTCCTAAAGCAAAGTGTTTGTCTGTTGGGTTAACTCCTTTTTCTAAAGTAATTCGCCCAACACTGGCGCTGAGCCTTCTGAAGACGTCAGTCCTCATCCATACGTCTGTTTGGTCGGGCGAGCTCATGTGTGCTGTATCACCTTTGTGAAGGTGTGTGCAGGTGTTTTGAGGTCCGTGGTGTCCACTATCCTTCATGTTTGAAGTCAGACTGAGAGCTGAGCTGTTTCCTGTTCACCTTAATGATGACAGTAAATCAGTAAATCTGTTGTTAACTGTAAACTTTTGTGTCTCTCCTCCATGTTTGCTCCGTCCTGACTGTCCTTTATCAGCCGTGGCCACATGGACGCCCCTCGGTCCCTCGGCCACCTTGAGCCATTTCCACTTCCTGTTGCCTCCATCCTGTGTGCTTGTATTTATTGCTCCACCCTGTCACTCATCCTTCCTGAACACACTCATGGCCTGATGAGGCACTAATAAAGACAAATGTGGGGGAAGTCACGTGTCTCAGGTGGTTTTGGTCTTCCTGAAGACTTCTGGAAACTTCTGAAGTCACTGTGCCAGTGCATGAGCTCATGTGCTGAGACTTCCTCACTGTTTGGAGAAGGACTGAAGTTTTCACCTTTATTCAGGTTTATTTAGTACAACGGAGGATTAGAGCCACGTTGAAATTTTTTTTTAAAAGTGGGGATAAAGTCATAAAGTTACGAGAATAATCTCATAAATTACGAGAATAAAGTTGTAAAATTACGATAAAAAAATATTCATTTATACTACCTATCATCTGTCAGGGCCACAAGGGGATGGCATTAAAGGTGCAGTGTGTAGAATTTGGCAACATTTCACTGAACAGAAACGGTGAATATAGGGTAGAATGTTTCTATTTGAATGTAAAGTCCGTCAAAGTAGGTGTATAATCACCCCATAAAACGTTTGTTTTATTTTTACTTAGTTAGAAAAATCTTTGAAAAATTTACTTTGCCGTGGGCTGCGGTCATGTAGGCCGACATAATGATCCGCCGTGTTGTCTACGGGTGGGTTTTGGGAACAAAAAGAGCGAAACGTGATTATTAAATATGAGTCTACAAAAGTTTACGAAACCTATAATCATCATTTTAATTGACCTATAATCTATAAAATAATAGTTACACATATGAATAAAAAACCCTCACCTGGTAACTGTTGTAAATGATGCCCTGTTCACGATCCTTTTTGGTCTTCAACGGCTCTCAGTGATGTGATGTTTTAGAAACAGACGGGCTCATTCCAACATCTGAACACTAGATGTCACTAAAATGCCGATTTCTACACACTGCACCTTTAAAGTGATATTCCGGGATGGAACAAGTTGGGTCCTATCACAAGGTTTAGGGCAGAAATTACCCCTACAGCAGTGTTTCTGTGCAGCAGATGCCCAGGGCGCCCACACCAAACCCCCCCTCCCTGCTCCGGGCCTGCTCGCTTTCCTCTGCACTCCGACGGGGCCACATTTTATTTGACCAAAATCACAAATAAACGGACTCCCACCGAAAAAATCTGATATCGGTCTGCATTCACGCTTTATTTAGAGAATTTTCAGTGCATTACTTTCACACAAAAACACCGCTAAATAAGGCTCTAGTTCTCATTTTGTCGTAAAACGCCGCTTAGTGTATCAGTCCGTGCGCGGACTGATACACTAAGCGGCGAGCGCCTCGTAGCCAGCTGTGGCTCTGCAGCGGAGGTAGCGCCATTTTACGACACGATGAGAACTAGAGCCTTATTTAGCGGTGTTTTTGTGTGAAAGTAATGCGCTGAAAACCAGCCAATCACAGGGCCACATAGAGAGATAGAAAAGAATTCACTGTCCCGTTCATATACAGGTAAATCAGAGTCAACAGTTAACCTAACAAGTATGTTTAGAAGCCAGAGTGCCTGGAGAGATCCCATGCATGAAAGGGAGAACATGCAAACTCCACACTTTACGGCCGACACGGGGTTCAAACCAACAACCGTCTTACAGTGAGGTGCCACCATTCTGCCCCACAGCGTGATATATATCCTATTTAAACTGGTATTTGAAGTAATGTCCACAGTGCAGTGGTCTAGAAAAAAATCTATTTTAAAAAACTGTTTTTCATTGATGGCAAGTTAATTTGACTTTATTTGAGCTTTATGATCCTGCATCACAGCTTTAATGTAATATTTTTATCCATCTGATAAAATGTTTCTGCACAATTGGCTTTAATTATCTGAGTGCCTTTTGGACCAACAATTCTCTCACAACAACAAGCTCACAAAATCACTTCATTCTGTCATTTTGGTGAAACATCAGTAAACATTTTAGGGAGCATTTTAAATCAAACTTTTGACTTCTTCTGGTTATTTTTGGTTTTTACTGAACTCATATTTCTTTTTCCACAAAACTTTGTAATCTTTTTATATTTCTGTGACCCATTTTTTTCAGAAGGTTTCTCCAAAATCTGAAACTTTGTTCTTCAAATATGCCAAAACGTCAACATGTCGGGAGATGATCTCCAGTCTGACTCATAACAGTCTTCAAAACTGAGATGTTCACCGGTGAGATCAAATCAAACATGATGTCTGCCTGTTTGCAGTGAAAAACATTTTAAAACACTAAATAATTAAAGACTGAATCACCAAAGAAATGGAGAATGGATGGAGATGGTTGTCGTCAGGGCACAGGAGGTGATATTAGACAGGTTTATGGTGAAAACTGAAATATTGACACCACTCAATTAATATGAATCTAAATTTAACCAAACGAAGAGCTGCCACATCATGTGTGCCGTTGGATTTTAACCAGTTTCTTGATCTGTCAGGTGATATCATTGTTTGTCTCTTCAGATCCTGTTCCTCACTTTTGTGTTGCATGTTATGTGAGAGCAGAAATGTCAGATAATAAAGTAATAGCTCAACTTAAATTACTTTAAAAGAAAAGATGACCTATCCTGACGTGGGGAAAAGTGACATGAGCAGATTAGCTAAGTGAAGATCAAGCTGCCAAGGAAAGTTTCCTTCAGGGTCATGTTTTACAAACACATGTAGTTTTGTATTTGATGTAAATTCACGTCTGACTTTGATAATGTTATGTTGCTTTAGAATATATATCATATCAGTATTATCTTAACTATAAGTTGTGTTATTGTACTATTATTTTAAGCAGTATTATCCTTTATCTTTAATTACAGGCAGCACTAATATACACGTACATTTACCCCTACCCTTGTCCTCACATTTTGTTTACGTCCTGCTTTAGTTAAACATTAAAAATACTGTAAATCAATGGATCTGAAGTCTAAACACCAAATCTATTTTGGCTGAAGAAACTTGTCATTTTCCACAAGTTGTATGGATACCTGTATTTTCTTTCTTCACATGGCAGAAGGACTGCGATTAATCTGGAGAAGCCACTCGTTACTATGGCACTGTCAAATGGATTATTTTTTACGCATATGAGATCAGCAGTATTTGTGTGATATGAACAGTGTTGGGCACATTACTTTAAAAAAATAATTAGTTATAGTTACTAGTTACTTTCCCAAAAAAGTTACTGAGTTACTAACGGAATTTCTCCTTAATAAATGTAATTAGTTAGTAGGTGAAGTAATTGAGACGTTACTTTTTGAAAACTCTTTTCCTGCTTGAACTGTGTGTCTCCGTCTCTGTGTCCTTCCTTGTTGTTACCTGCTGCAGCAGCTCTGACATCATCAGTCCTCCAACAGCGCATGCAGTGGAATTTACCTGATAGGCTAGAATGAGGGCAAAGTGCTCCGCAGTACGTTTTAAGGGCGCCGAACCGCACAGTGCTGCATTGGTGAAGTGCCGGCGATTTTCTGTGTGGCTGTCATTGAATGGAATTACATGTGTCTGGACAACTGTAAAAACATCTGCTCCAGAGTCTGTTCAGCGGTGAACACTCATGGCTGAGATCTGAGTACAGCAACTGCAGCACCTTCGCCTGTATGTACCAGCACCTGCTTTCACCTGCTTTATCGATAAAATAACTAAACTTTTAAACAGCTGTTTGACTCAGAAAATGACTTTACCACAAAGCTTCTGGAAAAATAATTAAGCTTCAAATGTCTTTATGTGCAGTGGCATCACTGGTGGGCTGCCACAGGGACAGTAGCTTGAGTGGGAAAGAGAGGAGGTGATAGTCTTGATTTGAAGACCAACAAACCAGCAGCACAACAGAGGATTGAAGACCATCCCCCATGATCCACCGAGGCTCCGTCGTTCCACCATCTTTAGTGTTGAAGGGCATTTTTTTCCTGCTAAAGTCTGTTGGTGTCTGAATCATGGACAAGTATATTTATTAGCTGCAAACCATCTCATGTTTGTCCTTTTTACACACAGGGACATTTATAAATAGAGAAGATTGAGCAGTCCACAGGGGCGGTGCTCTGAATGCCGGGGTTCCTTTGGGTAAACTGAGGTAACAGAGACGAGCTGTCTGTGGAGAGTCAGACCAACTGTCCACAGCTATGTGGATTAATGTTTGCTCTGCTCACAGGTTTCATTTTGTTGTTATTTTTAATGTTGGCAAACCAGTGCAGTTTGGAAATAAGAGATTTAAAGCTCAAAAATAGGAGGGTGTGCTGTGAGCTCACATCAAAACAAACGATGATCCTTTTGGCCCATGACGATCACACAGACCTGTGATCATCAGCTCGGAGCCACATCAGGCCCTCAAAGCTCCCCATGTGGGCCCCAGAACATTTCTGACTCAAGAGTTTAATTTGGGGACAGTTGGCATCGCTCAATGGCATGAAGTGTGTGAGGGGAACAGACCCCACCTCAGACTGGAATCTGGATGTATTCAGGTCGTGTGATGTTTGTGGTTCATGGGGCGTGGACACAGCTCATGCAAAATGTCTCTAAAACAGCTGTAGGCATGCCATCACCAAGCATCTCAGTGGATTTTTAGGCATGAAACTTCAAAAATATGAACGTTAGGAAAGAGTCAAGTACGGGACACCTCAAGGAGACATCAAGACTGGATCTAAACTTCACTGCAGCAGAGATTCACTCAACACCCAGTCTCTTTCTGCAGCAAAGGGAGGGATGATCATTTTAAACACTGCAATAGAAAACTGCACAGAGACTGAAGTAGAGAGGAAACTATTAAATGACCCTTTTCCATTAGCTTGGACACCCTGCTCTAGACAAAAGAAAATTCAGATACTTGGAGAGATAGTTTGTGACAGCTGTTCACATGTAAAACTGGCATCTTCATCTTTCATAGTTCAGTGATGGTTTGAACATCCCAGTAAATCTCTGGGTTTTGTTCTTGTGCAGATTCCTGGGATTCTTATCATGGAATTACTCCCACATACAGCGTAGATTTTTTTCTGCAGTCTGCAACAGAACATCTCCATGTTTTCATTCTGCTGTGGTGAAGGACGCAGAAACACCCAGAGGTGTGGACTCGAGTCATATGACTTAGACTTGAGTCACAGTTTTGATGACTTTGGACTCGACTTGACAATATCATCAAAGACTTGCAACTCGACTTGGACTTGGACATCAGTGACTTGGGACTTGACCCTGACTTTAGTCTGATGACTTGAAAATACTGTAAATTTTCAGTAAGACTGTTGAATAAACTAAAATGTGCTCCCATTCAAAGTATTCAACTAAGTGACTGATTTTTGTCATTTCCACCAAGACAATATTTTTTCCCACAGGATCTGCTCCATTGACTGCATCTATTAACATCCAATCAGGGTTTAGAAGAACAAACAAAGAGGGTGTGGATTAGGGCCCGACCGATTTATCGGCCGGCCGATTTAACCGGTCGATTATAGCCCTTTTGAAAGTATTCAACATCGGCCAGCCGATATATTCTTAATTTCTCAAAAAACAGTAAACACCGTTCGGTGTCCAATCCGCGCAGAGTGATGATGCAAAAGACGACTGCGACGCGCGTTGGTGGCAGCTCTTGTTGCTCTTTTAAGCCTGAAAGTCCGACATGACGAGCTACTTTCAGCGGTGCTGTGTGCACAAAGTTCCGCTGCTGCTGGACACAGAGAGATCACCAGTCTCTCTGCCTGTTCGGCTGCCAAAGCAGCTTCACAGACAGACCGGGCACCGCCGAACAGTTTTCTGACCGACGCAACATCTGTTGTTGTCAATACTGACAAATTGCACCTTCTGGTGGCAGGGATCAGTTTAGCCGTGACTGTTTTATTGTGATTATGATGGAAATCTGGCTTAATCCGCTTGTTCCCGACACAGCAGCTAAGCTAACCAGCTAGTAAGCTATCTGTGCTAGCATTAGCTAGCTGACGTTACAGACGTCATAGACGTCATCAGCAGACTCATCTAAAGGGAGACTTCATCGTGGCTGGGGACTTTAATCAGGCTGTTTAAATAAGTTTGTGAAATATGTGCGGTGTCCTACAAAATATTTTAATTTCCTCACGCACATTACCTCATGTTGATAATAAAAAAGTGGTTTTACCTGAACTAAAACCTGCTTCTGATACACTAATGAGGACTAAAAGGCAGATGTGACAAAAAGTTCATGAACAATCTATATATAAATTTACATTTTTAAAAAGGTAATTTGTTTTATTTTGCAGGAGTTTGCCTCAGTTTAACACACTCTTTTATTTTGTAGCTGAAAGCTGCAGAGAAGGAAAATAAAAGATGCCTATGAAAATAATGTTACCTTAAGTGTTTTTGTTCCTTTCCTGTTAACAACTTTTTAAAAAGTTGTTCTACCTTTACTGTAATCTTCATAAAATTTTCATCAACAAGAAGTACAAAATACAGAATGACTCTTTTTTAAGGTAAAGTATAACAAATACTAAAGGACAATCGGCCGATTAATCGGAAATCTGTATTTTTTTCTGACAAATATCGGCATCGGCATTGGCCTCAAAAAATCCATATCGGTTGGGCCCTAGTGTGGATTACACAGTTACTTCCCTGAGCACGAGACTGCAGGAGTGCAGGAACAACCCAGAGATGCTGAACCATGCTACAGAGGATAATTTCATTTGCATTCACAAACTACGATGTCAAAAACAAAAACAAATTGCCGTTTGCAAAACCTGCAGCGTGAGAATAACAGACGGAGAGGCGACGACGTCGAACTTTGTTCGGCACCTGAAGCTGCACAAAGAAAGGTAAGTTGGTCTGGTACCTGCTGTGAGATCCTTTTGGGTAACTTTAGCTTAGCATCTGTTATATGCAACAACGGTATATGTTCACTCGTAAACTCGCCGTGGCTAAAAACTGAGACTGACGTTAGCTGAAAATAATTGTAAAGTTAAGGCCCAGGGTGACCAAGTGTCCTGTTTTCCCATGACATGTCCTGACTGTCCTGGTTGTTTTTTATAAAGTAACGAAACTGTCCTGGTTTTAATTGTTTTTTTTTATTTGGTCAACGGTGCTTATGACTTGGAAGGACTTGAACATTTTAAGCCTATGACTTCAGACTTGACTTGGACTTGCACATCTTTACTTGAGACTCGACTCCAGACTTGGGTTTAAAGACTTGAGACTTGTAAAACAGTGACTTTCTCCCACCTCTAGCAAACATCCTCTCGACACCGAGCTTCAGTTTCACCGACGCTGACCTTTCACGCTGTTCCTGCCCAACACGTCTCCTTGTTTCTCGTCTCTTGGTTTATATTTTGATATCACAGATCATAAATAAGAGGCTCTTTGCTGTCAGCCTTGGAGCTGGAGCTGCATGTTCCTCTCAGAGAGTGATCAGACGGACGTGTCCACAGAGAGCATGGTTAATGAAGCGCAGCCTCTCATGGTGACTTCAGAGGCCTTTCAAAACAAATGGCTTATTTGTAATAAACTCACAGTCATGGATAAGCATGCTCTAAAACAGAAATGATGCTCTGCTGGAGAGAAAGAAGAAACTCTGCGAGGTTTTAAAAACCTCTAATAAACTGTGAAAACCCTCCAGGAATTCAGAACAAGCATGTGTGTGAAAAACATGGCCGTGTGCAGCATGTCACGGACATTGGGATGATTAAATGTTTTATTCACCACAGAAAAACAGCCTTTATGATTGAGTTCTGATTTATTAAGTGAATGATTTGTTGTTCCAGCTCACAGCGTACTGAGCTGTTCATGGAAAAGTTTCTGAAGTACGTGTATGGATCGGTTCGTCCATGTTTGTTGTTTCAGATTCGGTACAGGTCCTCCTAAACATGAAGCCTCTGCTGCAGTGCATGAGTGCAAAGGTGTTTTTTAAATGCTCTAAAGTGGATGCTGCATGCTCTAATCACAGAGTTAATTTGTCATTTTACCCAGTGTTTTTTCTTGCCTTGACCTCATGGCTGAATCAGATACAGATCCAGCTGCTTCTCCTCCCTGCAAGCTACCTGCCACCCTCTCGGAGCCCAACGAGTCAGACTAAGTACCTGTGACGGGTTTAGTCTGGGGTGCCAGTCATGATCACGTCTGACACTTAAATAAAGAAAACCTTTTTAGTACCGGCACAAAAGAAATCAAAATGTCAGCAATAATTCATGCAAAGCAAAAACAAGAGAATATCATCAATCAATCAATCAATCTTTATTTGTATAGCGCCAATTCATAACAAGAGTTACCTCAAGACACTTTACAATAGAGCATTAAACTCTTTATGTTATGGATACACATATATGCATAGATACATATATACATATGAACTACACATATACTTATATATACACATATACCCATCCAACACCAACATGATTCCATATAGCCAATCATAAATCCCTCCATCATGGGCTCAAGAAAAAACCTTCTGTTCAGCAGCAGGAAATCTTGAATGTGGATCCCAGTCTCATGATTTAGCGATGTTACGAAGATGAAAAAAGGCTGTCTTTGAAATTTGCTTTATGTGGGAGTGAAAGGATAAATTCAAATAGAACCCCAAGATTTCTTACAGTTGTGCTTGGTACCATGCTAAGGCCATCTATGGCAGATAAATCATCAGAAAAGGATTCTCTAAGGTGTCGAGGACCCAGCACAATAATCTCTGTCTTGTCTGAGTTAAGAAGAAGAAAATTTCTGACATGCGTCCAGTTTAGATAATTGGTTTGTCTCACCTGGCTTCAGTGATACATAAAGCCGTGTATCATGCCAGAAGGACCTGGTGGTGGAGATGGCCAGAGCAGCAGTCACTTTTAAAGGAAAAGTTCGGTTCCTGCAGCTTTTACATTGTTTATAGAATGAAGAACAACAATATACTCACCCAGAAGGCTTTCCTGATGCAAACGGTGCTTCGGGAGATATTTAGATCCAAAATCGAGCAGCGGACACCGATATAATGGTAGCCCGTAGGGCATAGATCGCCGCTCCTAAAAACTGCATTAATCGTCCAAAAACTCATGTTTTTCACTGATATTCCATCATGATTTGCTCCGAAAGGACCGCCATTGCAGCCTGTGTCACTCCACACAGCGCTGTGTGGCTGAACTAACCTCTGAACTGACGAGCTGTTTACATGCAGTGCTCATTGGTTCAGGGAAGATCGGCAGCTACAAATCAACTTTCTTCTTCCAGTTTTGTGCAAAATGGACGAATGTCTATGGGATGATGATGTTGTGGAGGAGGACTTTGAATATGATGGACCCCCTTACAGTTTGGGGGCACAGTATACAGATATACAGATATGAAGCGATCGCAACGCTCCAGAGAGTACTGCGCATGCGCAAAGGGCATGTAAACAGCTCGTCAGTTCAGAGGTTAGTTCAGCCACACAGCGCTGTGTGGAGAGACACAGGCTGCAATGGCGGTCCTTTCGGAGCAAATCATGATGGAATATCAGTGAAAAACATGAGTTTTTGGACGATTAATGCAGTTTTTAGGAGCGGCGATCTATGCCCTACAGGCTACCATTATATCGGTGTCCGCTGCTCGATTTTGGATCTAAATATCTCCCGAAGCACCGTTTGCATCAGGAAAGCCTTCTGGGTGAGTATATTGTTGTTCTTCATTCTATAAACAATGTAAAAGCTGCAGGAACCGAACTTTTCCTTTAAGGCAACTGGGAGAGCGCAGGGGCCATCAGGGCGCATAGGAGGCCACGAAATGCTCTTGTGGGTTAGATGTAATCTGTCATGAATAGGAGAACAAAATTAAGTGACAGTTACATTTAAGCACAGCAGCGAGCTTATCCATTCATCATGCGTGTGATCCATCTGCATTCCTGGTCTGTCATCGCCAAATAGAGCTTTTAGTGATAGATCCTCTCCTGATATCTCCTCCTCATCCTCCGTGCAATAATGTACTCCATCTTTTTAGATTATGTTGAGAATAAAGATTAAAACAGAGAAATATGGGCAATCACCGGTAAATTCTTAAGACACTGAGTGACATACATTTATTTAGTGAGCCTCTTTCTTTCTTTTTCTTTTCTTTTGAATAGAGGAGAGAGGCCTGATATGTACTCTGTATCAGATGATAGAGCTGTTTGTTGTTGGCCTGTGAGATGTGCATCAAACTTCCAGCTGCCATCGGTTTAAATTTCCATTATGACAAACGACTTTAATCCAACATCAGATAGATCAATTAAATATTAGGGATGGGATGAAATATTGTTTCGCGAAATATCGCGATAAGAAGGTGACGAAATGCATCGAGTTTGAAAAAAATTGATCGCGAAAAAAAGACATCATGTTCCGTAACAGTGCATGTGACCAGAAGTGACGACAACATTAGCACCAACTACCTTGTCTCCAAAAAGTCGAATGATGGAGTCAAATGAGGTCAAAATTGAGGACGCTCTGCCTGGAAACAAGTCATCTGTCTGGCAATATTTTGGCTTTCTCATTAAAAAAGACGAAGACAACTATAGAGTAACTGACAAGACTAAGACGGTACGTAACTTTGCTATGCTGTCATTCCGTACACCGCCTCCAACACAACAAACATGAACCACCACCTTCAGCGTCACCATAAAAATGTGAAGACGACCCGGCGAAAAAGAGCCTACCGCTCGTTAGCAAACTCTCTAACCTCTCTAGGGTTAGAGAGAGCGTTATTGTTTGTGTTTGGCGTGTTAGGCCTTGTGTTTTCCTGTATGCAACTCAAATAAAAATACATAAGTTTTAATTACACATTAATATTTTTTTCTTTTTGATATTGTATCGTGGCGTATCGTATCGTGACCTGGGCATATCGAGGTGCAGCGTATCGTGAGTTTGAGTGTATCGTCCCATCCCTATTAAATACAAATGTATATGCTGGTTCAGACTGTTACATTAAATAGTGGTTGCTGTGATTGTTTATTGCATTGAAATGTGCCTAACACTCTGGAAACCTGCCTCTAAAGTTTTTGTGATGTGTGCGCCTGTCACCAAATTACCGCTGCACTGGGTGCGTTTTGCCTGCACCGAGAATAGACGAGGTTGGAGTTGGTGAGCTTTCGGCGCACTTTCCCCAGTTTTTTGGCGCAGCCAGTCCTACCAAATTGTCAAATTGGCTGCACACGGCGATGCACTGGACGAGATTACCGCTGCATGGGGAGTGCCAGAAAATTAGGGCCCTATCTGTTAACCCTAGAGATGGCTGTGGCAGTTTCTGACAGACCAGCAACTATGTCTCGTTAACAGTCACATAAACCCCCTTCTTTCATCTTGATCATGTCTTCCAGCTTAAATGCACTGAGTGTGTGCCATGTGAATAGCTTGGGTGATCAAACAGTAGGAGAATCTTACCTCATAAAGTGGGCAGTATTGGGACCATGAGTGCGTTAAATGTGCTGTTTCTTGGTTGTATTTCAGACTCAGGCCTGTTTGGGCTTATTTGTGGTTCACTCTGCTGGTTAGTTTTTGGGTCTGAGATGGTGGGCTCCACCCTCCATTATCTGAACAGCAGCAGCAGATCCCCACAGATTCATTAGGCGCTCTCCCCTCCTGTTAGTTAAATGTCACACAGAGAGCACACAGACAGGAGGCAGAGAGGGACAGAGCAGATAAATGCGGAGGCTGAAGCCTTTTTCCGTCTTTGATTTAGTATTTCAGTCATGACAAATGGATAACACGCTACAATAATCACACCCCCCGCGTTTGATTATTTTGGTGATGCAGACTGCACAGCTTGACTGGGAGATTTTTGAGCCCTCATCCAACAAAACAGGTTCTGTTTACTGTTTTATGAAAAGTGCAAACACCGCAGGGCTAAACTCAAGTGTCAACGCTATTTTCCCCTTGATGGAGTTTCACGCTCACGCTCAGGCCTCATGCTGTGACTAGAGTAAATAAACTCGTGTCCATGTGAGCGTCCGTGGATCTGTTTGTCTTTAACGTGCTGCGGTCAGATGACTCCGTGGCACGAGCTACTATGACGGGATGGAAAGCAACAGCTCTGGTTTGAGGTCTACTGCAAGAAACCTTACATTAATTAAAAGGGTAATATGGTAATAAATATAGATAAAGTCACCTATCAGGGCAAGACCCAGGCTGTAACACTTACATAAAAACCACATACTGGACTAGCAATACGCATTGTTTCAGCCAAAACGTAGATGCAGTGTAAATGGTAAACAGTAAATGGACTTGAGCTTATAAAGTACTTTTCTAAACTTCTAACTCCTCAAAGCAGGTTTACACTGCAGGTCACGTCTACACAGTCACTCCTATGTCAGTTATCTCAAAGTATCAAATATCACATTCACGCCCTTTTGTGCACTTTTATGTGCCATTTATGCAGCAGTAGGAGCAACTTGGGGTTACATGTCTTGCCCAAACGCCTGCAACGATGTGCAGGTGTGTGGGGATTAAAAGAATTTAAATTTCAAGTAAGTCATCAACCATCTATATGCACCTATCACATTTTAAAACTAGAAAAGCACTCGGAGAGCGCAGACCTCCGCCAGCGCCACAGTCCTCACCCATAATGTGATTTTCACCATAAATATTAGTCCTACCTTTATTTCATGTAAGTATTTAGATTCCTTGACCATGAAAACATACCATTAGTGATTGGATTCATAATGATATCTATTTTAGTTCAGTAGTTATTCACAAAAATCACATTTCTCGTCGAATCAGTTCTTCCTTTTCCCATGCTGAACATTTCCTGAAAATTTCCGCAAAAGCCATCCATAACTTTTTGAGTCATTTTGTTCACAGACCGTCAGACGGACGGATGGACAGATGGACGGACTGACTGACTGACAAAGTCTCCCGAAAACATAACCTAAACCGTAATTAGAACTGCATTAATTAGTAGGCAGGTGCTCTTGTTGCCCCAACAATTACCTTATGGTCTTATTACCTCCGCCAAGGAGGTTATGTTTTCAGGAGAGTTTGTTTGTCTGTCCGTCTGTGAACCCCCGAGTTGACAATGGAAGATGGATGCCCCCAGTGTGAACAGTTATTTAGCTCCTGTAATAATCCATTTATTTGCACTTCTGACTGGGGTGTGTCGCTCTAGATCAGCTGTATACATAGTATTGTTAGACTTATATTTACAAAAATGCTGCCATAGTGATAATCACATTCTTCATGTGATATTTGTGAACAACAACGCAGGGCGTGCTAACAACAGCTAACAATAGCCTGGTAGACAGTCGACAGTTGCCGCGCGTGCTCATGGGTAGCAGAGTCCTAATGTCGCCAGTAATAGATTCTCCTCATAGCACCTTTAACTTAGACTTTGATAGTTGTAGTTTCCTTTTATAAAAATCCAAATTAAATTAACAATTCCCAGTAGTTACGCATACCCTCGCTTTTTAATATATCAAAAATTAAGGCTTTGTTAAAACATTTTCAAATGTAAAAAGGCTTTTTTCATCTGTGGGCCATCTGAATGACATTCATTAAGACATCGACATCAAACAGCTTAAATATTCTGATAGTCCAAGTTGTCCTGAAAAAACATGATGACAACTTGATTTTACTTTAAACAGGGGAAGTTCTGCACATTTAATTAAAAAAAAAAAAGAAATTTAGGCAGGCTACACATACCATGAAACAGCCTGAGGAGCAGAGAAAGGATTTTAGAGTCATCACTCAAAAAGTGTCTGCTGCACTGGAGCAGGACTTTTATCAGATAAGTTCCTCCAGCGGAGGTGATGGATTTATTTCATCAGAGAGAGTGCTTCCATCAGCCCCGCTGTGCTCTGCCTCAGCTCCATCAGTCCAGACTCCTCTGCAGAAGACACACGGGGCTTCACTTTGTGTTGACCAAGTGCTGCACATCAACTCAACACGAAGCAAATACAGTCTTTCACAATAATAACAGTCATTGTTTTCTCATGTTCAGGCAGCTCGTCCAAATGTGAGGACAACAACATTAACTGAAAGAAAAAGAGAGAGATCGACTTACAGAACACTTTACAGACACTCAGACTGCTAAGTAATTGGGCCATTATTCTTAAAAGGCTCATTCTACAGAAACATGCATTTTTCTGTCCCTAGCCTTAAGAGATATATTACTCCTGAAGAAAACAGTTTGTGATACATTTTTTTTAAGTATTTTATTTTAAAAACATATTTCAGCTATCACATTATTTGGAGCCTTCACCGTGGTAATATTTGCTTTTTAATCAATTATTTAAACCCCAACCACAACAAAAGTGCTCGTCCCCTCAGTCATTGATGGAGAGAAAGTGCTGTGTTTTGAGTTTAAAAATATGTTTTTAGTACAAAAATGCATAAATAACTATCAAATATATTATATAAATTACATTTTAAAACAAAATGCCAAATAAGTATTATAAAATATATTTAAAGTAGTCGTCACTGCAGTCATGTCACTGGTGTTACCATGTGACAAAAGTCTTTTATTTTGGAAAAAGAAATCACTCTGATGACATCACTTGACTTCCTTTGACCTCTTTCTTGAAGATCTATAAAGAGGGACCCTGGTAAGAACATTGTCCTTTTCAGTTTTCAGAAATATTAACATTTATCTCATGATTTCATATGAAGCTTTTAGTTGACGTCACTGGTGTTACCAACTTTATTGGCAGGGAATTGCAAACAAACAAATAAAAATGTATTTAGAAGACATAATTGAGTGAATAGATCAGATTAGTAACATGCTGTGTCATGCTCTGCAGCAGCCATTTTGTTAAAGGGTATTTTTTGTGAAACTGTCACTGGTGTTACCTTTCTTATGGGGAACAATAAGGAACACCAGTGCCAATCAGATGTGTGGATACACTTTATTAAATGGTGTTTTGTGATAAGATAAAAACCAAAAAGTCATTAAGCTTTCATTTAGGTGTATTCATAAAGTCAATGGCATATATAACAATGTAGTTGAAGTTTAAATGTTAAAAAAAGAAATAAAACAAAAGACATTTTGTCATCCCAAAAATCCACGTTTCTGTAGAATGACCCAAAAAATATACAACCAACTCCTGAAACAAAGACACAGACCACGCAGGTGCAGTCTAAGTCCTTGAGATAAACAATCACCTCATGTCTGGTTCTTCCTGGTTTCATAGCACATATGCCAAACAGCCCTGCATAGTCACCAGTAATTACACCAGGGACTCCACGTCTCCCGCTGTCTGGCGGTGATGGTTTGCTGAAAAAAGGGTCCTGTGGACGAGTAGTCAAAGCACAATGTAGCAGTGACACAACAGACACAGAGCCAGGGTCTATTAGGAAACAGATAATGAGTGGAGAAAGATTTACTTGAACAGTGCAGAAAGAGAAAGTTAAGATGTCGAGAAAAGAAAAAGTCATAAACTGGAGATTTAAAGTTATCACTATCTGGCTCAGAGCTCCGTGTCCTGGTGTGTTTGACCATTATCATCATGTCTCTGGTGTCTGTTAATCAAGGATTAGATTTAGGTCGAATAAAAACGAATATTGTAGAGGACCAGAATTCTCTAATTTCAAGGTAGCATAATGAAAATACATTTAAGTAAATGGGGTCACAGGAAAACTGCATTGCAACTTCAGTGACAACTTTGCCTGAAATCATTGCACGAGGATGACATCACTGAAAAAGGAGAAAGAAAACATCTCTGAGCAATGACATGGTTATTTTATGGCCCTTTTCCACTAGCACGCCTTGGCCCTACTCTACTCGGCTCTACTCGATTAGCAGCGTGTCTCCACTAGCCTGGTACCTCCTAAAACAAGCTAGTTTTAGTACCTACTCCGCTCTGGTTCCAAGCGAGCTGAGTCCATACTGAAAGATGACGTCACCAACTGCCGGCTACTGATTGGTCAGACAATGTCGTCAATCGATGAGTCATGAGTGTGACGACCTGGCATGCTAGCGGTAGTTACCATTAGCTTACCCTCATACGTCTTTGCAGCTGGATTGCTCTCGTCCTCGGCTTCATTCTGTTGTATAGCTTCCAAAACTCTCCTGTGCTTCTCAAGGGGTATTTCTTCTTACCACCTGCAGCCTTCTTCTGCTTTCCTTTTTTACTCGGTTTGTGACAAAAAGCCACAGATTGTTGTGTCACGCTCAAAATGACATCACTGCAGTGCCGCTCAGCTGTTTACAGCAACACCGCACCCCGTTGGGCAGGCGACTGGGGCTAATGGAAAAGCAGCACAAAGCGAGTAGAGTAGAGCCGGGTAGAGTAGAACAGAGTAGAGTAGAGCTAATGGAAAAGGGCCAATGGTGTCCAGAGACCAAACCACAGAACGGAGCAACAGAAAAAGTCTCTGGAGAGTTCTGAGTATCGTAAGTTCAACACTTTTCATGAACTGTACTGTTAATGGAGTTAGCCAGCACAAGGGTGAGCTGATATTGGTGTGTTTTTCAGTCTTAGGAGCAGTAGTTTAATGTGTTTCCACCAGAGAAGATATGCTGAACCTCACGAAAGAACTCGCGGAGCAGCCGTGAGACAGAATAGACTGAGCGAGGAGGAGCGAGTGAATTGGTGCAGATTCAGCAGCTCGCTCTCAACTTCCAAGAAATGAAATTCCTCATCCGTATATCATAGTCAATATAGGTAAGGACTGAATCTGTGTCAAAGGATCATCCTCACCCTCTGTCATAAAGTCGGCCATAAATCATTAGTAGCAATCATCGTCTACGTGTAAACAGAGGCTTTGGTTTGTTGACATCGTCAGAAGCCCTTCTGTGGTAGTTTGTATTTATTTCAAAAATTGCAAAAATGGTATTCTTCGTCCGAAGATAGTTAGCATAGTATCACACTCAATAAAAAATACAACAAGCACACAGGACCATCTATAGTTTACCTAATGCCTGTAGACAGGCTAAAGCACTACCCATATACTCCGCATTTGAGCTAAGCTAGCGGTTGGCGATCTAAGCCAATTTCTTTCTCGTTACAGTCAAAAGAAAGTTGTCTACCTGCTTTTCATGAACTGGGGACTGAGGAGAGACAGGACAACATCCAAAATGTTGTAGAGTTCCTTTTAAGGTACCTCTTTGATTTGGCCTTATAAGTAAAAGTATACCCAGAATGAAAAAAATAGAGAGGGTTTATCAGAGTGGTAATTACATCTGAGTGGCTCTTGCTCTAAAAAAGGAGTCTTAGATGCATTCGCTATATGATGTAACCAGTGTTGTGTTTAACGCGTTACAAAGTAATGCGTTACAGTAATGTAACTACTTTTTCAGGTAAAAAGTAAAGTAACGCGCTACTACTGAAAATTTGCTAAAGAAACGTAGTTCCTTTTTTAATGCGGCGCGACGTTACTTTTCCCACAGACAGATCTGACACTGATGCTGCCTCTTCAGCTGCTCGCACAGACACGAGCAGCGTTACCAAGTCCGCTCGTTATAAGCCTCTATGGGTCGCAAATCTCATGATTCACATTAGCGAGTCGCGGTACTTGGGCTTGTTTCTAAACGTAAAGTTTCTTCTTGGAGCTCTTCTGTCTGTGAATCCCCCTGATTATCTTCCAGCTCCGAACAATAAAGCAAAACACGACTGCAGTAGGCAGTTTGTCCACTTCCTTGTTTCCTGGATATGGTGAACGCCCCCCGACACACTCACGCACATGGAGCATGCTCCAGAGCATAGGACCAGATTAACTTTATATTTAGGAAATGTTAATTCACTTAAAAAACACTCACATGGAGCATACTCTTAAACTGTGGTATTACTTTTTGATTTGAGTTCTTGTAGGCGGAGAAATTGCTCTTTGTATTTGGTATGGTACTTTATGTTAGTGTCTATATCTCCATCACAGACTCTTACAGACTGTGTCTTACTGAGGGAGAGAAGAGAACTTTCTACTGTATCTAATGTACTTAGTGACCACATGGAGCTCATACAACCCATAGACTGTAAAAAACATGGACGCCATGATGCTAGGCTAAAATTGAAGCCGCCACGAAAACTGCTCCCCCTGGTGACTGGCTGCAGTATAGGTCAAATTTCTGTCTCCCCCATTCATCTGGACGGGCCGAAGTGAAACTTCAAAAAATTAATACACCTCGTAGAAATATTTCTCCCATCCGTATGCTGTGGTGATATGAAAGTATTATTGGGCTGCGTGTTTTCCAAGTCCTCTTTTTTCTGAAAAGTTTCTTTTTTTTAAGTTATTAGAGTTTAAAAATAACCGCGGTTTACGGCAGCTTCACAATGATTGTGTACTTCGTATGCTGGGGAGTGTTGCGACCATTTACAACAGCTGCGTCCGGATTACGGTCCAGATTCTCTACTGGCTGCACAATGGCGGCGCCCTGACAAGGGATATTCTGGCTTCAAATCCGTTACATGATGGAAGGCGGAGCCACGCTATCCAGTTCTTATAATACATCCATGATACAACCCCACTTCAAAAAAACTGAACTATCCCTTTAAAACACACTAAATGGCATTGAAAACATAAAAAACCGACACATGACCTCCTGAAGACGATGAACTGTGAAAACAGTCGAACCACATCTCCAGAAGAATAATGAAGCTGTATAAAAAAGGTACAAACTTCAAAATTACATTAAAATGCAATTCCAAAACAGAATGGTCAGCGATTGCTTGAAGCAGAAAAACAGTCGCACAGTTAGAAAACACTGGAGGATTATTTGAAGAACTTGTTGGTGGTGACAAGTCTGGAATCAGGTCACGGCCCCGAGGATCATTGAGCAGACTAAATCAGATCAAATATCTGCCATAAAACCTCTCCGGAGTGATGCCAGGGTTCGTTTTTGTCAGCAGCTAAAAAGCTTTTGTTGTTAGTGCGCTCCTTTGTTGTGCAGAGTACGTCTTTATCCTTTGACCGTGATCAGAAAGTCCGACTCAGTCTCTCTTTAAGGGGTCTGGACATGTCTGAAGATTTTGGTCCTTTGGAATCAATTAAAGACGAAGTTTGTGTTACTGTCTGAGGAGAGAGAGCCCTGATAACAGGACGTGATCAACAGCAAAACCCACCCATGAAACTGAGGCCCCATCCACATGAAGACAAAACGCTTAACAGTTTCCAAAACGATCGTCATAAAGACGAGGCGTCTCAGAAAATATGTGCGTCTACATGAAAGCACTCGATACGCATCAACATGCCAGACCTCTAGGGGCGCTGTAACAATATGACGGAAACAAGCGGAAACAGATGAAAAAACAGTGGGCATGTGCACTTGCGGCAAAAGTTGTAAACAGAGATTGTGATAAAGTGTTCATAAAGTGCTGTAATGTGTCCTTGATAATTGTTTGTTCAACTCGGTGGTGATTGAGAAGAAGGACATTTTGCTGCATCAGGGATAGTAGGGTCACTAGCTTCATCAGCACATATGCTTCCCATACGCCACCATTGTTGATGCCGCGTGTGGTGCATGCGTGTCAATGAAGATATGAAACTATGACGTAAGCGTATCTGAAAACTGGCGGAGAGCCAGTAATCACGGAGTTGCGTATACGGCATTTCAAAATCTTTCCACTCTGGAACCTGGTTTCAAAAATGATCGTTTACAGACCCCCAAAACACGATCTTCATATGGATGATACGCAGATTCGTCAAAAAATGTATGCGTTTAGACCTCGGTTTGTCTTCGTGTGGATGGGGCCTGAGTCTCTGGCCGTTGTTGAATTCGCCTACTACATACTGAGTATGATACTGAGTATGATAGTAGTATGTCATTGGCACTGCATAGTGCCTACTACACTTGAATGTAGCATGTAGTATGTCTGTCCTGTGAGGTTTATTTTGTAGCTACGCTGGTTTCCAGTTTGAGCAAAGCGGAAGTAGGCTACAAGTTTATATTTCCCAAACTTAATTTTAATTGCACAAAACAAACAAACCATGAGTACATGTTTTACTGTTTTATTCACTCAGTTTTAGCTTCTATACCTTTTATCACATTTTACTATTTTAGCCCCTCGGTTTCCCAGTGTTTCCTCCTGGGGGCCTGTCACACCGGGAGCTGATTCTGGTCCACTGACTGGGGCGCTGTCTCGTGGATGGCTCCGGCCCTGGTGGCTGCAGAGCTCTACACCTTGGTGTGGAGCCTCCTGTCTGCCTGGGCTGGGGTGGTCCCTGTGGTGGCGCCCCCTTCAGCCTTGGACCATGCCTCCTCCCGGTCTGCACGGCCCCCAAAGGCGTCTTTTTCCTCACCTCAGATCTTGGTGCCCAGCCATGTCTCAACAACAGCAGCAGCCTGTGTATGCATGTGGGTGTGTGTATGTGTATGTGTGTGGGTGTGTATGTGTGCGAGTATGTCTATGTATGTGTTCGGGTGTATATATTTGTGGGGGTGGGAGGTTTGGGTTTTCATGGTATTTGCCTGTTGCTTTGCTTTGTTTTTGTTTTGTTTTTGTTCTTATCCTGTGAGGCACTTTGTGTTGCTAAACGCATGAAAAGTGCCATATAAATGAAATAAAGTTGAAGTTGAAGTTGACATTTCAGTTATTAATCTGCAAAGATATTTACAGAAGCAGCATTTTATATGAAACAGTCAGTGGTGAAGAATACGCATTATTTCGGAGAGGAATTATTTTATATATTTTTGTGTGATGGCGTACGACGACGTATTAGGGACACTTAAACAAAAAACAGGTCAAGAATAAACATCACACACACAACACAGTATTAAGAATGAGGACAAGCAGGAACATTTAGGGGGGTGGAAATACAGAACGTAACAGTAAAATGTCAGACTGGTCAGTGGTTTATGCTAATAATGCCGCAAGTATAGGACGGACGTAACACCACCATCCGGCAGTTACGAATGACCTTTTTACAACTTATTACACACTATTATGTGTTGAAAAGGTAAAGATAATAAAAAGTGGCCCATATATTTATTTTCGTGTGCTGCTCCGGTTGTTGAAGCTTCAGCCGCTTTGCATTGTGGGTAACGGTAGGTGAAGTAGACTGGTCCGTTGCATACTGTGAATTTTTTCTCAAATCAGTATGTCATCCGGGTATTTTTTGTAGGGGTGGGCGTAGCGATCTTAATATCGATAGTATTGATACCAAGCTGAGTATTGGTATCGGATCGATGCTTGCGTGATGAGATCGATGCTGCAGTTTCTCTTATGTCGTCTTTACTTTACTTTCCTCCGCTCCGACTGCTGCTTCTAAACGGTGCACCTCTCTCCCTCTATGTCAACATGTTACTGTTCCTGAACAAAAACCTTTAAATCTGTTGTCAATATGGAAACAGAGCCAAAAGGGCAACAAGAGAGGGCTTTGTGAGCAGAAAGCCAAAGGTTAAGGTTAACTGTAGTTTACACTTTATTTGTGCAATGGAAGGTATTTTTTGTTGTGATGTTGACATTGTTATATTTATATATTTTTTTACATTGCTGCTTTTTTTGTTATTTTGCACTTGTGATTTTTTTTCTTAAACGTGGAATAATTTATTACTTTTATACAGTTAAAATTTTGTTCTATTGTTGTGGTTCATTAATAAAAAGCATTTTTATTGCCTAAAATATTTGTGCTATGTTTTACTATAATCATAATCAACCAACTCAAGGCAAAGTTACAAAATTATTCAATGATCATTACATTTCATGTAAAAAGTATCGGTATCAGCGATACTAGCCCTGTATTTACTAGGTATTGGATCAATACCAAAATTCCCAGTATCATCCACCCCTAATTTTTTGCATACTGCAACGTCGCTTTCGTTCACATACTGTATACTGCAGACTACATTTTGGTCGAATCAGTATGCACTGCTAGTATAGTAGGCGAATTCGAAAACGGCCTCTGTCATGATTTGAGCTCGTTAGGCTGCAGTGTGATTGCTGTGGAGATGGACTGTGGGAGCTCCACTCGTCCTCATTATGGTTTACAGCTGAGCGGAGCATTGTGTCAGGCAGTGAGGAGCTGCTTTCCTGACAGGACTGAAAACATCAGCAGAGACGACAACAGAGGACGATGGTCACAGAGCAGGACCACAGAGCTCGGGACGCCCTGATCCCTCCCCCCTGTCTATCTGGGTCAGCCCGTCACTGTGACTGTCTGCCTCCCATCCATCCATTCACCCATCCATCCTCCATCCACCCACCTACCGCCCCGTCAATCACACACACTGATTAGTTCAGCACTGTCACAGCACCTGTCAATCACTGAGTCTGAATGTGCCCACTTACCTGTCCGTCCGTCAGTCAGTCAGCCCGGGACTTAACGAGAGAGGCTCAGGAAATTCACTTTAGATGTCTTCATTGGAAACACAGATCAAGTGGGCTCAGTCTGCCTGATGGTTTGTCTGTTTGCTGCTGAACACAGAAGAAAAGGGAAAGAAAAAGGTCCTTTATTTGTCTTCTCCTTTCGCTGGGCTCATATTTCCAGTGCAGAGTGCTGCAGAGCTGATGAATGCTGGAGGCTGGCCTTGGAGGATTTCAGCCCAGATCATCTTTGTTAAAATCAGACGAGTTTTATCATTCTGATGCACAAATACTTAAAAACAGTTTGGGGCTTTTATCTTCACCACTGAGGGTGAACGGAACTGTCCAAAGGATCAGAACACACAGATGTAAGATGGTTAATACTAAACAAATCTTTTCATCATCCAACATCATGTTCGCAAAAGCTCATCTTGTTTTTTTGTGAATATGAATCTAGAGGTGCTCAGAGAGTGCAAACCTGCTCCAAGGCAGTTCTGATATGTTTAGCTGAGTTATCTAACAAGTGAAATACTGCAGAGTTAATGGGATGTTTGGGATTAGCCTTAAAGTTGGCCACAGTCATTAAGCTCAGCTCTCTATCTCTTGATATGGGTAAACGGAAAATGGGAAACCATCCGATTTTCCGATTTCCGTTTGGATGAAGGGAAACGAAAAACGGGAAAGGACTCGTTTCCCGTTTTTTGTTTGGTAATCGAAAATCCAAAAACGGAAAACAAGCCTTTATCTGATATCGATTACGGGTTTATTTTTACACAAGTTGGGATATAAAATACGGCCGTAATTCCTTTCGTAAAGCTTGCTTTGCCTTCACCTAGAAGCACTTCATTCTTTGGCATAAAAACTTTACCTGATTTATATGTGGTCCACTGAAAACAGCTCTGAGACCCACTTTTGGGCCTCGACCCACAGGTTGAGAACCACTGCACTAGTACTTGAATGTTCACCACTTTGTGCTACATTTTATGTTTGAAAAGTGCTTTATAAGTAAAGATTGATTGATTGATTGATGCGAGACTGCATTTGGAGCTTGATCCTTCAGATTGCTCTGATATGGAGAATAAGTGATGCAGGAAACCTCAGGATGAGTTTATCATGTAGAAAAGGTGAAAACTGAGCTGGACTGCTCAGGAAAGATTTTTACTGAACCACAAGACTGCCTCGTCATTTTTATAAATCGCTCTGTTCACTTAAAAACTGTGCACATAACACACTGTTAGAGTTACAAGAAACACACATAGGGCCCTTTTCCACTAGCACGCCTTGGCCCTACTCTGCTCTGCCCTACTCGATTTGCAGCATGTTTCCACTAGCCTGGTACCTCCTAAAACAAGCTAGTTTTAGTACCTACTCCGCTCTGGTTCTAAGCGAGCTGAGTCCATACTAAAAGATGACATCACCGACTGTCGACTACTGATTGGTCAGACAATGTCGTCATCGATGAGTCATGAGCGCGACATCCTAGCATGCTAGCAGTAGCTACCGTTAGCTTACCCTCATACATCTTTTCTTTGCAGCTGGATTGCTCTCGTCCTCGGCTTCATTCTGTTGTATAGCTTCCAAAACTCTCCTGTGCTTCTCAAGGGGTATTTCTTCTTACCACCTGCAGCCTTCTTCTGCTTTCCTTTTTTACTCGGTTTGTGACAAAAAGCCACAGATTGTTGTGTTGCACTCAGAATGATGTCACCGCAGTGCTGCTCAGCTGTTTAAAGTGACTCTGCATGCCATTGGGCGGGCGACTGGGGCTAATGGAAAAGCAGCACAAGGTGAGTAGAGTAGAGCCGGGTAGAGTCGAGTAGGGCTAGTGGAAAAGGGCCAAATGTGATTCAGGACCGCTGCCCCGTGCGCTGTGCATCTTTACACTCACTGGCACCATGAGGAGCTCTTCGCGCTAATATCTCCATGCTCTTGGGCTTGTACAGTGAATGTTTTTATAAAAGTAAAGGCTCCTTTGAGACGTGCGCACATGATGGCAGTTCACAGACAATCTCTGGCATCGTGTCCCATTCATACCCCCACCCCGTCTATGTTGATGTTGCTCTCTGATTTGTTGAGCATCTCGGTGCTTATGAGAGACCCACAGAATGTTCATGTTAAAATGGTCTGTCGTCCACTTTGAATTGGTTGATTTATTTATTCAACTCAGCCGGAGCTCAGCTCCAAGGTGGTGGAGCTTAGCACCAAAAAGGCTTTGGCCCTATTAAACCTCTGTTTATGCTACAGAGTGACTGTCTACTACAAGGTACAACCTATCACTGTAAGCGAGTACTGTAGCCTACAAATGATAGCCTAGTGTTCATCAGGCACATTAAAACCGTGTTTAACACGTCACAGAAGGCATATTCTGGAGATTATTTTTGTATTCATCAATTTTACGTTTATTTTGGTTGAACTGGCTTGAAAAAAGAAAGGGCTCTCATTGTATGCATGAGTGAAAGTTGCTTTTCAAAGGCGTTCCGGTGGAGGTTTGTATATTTCTTACCGGCACGGCGTTCCGGTGCGTCCCGGCTTACTTTCCCCTCTGTTTGTGAGTGGGCAGCACAGTGGTGCAGTAGATAGTGCTGCCTCACAGCAAGAAGGCAGCCCGTTCAATCCTCAAGTCGGTCGTGGCCTTTCTGTGTGAAGTCTTCATGTTCTCCTCGTGCATGTGAACATTCTCTCCGGGCACTCCAGCTTCCTCTTAAATACTAAAAACATGCTCATTAGGTTAACTGGTGACGCCAAAGTGCCCTTCCAAAAGGATAAGCCTTATGCGATACATGACATTGGCATTAGCATGAGCATTAGCCACAGTAACAAAGCTCAGCTCTCTGTTTATGTAAAAAAAAGTCTGCATTGAAGCTAGGAGTCGAGTCACCAATGTACACGGTCACCAGTTGAATTCAAACACTGAACTTATTTCCTTATTTCCAGACTTCTAAAGCAATGTCCTGTATCATAATCAGCCGATGAGCCGTCATGTTGATCGTGGTCTTGATTTAACGGTTTGACTTTTAAACTGCAGCTCATCTGTGACACAGCAAATATTTCTGCTCCAGACATCGTATAAGTCAAATTTGTCTCTTCTCACTGGCAGATATTTTGAATTAAAGGTTTGGTTTTATACACTCTACTCAGACATGACAGGTAATTTTATCTTTTAAAAAGTCTTCTGAGATTTTTAGACCTTAATTGGGCAATTAAACTTCCTCAGATTTGAGTTTGTGTAGCTGAAAACATCTTTTCACCGTTGAGAGAAGAATCAGGAGACTTTTCACATTAATTCAGACTTTGTTATTCTTCTGATTCATTGTTGCTCTTTCCAAATAAATGTTCCTGTGACAGTCGCTCAGGTTGGCCTTGTGTGTAAACCCTGTTCCACCGTAAATCTGTTGTCACCACAGATGGTTCCTGATGAGCAACAGGCATCACAGATTTTTCCAGCACCAGCCAAAATAAGTCAAGGACAAAGCACACACACACATTTACACACAAACACACACACACACGGTAAAATACAAAGAGAAAAGCTTTCTATAGTCTGAGCTTCCACAGTGAGCTCTGCGGCTCCATCCTTTCATGATCGCCCTAATTCAAACTTCTTTTAAGTGGATTACGCTCAGTATCCTCCCATCTGGAACACAAGCGGAAGAAGATAAACATTTGTTTTCAATAATAAGGAAAACTGCACATGGCCGGATGGACGTTAAATCATCTCCTAATGCAGTGGAGTAAAAGAGAGCTCAAAGAAGCAGAGTCACTGTGATCAATCGATCACCATGTTTTTGGATGTTAATCAGCGCTCTGCAGCTTTCTGCCCTAGAAAGAGTGACATGAGACAGGAAGGGCAGGGACAGTCTGCAGACGGGACGGCTCGTAATGTTCCCCAAATGAAGCTGAGGTGGTTCTCACACCCAAGGCTCAGTCACTGTTCTGATTCAGTTTAAAGGTGCTATGAGGAGAATCTATATACAGCAACGTTATGACTCTGCTACCCATGAGCATATGCAGCGACTGTCGTAATGCTGGGAACTGGGAGTGACATCATCTCCCACTTATCGGCGTTCCAGTTGAAGTCGGAAAAAAATATGCCGATATACCAGGCTATTGTTAGCTGCTGTTAGCACGCCCTGCGTTGTTGTATGAAGAATGTGATTATCACTATGGCAGCATTTTTGTAAATATAAGTCTAACAATACTATGTATACAGCTGATCTAGAGCCACACACCCCAGTCAGAAGTGCAAATAAATGGATTATTACAGGAGCTAAATAACTGTTCACACTGGGGGCATCCATCTTCCATTGTCAACTCGGGGGTGACGAGGTTTCACCGAGTTCCCAGTAGGAAACTCTGACTTTGGGGGACGTTCCAGTTGCAGTTTCCTACTCGGAACTTGGAAATTCCTACTTCTGACTACAACTGGAACGCACCAAAAGACGTGACCCAAGCCAAAGCGAGTGTTTGTTGTGATGCTAATGAATGCAGCTCGGACCTTCCTCAGAACTCTGCATTGCTTTACAACTTCTTTTTTCAACAACTTACAGGATGCAAAGCCACGAGGTAATGTCTCTTTCTAGTTACGTAGCGGTAGTTTTTGATGTGTGACAACAAGCAATTTTTGGAAAACTTATTATCGTAGTTTTGTAGCTTGCTATATATCTCTACTTACAGCCCGGTGCTCTAAGACGTGTCTGATTAATATAAATTTGCTCTAGTTTTAATTGTCTTGTTCCTGAAGTTGAGTATCCAGGCCAGTCCAGCCCTGTCCGACCAGACCACGAAGCTAAGGAATAGCATTTATTGGTAACCTATTTTGATGCTATAAAACTCATCTTAAAGTGTGTATTTCCATCAGGCATATATCTAAAAGGGAGACCTTTTTGTAATTACTTAGAAACTCCTCACAGTCTCTATTTTTTAGATATCAACAACGAGATCTAAGCCTGTGATATGATGGTATGTGTTACAAAGGAAATGTTTAGGAAAGTTTCTGTTGACCTGTCCTTTATTCTCTCCAACAGACTGAACCAGACTTTGACATCAAGCATACTGTGGTCTGTGGAAACACTGAGGCAGCAGCAGCTCTGATAGGATCCCCAGGACATCTGAGAACATGGTCTCCGACCCCTTACCTCACTATAATGTGGTCCCTCCAGTGCAGTTTTTCATCTTCACAAAGAGGCAGTAAACAGAGATTAACTGGTCAGTCACTCCTATTATTTATAGCCATGGAGGAGGCATAAAGCTTTTTTCATCTGAGGCCAAACTAGTTTACTCCTCAGAGTGTGAGTCAGAGTGAATCATCAGTGTTTTTATTGGTCCTGTGGGAAACAACAGGCTCCAAAATAAATATCTGTGTCAATAATAAAAACATTCTTTATTCTTTTGTTAGGCAGGACGTGTGCAGTGATGGAAATAAAAGATGAGGCAAAGTCTTTGTGTGATGGAGCACAAACATAGCATTTTATTAAGAGGATTGTGTCATAGATGTCATAGAATTACTGATATACACTCTCCGGCCACTTTATTAGGAACACCTAGTTACAACAGGTTGTTTTTTCTTCATGGCGTAGATTCATCAGGGTGCTGGTTATTTCGTTTTGGTCCACATCTCCATGATACCATCACACAGTCAGATCTGTCTGCTGCCAGCCATGGGGAGAATCTCCTGCTCCATCACATCCCAAAGGTGCTCTGTTGGACTGAGGTCTGGTGACTGTGAAGGCCACTGGAGTACATCGTCATGTTCAAGAAACATGTTTGAGACCATCCAAGTTTTATTACCATCCAGTCTCAAGAGTGGTGAGGTTGGATTCCTGACACAACAAAACACAAGTGCCAAAAACACACACAGACACCAAGTGTTAAGCTGCCATAAAAAACAATTTTTAAAATTGTGCAAAACCCAAAACCAGTGAAGTTGGCATGTTGTGTAAATCATAAATAAAAACAGAATACAATGATTTGCAAATCCTTTACAATTTATATTCAATTGAATACACAGTAAAGACAAGATATTTAATGTTTGAACTGAGAAATGTATTTTATTTTGCAAATAATCATCAACTTAGAATTTAATGGCAGCAACACGTTGCAAAAAAGTTGTCACAGGGTCATTTTTACCACTGTGTTACATCGCCTTTCCTTTTAACAACACTCAGTAAACGTTTGGGAACTGAGGAGACCAATTTTTGAAGCTTTTCAGGTGGAATTCTTTCCCATTCTTGCTTGATGTACAGCTTAAGTTGTTCAACAGTCCGGGGTCTCCGTTGTTGTATTTTACGCTTCATAATGCACCACACATTTTCAATGGGGGACAGGTCTGGACTACAGGCAGGCCAGTCTAGTACCTGCACTCTTTACTACGGCCACGCTGTTGTAACACGTGCAGAATGTGGCTTGGCATTGTCTTGCTGAAACAAGCAGGCCCCCCGTGGGAAAAGACGTTGCTTGGATGGCAACATATGTTGCTCCAAAACCTGTATGTACCTTTCAGCATTAATGGTGCCTTCACAGATGTGTAAGTTACCCATGCCTTGGGCACTAATACACCCCCATACCATCACAGATGCTGGCTTTTGAACTTTGTGCCTATAACAGTCCGGATGGTTCTTTTCCTCTTTGGTCCAGAGGACACGACGACCACAGTTTCCAAAAACAATTGTAAATGTGGACTGGTCAGACCACAGAACACTTTTCCACTTTGCATCAGTCCATCTTAGATGAGCTCGGCCCAGTGAAGCCGGCGGTGTTTCTGGGTGTTGTTGATAAATGGCTTTGGCTTTGCATAGTAGAGTTTTAACTTGCACTTACAGATGTAGACGAACTGTAGTTACTGACAGTGGTTTTCTGAAGTGTTCCTGAGCCCATGTGGTGATATCCTTTACACAGTGATGCCGGTTTTTGATGCAGTACCGCCTGAGGGATCGAAGGTCACGGGCATTCAATGTTGGTTTTGGGCCTTGCTGCTTACGTGCAGTAATTTCTCCAGATTCTCTGAACCTTTTGATGATATTACGGACCGTAGATGATGAAATCCCTAAATTCCTTGCAATAGCTGGTTGAGAAATGTTGTTCTTAAACTGTTGGACAATTTGCTCACACATTTGTTCACAAAGTGGTGACCCTCGCCCCATCCTTGTTTGTGAATGACTGAGCATTTCAGGGAAGCTGCTTTTATACCCAATCATGGCACCCACCTGTTCCCAATTAGCCTGTTCACCTGTGGGATGTTCCAAATAAGTGTTTGATGAGCATTCCTCAACTTTCTCAGTCTTTTTTGACACTTGTGCAGCTTTTTTGAAACATGTTACAAGCATCAAATTCCAAATGAGCTAATATTTGCAAAAAATAACAAAGTTTACCAGTTCGAACATTAAATATCTTGTCTTTGCTGTGTATTCAATTGAATATAAGTTGAAAAGGATTTGCAAATCATTGTATTCTGTTTTTATTTACGATTTACACAACGTGCCAACTTCACTGGTTTTGGGTTAATATATATAATGTTACACTGATCCTCCTTTCTGATGACCCTGATGAAGGCCACAAGCCGAAACTCAAGCCAAAGATTTTTTTTATTGCCATTAATGTGCACAATTCTATTTTTGGTGTTGGTTTGAATGCTGTCATTACCTCCTGCTTACTGACTGCTGAAAATGTTTGGCCCATTTTAAGGTCCATGTTGAAAAATCTGGCCTGTCCAGTAGATCAGCAGTTTCTGACATTCGCCATCTGGCATCAATATCCCTACCGTATTCAAAGTCACTTAAATCACCTTTCTTCTCCATTTTGATGCTCGCTGTGTAACAGAGAAGAGCATATAAATGCACAACACTAAAACTGGTCATCAAAAAAAGGAGAAAGGTTTATTTAACAAGCTTGGTTCAGTACACAGGAGATCAGTCAGCAGCAGCAGTGTCCAAAAAAACATGAGGCAAAAAGTCAGGAACACGAAGCAGGCAGGAGTCGGTACACTAAAAAGGCAGAATAACCAGGTAGAAAATCCAAAAGACATGAGGCAATAAACTAAAAAACAAGCAAGGTCATGCACAGCCAGAGATAACTGTAAGAGTGCTACAACGAAGAGAGTGAGTACAACGATCAGGCACAGGACAGAGCGAAACACGAGGTTTAACACAAGAGGAGATGAGGGATTAGAAACAGGTGAGCAGGAACGCTCAGCATGCAGGTGCAGAAAGACGGGCACATGCAACTGGGACAAGGGTTAGAGATTTTACAATCAAACAGGAAGCACAAGACTAAAAACAAGAATGTAAAAAAAGGACATTACATGGAGTGTCATGTCTGAACACCAAAATGCAGTAAGTTGCAACCATGTGATTGACTGATTAGTTTGCTTTAAGAAGCCGTTTTACTTGTGTACAAAGAAGCGGCTGGTGAATGTGTTTTTTTTTTTTAACCCTTTAAGGCCCAAGACCATAGATTATAGCCAGAAAATTCTAATTTTTTGGAGCTGAAATGTTTGTTTCACTTTCTGCTAAAATCCAAAAATATCAAAATGTCCATAAAATTCAACATATAGATTTTTCGTATCTCATTTGATACATTAGGGCTGTGTTCGAAATGGCGTACTACTCATACTAACCCCGCCCCCATATTGAGTATGCAGTGCGTTCACACTGTACAGTTTGCAAATTTTGTGTATGTGAGAAATGCCCGGATGTATACTCAATCGGCTTCGATTTCTGAGTATGGAGCAGAGCTTGCTTCACGTACTGCTTCTGCCCCACAATGCATCGCGCACTTCTGACGTGGGAAGAGGAAATACAGAATGGAGACAGCCGGCAGCAGCTTCCAGCACCAACCACAAAGCACTTATAAATGTAAGTTATCTAACTTTTGTATTGACGTTTGAGTTCATGTGCTGTGTGACGACCAGTCAGCCTACCAATTGGTTAGCACGTTAGCTTACGCTGTCGCCGCAACTAAACTGTAATGTGGACCCGCTATGTTGCATTATAAATACTGCTGTGTTTTCCTTCAGGGACAGATGAGGACACCGAGCAGGTGGTGTATAGCGTTGTCACCATGGATACACAGGTGTTTGTGTTAATTTTTTTCATCCACTGCTGCTCGGTTGGTGTCATGCAGCTGTTGATAATGAAAACACTTCGCAATAACTTGAAAACGTGAAGGGGGGGCTGCCGCTGCCCGGTGTTTACAGTACGTAGACGGAAACACCCACCAAGCGGACGCGTCGGTTTTCGAAAACAGCAAGACAAATTAAAAACAGTCGCTATTTCAAACGACTGGGCTCATAATCGTGATGTAAATACTTACTTTCTCGCTAGATAATATATTATTACTGAATGAATTAGTAGTTTTTCCGGAATGCAGTCGTTTTCTGTTGCTTGTGGTCGGACTATTTTAAGTTTGCATTCTGGGGTATTAAGTATGCATCTGTGTGTAAACGCTCGGGCAGCCGCGGCATACTCAGATCATCTTTGAGTATTCAGTATGCAGTACGTACTGATTGAGTAGGTAAGGAGACAGTGCCATTTCGAACACAGCCTAGGTGTTTTTGGTAACTGATAATCCATTTGAGGACATTTTTATCATTTATCTGATTTTATTCAGATGTTTTTTGTAATTTGTTTATCATATTGAGTAGAAAGAGGTTTTATAAGAGTATGTATCAAATATGATACAATTGGTTTTATAGGGATAAATCTATAAACCCTTATTGGTTTTAGAATTGAACCTAAGCTCTTTTTTTCTCGCGAGGGCAGCGTGATCATGAGCAGCGATTATAAGTGCGTCTGGTTTCCTCTGCTGTTACATGAACGTGATGCAGTCAGAATAACAGCAGGTCCTTCTCCTCCCTGCTTGAACAAACTCTGCTCTTATTCCCATTAGACGCTGTTTTTATCTATTATGTATTAGCAGAGGTTAACGCTGTGTGTTCACAGGAGCACAAAATGCTGAATAACCACAAACACGTCCTGATAACACAGCCGAGGGAGTCCACATGTGATTCAGGCTATTGTGCAGGAGAGGAAAAATGGAGCATTCATGCCTCACAAATCATCTTTTCCAGGCCTCACACAGTCAAACAGTCACAGGTAATAATGCAAATAGGCTCTCCCCCGGCTGCTCCACATCCCTGCGCGCTGCATTAATATTTTCTCCTGCAAAGCTCCCGTCTCCTGTGAAAAGCTCAGCCCCTCGCATGTGTGCAGGCAGGAGGGGACAAGAATGGGAAAACTGCTGATGCAGTCCAGAGCTCCTGCTCGGAGACTAAAACTAGAATGAATTTTAGAGTGAGTTTACCAAACTTAACAGCTGGAGTCTGAGCAAGAACTCCCATGAAAAATGGAGCTGTTTGATCGTCCTAAACAACTGAAGGTGCAGCCTGAGAGAGCCTGTGGAGCTGAGACTGCACACCTGGAGCGAGTGTAACAGTCTTCCTGAGGCCCCTGATCCTATTGTTTTATTTCTGAAGAGCAAACTTAAACACTTTTTTCCTTCATGGCAGATTAAATATCAGGAGCAGATATTTAGCATGAAGCACTCAGCTCATCCTGAGACTGTCTGGAGTGTAGCTGTGTCCCATTTTAGGGTTTGGATCTTAAGGGGCTATTTCAAGACTGATAAGTTTGGGGCTAAATGTTTGCCATGGTTCCATTCCTTACTGGAGATACTTGTGGAGCAAATTATTTATCTTTGTACACTATAGCCAACACAACCCAACAGGGGAGGTGTCATCCTGACTCTGCTACTCAAACAACCAATGAGGAAGAGGCCGGCACAACAGAACACACGAAGAAGAAAAGTCAGATTGACTATAAAATAAAACAAGTTTAAAACAGCAAATTCCATTCATTTAAAGCTATGGTCTACGATTTGGAAGCTTGGTACATCTTAATAACACCGTTTATAAGGCCATTATGGTCCTATGGTCCGATCTACGCAATATAAAGACCAAAAACTATGAAAAAAATCCATTCAGTATATCCGCTGCAAAGCGGCATAATAGTTGACCGGTTCGGATTGGTCCGTGAGTCCATCCGATGCCCTGTCTCCCCTGCTCGCCCATGGTCCCGCCTCCTCCCCACTACCTCCCTCATGTACCGGTGAGCAGCGAGCTGCACAACTACTGAAGCGTCATGGAGCCAGAGAAGACCAGCACTGAAACCGGGAGGCCGCTTCTGTTACTTTCCACATCGAAGGGAAGGAAACGTAAATGTTTCGAGGAAAAGGCTGAAGTAAGGAAGAGATATGAGCAATACAGGTCCCAACGGAGACTTAGCATTGGAGAATCGTACGACCGGTGGAAAAAGCTGCAGAGTGATTTGGGACTGAAAACTGACGCTGAGACAGCCAAATTTCTGTTGAACAGGTAATAGCTTTGTTTACTACAGTGGGAGATGTCTGCTGAATAACTCTGGTTACTCTGTGCCTATACTGGCTAATGACTGAACGTTGTTGGTTGTTGGAGTGGGTAGGCTCTGTCATCTGGTTTTAGCATAAGTTAGCCACTCATCGTTAGCATTGTAAACTGAGCTGGTGAAGACACGCCGAGAAACGTAAATCCTCGCCCACAATCGGCTCTGCTCTGATTGGCTAACAGTGGCGACGCCAGACCCGATTCGCCGCCGGTCCAATTGAAATGGCTACCGCTGTGTGTTACAAGGGGGATGACTGTCGTGTTTGTTACTTTCAGCTATGAGAAATCTCATTTATTTTCAACGCCAATGAATATTTTTTTTCCTTGCTCTATCAGAGGGGGCGTGTTGTTAGGAGGCGACACGAGCTGGGGGGCGGGATCTTGGAACACGGAGGGGAGGGGTGAGTGAAGGGGGGGCAGGCTGCGTTTTTCAAATCTGTCTCAACTGCCAAACTGGTTTTCAGATCACAGACCCTCACTTTAAGGCATTATAGGAATTGTATTTTTTATTTGCAAACTGACGTTGAGTTTTTCAAATCTATCTCTACATTTCCCAGCTTCCCTTGCAATGCCAGGGGAGGAGCTTCACCTGCTGTCTCTACTCTGTCTCCAGCATTGTCCCAACCACAGCATCATCCGACTGGTTACGAGCTCTGGTTACACACAGAAGCACAGCACGTCGACCAGCCAATCAGCCGTGAGAGCTGTGCATGCACACTTCTGCTCACAGACACAGCAGAGAGGAGGAAACACTGCTGATGGAGAAAGCCCAGCGCTGTTGGAGCCTTGGGCTGTGTCCGAAATGGCATACTAATGTACTACATACTACAAACTCATGCGTATAAACTGTATACTACATACTATAAGTATGATTAGGATGCCAACCGTTCACACTGTAGTATACTACTAAGTTTCCCATGATGCATTTCAAACCTCCATCGACAAAAATCAGAAGCACACCAGGCTATCAAATATCTCTGTTGATTCACCACATTTGAAAGTTCAGAGAGCATTTTAGTCACCACGTAGAATACCAAAATGTGGCCATTTGAGCCATAAAACGCACGGATACAAATCTAATTTCAACATTTCGGACATTCTGTTATGCGCGCCATTATGCTATAGAAGAAACTTGCGGTCGGCTCCAAAACAAGAGCCCATTTACAAAAGCGTTAAAGAACTAAAAGGAGATAATAAAAGATGCGCTTATTTTGAAAATGCAAGGTTTGCTAGTGGCCAACTTTTAGCTGAATGCTGGTCGGTCTTGCATGGCGCAATGCATTATGGGGCGTTTGAGTGTGACTAGTATGCCCACCTCGCATACTTAAAATCTTTTCCAATATACTATACATCCAGGTATTTCTTGCACACTCAATCTTTTCATTCTATCTAATGTGAACGCACTACATACTCATTTTGACGTCACACTTAGTATGAGTCGGACGTTAGTATGCCATTTCGGACACAGCCTTGGTTTCTAAGATACATTAAGGCAGCAGACTCTCCTGAAATGGTAATAAACGTCCCAGTCCTCCGCAGCTCACAGTTACAGTAACATCACTGTGAGCCTGTTAACGTCATAGAAACAAACACATCAGCTCTGCTTGATTGCAGTCCCTCCAGATGTGCCGTTTAATCACTCAAAACAAGGTTGCTGATAGTGTTGATATGGAGATGGTCTGTCATAGCAGAAGTCTGTGTGTGTGAGTGTAAAACCTAACTCCACAGCGAGCCAACACGCCATGTAATGAAGTGCCGTGGTTTTGCTTCAGCCGATGAGCTGGCAACATCAATCACTGGAAGCACCATGGCGCACACAACACCAACATCCCAATAGAACAACCTTTTGGCTCAGTCACTCTGTTGGATGATATTTATATTAACAATTAAAACACTTCTTGTAGATTGATATTTTTCATTTCACAATGTGCATATAAAATAAATATTGGACTAGGATGTAGGGTGCGAATCACAATTCATGGAAAGAACTGCGCTGAGCTCTGCGCTCCCGGGTGCGTTTCTAGTTACAATATGTTTGCATTGTTTTAAAGAAAATACCAATAAACCACTCTGCTCTCTTGTACCTCCCCTCAGACAATCCATGCATGTTCTTCTTGTGCATGCGTGGGATTCGCTCTGGGCACTCCAGCTTCCTCCCACAGACCAAAAACATGCCTATTAGGTTTAACGGTGATCTTGAAAGTGTAGAAAATGAATGGAAGACTGTGTAAGACTAAATAATAAATGTAGAAATAACATGTTTTGAGCTCACTGCAGTTTTATTTATTTAAATAGTTGTATTTATGTTCTGTTATGTGGAAAAAAAATGTTAAAAGGGTTATTTCAAGTATTTTGAAGTGGCGGTAATAGAGGCCTGTGGCTCCAGTAAATACAACAGGGGTACCTAAACCTAACAAGGTGCTCACAAGAAGCTGGAAGCCAACAGGTGAGGTGCTCTGAGGGACATGTAAAAAATAATTCCAAGCTACCACAGAACGTGAAAAAAAGGAGTGTCGGTCAAATAGAAAAATATGCACAGTCCGTTTAGCATGTTTCCCTTCATGAATATGCAGAATCCATGCAGATCATCAGAACATGAAAAATACTGGGAGGAGGAGATGGAAATGTGATCATTTCCAGGTTACTGCCAGTGTGTTTATTTGCCTCAAACTCCACAGCTTCAGACCGTTTTCCATTTACAGCCACTCTGCTTCCAAGCCATGGTGACAGTTGCACACACAAAATCCTCCTTTTAAGAGTTGGTCCACACCACTTTTAAGCCTGTTATAAATCATGCAAGCAGCGATAGTAGATCACCCACAACACGCCCCCTAATAGAGGTGTTTTCTTCCCGCCATGATGGAGGGATTCATGATTGGCTATATGGATTCATGTTGGTGTTGGATGGATCTATATATATATATATATATATATATATATATATATATATATATATATATATGTATATATATATATATATATATATATATATGTATGTATATATGTATATTAGGGGTGCAACGATACACATAATTCACGGTTTGGTTCAATAACTTTCTGTCATGGTTCGATACTTTTTCAATACAAAATATGAGAAATTTCAATGCCTTTTTTACTTGTGGTTTATTAAAATAACCAACATTTGTTTTAACTCAAAGTACATTTTCACTAAATTGAATTAAATGTAACTCTTGCAGCTAAACCAGGCACAGTCTTCTGTGCATACTTAGAATCATAAAAAAAAAAAAATCACTTAGACTTTGACTTCCTTTATTGTCATTACGCAAATTACACAGCAGTGCACTTGGAATGAAATTACGTTATATTGGCTTTTCTGGATTGTAACAACACACAGTGATATTGTTAATGTTACTGTTAATCAAGTGTCCGTACCATGTCCTGAAACCCGGCGTTATCCACAACAGAAAAGGGTCTCATGTTCACAGCAATAAAAGTAGCTATGGCCCGGTCGACTTCCTTTGCCCTCTTTGAATCATGTGCTCATGGCTGTCTAAATGACCCAGGTAATGTCTGTAGCATGTGTGCTGCTTGTTGTTTGTCTGGTTCCACTTGTTTTAACACCGGGATGATGTCGGCGTTTGTTTGATTCCCCCGCCGTAGTTTAGCATCCTGTTGCACTTCTGCCATACTGTTGTGTTTTTGTCCACAACACGCTTACCATCAGGGTCATACTGAACACAGAGGCCAAAGTAGTCCCAAGCGCCAGATCTGAATGATAGTGGAGGGTCTTCAATTTCAGCTGAAGGTAAAGCACTCACCATGTTGTAGCGCCCTAGCGTATGTAGCTTCTTCTGTCTCAGCAGCTTAGCTGAATGAAAGGGGAGGTGCTGCACACGAAGCTCAGCGGATCTGTGCTCAACAATGCAGCCCAGAGTAGTCAAATGCAGATTCACTGAACTTTAAGCACATAGCACCTCGTCAGAAGTTGATCAAATAAATAAATACAAAATTGCGGTTCAATACAGATACATGTATTGTTCCACCCCTAATATTTATTTATAATCTATATATGTATATATATATATCTATGCCTATAAGTCTGTCCATACAATGAAGAGTTTTATGCTCCATTGTAAAGTGTCTTGAGATAACACTTGCTATGAATTGGTAGTGTTGTGCTACTGGAGACCTTTCTTGGTCTTGAGACCAGTCTCGAGGCCACATTTTGCAGGTCCTCCTGGTCTTGTCTTGGACTCAAAAGCATTACTATTCGGTCTTGTCTCGGTTTGGGACTGCCAAGCTTCAGTTCATGTGTTATTTCCCCTGTGATGACTGCAACCTTCCTGGTGTTGTGACTGAGGGAGACTCCCTTAACTGTTCAACCTTGAAATTGTTTTTCAAATTTATTTTGATGGTCTTGGTCTCAACTCAGTCTCGACTCCCAAAAGTCTTGGTCTTGTCTTGGTCTTGGTGTATTCTGGTCTTGGGCATGTCTTGGTCTCGTATAGCGTGGTCTTGAGCACAACACTATGAATACTACACAAATAAAGATGGATTGATTGATTAATAGCACATGCAATCGTTTAGGTTATTTTGGTCCTTAGTAGATCAGGCTCTCTGAGTGCTATCTAGTCTTTAGGGTAGCTCTCAGGCTCAAAAAGGTTGGTAACTCCTGCAATAAAGAAACTGAAACCCCTCCTTGGGGATTTCTGTCCACTGTTTGAGAGGTGGTTTAGTTGCCATTTGAGCTCAAGACAGTCCCTTTATTATTAGGACCTTAATGCTCCCACTCAAACAAACACACAAAATCACTGCAGCACAATAAACATCATTGGATCTTAAAGTGTATGGGCTGTTAAAAAGCTAAAAACAGATTCTAAATGTAGTCACAGGAGACACAAACATGCTAAAGTCAGAATAACGCCACAGCTGAGAGCGCATTAGCACAAACTGTCTCTTCCTGTTGGGACAGAGTGTATCTGTGTTTTACTGACCGGCCTCTTCTGTTATCAGGATGGAGACATATGACATGAAAGGGAGCAGCAGACTCACAGTTCAGTTAGGTGAGCTGCTGTAATGAGGCAGGAGGACATGTTATCGGGTTAGACAGGGACAGAGAGCGGCGCTGTAATAACTCGGTCCCCTCACACCAGCTTATCTGCTCTCATTAACACACTGCAGGCCATGCTGGCTGTCACACGCTCTGACTGCCGTCTTCTTCTCTGCTTCTAATTCTGCACTCATCCTTCCCTCCCTCTGCTCACCTCCAGCTCTCACATCTCCACATGCTAAAGTGGGGCTCACATGGAGGCAGCTTCATTAGCAGGGTGGGGGACTTTGCTAGGTGTGGCATTTTCCACTGGTTAGCAGAGCTAGCTACGGTTGCCAACACCCAGAGATTGAAATAAGGGACACCTCCCTCCCAAAATTTGGGGTTTAGGGGGGTCAAAAATGCAAACATAACAGCATTTTGGCACAGTTATACCTTTTACAGACTATACAAACACACAAGGCTACTGCATTACACTTACAGTAACAAGATTGTAATAACAACTCATGATCAGTTTGTATTTTAGGCATACATGTGAAACAGTTATCATTCAAGTATATAATTATTTTTTGCAAAATGTGCAAAAAAACATTTAACAATTGCTGTCTTCTGGATTTTAACAGTTTTAAAACAATGTAAACATAATGTAACAGCAGTAAACAATGTAGGAGTAGGCCTAATAGTGCAACTAAGTTGTGCAAACATTTTTTTGGTTGTTGCCTACTTATTTGGAAACTTAACTCCATTTCTTTTTTATTGTCAACTAAAAAAAGTGCAAAATCACAACTGAGAAATCTTCTGAACAAGAAACCAACAAGGTGCAATATCTAAACTGAAAACACACAGACACACGGCACAAGTAGTAAACATTGGCATACTTCCACGTCCTCACAAACAGCTGCCTGCCTCGCCGCTAGTCACCCGCACATAAGCACGTAGGCGCTGCAGCCATAGGCTGAAGCTGTGTCTGCCTACCCTGTCAACTGAGCGGTCCTAGTGCCCGTAGTTTACAGCTGGTCATGCAGGCAGGCAGCCAGACACACGATGCATGGCACACAGAGAGAAAAAATATATGCATCCTCTCTTTACCCATGCGGCCGGGAAAAACAACGTCCTGTCTGGGATGCGCCTCTTTTGGCTCAAATACGTGACGTCTCGGCAAATACGGGACGGTTGGCAACCCCAGAGCTAGCAGTCAACATTTCCTGGAATTAAAGGTGTAGTGTGTAGAAGTTGGCAACATTTCGCCGAACAGAAGCGGTTAACATTGGATGTAATGTTACTATTTGTATGTAGTCCGTTAAAATAGGTGAACTATCATCCTCATAAAACTTAGTGAGTTGCTGTGGTTCCCAAACACTCCCAAACATGTCACCACTGGATTTGTTGCTCAGGTGGCATCCTATCACAGTTCCACGCTGGAATTCACTGAGCTCCTGAGAGCGACCCATTCTTTCACTAATGTTTGTTAAAGCAGTCTGCATGCCTAGGTGATGATTTTGTACACCTGTGGACATGGAAGTGACTGGAACACCTGAGTCTGATTATTTGGATGGATGAGCGAATACTTTTGGCAATACAGTATATCTATCTATCTAAAATTTCGTTTTGTTTCTTTCTTTTTTGTTTTGGATTTTCCTTCTTTCTCTTCTGCTCTTGCTTACTTGAAATCTGATGAAAATCTACCTCCCCAATTGTACTTTACATCAATCACATATAGATATCTATAATTTGCCTGTATTTTCGAATTAATCTTTCATATATTTTTTCCTCTTTCTCTTGTCTCTCTTGTATCATTGTTCACGTTACTATTTACACATATAACTAAAGATAAATATTTAAATACATAAAATATATAATTAGATGTTCACAAAAAGCTACACACACACATATACACTATTTTGCAAAAAGTATTACTTGCCAGACTTGTTTACATTTATTTCTTATGAGCATAGGATGATTAAAATTTGTCGAAAGGACATTTCCATGGAGATTTAAGACATTTTTTGACAAAGAAAGAGCAGGCAGCCTGTTATAGTTAAAGTTAAAGAGTTATTTGGGACCACCTGATAAGCAAGTGTGTACTGTGGAACCAAATGTATAGCATTTTAGACAGTAACTTGATTTAGCTTTACAAAAATACTGTACAGTATGTACATGTTATGTCTGGTATTGCCATCAACAGGAAAAACAAATTAAACAATGTAATTTAACACTGTAAAGTAGGCTATCCGACTTTTAAATTTTTAATTTAACTCTTGAAGGGGGGATCGTTACTTTACCCCATTAAAGAATGTTTTAGGACTTAAAGTTTCCTGTCTTATTTCGCAGTGAAATTGCTTTAATTTTAAATAAAACAATAAATGTACTTCTTTTTGGGCTGACGTCTGGATTAAAGTCCCATTGTTCACTTCTGATGAACATTTACTTGCTCTGACCTCATCTGCCGAGTCAAAACAAAGTTTGCCAAGCTAAAAGTTTATTTTCTTTTTACTTCTAGACTGTTTTTTGAGCGATATGCTGACTCCGCCTGTCTCCATGTCATTAAGTATTCAGTTTAATTAGGATGGGCTGAAGTCGGTCAGCAGTGCTGGCTCTTGGCTTTGTAGCCGGCTTGTTAGTGGAGTCACTGAGAGCCAGTAAACACAGACCTTGGCCCCCTTTTCTCTCCATCCCCCTGGTTTAATCCCCTCCCCACAGCTCGCTCAGCTCACAGCGGGGGTGTGAGACCATCGGTAGGCTGAAAATTGGCTGGAGGTAAACGGGGGGAGCTCGGAGCGGAGAGGTCAGCGGTGCTGGATGAGCAGCTGAGGGGAAAGTAAGACTCCCACTGCTTCTCTCTTTTCTGCTAACAGCCGGACATCGATGCAAATATCTGCTCCTCACCGGCAGCTACAAATCCCTGAGCCTCACGGACAGAGACACAAATGAAGTCTGGACTTCAGATCGAAGGATTCAGGCGGGGAACAGGGGATATGTGAGGGTCTGAATGTGGATGATGCTTCACTTCTTCAGAGAAGCACTTTGAGCCCTATAACTTTTGATCAAGGGGAAAGTTTAGGATTAAGGTTTGAGTCCAGATTTAGAACAGGGGTTATGGTAGGTCAAGCAGAAAATTAGGAATGCCACAACTTAAAAGAAGTGATTTCGTCCTCAATTACTCAGACAAGCTGAAATTCTTTAACAGAATTTTAGCCATTCCACTTTTGAAGAGAACCTGTGCCGCGTCTAAAGGCCAAAGCGATCAACACAATCCTGGACTATGAGTCTGACAACTGCTCCTTAAAGGGAGAAACTAAAGGTTAGGGCAAAGCTCTAGTTAAGAGGAAAGTACATGGAATATACACTAAGGATGCACCGAATATTGCAAAAAAAGCCATATTCAGCCCTCGGTGGAGTGAGGTAAATACAAGGCCAAATAGTACCGTGTGACACAATGACGAAATCAACGACGTCATTGCGTGTGACTGTGGCTAAGCAGATTAAGGCTGTCACTTTTGTCAAAAGTCAAACTCGATCATGCACCTAAATAATCGAAGATATTCGATTACACCCCCCCAGTAAGGGACAGAGACTCTCTTATCCACCCTGCCGAAAAAAACACAGTCACACGGGGTTAAACTCTTTACGAAGCGCCGCTGCAGCCTGTAGTAGTGACAGTATTTAAAGCGTTATTTGGGACCACCTAATAAGTGTTTTACTGTGGAACCAAATGTATTGTACCGTACTCATACCGTCTTCTCCCACTGATCCGTGGTCGGGTTGCGGCGGCAGCAGCCTAAGCAGGGAAGCCCAGACTTCCCTCTCCCAGGCCAGCTGAGAGACGTAGTCTCTCCAGCGTGTCCTGGGTCTTCCACAGGGCCGCCTACCGGTGGGACGTGCCTGGAACACCTCACCAGGGAGGCGTCCAGGAGGCATCCGGACCAGATGACTGAGCCACCTCATCTGGCAATACAATGTATTGTATTCTAGACATTAACTTGATTTAGCTTTACAAAAATACTGTACAGTACATGTTATGTCTGGTGTTGCCATCAGAAAAACAAACTACACTATGCAACATAACACTGTAAAGTAGGCTATCTGACTTTTAACATTAATTTAGAGCTCTATTGAACAGGTGATCGTAGCCATTACCACATCTGAGAAATTTTTCAGGAGCTGCCACTGCTTAAAACTAAAGATATTTTAGGTAAAGGACTGAAACTAAATCAAAGGTGGTAAAGTTATAGAGATCCTTCGGAAAGTTTCATCATGGAGGAGAACCTCCATAATCATCATCTTCATCATCAGGGGTCTCCATTGGCGGGCCAAACACGATTTCACACAACATGCTGCCATCTGACATGGAGGGGGACACATTCACAGACACACACACACACACAGCTGCATGCTTATGGGGACTCACAGCCTCAGATGACCACGCACTAAGCCTGGTGGTTAAGTCATCCCATTGACCGCAGCGGTCTATTGACACAGTGTATTGATGCCTGCGAGCTCCTGCTGCTCCACAATGAGAGTGACACAGAAATAATCTCACAGACACACAAACTGGATTACGAGTTAATGAACTTCTTTTGTGGTCACACACACACACACACACACACACACACACACACAGAGCTGATGTTTCCCTTTCTCACCCTCCTCTCTTAGATACTGAGGTGTTCCGGTGTTTCTGGTATTCGGGGTGTTTTGGGTCTGGGTCCTCGTTAATCAGGATCCTGCAGCTGCGTGTAAACCTCACGGACAACAACCTGACAGCACCAAAACACAACTAATGATTGTAACGCAGCAACAAACACAGGTCACTGCCAAATCCCCCACAAGCCTCTAGGCCCTGTTCCATTGTGTCATTAAGCTGGCCATAAATCAATACTATTATCCTGTCTGTGTTTATTAGCTGATATAAATCCATTCTCATCTCTCCGGGCTGCCAGCAGCTCCATCATTATTCAGACAGGACTGTGACTCACGGCTCCAACTGTAGCTTCACTTCAATGTTAATGAGGATGAAGAAACTTCCAGATGAAATCTAAACACAGTGAGAACAAGTGTCCGTGCACTTCTGCAAACACATGAATTATTATTATAAACAAGGGCGGATACAGAGAACACACAAACCCTCTGTTTATAAAATCAGAAGTGTTGAAATTTATAGATTTGGTTAAATTAAAAACAGCACTAGTAATGTATAAAGCAAGAAATAATATGCTGCCAAATACAATTAATTTGGAAAATGTTTACATAATGGGAGGGAGGTTATGATCTAAGGGGAAACCTAAATTTCAAAAAACAAAAGGTTCGAACAACAATGAAAAGTTTCTGTATATCGAGCTGTGGGGTGACTTTATGGAACAATTTGGATATGGAGATAAAAAAAAGCGCGAACATAAATCTGTTTAAAAAGAGATACAAAGAAATGGTACTAAACAAGTATAAGGAAGAGGAGGTGTGTGAGAGTGGTGGGGTAAATAAATAAATAAACCTTAGAGTTCTGTTGATATTGATAAGTATTTTGCTATAAAATGTTTGGATATTGGATACAGATGTAATATATTTATGGACAGTTATGAAATATGTAGGGTTTATACATGTTAGTATGTATGTGTGTGCATAGGTGCCAATTATATTTACATGGATGTATATGTAGTAACGGTATATTATGTCTATATTGATGCTTATATGTCAGATATGTGTATGTGTATATATGTATATCCATATGAATATATGCTTGTATGTATGCATATGTATGTTGATTATATATTTTATTGGTTTTGTACAGGTAGTTAAGCATATTTATATAAATTATATGTTTCGTAATATACATTTGTATAATGTATTTGCATCAATAGAAGAATTTATTTTTTATAAGACCTGTGAGGAACAGTAATAAGGGGTAGGAACTAAAAAAGTATTTTACTTCCTCCTACTCCTTTTCGAGCGTGTGGTTGCTACAATCCTTTTTTCGTGTATGTGAATGACATTTCACTATTTTTTTTATTGTTGTTCTTTGCATGCATGTTCGAAATGAAAAAAATCAATTAACTGTCCATTAAACAGCTGAGTAATTTGATCTCTGTTTTTCTGTTATCACATCACGAATGCCTAAGGTTAAAAAATTAAGTGTAAGGTAAGTTTTAAATATACAGATTATTTATACATACTCAACTGCTTCATGTTTCACTGAATTAAAGTGGCTCTGTTAAAGTGACACATCAGTACTTTACACTTTACAGCACCTACAGTTTATTGCCAAAAGTATTCACTCGCCCATCCAAATAATCAGAATCAGGTGTTCCAGTCTCTTCCATGTCCACAGGTGTATAAAATCATCACCTAGGCATGCAGACTGCTTTTACAAACATTAGTGAAAGAATGGGTCGCTCTCAGGAGCTCAGCGAATTCCAGTGTGGAACTGTGATAGGATGCCACCTGAGCAACAAATCCAGTGGTGACATTTCCTCACTCCTAAATATTCCACAGTCAACTGTCAGCTGGATTAGAAGAATGTGGAAGTGTTTGGGAACCACAGCAACTCAGCCACCAAGTGGTAGGCCACGTAAACTGACGGAGCGGGGTCAGCGGATGCTGAGGCGCATAGTGAGAAGAGGTCGCCAACTTTCTGCAGAGTCAATCTCTACAGACCTCCAAACTTCATGTGGCCTTCAGATTAGCTCAAGAACAGTGCAGAGAGCTTCATGGATGGGTTTCCATGGCCGAGCAGCTGCATCCAAGCCTCACATCACCAAGTGCAATGCAAAGCGTGGATGCAGTGGTGTAAAGCACGCCGCCACTGGACTCTAGAGCAGTGGAGACGCGTCCTCTGGAGTGGCTCTTCTCCAAATGAACTAGTTAAATATTTCCATGATGGATATATGGAACTGGCATGTCAGGTTTAGCCTTGCAGAGCAGACAGACCTGCCTGATTCTGAAATCCTGCAGGTCCGTCTTGCCGCCTCCGTTGTCCAATGAATTCACTCGGCTGAATTCTTAACGGCCCAATCAGGGAAGAGAGGCGGGAGCTGCAGAATGCGGACGTGACGACAACCGGAAGTTGAGAAGTTTTCTCATGCTTTGTTCTTTATTTTATTTTTGCCAAAAATGTATTTGCCTCTAAGCTGTTTATGTCATTTTATTTTGTTAATGTAAGCCATCAACATCAGCCGTATTTCAGTTTTTCTTTTTCTGTTGGATTTAAATGAGACTTGTTTTAGATGAGGCGTGTTTATTTTAAGACATAGGAGACATTTTAAGGTTTTCATATGTTGCACTAGCTTTGTGTTTCAAGGCAGCCTGTTTAATGGAGGAGTATAAGAATACAGAATAAACATTTATGCCCACCTATATGCCAATAAGATGAATGGAGGGTCAGGCTATGTTATGTGATAATGTTTCATAGGGCTTTAGTGATGGAGTTGAAGCCTATGAAAGCCCAAAGTTTTCTTGTTCAGAAATCTCTTCAGGGCATTTTGTATAAAAAAGAGCACAAAAGAAGTTCCTGTTATGTCCGTTGTAGCAAAACTTTATGTAGGCTGACACACTCAGGAGCAGATATGGTGTTCTGTCCAAATAACAGTTATGCAGAAGTAACAGCTAACTTTCCATTGAGGGTTACTACGTAAAGTAATGGATAACTCTTCAAGAAGTAGCTAGTAACGACTAACATGTTGCACGTTTGGGAGATGTTGCTCACTTTTTAAATTTTTCCTATTGCAAATAAAAAAGGAATAAAACACAAATATATATATGTGTATATGCATGTATATGTATTGTTAAAATATTTATTTAAATGGTGAGGTCTGAAGTTGTCGAAAAGATACGATGCAATCTAAGTGAAAAATAAACTTATATCACACTTGTATTAAACTTTTCCAAGAGGGACATTCTAAAGCCCCAGTCACACATTCTAGTTTCTCATGGCGCATGTGCTACCTGGTCTGGATCACCGTTATATAGTTGGGGATGAACGGCTCGGGAACTGTCGTGGAGAATCGCCGTTCTCAGTATAAAGGGGTGGAAGACTAATGCAGTCCTACTGCGAACGGTGTCAGCGTGGTATGTACGGAGCTCAGTCGGGCTGATCGTGGCTCAATCCTGAAAGCTTTATGAGGACGACTGACAAGGATGTATCCGTTTGTGTCCCGACTGTGTCCCGTTCAAGACGGTGCAAGCGACGTGGCTCAGTTGGGGCTTACGTGACCCGAACTGAGCTCCAGCGGGGCTGACGTCGTGTCAGCAGGATGGAAATTCATGGAATCCTCGTCATATCGCTGTATTAACCTAACTGGAGCGTGACGATCGCCCCTGAAGTGCTGCTGACGGTGTATTTATGGGGTGAGACAGTCATTCCATCCCGTATCATAGCAATCAAAGCAGCCTCGTCAACCGTGTACAGTCGTGCACAATCGCCATGAGAAACGGGAATGTGTGACTGGGGCATAAGAACTTAATATGAAGAAGGCTAAGTTCATTTTCAAGGATAAACACCCAAAAAAGTAGCAAACTGATCTCCTGTTGTAATGTTGCTGATTAAACAGAAGTGCTCTGAAAGTTCAAACCTCCACCACTGCATGTCCAGCGATGTCGGATGAGTTATAAAAGATGTGGAAACTGCCTGATCTAACATTGTTACCTCCACCAGGAGAGTTTGTCTGTCCGTGAACAAAATAACTCAAAAAGTTATGGATGGATTTGATGAAATTTTCAGGAAATGTTCAGCATGGGAAAAGGAAGAACTGATTCGATTTTGGTGTTGATCCGGATCACCGTCTGGATCCGCCATGATGAAAAGTAGACAGACAGACAGATAGATGGATAGAATTCGTTTTCACAGCCTGCCAAACAAGGACATATACAACGAGAAAAACACAGTTACTACATGTAAAACCATAGAAAACCATAGAAACTATAGAGCACGCATTTTCCATTACAACCCATTGGTCAGTGGGTTGTCTTGTTCAGGATGGAGATGGCAGATGGTACAAAACTCTTGTTAAAGCGAGCCCTTCTCCATTTCAGTGTTTTGTACCTGCGGCCAGAGGGCAGAAGTTGAAAGTGCGATTTTGGTGAATAACTACTGAACTAAAATGGATGTCATTATGAAACCGATTGCTAATGGTATGTTTTCATGGCCAAGGAATCTAAATATTTACATGAAATAAAGGTAGAACTAATATTTATGGTAAAAATCACAATATGGGAGAGGACTGTGGTGCTGGCGGAGGTCTGCGCTGTCCGAGTGCTTTTCTAGTTAACAAAACTTTTAGAAAATATCCTGAACCATTTACCTTCTACCATGTCTGATGTTCTGTAATTATTCCATAAGTATTTGCTTTTTCTGTTCTCCTGTTCACAAAAATTACAAATTGGCTCAAAGACGTAATTGGCTCAGCAACTTTTGGTTAAAGTGAATAAAAACCTCTTGGAAAATAAGTTATTTTTGTTGCTGAAGTCCTGTTAAACCCTCGAGGTGGGAGCGGTGGGGCTGATTTCTTGTTCCATGTGGACTCTTGTTAACCAGCGTGATGGTTTAAGTATCACGTCGTCTGCATCACCTTTGCTCTGCTTTAACCAGCTAAGACATTCAGAGTAAAGGCAGCGCTGAGCTTGTTCACTTTTCAATCCTCATTATCTTGGCTATAATTTGTCTTACAGATAAATCGACGTGTGCACCCAGACTCCTTAAATGCACTTTTCTCCCATGTGGCCACAAACGGAGCCTCTCAAGGTTGTTTTGTTCTGTGCTGCCTCTCACTCAGGGCACATTTTCTCCTCCACATTTTCAGTTTTTCTATTAGTTGGATTTTTTTAAATAGTACCAAGCGGCGGTGAAAAGAAAGCACAAATCTTATGAATAGCCTGAGCGTACCCTTCTGTTATTGAAATGTGAAAGCACAGAACACCCACTCACAGACCAAATTGGTAAACAGCACTCACCTCAAATCTCCGAATGGACTTCTATTCATCGCCTCAAGGACTCAATTATGTTCTCAAGGTTGATGAAAAAATAAAGTATTTTTCTAAAAAAGCAATCCATTATCTTGGATGTAATTGGCTCATAAGATTGAAAGTCTGCCTTCCAAACGGTCTTTATCAGATTTGATCATTCGTATGCGTCCCCCTCAGCGCTCTGATTGCTGCTTTGCATTCTGCATCCCCTTTAATGACTAATTAAATCTGTTTCGTTTAAACCTATTAATTCAATCATACCACCATTTTCAATACCTCTTATCCTTTTCGAGGTCCCAGGGGTCCAGAGCGTATCCCAGCATGCATCAGGTAGCATGCATTTCACTTAATCAGGGATATTTGATTATGCCGTGTGCTTGATGATCCTGAGTGAGTCTCTCTGGACTCTGGTCTGCTCTCAGCACAACAGTTCACTGTTTTATCATCCTGATGAGTCCAAATCCATATTAAAAAGCAATCAAACGTGAGATATGGAAACTACGGGAAATTTTGGGGGGCAATTATGTTGATTTGCAAATGATGAATATTACAAATGATTCAAATTTCAGTCGAATCCACCCCAGGCATCAACTCTGAATTTGGAGGAGTCGACATCCAAGACTTACAGTCTCATCCACCAAAGTGAACTTTCACATTCGTTTTTTCATTCTTCAAATATTGACTCGTTAGCAGTTGAACTTTGACCAAGATCTCTAAAGCTGTCAGTCGGGAAATCAGATGTTGAATGATAAACATGTTCAATATTAATGCTGGTAAAAAGATCTGCAAACTAAATGTGCAAATGGGATGTCTCTGACTTCCATTAAAACACTTTTCAGGCTGTCAAACAAGAAAAATGAATCATTTTCTTCTTCTCTGTCTTCTTCTTCTTCTTCGTACCACATGATGGTCCTCCATGTCGTCAGCTCCCTCTCCGTGTGTCGGGCTGTGTTTTTTTACATGATGATTAAGCTGCTGGTCATTTCTTCTCAAGCAGTGGATGCTGATGTAAGATGAGATAATTCTCTACAGCAGAGTGATAAATGGGTTAGAGTCGAGGCCCACAACCTGACCATGACCTGGTTTATGTAATACAAAATCAGTGTTGTTAATAACGGCGTTAGAGTGTAACAGCTTTACTAATTTTCAGTAACGAGTAATCTAATTAATTACTTTTTCATGCGTTACAACGCCATTACCATTACTGACAGTGAAATGTGGCACGTTACTTTGCACCGATGTCAAGCAGCAGTTACCCGACCTGCCTCATCCCCAAATTCCACAGCACACAGTCTCGCCCTGACAGACAAACCCCACTGAAAGGGCGCACCGAGCAGCGCCGCAGCGTGCAGCCCTGTAGGAGGAGGGCTGATCCCCGGAGAGCAACAGCCTCTCATGAGAATAGCGATGTCACATGCTCATAAAACATGTTATAGACTGAGAAAAGAAATAAACAACACCTCACTCCGCTTCTCTACGGTCTCTTTGCTGGTCCCAACCATACAGCCTCGTGATTTATTCAACTTCTATCCATCTAAATCCTTGTAGAGAAGATGTTTGGTGTCATGTACATAGTGTTATATATATCTGTACCTCTACAATTCACTTTTCTTTCTTCGATCATGGTGTCGTGTTGTCTCTGCGACCCTCTGACTGACCTGATGCTCATGCCTCCGGTTTTGACATAGTGACAAAGAATTGAGGAAATTCACATTCGAGAATCTGTGCATTCTGTTTTATTTTGAAACTTCCGGATACTCCACACATTTACTTCCTGTCTGGTGCTTTCTTAACGACAGTGTATTTACAAGGTATGGAAGCAGCCGCACAGAAAGTAGACCTGAAGCAAATCTCCAGGGCCTTGGCATGCGCCGGCGCTTCACCAACGCAGCGCTGCGTGGTGGTGAAGCTTACTGCGGAGCACTTCGCTCCCATTCTAGTCTATCAGGCAAATTCCCCTGGACGCGCTGTTGGAGAACTGATGATGTCAGAGCTGCTGCAGCAGGAAACAACAAGGCAGGACACAGAGACAGAGACACACAATTCAAGCAGAAAAAGATTTTTCAAAAAAGTAATGCATCAGTTACTTTACCTGGGAACTAATTACATTTATGAGGGAGTAATTCTGTTAATAATTCAGTTACTTTTTTGGGAAAGTACCCAGTAACTATAACTAATTACTTTTTTAAAGTAATGTGCCCAACACTGTACAAAATAATAAGACATTTAAAGCAGCACTACGGAAGATCCCCGCTTGACCGGAGAGTGAACTCAACTACCCGTGAGCTCTAGCGCGCGCATATTGTCGTAAGACAGATCTGCCGTTCGCGCGCGTTTGTTTTGTATGCGAATCACAGAAGCCAGGACTTCGCTCAAAAGTATTCTTCTGTCTTCAGCGGCTGTTTGCAGGATGGATAGCGACGAGGTAATGTATTTATTATTGACTAAATGATGATGTTAAAAATCGCTAAGTTCAACTTGGTTTTATTACCGTGAAGTCGCCCCCGTCCTGTTGAAGCGATAAAGTGAATAAAAGTAAAGACAACGACGAGCTGGTGATATCACACACTTGAAATAGGTCTAAACAAAACTACATATTGGTAGGTTCTGGATTTGTTGTGCTGTACTTTTTTCCTGTCAAGTTTTTTTGAGGAACTTCGTCATAAATTAGTCGCCCAACATACCTGATAGTAGTCGGACATCCTTCCTCGTCTTTTATTTCACGCCAGCGAGTGAACGCCGAACCGATGTTTATTCTGGTCCGAGCATTCAGCTTGTTTTTCTCTCGCTTTCTTTGTTTTGTATCCTCCGACAAAACTTTTGTATTCATTATGTTCTTCGTTTCCTCCGCCATGGTTACAGCTGGGCATTCACGATTGGCTTTCGCCGAGACTTCCGTGTTTTAAACGAATCAGGAATCGGGGGAAGTGACGTATGCCGTAAAGCAGTCCAAACGTGTAGTTTTTAAGTGTGGCAGGGTTCCCACCATCCACCTCGAAGTTACATAGCGCCAGTGAAAGGGATACAGACCACAACAGAGGTGTCATTCAACTCCATTGTAAAGTGGTGGACCATCACAATGAATATCGAAGGATTATATTATGTTTGAAAAACTACATAGCGTTGGTTTAAGAGAGCTCACTCTGTTTTCATCAGATGATTAACAATGAAATTTAGGAACACAGTCAGCTGAGAGTCACCAGTTGGTACGTAACTATGAAAATATGGTGAGGATTTCTTTTCCTGAACCAAACCAGCTTGTAAATGTTGTTGCTTTGTTCTGCATCTTTTGTACAAGATGTAAATCCCAGGACATCTCCTCTGCAGCTTATCCATTGTTGCCAGGTCAGCTTATTATCAGCGACTTCGGGTTTCTTTTCTTGAAAAGTTGCTTATTGGTTGTTTTTTAAGGCTTGTTCTAAAAGGGGGGTAGAGTATGGTGGCCAACAAGGGCATACGCGCCGCAAACAAAAAAACGCAACATAAACGCCAGGCCACTAGGGGGAGCTGACAACTGACCCTTTATACCAACAGGAAATACCCAGGAGGAAGTTGCAAAGAAGACAGCGAAATACGGGAAGAAAGTTTGCAAACACTTGGAGAGGAGAATAAAAAGGTATGTTCTCCTTTACGCCTTTTTTAAAACACTTGGCCTTAGTCTCTTACAGTATTATCCAACAGCAGCAAATTTACGTAGCAAATGTTAGCATGCGTCTGTCCCCCTCATGGCCTGCAGCGTCTCTCTCTTGCAGTTGTTTTGGGGTTTGTATGCAGCATTTCCCTTTTGCATTTGTTTTGTCAGTTTGCATGTTTTTGCTTTTGCAGCATTTCTGAGTGCATCGTGTTTTTTGGTGCAGCATTTTTCTGTTGCATTTGTTTTATATGTTATGGGTTTGCATCATTCCTGTGTTTGCAGCGTTTTGATCGTTTGTATTGTGTTTTGGCCGTTTATGTTGCGTTTTTGTTTGCGGCGTGTATGCCCTTGTCTGCCACCGTAGTAGAGAGGGGTAAAAAGGATGTTTCCACCAAAAAGAAATCCTTTCAGCCAGAATTAAATTTACTTCTAATGTAGCTATACTGTTTTCACCATAAAAAAGCTGTAGAGGATCAACATAAAGCTGAGATGAAAGCCTGACCATGTCTGTTTGGCCACAAAAATCAAGGTTAAACTGTTTAGTGATAACAGTTATAAATAACAGTAGCTCCTCTCTTCACTTCTGTATAAAGAAAAGGATGTTAAATATGTAAACTAAGACACAAATAAGAAAAAATGTCACTAAAATTGAACTAATGGCCATCTGTGTTGGGCTTGTTTTTTCAACCTAGTTGCTTATTTCAGTAGAAAAATCTGGCAACACTGACCTAACCCCACTCTCCGCCGCTCTGAGTGCTGCTGGACCTGGACGGTGAAGGCGACCTCAAACTAATGTGTGGAGACAGCACAGAAAGTTCAGGAGTGTTCATGGTGAGACAGACTGTCAGTCATGTATAAAGTGTTTCTGGGGTCAGACATCCTGACATTTAAAGGACGGCGATGGTCTGTCTGTCTGTCCGTCCGTCTGTCATGAACGTGCAGTTTCTCCTCTTCATTGTAGAGTTCATGTTCTGAAAGGTTGTGTCTTAGCGGGAGAGGAGGTTTCAGACCCTGTAGCAGGGCCCCAGACTAACTTTTGCATTGGTTGCAACAGTGCACCTAAAAATTTTTTGAAGGTGCATCAGCACAAAACTAAGGTGCACCCAAATTTTTCAGTGTCACCATGTTAACGCCATAAAGTCACCATTTTTTCACTCTCCATAACTTTTATTTAATGCAAATGATTTTAAAACAAAAATAAAACGCGAATAAATACTGTCTTGCTGAAACCTGACACCGCAGTCAGGCTCATCTGGGCTCCTTTGCATACTACCAGCTAATTGGATGATTACTGGGGTCTGTGTGTGTGCGTACATGTGTGTGTGTGCATGTGTTTGGGCGGGTCTACAGCCTGCAGCCTTTGAAGATACAACACAGAGACAAAGAAAAGAGAGGAAGCAGGTGCTGTGTCTTCTCCGTTTTTGGCGGATTTTCTGCTACCTCAGTTGCTTTTGCCAACTTAGATTTGTAAGAGTGCACCTAACATTTTTTCTTGGTGCATCAGTGCGCCCAAGAAAAAATTTTAGGTGCACTCTCACAAATTTTGGGTGCATGTGCGCCTAAAATGGTTGCACTCTGGAGCCCTGTGTAGACTTTGGTTTCCGGTCATGTTGGTTTGCAGGAAAGTTTATCTGAAAATTCTCAAGTTGTAGAAAACATAAATGGTCACGCATGCAGAGACCTCACTTCACACCAGACTGATGATGTTCTGGTCTGGACCTGCTTGCATTTCACAGTCTCTTCTAGGCATGTGCTCAAAATATTGATACGGCAAAATATCGTTATGCACTTCTGAGGGATACGTGTGTCGATACAGATTCGACAGAATCAATACGGCCTTAATGTTTGAACAGTTGTTGTAAATACACCTTTTGCAATGTGAAAAATGTCACAGTTCAAAGAAGAAGCCAGGCTACATGATAAAACACATGTTCCAAATTTAAACTTAAATCTACCATCTCGGGTGTATCGGGACATGTATCGTATCGTGGGGTTGCTGGAAATACCCAGCCCTAGTTTCTCCTTAAACTGTGACGTTCTTCTGCAACAAATCAGAGCTCCAGATAATACACTGCATTAGTCAGCTCACTACAGGTCATCACAAACTGCTGATGTCACAGAGAAATGACTGTTTTAGTGGTGAAATGTGCAGGCAGATTAAAGTTTAAAAGAAACAGTGCTGCTCTGCTTGTGACCTGCACATGTGTCCTCCTGGTTTATTTGATTTTGAGGGTTTATCAGAGTTTATTGTAACTCTCTCCTCCCTGGTTTAAATAAAAAAATTCCCCTCCCACCTCCACCTGGTCCAGAATGCAGCAGCTCGGCTTTAAACTGGTTTTAGTAGACGACATCACATCACTCCAGTTTTAGCCTCCCTCCTGTGGCTTCCTGTCAGTTTTAGAATTGATTATAAGATTTTATTGATTATGTTTGAATCACTCTTGGGCCTGGCTCCAGGCTATATGTTAGAGCTTTTAATTCCTTATCAGCCAGCCCACAAGGCCTCCTGGTCGTTCCAAAGTCGAGGCTCAAAACTAAAGGTGCCGAGTCTTTAGCTTCTTTAAAGATGCTATGAGGAGTTTATAAGTGGTTACAAAAAAGTCTCCCTTTTAGATATATGCCAGATGGAAATACACACTTTAAGATGAGTTTTATAGCATCAAAATAGGTTATCTATAAATGCTATTCCTTAGCTTCCTTAGCTACAAACTACGTAACAAGTTTTCCAAAATTTGCTTGTTGTCACACATCAAAAACTACCGCTACGTAACTAGAAAGAGATACATTACCTCGTGGCTTTGCATCCTGTAAGTTGTTGAAAAAAGAAGTTGTAAAGCAATGCAGAGTTCTGAGGAAGGTCCGAGCTGCATTCATTAGCATCACAACAAACGCACGCTTTGGCTTGGGTCACGTCTTTACGACAGTCGCCACGCGTGCTCATGGGTAGCAGAGTCTTTATGTCACCAGAAATAGATTCTCCTCATAGCAGCTTTTAGACTCTTTTAAAAACTAACTTTTACAGAATTGCGTTTATGTGATGTCGTCTTTTAAAGTCTTTTATCTTCTCTCTGTCTCTGTGTCTTAGTCTTTTTAGCCTTTTATTTGTTTTTTAGTCTTCTGTTTGTGATTCATCCTTCTTATAGCCTTTTATTTGATAGCATGTATCGTACCATTTTAGCTTCTTTGTTTTTGTCCATTTCTTTACGCTATGTTAACATATTGACTTTACTTTTATTTACTTGTTTTATTGTTCTCTATCTCTTTTATTATCACCTTTATTTTATTTTATTTTATTTTATTTATTTTTTATGTTTGCATGTTTTTTATTTTGGTCCTCATGGTCTTTTTTTACATAGCAGGGTTCTTGTATTGTCTGGGTTGCTTTGCCACCAACCCTCTCAGTTTCATTCTGCCTTCTGTGTTTGTCTTAAATGTTCTTGGATTTTAATTCTCTTTTGCTTTGCTGTCTTTATGTTCCTGCCTTTCAAAGCACTTTGTAAACCTCTGTTTTAAAAAGTGCTATACAAATAAAGTTTATTATTAAAAAGAACATGCAGTGCTTGAAGTCCAGGACAAATGAATTAGTAAGAGCATGTTTTGTTTCAAATCAGCCATTATTGTAGTCCAGACATTGGGTTATTTCAATCAATCCATCAATCAAACTTCACGTATAAAGCTATTTTCAGACATAAAATGTAGCACAAAGTGCTGTAGAGTAAAATAAACAAGCAATAAGGGATAAAATGGAAAACCCCACCCATCCTCACAGCCCACAGTTAGCACAGACAGCCTCTCTCACCCATACACACACACACACATAAGAACTTTGAGTCAGGACTCTTCAAGAAGCCACAGAGGACTGAGGAATACCATCTTGAATTGAAAATGAGGAAACACAGGAGCTAAGACTAAACTAATCGAATAAATAAGTAAATAAAACCGTGATTAGATGAAACAATGCTAAAATGCTAAAAGATTAAGATAAAACCCTTTTAAAACCAAACAAATAAATAAAAAGTGGCAAAGCATGAAATACTGACTCTGAAACTAAAATGGAGTGAGTGAAACTTCAGACATGAGAAAAACATGAAAACAAAACACTGATAATGCTAAAAAGTGCTTGCTTGAATTAAAAAGTGGCACGGTCAGTGCAATATATGCCTCCTGAGGCCATCTAAGGATGTATTTGAAAACTTGGGAAATATCTGAGCTAACATTAGCTGTTGTTATGGATTAGCTAACCCTAACCTGGAGTGTGAATTAAAAGAGAGGAGATGCTCCTGAGGAAGAGGTTTTTAAGAGGAAGAGAAAATAGAAGGATAAATTTACTGGCAAGTTCATCAGTGGTCTGTAGCTGCTCCGACTCCTGTGGTGTCTGCACATCGGCATCTCCACAGCTGCAGCTGCTTTTCCTGTTATGATGTCACAGAATTACATCCCAGGTCTTTATTTCCAACATGGGAACCAGTCAAACTTAACTTTGAAGACAGAATCAAGAACATTTACAACAAGAGGGAGAAGCTGCACTCTTTGCTGTCATTCAGAACAGCTGCCAATGAATAGATCCATTGATCCATTATCAACACAGCTTTCAGGCTCACAAGGGCCTGGGGCCTATCCCACCTGACCTTGAGCTAAGGGCAGGGTACAGCCTTAACCAGGTGCCAGCCAATCAGTGGGCAACATAGAAATACAGACAACCATTCACCCTGAAGGTGCTTACACACTGGACGCTACTTGTACTACCTCGGCGATCACTCTCCATTCAAAATCAACGTACAGCCGCGATTGGGCGGGGCTAACCCTCCCGCGATGCGACAGCCGCTTTTCACACTACCACATAGCATGTCGCGCGATGTCAAAGTATAAAAAAAGTTGATCTTTTCAGATGATGTCGTGTTTGGCTGTGCAGCAACAGCCAATCAGCGGTGTGTGCACGTGTGACGGTACCCTAGACAGACGGTTATTCATCCGAAATATAGAGTAACAATCCATGAAACATTAGTCAGTGAGGACATTAGTTCCGCTTAGACGGACCGCGGTAAACTCACAGATAATGCTGCTGCATCATCAGCTGCAGTGTTTTGTGGTGAGTGAAAAGGATACAGCTGGAATAATGTCCGCTTATACATCCTATTATATGATATATGATATGATCGCGGTGAAACTCGAGCGGACGTGACGTCACCGAGCGACGGCCGACGGCAACGGTGACCAAAATGGTCACGTCATTTATGGACGTGCGACGCGATGTCAGTGGGTGACACGGTTTTGGTAGCTGGGTCGCGTGGTGTGAACGCAGCATTACACACATAGCTAAAGGCAGTTAAGAGTCACAGCTAATCTAACTGCGAGCAGGTTTTTGGACTGTGGGGAGAAAGCTGGCCCGAATGTGAAGAACCGACATAGAATTTGTACCAGCAACCTTCTCATTGTGTTGCCCGTGCAATAAGTAAACCAAACAAAAAAGGTCACACACTCTAATATTTTGCTTTAGCTTTGATTACAGCACACATTCGCTTTGGCGTTGTTTCGATAAGCTTCTGCAATGTCAGATGATGGTATTTGCTCCTGTACTCGTCTCTGGCTCTGGTCTTTTAGGTGGTCTGGGATCCTTGGTGTAGACTGCCTGCTGCTGTGGAGTCATGAAGGCTCAATAACTACAATTACAGACATGACACATGTTTGACCAGTTCATTAGGAACATTCCAGTTCATAATCATTATAGCTGTTAATGTAGATATCAGCATGATCTCCATATCCATGGTTGATACATCTTTAGTTTCTATTTTTATCACCACATAGTCATGAGGTCCCTCTTGAAAATGGGATGTCACATCTCAAGAGGCCTTTAACACATTTATACTTAACAGAGACAAATATGGTTGGGATGACCTTGTGGTCTGGGCACCCATGAGTTCGTCACTACCATAAATTCTTATTTTCAGTAAGAATATCTATGATTATACTTCTATAAAATGATCACCACAACCATTCAGACATGAGGACCCTCCTGAAAACGAGACGAAGCATCTCAAGAGGCTACCCTCTAATAAATCAGACGACAGGTCTATGGTTCATGGATCTGTCACTAAAGCCCCAGTCACACATTCCCGTTTGTCATGGCAATTGTGCACGATTGTCATAATCCTGATGAAACGTGCTTTGGCCGTGGTGCATGCACTACTTGGTCTGGATCAGCGTTGTATAGTCGTGGATGAACGGCGGGGAACGTGGAAGGGTCCCGACAGTTTTGAACTGTTCAAAACTGTCGTGGAGAATCGCTGCTCTCAGTATAGCGGGATGGAAGCCTAATGCAGTCCTAATGTGAATGGTATTAGCGTGGCATGTACGAAGCTCAGTCGGGCTGATCGTGGCTCAATCCCGAAAGCTTTATGAGGACAACTGACAAGGATGTATCCGTTTGTGCCCCGACTGGGTCCCGTTCAAGACGGCGCAAGCAACGGGGCTCAGTCGGGGCTTACATGACGCGAACTGAGCTCCAGTGGTGCTGACGTCGTGTCAGCGGGATGGAAAGTCATGCAATCCTCATCATATCGTTGTATTAACCTAATGCCCCTGAAGTGCTGTAGAAGCTCTACTGACGGTGTATTTACGGGGTGAGTCCAGGGGTGAGACAGTCATTTCATCTTGTATCATAGCGATCACACCAGCCTTGTCAATCGTGTACAGTCCATGGATGTATTATAAGAACTGGATAGCGTGGCTCCGCCTTCTACCATGTAACGGTTTTGAAGCCATAATATCCTCCCTCAGGGCGCTGCCATTGTGCAGTCTGTAGAGAATCTGGACCATATCTGGACGCAACTGTCATAAACGGTCGCAAAACTACAGCAGCATACGTCGTACACAATCATTGTGAAGCTGCTGTAAACCACGGTTATTTTTTAAACTCTAATAACTGATGAAAAAGAAACTTTTCAGAAAAAAGAGGACTTGGAAAAAACGCAGCCCAATAATACTTTCATATCACCACAGCATACGGATGGGAGAAATATTTCTACGAGGTGTATTAATTTTTTGAAGTTTCACTACAGCCCGTCCAGATGAATGGGGGAGACGGAGAATTGACCTATACTGCAGCCAGTCACCAGGGGGAGCAGTTTTTGTGGCGACTTCAATTCGAGCCCAGCGACATGACGTCCATGTTTTTTACAGTCTATGGTTCAGTCGTACACAATCGCTATGTGAAACGGGAATGTGTGACTGAGGCATAACTTTAGTTCTTACTTTAGTCCACTTGTCTCCTCTTACCTCCCTTCCTTCACCCTCACACCAACACAGCATGGTGTGGATTTGCTGTTCATCATGAGACTGGGATCCACATTCAAGATTTCCTGCTGCTCAACAGAAGGTTTTTTCTTGAGCCATGATGGAGGGATCCATGATTGGCTATATGGATTCACGTTGGCTGTTGGGTGGATATATTTGTATATATACTGTATGTATATGTGTATTTCATAACAACATATAATAACATATTATAAATTGTATTCTTTTTTTATATTTTCCATTAAATGGTCATACTGTAAATGTCATGTACCATCCAAATCCCAAACTGGCTTTTCTTTTGTTTGCTCAGGATCATGTGACCCATCATTCTGGAGCTGAGCAAACATGTTGAAGTTTATTTGAGGTGAAATCAGAGACAGTCACAGAGAGGCTCATGTTGTTTGTTCAGTTTGATCCTGTTTGATATTCTCCTCGCCTCATTTCTCTTATTTTTGTCTCCTGTTAAATGAGCTTCTTTCTCCTTTTATTCCGTACAGGTCTGTTTAACACTCTGCTCCTCACTCTCTGCTCCCCGCTGATCAAACCTCCCACTCAGGTCCTCTCTGCTGCAGGTGAGTCCACGCTGCCTGGCTTTAGGGCACCTTGGCAGGTGTTGATTATCTCAGAGGCATTTAGTCACCTCGCTGTGGCAGTAACAAGTTCTGAATTCAGAATCAAACTTCAACGAGCAGGAGCGGGAGAACATATGTAAAAATCACACGTTTGTTTCCATGGGAGACGTCTGGATGTGCGCAGGAATTTATTCTCCCAGCAGCTCGAGAGGTCGCGCTGAGATTACAGAGAGAGTAATAAAGGGGAGAAACAAAGAAATCACTCATTTGTTATGCATCAGAACAGGTGAGCTGAAGACGTGGAGGCCTGATGAGGACAAGAGCTGACTGACAAAAAGTTTGGCTGCTGCACTAACTTTGGATCAGGACTGTGGCCATGAGTCGCCCGTTTGGACCGGATAGGTTTGGGTAAAACATCCATGATGGTCAGGGTCTAACTTTTATCTGCGGGCCTCGTTGGTTATTTGTAAGATAAAAATGACAGTAAGTGTGAATTGTGCTTGTTCTAGGACGTTGAGGTCTTGGTTAGAAACAATACGTGGGGAAATACAGTACAAGCCAAAAGTTTGGACACACCTTCTCATTCAATGGCGACATAAAGACTCTGCTACCCATGAGCACGCGCGGCGACTGGCGTAATGCTGCGTTCCAGTAACCTCGGAACTGGGAGTGACATCATCTCCGACTTATCGGCGTTCCAGTTGAAGTCTGAAAAAAACATGCTGATCTACCAGGCTATTGTTAGCTGTTGTTAGCACGCGCTGTGTTGTTGTATGAAGAATGTGATTATCACTATGGCAGCATTCTTGTGAATATAAGTCTAACAATACTATGTATACAGCTGATCTAGAGCGACACACCCCAGTCAGAAGTGCAAATAAATGGATTATTACAGGAGCTAAATAACTGTTCACACTGGGGGCATCCATCTTTGATTGTCAACTCGGGGGTGGTGAGGTTTCACCGAGTTCCCAGAAGGAAATTCCGACTTTGGGGGACGTTCCAGTTGCAGTTTCCTACTCGGAGCTCAAAATTCCTACTTCTGACTACAACTGGAACGCACCAAAAGACGTGACCCAAGCCAAAGCGTGTGTTTGTTGTGATGCTAATGAATGCAGCTCAGACCTTCCTCAGAACTCTGCATTGCTTTACAACTTCTTTTTTCAACAACTTACAGGATGCAAAGCTACAAGGTAATGTATCTCTTTCTAGTTACGTAGCGGTAGTTTTTGATGTGTGACAAGCAATTTTTGGAAAACTTAGTATCGTAGTTTTGTAGCCGGCTATATATGGCTACTTACAGCCCGGTGCTCTAAGACGTGTCTGAATAATATAAATTTGCTCTAGTTTTAATTGTCTTGTTCCTGAAGTTGAGTATCCGGGCCAGTCCAGCCCTGTCCAACCCTACCACAAAGCTAAGGAATAGCATTTATAGATAACCTATTTAGATGCTATAAAACTCATCTTAAAGTGTGTATTTCCATCAGGCAGATATCTAAAAGGGAGACTTTTTTGTAATTACTTAGAAACTCCTCACAGTCCCTGTAACAAAAAAAGTGTGAAATAACTGAAAACATGTCTTATATTCTAGTTTCTTCAAAGTATCCACCCTTTGCTCTGATTACTGCTTTGCACACTCTTCATTCTCTTTATGAGCTTCAACAGGTAGTCACCTGAAATGGTTTTCTCTTCTCAGGTGTGCCTTTCCAGGGTTAATCAATGGAATTTCTTGTCTTATTAATGGGGTCGGACCATCATTTGTGTGGTTCAGAAGTCAGGCTGACGCACAGCCAACAGCCCTACAGAGATGTCCACGAGTCTCTGATTTAGAGTCCGAGTCGAATCACGAGTCTTTGACCTCGAGTCGAATCAATTCTCGAGTCTTTGAGGGGCAAGACTTGACGAGTCACGAGTCTTTGATCTAGAGTCCGAGTCGAGTCACGAGTCTTTACACACACATATATACATGTATGTATATATAGCCTATCTATATCTGTGTGTGTGTATATATATATATATATATATACATATATATATATATATATATATATATATATGTGTGTGTGTGTGTGTGTGTGTATATATATATATTTGTGTGTGTGTGTGTATATATTTATATATATATGTATGTATTTATATATATATGTATATATACACATATATATGTATGATGTAGCCTCTGGCAAATATACAATTTATCCAAATTTCTATTCAGACTTTTTTTTATCTTCCTGAAAAAGTTTCTGCTGTGCACATGCATGCCATGGTCAGATGCAAAACAAACTTGCCATGAGCAGCCAAAAAGAAACTATATGGCATTTAACAATACAATAAAATAAAGTAGTGAGAGGTGGTAGCCGTGCTGTTGAAGTTTGTGTAGCAGTAGGTCAATATAAAGGGTAGCAAAGCTGACGAGGGAGCATTTGTGCTTGCCTTGATGGCTGATGACTGACTGACTGACTGATGACTGATATGTGGGTGGGACAGAACCTCAAATTCCCCGAAAGCCGCGCATCGCTGTTTTGCCCTGACAGACCCACTGAAGGCGCAGAGCAGAGCCGTGGCGTAGGGGGAGGGCTGATCCCCAAAGAGACACAGGCTCTCGAGAATAGCGATGTCACACGCTCATAAAACATGTTATAGACTGAGAAAAGAAATAAACACCTAATTTCGCTTCTCTAAGGTCCTTTGCTGGTCCCAACCACACAGCTTCATGATTTATTCAACTTCTGTCCACCTATAGCCGTGCAGAAAATATGTTTTGTGTAATGTATGCAGTGTTATATATTTCTGTACCTCTACGGTGCGCTTTTCTTCGTCCATGGTGTCGTGCTGTCTCTGGGACCCTCTGACCGACTGCTGACCTTCCGGTTTTGACGTAATGACAAACAACTGAGGAAATTTACATTCGAGAGTCTGTAAATCGTATTTTATTTTGAAACTTCCGGATTCCCCACACGGTGACTTCCCCGTCTGGTGCTTCCTTAACGACACAACTTTACGAGGTTTGGAAGCGGCCGCGGAGAGGGAGAAAAGCGAGGCGAGGTAAGAGAGGGACAAACGCTCCGAGCACACTCAAAAAACCCTCCATAAAATTAAGATTGCCCACGAGTCTTTGATCTCGAGTCTAGTCAATTCCCGAGTCTTTCAGGGTCGAGAACGAGTCAAGTCTGGAGTCTCCAAAAATGCAACTCGAGTGCCACTCGAGTACGAGTCTTTAACTCGAGTGCCCATCTCTGCAGCCCTATTAGACAATCAGCTAAGTTAAGAGAAAGGAGTGGCCATCATTACTTCAGTGAGAATCTACAATGGAATTAGTGATGAAAATAAAGAAAACGCATTGAGTGAGAAAGTGTGTCCAAACTTTTGGCCTGTTTTGTAACTTGGAAAAAAGTTTAAAGGTGTAGTCAGCGATGTGGGAGAAAACGAGTGGAGATGTTGTTGATAAACAAATGTAGACCCACCTCTCCCTTCATACCTCACCCCTGGCTCCACCCCAGAAAGCTGATGGACGTGCACCATCATGGAAACGGCCGTAGAAACTGCGTAGCTGACCAACGTAGCTAAGGTAACCCCGACTCGTCAGACAACTCGACTGTCATTATTGATAACATCACAACAACAGAACATTCTGGCAGATTAGACAATAAGATGAATGCCCGACGGCTGTTACTGTTATGTGAAGCACCACAAAGCTAATGTTGCTAACCTATCCAGCAGAAAGACGGCGACATCCGCGTCCGTTCTCAGGTCTTTAAATTTGCGGAGTTCCCTCCACCGTTGGAAAGCAACACCAATGTTGACCAGGGTCTTCGCTCTTTCATGGTCATAGCCCTTCTTTTTCACTTTTCACTCCTCTGACCTTTTTCTTCTGGGCTGTTTTTCAGCCATTGCTACTGCACCTATTGTATCTCTCTCTTACGCTAACTGCGCACACTACGCAACCGACGACTCCCCCTCCCCCTCCCCCCTCTGTCTGATCTGCACATGAGTATGATCGCCCCCTGGATGTGGGGGGGGGGTGTACCCTGTTTTGGTAACTCGGCCCGAGCCACAGTATTTACCTGCTGAAATTCAGAGCCAAGGCTGTGTATTGAAACCAGACTTTTTTTTCAACATGCTGTCAGTGGGGACGTCTTGTGGTTGGAGAGGAGAAATACAGTGATTTTGACAAATAGTGCATTACATTAGAAAATTAGAAGATCGCTGACTACACCTTTAAATACCTATAGTGGAGTAACTTTATTTCACTTCTGCTTTAAAACAAGTGGCTGTCGTGTCACAGGAGAAAGCTTCTCTGAGTTAGCCTATATTTGGCATTAATAAATCTGAATCAGATAAAGGTTTATTAATAGAGAGGACATCTTTTAAAACAAATTGTGTGAGATGTCACAGAGAGCAGAAACAGGTCAGGGTAGGAGATATAAAGTTTAAGTCTGATTTGAACCTGTGGACATGAGAGCTAAGCTAGAGATCCCTGGTTCTGTATTTCTGCTGAAAAATACCACATTTTTACCTGAAATGTTGAAGGTCATGTCAATCTAAACCCCCGAGACATCACAGACAGGCTGCTCCTAAAATCTGTTTTCATTTAATCTTCAACATTATAACATTCTGCTTAAACTCGCCCCTGAAGTCTGAGGCAATTACCCCGTTAGTCGATGTGAGCAGAGATGGTTGACTGTAAAAGTCAATGAGTGAAGGTCATCAGACCAGAGGAGGATGTTCTAATCTCTGTCAGTGAGGCTTTCTGAGTTTCAGTTCTTACAGCTGAGTTACTGACCAGCTGTGAGCCTCCACCTCCCACTCGTAACCTCAGACTGTTGTGTTCAGTCCATCTGCTGCTGCTGTAAATGTCCGTGTTTCCTGTTAAGCTGTTTCATCTTAATAGTCCTTTGACAAACTAAGACATCATGACTTTTACTGTGAGGAGTTTAATATCTCCTCTCTCATGGTGGAGAAACATGAACTTTAAATGTAATTGATGAAACAGACACCAGCAGAACATTGATCAGACTTTTCTGCAAGTACACTGGAGTGTATGAATGTGAGGATGGTGTGAACAAAACCAGCAGCGAGTGCTCAGACTCTCAAAAACCTGCTACCGTACAGTGGTTATGATAGCAGTCATTATCAATGTACAGGTCCAGCTGCTTTAATATCTCCTTCCAAACAGTTACTAGCCAACTTGCAGCCACTGGTAACCCCCCACCTCTCTGAGGTTGTGCCTAAAAATCCACCAAAAACATGCCTGTTCATGCATTTGCAAGCTGTCTCCATTTCCTTGGTCAAAGAGCAAACCGAACACCACAAATTCACTAAAATATGGTCCCGAGTTTATAATCTATTAGGGCTGAACAGTTAATTGCAGATTAGATTAAATCACAATATGGTTTGTTGCAATTTTTAAATCACAGAAGGTTCAATATTTTTAGGCCAAACTGTGTTGAACATTTTGGCATTGTGATGTAGTTTTTGGGAATTTCCAGCCTATTTTTTACCTCTATTCATACACGTTTCCCACCATTCATCTTTTTTTGGTAACTGTCAGAACCATTTTTGGAATTTTTACATGGTTTTTGAAATTCAATTTCAAATTTAATTCCAAATTTTGCTGCCATAATCAATTTTCCTCAGCCACTTTTGGATTTTTTTGACAATTTTTCCCCCCTTTTTTTTTGCAATTTCATACCTATTTTGCACCTATTTATTAACATTTTTCCGCTTTCGTACCATTTTTACCAGTTTTTACAATTTCATACCTATTTTGCTTCTGTTCTTCACTTCTCCACTTTTTCTCAAATCTTTTATCCTTAGATTAATTTAATGTCATATTGGTTTTACTATAAAAGATCTACTGCTTATGTTTGTTTAAGAATACAGAAGATGAGGAACATTAAAATAATTGCAGAGAAAATCGCAATATTGGGGGAAAAAATTGCAGTTAGATTATTTTCTCAAATCGTTCAGCCCTATAATCTATAACCACTTTCACACAAAAATTAGTCAGCAAATGCAGGTAGGCTGCATGAAATGAATGAATGAATAAACAACTCAAACCAATACTTTGTCACAATAATGTGTGAAGAGGGACACAAAGGAGTAAACAAACCCCTTGAGTATGCAACACCTACTTGATGTTTTCTGGCATCTCCTTGCTCTCTAAGAATGATTCCCACCCAGCATCTTTTTGCCAGTTTTAATCTTTATTTGTGTCTTCTCTGTCCAAAGTGACACAGAAAACCTTTCATGCTCCAAAATGCTGAAAACTGCATCATGCAGTGGAGACAAACGTCTGTAGGTGCTCTGTTATGCAGCAAAGATTAAATTTACAGCAGAGCTATTTTTCCCACAAAACTGAAAAGTTGTATTTCTTTTGAAGGAGTTTTTGTTGTTATTGTTGTGGACTTGAATCCTTAGATCAAACAACTTCACGCAGTGAGTGTGGTTGATTTTTGGTTCATTTTTCTGCTTTGGCCTGCCAGCTCTGCCCTGCTTCAGCTCTGTACTGTTGCTTTTAGCCCTCTTTTACCCAAGCATCTACCTGAAGGCTGCAGCAGGATATTACAGGGGCTGTTTAACCACTTATCAAAATGTACATGGAGAATAAAGACTTCAAACTCAAGCTACGCTCTCCTGCTCCAGTTATTACTTTAAACAAATAGAACAACGAGCCGCCTTGGTGGTTTGAATACATAACAGTCGTCTGTTAAACTTGGATCACGACGAAACACATCTTTGCACAGTCTGTGTATACCACCTTCTCCTCATTTTCATCCCGTGTACTTTAACTTTCTGCCAGAAGCAGAAGCCACAGACGAGTTTAATTTGTTTGTCTACCCAAAGTTATTCAGCTTTTCTCCCCCACAGTTTAAAAAAACATACATGAGTGTCAGAAACCAGCTGGCTGCCTGTAAATTTATAGTTTTTTTCATGCCCCCACTAATTTGTGTGTATATGAGTAAATAGTGCAAAACAAAATCCTGGCAGCCCCTCTCGGGTCTCATTTCTTATTCAGCTCAGCATCAACCACAATAAACACATTTTATTAATGACCTTATTTGTTCAAACTCCTCAGCGCTGTGAGCTAGCAATAAACACAATGCTTCATATTAGCCAGACTGTTTATTTCATTTTTAAACCTTTTATTTACTCTGGGAAGTTTCTCCTCAGAGTCTGTTTATCTTGCAGTGATCCCGCTCAAACATACAAACACTGTTACTGTGAGGTTTGTGATCTGCAGACACCGAGCGGCTGCACACAGAGAGGAAAGAGCCTCATTTAGAGGTAACCAAACACTGAGTTTGCTCTAACGACTGAAAAGAGCTTCTGTGTTTTAAAGCTTTTTAATGACTTTGCAGGAAGAAATACATTTTCTTAATCAGCAGTGACCATCTTTAGTGTTATGGACTGCATGGTGGTGCAGCGGTAAGCACTGTTGCCTCTAGTGATAGTGAAAAACTGCCAGATATTTAAGGCCCCATGAAAAGAAAACATAATGCCCTATCCAAAACCAAGCATCTGTCAGTCAGGTAAAGCAATAAATGTGGTGGTACCAAATGTTAAAAACAGTGATCATTGTGGTTATGGCCACGTTCTTAAAGATTCAAATAAGCTTCAAAAACAAACTTTGACTAAAATTCATGTCAATGGTAAATTTTATTTGGGCCAGTTTAATTAAAAAGCATGTTATATATATATATGTATATATATATATATATATATATATATATATATATATATATATATATATATATATATATATATATATATATATCATTTAAATTAAGTTGTGATCAGTCCTGACCAATCTCTTACATAATATTATGATCATTAATTAACTTTGATATTTTTAACACGCCGTTCATATATCTTCATCTATCTTTAAAAAGCATTCATGAAACTAAAGCCCTCTGAAAAGACGGCATAGTTTCAGTAAATGTCCACATAAAAACACTCAAAGCACTGTGGTACATATGCCAAGCTTGTTAGTTACGCTGCCACAGACATACACTAAAACCAGAGAAGAAGACATGGAGCATACGTATGTGAAGTGTACAAACACTGGCATCTGCTGTGCTCTGTGTCCTCATAGTAAAGCAGAAGATTTAACTGTTCAGGTCAAAGCCAGCTCAGGAACTTCTGCCACACAAACACCACATTCATCCATTGTTTCTGTTGTCAAATATGTTTTCAAAAACGTGCAAACCAAAAGTCTATGGATGATTAAAAACTTTGGGACTGGCTACCAATGCTTAATGACAAACTGCAACTCAAATCGAGGAAAATGTTCATCTTTAAAGAGACTGTGAGGAGTTTCTAAGTAATGACAAAAAAGTCTCCCTTTTAGATATATGCCTGATGGAAATACACACTTTGAGATGAGTTTTATAGCATCAAAATAGGTTATCTATAAATGCTATTCCTAAGCTAAGTGGTCGGGTCGGACAGCCAGCTACAAAGCTACTATACTAAGTTTTCCAAAAATTGCTTGTTGTCACACATCAAAAACTACCGCTACGTAACTAGAAAAAGATACATTACCTCGTGGCTTTGCATCCTGTAAGTTGTTGAAAAAAGAAGTTGTAAAGCAATGCAGAGTTCTGAGGAAGGTCAGAGCTGCATTCATTAGCGTCACAACAAACACACGCTTTGGCTTGGGTCATGTCTTTTGGTGCGTTCCAGTTGTAGTCAGAAGTAGGAATTTCCAAATTCCGAGTAGGAAACTGCAACTGGAACGTTCCCTAAGTCGGAATTTCCTACTGGGAACTCGGTGAAACCTCGCCACCCCCCGAGTTGACAATGGAAGATGGATGCCCCCAGTGTGAACAGTTATTTAGCTCCTGTAATAATCCATTTATTGTCACTTCTGACTGGGGTGTGTCGCTCTAGATCAGCTGTATACATAGTATTGTTAGACTTATATTTACAAAAATGCTGCCATAGTGATAATCACATTCTTCATGTGATATTTGTGAACAACAACGCAGGGCGTGCATTCAGACTTCAACTGGAAGGCCGATAAGTCGGAGATGATGTCACTCCCAGTTCTGAGGTTACTGGAACGCAGCATTACGCCAGTCGCCGCGCGTGCTCATGGGTAGCAGAGTCTTTATGTCGCCGGTAATAGATTCTCGTCATAGCACCTTTAAAAAAAGTTTGCATAAAAATATGTTGCACTTTGATGCTGAGATGTTCCTTTAAAAATCAACAAGCTGGATTGAAATTGAAACCAATAGAAAGCATCGTAGGGTCACAAGGTTTCAAGATGTTGCTGTGATAACTCTGCGTCGGTGGATACAAACTGAACATTCTCTGTATTAATTATATTTAATCAGCAGCACTAAGTAAGCCGTTGATCACAAAAACTTCAGTAATTGCAGCCTCAGATGAGTTCCTGCTGAGTGTGAACAGAGCTCTCCACTGTATAAAAATCCCCTTCAAAATGAAAACACTTATTTTTCCTTACATTATTGATACTAGGCAAAGGCTCACTTTTGGTCCACTTTTCAGAAACCATTATGATTGAACTAACTTTTGATATTTTAATGACCACTTCACACATGATTCTCTCTCAATGCCAATATTTTCTCTCATGTTAGATGTGGAAAACTGTTTAGAGTTTTCCCAGTTAGCCATAAATAATGCCTAATGAGAACAGTCCTGCTCTGCTCCAGTGGTTAGGTGTGCCAGAGGTCAGATTAAGTTGTTTTTTTTATAACAGATTAGCATCTGAAACTAATATTTGTTTACCACAGAGTCATTTGCAGATGGCTGTGGCTTGTTATAAAGGTGGATATTGGCCGATGTGCATCCTTAAAGGTAGGGTCTGCAGGACTGTCCTTAAAAGCTGGGATTGGCAATTTGATTTAGATACATTTTTTGTAATACTGGTTAAAATGATCTTTATGACCCGATGGTAATCAACTCATAATGTGTTCTTAAAACAGAGCGAAAATATCAGCTATCTACAGCAGGAGTAAAACAGGGAAAACACTAACCAATAATCATGCCGGGACACCTGTTTTTAAACCAATCAAATCCCGTCGCCATTCTGTCCGCCTACTGTGCGTGCATTTTCCCGGCGTGCACAGACTCGGTGCGCGTAGCCGAGCTCATATGTATCGGAGTCCGCCGGAGAATGCTTACCTTTCAAGTTTAGTCTTTGAAAATAAGTGAAGCCCGCTGCGAGCCGTCCCACAATCCCAACCAAGCTCCAGTATCCCTCACATTTTAAGACAGGTGTACAGAAATCTAAAATAAACTCTTTGTTTTTCTAAGTTTGTTCTGCTGCTCTAATCTCACCACAGCTGTCACCCAGGCTACTGCAGGTGGACGTTCTCACCAGGCTTTTTCTTCTTCTTTGGTTTTACGGCAGTTGGCATCCATCATTTTGGAGCATTACCGCCCCCTTCAGGCTAGAGACAGAGTTCAGTTTGGAGAGGCAGAGGAATGTTTTTATTATTATATCATCACACGGGAGATTTACAGGAGAATACTGATACAGGAGGACGTCAGGAAAGAGGATAAAATACGTAAAATACGGTAGTTTCATGGCCAAAACGGGAGACTTGACAGCTATGTGGAGAATGTCAGAGGAACTACCTATACCCCGATCAACATCGGGCTGTGAGCACTAACTAACTTTACATGTTTGTTTGGATGCTAGTTTTCCAAAATCGCCAACCCCAGCTTTAAAAATAAAAAAATAAACTTTTCCAGGAAAAATCCAGCCTAATAGTGTCCTGTGGGTCTCTAATGATATGTGATGGTGTCTACTAGGGATGGGATGAAATATTGTTTGGCAATATATCGCGATACATTGCGTGACGAAACGCATCGACTGTGAAAAAAAATGGATCGCGAAATAACGACGCCACATCCGGTAATAGCGCATGTGACCAGAAGTGATGACAACAAGTATTAGCACCAACTATCTTGCCTTCAAAAAGACAAATGATGGAGTCAAATGAGGTCAAAATTGAGGACGCTCCGCCTGAATACAAGTCATCTGTCTGGCAGTATTTTGGCTTTCTCATTAAAAAAGACGAAGACGGCGAAAACAAGCCTACCACTCGTTAGCATACACTCGCTCTAACCTCTCTAGGGTTAGAGAGAGTGTTGTTGTTTGTGTTTGGCCTGTTAGGCCTTGTGTTTTCCTGTGTGCAACTCAAACAAAAACAAATAAGTTGTAATTACACAGTAATATTTATTCTTTTTTACTTTTTTGGTATTGGTGCAGCGTATTGTGAGTTTAAGTGTATCGTCCCATCCCTACTGTCTACTTTACCTCGCCACCCTCCTCAGCCTGTATTTTGATGTTTTGTGTCCTCTGGATGTTATTGGGTGGAGAGTAGGGGGGATCCTCCAGCCAATCACAGGGCACCCACTGAGCAGGTCACTTTGAGTGCTATAAAATGCGCTAACAGAACACTATCGCAAAGATGGCAGACGCTACAGAGAAGAAAAGAAGATACAATCAGACAGAAGCAAAACGCCAAGCGGACAAAGCTCGGTCTGAAACCAATGGGTCGGCTTTCACCCGCTTCTGAGCTCTGAAGGACTGTCTCAGGATGAAAAGGTTCAGATGGAGACGCTGAAACAAATGAAACCACTGCAGTGTGCATGCTAGTCCGTTAGATAGCGCCGTAGGCTTGCAGACACAGCGCTGCGACAACACACGTGCAAAGAAGAAAAAGTTTTCACAAACAACAATGGTGAGTGGACGCACGAAGACATAGGAGTTTCTTTTCTGAACAACAAATTAGTCTGGATAGCAAAGTTTCTGTTGCCCACTACTTCAGCCACTTCAATCATCTTTCTTTTAAATGCTGCTGGGTAATTTACTCTCTTTGTTGACATTTACGATGCTATTTTAATGTGGTACAATTATTCTCCAGAAGACCCCTTCTGACTACTTGAAGCACTAACTTCACGTCGTATCATATTTCACACATCCCAGCATATTCAGTCGTAATGTGCTGACCAATCAGAGCACAGCTATCAACATGGTGATGTCTCCAACCAATCAGAGTGCAGCTATCATGGTCCCCTCGCTTACAAGATGGCAGCGCACTGTGTTTACACGTGAGCGGTACCGTGACACAAAGAATTACATAGTCATTACACAACGGTAAACAAATTAAGAAAGAGAATATTTTGGCTTTTTGTATCAGATGTATCGAAACCGCGATGTTGGCGAGACAAAATATTTAACGCATTTTGCTTGTGCTCATGCACAGTGCACAAAATTAGCCCTCATTCAAGAGCAAAGAAATGTGTGTAATATATGAGAAATTATGATATAAAACCAGGGGTGGACAGTAACGAAGTAGATTTACTTGAGTACTGTACTTAAGTAATATTTTGGGTATCTGTACTTTACTTGAGTTTTTTTTGTGAAACTTATGACTTTTACTTCACTACATTTAAAAGACAAATATTCTACTTTTAACTCCACTACATTTCTATAAATGGCCTCATTACTCGTTACTTTTAGGTACAGGTATTAAGTCAGCGGATGAAATTTATTTTCTCTTCTAAAATGTGATTTGTTAAAGTGGTGTTATCTATACTTTGTGCATCCTGTTCCACACTCCAGTCCAGTTGGTGGCGGTAATGCACTTTTGAGTTGGTTTGCAAACCGCCATTAAACAACAAAGAAGAAGACGCACATGCACTACTGCGATCGGGCCTGCATCTGAAATCTCCGATATCAGCACTCCAATACAAGCAGTTCATTCCGATTTATTTCTTTTTTTAATTTAATTCAGTTGTAGAATATGCTTATGTTTTAGTTGAACACAGTGGTCATTTTGCAATTCAAAAATATATGTTTTTGTTTTTTATTGGATTTATTTAGGTTATTTTCCAGAGTCTTCTAATTTATTTTTTATTTATTTTATTTTAACTGTAGTATATTCTTATGTGTAAAGCTGAATCTATTTAACCTGTTGATTAATCACAAATTGGGTAGTTTTACTCCCTATTGCTGACTTCTGTTTTCTTTTCTTACAGTCCATACTACAAAATAAGTAATAAAATTCTGTATGAATCCTGCTGATATCGTATCGGATTGATATCGGTATTGGCCAATACTCTGGCTGCAATATCGGTATCGTATTGGAGGTGTAAAAGTTGTATCGGGACACCCCTAGTTAGGGTTAGGTGATATGTCACTTTCTTAAAATAAGTTTTGGTTATTAATTAATACAATCTTTACTGAGAGACAAACAAGCACTGCAGGAAAATGTATTTTTGATACTTGGGTATTTTCAAAAGCAGGTACTCCAGTACTTTAACTTAAGTAAAAATTTGACTGAGCAACTTTCACTTGTATTGGAGTAGTATTTGAACATGAGTATCTATACTTTGACTTGAGTACTGGCATTGAGTACTTTGTCCACCGCTGTATAAAAGAAAAATCAAATAAAAGTGGAATACAAAGATCAATACATAAAATAAAAATGAATAATGTTGCAACATATATAGTCCAAAAAAATCCAGAAAAGGCAAGGCTAATAAAAGTAGGAATATAAAGACATTTAAAAAATAAAATGTGTTTGTAAATAAAAGCTACTTTATAGAGAATGAGCCCTTTCAGGTATCTGTTGGTGCTGCAAATGTAGACAGATTAGATTAGATTAGACTATACGTTATCAGTCTCCTTGGAAATTGGGATTCAGTAGTAGTTAATTATTACAGATTAAAAAATATATAAAAAGAAATGGTACTGTATGTATCAACAAAAATATAAATGTATATTAATATAAATAAACTAAAAATAAAATAGTGAGGACTTGTACACTGTGATGGCCTAAGGGACAAAAGATGGAAGGGTCCTGATGCCTTGGGCTTTTTGTCTTGAGTAGAGAAGTACTCTGTCATACAGATGAGACATGTTGAACTTACTAAATTGCATATACATTTCCAAGCAGAATTTGACCTCTTGAAACACCAATTATAAGTTTATGTTCACTCTTGCCATAGAAAAATGTTATTTTTGCATCACATCTCCGTCCCAATGCCAATCATAGTTTAATCAATACGGTATCAACAGTTCATATTCTGGGGAGCCGAGATGTTTGCCAAAATATCATTTAAATAAATCTGTTTTTCAGTTGTCAAAAGTTCTGATTGTCTGAAAAACAGGAACTGAAGCCGTGCTGTTTGTGTACCTGCTGCTATTCCTGTTGCTCGAATTTCTCAGAGTTTAGCATAAGATGTGGGTTAAGAGGAAGACTATATTTACATTTAATGTTCGAATATGAATGAGGAAATGTTCTGCACACCTCTGCACATCTCAGGAGAAAAGTGTTTTTCCTGGAAGCCTGAAATAACCTGAACTCATAAATGAGGAATAATTTACAGTCCAAACATGGCAGATTGGAGCCTTGGTTTGGGGTGAGCAGGTGTGTCATGGGCATAGAGGCTGGAGCATGCTGCTGCTGCCAGGTGAGACATCTGTAGGAGGAGGTGATGCAAAGAGACGGAGCAGGAACACACACAGAGCTGCTGATAAGTGTTTCTGCCGCTCTTTAATTCTCATTCCCTCCTCGTGTCGCTGCAGGTTTCATGCTCTGTCGACCTCGGTGAGACACACAGAGCGAGCGGTGTCATTAGCTTAAGTGTGAGCTGTACAAACAAACACAGAACGTCATCCTGAACACCGACCCTTCACTCTCTTCATTCTCTGTAATCCACCCTGAAGGCCTTTTATTTTCTGCCTGTTCACACTCAGCCTCTATCACTCTAACTCTATTTAGCTCCATTACAACATTAAGCTCCTGCATCAGCATTAAACTGATGATTATGCCTCGTACGATGACACTATGATGAGCGGCTAACCTGCTCTCCAATGAGGGCTGTGACCTAAAACTTTAACTGTAAGTTAAATATTTTCAGCTGTTTTTCTGTTGCATTTGGAAACTACTGGAGACCTGACCCACTTGGTGCCGCTGGCCTCTTAACCTCTGTGAGTAAGTATGAAAGGAGGGCTATTTCATTTGGTGTAGTGGTAGCAAAAAAACTAATCTTGAGGGTATGGACGTTGGATCATGTCCCGACCTACGATCTTTGGATCTTTTATAGCGAGGACTGGGGGGGGAGGGGTTAATAAGACTTGGGAACCTTTGCTGAACTTTTTTTATGGCAAAAAAATTAACCTTGATGATCTGCACCTATGTTGCATAATGATGATGATTTTTTTAAATTAAAGGTGCTATGAGGAGAATCTATTACCGGCGGCATTAAGACTCTGTTACCCATGAGCACGTGCGGCGACTGTTGTAATGCTGCGTTCCAGTAACCTCGGAACTGGGAGTGACATCATCTCCGACTTATCGGCGTTCCAGTTGAAGTCTGAAAAAAACATGCCAATCTACCAGGCTATTGTTAGCTGCTGTTAGCACGCCCTGCGTTGTTGTATCACATGAAGAATGTGATATTTGTGTTTTTTTTTGCTTTTGATACGGTGTGTACTCTTTTTATTATGGCATATATGATAATGGCATTAATGAAAAAATGATGTTTATTATTGTCACAATATTGACAATAATATCGTATATCGGCAATAATTTCTGGACAATTATCGTCCAGCAAAATTTGTTATTGTGACAGGCCTATCTGTCTGTCTGTCTATTAATCTATCATCCATCCATCTATCCATCTATCCATTAATCATTATATTGCATCCATCTATCCATCTATTCATCTGTCTGTCACTATAAGTCATGGCAGCATCCTCAGAGCACAGGTTGAAGAGTTTATGAGAGTTGTTGTGTGCTCTACAGTCATCAAAATCAAAAGTATGCACCTTATTTTTATACTTTTATTCTGTTTTGTTTTCTTGCAGTTTATTTCTGTCTGTGCATGTGTGCAGATTTAGGATTCCTGTCCTGGAAACAACACTTCTTCTATTCCAGTGAAGGTGGTGAAGAATATTTTCAGCTCAGGCTTTAAGCTGTGACTAAACTCAGATGTTTGGTCTGAAGGTCGGTCAACTTTAGAGGTAAATTATTAAACACATACATCTCAGAAACATCCCTCCTCTCGTTCTGATGCTTGTCCTCTTTAAACGGTGTAAACTCCAGAAGTGATGGAGCGGCATCTGCCTCACCTGTGGACGTCCCGTCCCTAAAGTGTCCATCTGTCTGCGTCTCTCTGGTTTCACTGCTGCCGTTCATCACAACCATCTCTATGCTGCCAGATGTCTCATATTGATCCCTGCAGCCGCTCGGTCAGCTCAGACAGAAGGAGCTTTAGTGTTCGCTCTTCATCAGACAGATTACCCACAATTCACCTGAGCGGCATCAATTACTCTTTACTGCATGTAGTTAGCGTTAGCATCTGGCAGCCAGCGGGGTGGAGATTGACGAGAAGGTGTTCAATATCAAAGAAATCACCTCAGGCCACTTAAGATGGGACTGAGGCTGATCCAGCACGATGATGATGATGATGATGGCTCTGTGGGAGAGAGGCTGTGATGGCTGTCGAGTCAGAAAGTGTCAACAGAGAGGAAGTCGAGATTCTGAGTGACTGAAATTACAGCGAGCCTGTGAAGGCAGGAAGTGAGCATGTCCTCATGTTTTCTTCTGAGAGGGTTTTTCACCTCAGTTTAAGCCCCTCCCATCTGAGATGCACAGGAGAGACGCTGAGGACAAAGCCGGTGTAAAATATTTCTGTTATTCAGTTTTGAAGCATTTTGTTTCAATAACAATGCTGTAATACAGCGTCGTGCTCATGCTGCAGAAGCTCCTGAAATTGTTTTGGCTTTAAAAGCAAAATCTTCTGCTCCTCCACCAGTGTTGGGCACATTACTTTAAAAAAGTAATTAGTTATAGTTACTAGTTACTTTCCCCAAAAAGTAACTGAATTACTAATGGAATTACTCCTTCATAAATGTAATTAGTTACCAAGTAAAGTAATTGATGTGTTACTTTTTTGAAAAATCTTTTCCTCTTGAACTGTGTGTCTCCGTCTCTGTGTCCTTCCTTGTTGTTACCTGGTGCAGCAGCTCTGACATCATCAGTTCTCCAACAGCGCGTTCAGTAGAATTTACCTGATTGGTGAGAGCCAGCGCGTGCCAAGGTGCTGGAGATTCGCTTCAGGTCTATTTTTTTTGAGTGGACGCATCCAAACCTCGTAAAATCACTGTCGTTAAGAAAGCACCAGACAGGAAGTCAATGTGTGGTGTATCCGGAAGTTTCAAAATAAAACATAATGCACGGACTCTCAAATGTAAATTTCCTCAATTGTTTGTCATTATGTAAAAACTGGAGGAATGAGCATCAGGTCAGCAGTCGGTCAGAGGGTCCCAGAGGCAATACAACACCATAGACGAAGAAAAGTGAATCATAGAGGTACAGAAATATATAACACTGTGTACATGACACCAAACATCTTTTCTACAAGGATATAGACGGATAGAAGTTGAATAAATCACGAAGCTGTGTGGTTGGGACCAGCAAAGGGACCTTAGAGAAGCGAAGTGAGGTGTTTATTTCTTTTCTCAGTCTATAACACGTTTTATGAGCGTGACATTGCTAGTCTCATGAGAGCCTGTTGCTCTCCAGGGATCAGCCCTCCTCCTACGGGACTGCACGCTGCGGCGCTGCTCGGTGCGCCCTTCCAGTGGGTTTTGTCTGTCAGGGCGAGACCGTGGCGCGGCGCTTCCATGTGCCGTGGAATTCGGGCGTGAGGCAGGTCGGGTAACAGCTGCTTGATGTTGGTGCAAAGTAACGCGCCACATTTCACTGCTAGTAATGGTAATGGGGTTGTTACGCATGAAAAATTAATTAATTAGATTACTCGTTACTGAAAAAAATAACGCCATTAGTAACGCCGTTATACTCTAACGCCGTTATTACCAACACTGTCCTTTACGACCACAGTGAGCAACAAGAGGACAGACATCGGTGCTTTTTTTTATTTCTCATGATGTGGGCTGCCTGTCTTCTTCTTCTGCTGTCTGTCTGTCTGTCTGTATTACAGTGCCGCTCACAGGCCTGGCATATGCACTACAGTGTTTTAATGAGGACAGACACATTCACTGAAATGATGGCGTCTTTGCAGAGAATGTTTGTGACCCTGATTGGACTGGGCCAAAGACTTTTGAATTGACAGACAATAGCACACACAATAACAAAAGTGGCACAGATCTGCACTAACATATGCAGAATGCATCATATAACAGAATTAGTACTGCCACAGTAATTGTTTTCACCTCATTATTATCATAAAAGAAAAAATATCACAATAATGATACCAGGATTTATACATGCACATATATGGATACGAACAGATATATATGTACATATCCATATCCATACATACAGTATAGATAGATAGATACAGAGAGAGAGAACGCAGGAATTGTAATGATAAAGACTTAATATTGAAAAGGAAAAAATGATAGTGTGGAGTAATGTGACCTATATTTCATAACAGGGTGCTTTTCATTTATTTAGATGTACATTCATTTACAGTGCAGCAGTGATATCATTATAAAGCTAAAAGAGAGTGTGTATTTAAAAGTTAGTTTCATGAATCAAAGCCCCCACAAGTCAAGGCTATCATTTCACAAACACCTGGTGCCTGTGTAAAAAACTCACACAGAGATGTTTCCATAAGTCTCTGATCTGAGTTTCAGTCTGTTATTTCTTTGACTGATGCAGGACAAATGTGGACCCTAAGCAGAACTTCATTTTGAACCCCACCTCCTACAGATGGATGGAAAGCCTGCTATAAACCTGCTGAACATACAATCACCAACTGGTCAATTATTAACCACTTTTTTTCTAACAGATGAACGAATATTCTGTTAAAAAGACATTTAAAAAAAAAAAACAGCAATCAGAGTCGTAGGGAGATTTAATATCCAGTCCACATCCAGACAGAACCATCCTCTCTTCAGTCTCATGACTGCAGGCTAGCAACTGGGGTGTTAATGTCACAAAGTTTTTTGTTTTTATTTCAACAACATACATGCCCACCATCCAGACGTGTAGTCTGCTTTATTCTCGTGGGTGGACTCTGGCATACTCTGATAGATGTTTGTCCTCTAGGGCCTCCATACACTGCAGACCTTTTTGACATTTTAACTGATTTATGCACCATCCACTGAAAACAGCTCTGAGACCCACTAATGGGCCTCCATCCACAGGTTGAGAACCGCTGCATTATTATGGCCCTTTTCCACTAGCACGCCTTGGCCCTACTCTACCCTGCCCTACTCGATTTGCAGCATGTTTCCACTAGCCTGGTACCTCCTAAAACAAGCTAGTTTTAGTACCTACTCTGCTCTGGTTCCAAGTGAGCTGAGTCCATACTAAAAGATGACGTCACCAACTGCCGGCTACTGATTGGTCAGACAATGTCGTCATCGATGAGTCATGAGCGCGACGACCTAGCATGCTAATGGTAGCTACCGTTAGCTTACCCTCATATGTCTTTTCTTTGCAGCTGGATTGCTCTCGTCCTCGGCTTCATTCTGTTGTATAGCTTCCAAAACTCTCCTGTGCTTCTCAAGAGGTATTTCTTCTTATCACCTGCAGCCTACTTCTGCTTTCCTTTTTTACTCGGTTTGTGACAAAAAGCCACAGATTGTTGTGTCGCGCTCAAAATGACGTCACCGCAGAGCCGCTCAGCGACACTGCACCCCGTTGGGCAGGTGACTGGGGCTAATGGAAAAGCAGCACAAGGCGAGTAGAGTAGAGCCGGGTAGAGTCGAGTAGAGTAGGGCTAATGGAAAAGGGCCATTAGATTGAATTTGGAGCTTGATCCTTCAAAGGTTGTTTTTATATAATGGACAATACGTGTGGCAGGACATCTTAGGATGAATGAATTTGAATTATAAAATCACACAAAGTGACCGATGATCCCTCACTGTCCCTGCGTCTTTATGCTCACCGGCACACAGAGCACGCAAATGTTCAGGTGTTCTTCGGCTGCACTGTAAAATGACAGTACTATGAATTTGAAAATATCAGGCCTGAGCAGATCGTGGCTGCAGCGGAGAACACGTCCCCTTGTGCAAAATGGGGCCCCCATGGATCATGGGGTGCGTGTTTTGCTTTTAGGGAGTGGCTGCACTGATCCAGTGGATCATTTGTCTCCTGAGCTTTAGAAACTTCCTGTTCCAGCTGTTCTCCCACTTTGGAAATAAAAGCATTTGCCCATGCAGTCTTTTGTTTTGAAAATAAATCTAGAGGTCCCTGTCATTATTGACAGAGCTTTGCTACACTAAAGTTTAGTGTTGAGTTTTTGGACTTAGAAGCTTCCTAACCCTTAAAGAACAGAGGCATCAGTTAATCTCACATAAGTGTTGATACAGCAAAGATATAATGTCTGGATCAGGATGATTTGCATTGATATATTCCAGTGCATAGTCCGTGTCAAGGCTCAGAGTGGACACATTTACATAATGTTGTTTTTTACAGACGTAAAACTTAAAAAATTAGGTTAAAAAATAACCCAATTTTAACCCAACTGCTGGTTCAGAAAAGGACAAACCCTTTTTTGGGGTTATTTTAACCCCAAAAAAGGGTTCTTTGTTTTCGACCCAATTTTTGGGTTGTATTATTTAACACAAAAGTTGGGTTATGCTAACTACAATGTTGGGTTGTTCCTAGCCCAACTATTGGGTTGCACAATTCAGCGCTCCTAGTAGCCACGGAGACAGTTAGGACCCAGAAGCAACACAGATTTTGCAGTTCACAATAAGCAGCTTTATTGAACAGACACAGGAACAATTGTAGAGAGCAGGGATCAAACCCGCGATCCTTGGAACACGAGGCAGTGACGTAGTCCACTCGGCCACACAGGAGCCACACACTCACAACTCAGAGTCTTTAAGGTGCAGCAGGTTAGGACTCACTTTGTCTTTCAGAGCAGGAAACGGTTTTGATTGCCAAAGATCAGGCTGCCACCACTGATTCAGGCTCACAGATGGGTACTCGGCGTCAAACACAGGCAGAAGGGTTAGATACTGGAGAACGGATGGCCACCACAGATCAAGATACACGAACAGGTACTCGGTGTCAGGAACAGAAGGCAAGGCCGTCAACCGGGGATCAGGCAGGCAGGTAGGTGCAGGACAGAAATGGGTCGGTACCTTGTAGTCTAGCCGAGGATCAGCCGATAAAGGCTGAAACAGGAACAGAACAGGTCAGTAACAGGTGATCAGTCCGGATAGCAGGTCTGGAGTTCTTGGCATGAGAGCGACACGATCTGACGCCGAGTGAGTGTGGAGCTGGTTGTGACATAGTTGGGTTAAAATAATAGCCCTATAACCCAGATATTGGGTTACCCTTTATAAAAATAACCCAAAAATTTAACTCAACACAAGCAACACATAAATTGGGTTGCCAAAATAACTCAACATTTTTTAGTGTGTGTACTGTGCTGCTTGTACCAGCCGGTCACCACAGCTGGAAGGATAAACAGTCCTCCAGTAAGAAAGTCAGTTTTCATCTGAAGGTGATTATACATTTAAAAAAAATAAAAACAAAGACAGTTATCCTCCATACCTGTTTATTGTGACAGCCTTAAACAAAACAATAATTACAGAAAGAGACCTAAATAGTTTCCAAGAGAGGAAATATGGTAAATCATGATGGCAGGGCATGGAATACTAAACAAGTAGAATGATGTAGAATATGGACGAGTGTCTGCGTAGGCCTAAAGTGTCTCACGCTCAATTTGTCCATGCATCAGTACTCCCTGACTTTATCCACTAATGCTCCTCAGAGAAGAAAGACAAAAAGCTCAAACTAAATTTAATGCAGAAAAAAGTGGACCTTCAGACTTTCAAGCCTGTTCTCTGATATTTGTGCACACATTTCCTGGATGGAGAAGCTAGGTACAAATGAAGAGGAGGGATTGTTCTCATGTTAAAGGATTTGACAGGACATGGACTCATAGGTCGGTCTTAAAACCACAGTGGTGCAGGGTCAACCCCACAGTTCAATCCATACAGGTTTCTCTAAAAAATATACTTTTTTATTTCGTTTATGGGTTGTTTTTGATAATTAGCTCTGTGGTGACAAAAACTTGATTAAATTTGAGTGTTTTCTAAAAGCTGAACATTTCCATGAAACTCTCAGACTGCGTTTGGCTCTGTCGTTGGTCCAATTTGGAGCAGTTTCCTGATGCCGTCGGTTTTTCCAGTGTCAAAGGGGTGTGAAAGTGTTGGCTTCAGACCTTACTTTAAAATTCTGATTCAGTGAGTAAATATGTGGATGTGACCTGCAGTGTAAAGCTGCTTCGAGAAGTCAAACAAACTAGAAAGGCCTCCTTAAGTCCATTCTTGAAGAAAGATATGCATCGCCTGAAGCTCTGTGGAAAATGCTAGCATCCTTTCCCGGGCATGACTCTACGTCACGTCACTATTTCTCAAAATCACTGTATTTCTCCTCTCCATCCACAAGATGTCACCACTGACAGCATGTTGAAAAAAAAGTCTGGTTTCAATACACAGCCTTGGCTCTGAATTTCAGCAGGTAAATACTGTGGCTCGGGCCGAGTTACCAAAACAGGGTACACCCCCCCACATCCAGGGGGCGATCATGCTCATGCGCAGATCAGACAGAGGGGGGAGGGGGAGTAGGAGGTAGTGTAGCGTGCGCAGTTAGCGTAAAAGAGAGAGATACAATAGGTGCAGTAGCAATGGCTGAAAAACAGCCCAAAAGAAAAAGGTTGAGGAGCAGAAAGTGAAAAGAAGGGCTATGACCATGAAAAAGCAAAGACCCGGGTCAACATTGGTGTTGCTTTCCGACGGTGGAGGGAACTCCGCGAATTGAAAGACCTGAAAACAGACGCGGATGTCGCCGTCTCTCTGCTGGATAGGTTAGCAACATTAGCTTTGTGGTGCTTCACATAACAGTAACAGCCGTCGGGCATTCATCTTATTGTCTAATCTGCCAGAATGTTCTGTTGTTGTGATGTTATCAGTAATGACAGTCGAGTTGTCTGACGAGTCGGGGTTACCTTACCTACGTTGGTCAGCTAGACAGTTTCTACATCCGTTTCCATGACGATGCACATCCATCAGCTTTCAGGGGTGGAGCCAGGGGTGAGATATGAAGGGAGAGGCGGGTCTAAATTTGTTTATAAACAACCTCTCCACTCGTTTTCTCCCACATCGCTGACTACACCTTTAGCTGAGTTAGCTTAACGCAGCTGCACGCTGAGATTGAGCGGCACATGAATGGATGAATCAGCAGTTTTGATGTGCAGCTCATTTATGATATTATTTATTTTTATGTTTTTAGACCACAGCAGCCTCAAACAACAGTATTGTTTGACATATATGCACAGCATAAACAGAAATGGGTCCAGAACCATCCCCTGAGGATCCCCACAGGTCTCCAGTCTGATGGTCTGTGATCCAGGCAGTGGAGCAGGGATCAGCCCCCATGTCCTTGAGCTGATTCTGGAGGAAGAGGTGCTGCATGGTGTTAAATGTGCTTTTAAGGTCCAAGAACATAATCCTCATGCTGTCATCTGGTTCATCCTGTGAGAGAGGAGAAACCACTCCTGCATGCTCCTGGTCCAGGAGCTGCAGGGAGTCAAGTGGGGGTTTTATCCTGTGGTCACAGGAGGTGGAGAATCAACCACTCCAGGGTCTCCATCAGAATCAACATGAGAAATACAAGTACATTATTTACTATAATTACTTACATATGTTAATAGTAATCAGTGTTTATACACACTTCTGAACTTAAAATTGTTTTCCATCTCCATTTTCTTCATTGGCCCAGAATCCTTGTTTGGCTACAGTAGGTGAGGAGGGTAAAAAATCACCAGTCTCAGTACTGAGACGTGGTGCGCGGCACCCCTTTGCGTTTTTTTTTTTCGTGCGTCTTTGAATTTTATTTTTTTAATTTCGTGAAATTTCGTGGCACAAAATTTCATTACACCCATATTATTTACTGTAAAATGTCCATACAGTAAAAATTTGAAATGGTAATGATCAGGAGAAAAATCTACATTTCCCAGAAAAATTGACTAATAGCAGATTAGATGTTCTTTTGGTAATGTTTCACATATTTGGGTGGAACCACTGTTTGAGAAAATGTATTTTACAGCATATAAAGCAGGGGTCGGCAGGTAAGTTTGGCCTTGGGCCAAAATTTTTCCGAGCAACTCTTGGTGGGCCAAAACATCACATCAATCAGAAACATGTTTTCTTTCTCTCTCTCTCTCTCTCTCTCTCTCTCTCTCTCTCTCGCTCTCTCTCTCTCTCTTTTTAGAAAAAAACCTTTTCCCTTATCCATATGCTACTTTTATATCATGTGAATACAAAATGTAGGCTAATTTAAGAAAGTAATTTATTTTAAATAAAGTAACTTCATTTCTCAGATTATTAGTGTGTTATTACTGCTTTAGCTCCACTGTGTCTGCCTTATAAAACTGCTTGTAATAGTAACTTGGTGATAATAAAGCTGCTGTCTTTAATCAGAAACTTGACTGTCTTTTAAATCATAAATGTGCCATAGCCAACTATATTTTTTTTCTCCACACATTTGATAAAAATTTCAGTAATTTCCATTTTGAAAATAACCACTTCTTTGAGCCAAACTGTAATAAAGATTTATAAAAAAAAAAAAAATAATAAGATTTTCAGGATTGGGCTATGATTGTCGTTTTTTGGGATAGTAGCTCAACAATTTTACTTTTTTTTTTTTTTTGCCAGCTGTCTAGGTGTGCCGGCCGTTCGAGACCTTCCCTGGTTTCCCCGATGGCCAGCACGTCCCTACCCCTTTTAAATCAGATTTTCAATTTCATCTAGCGGGCCAGATATTATTAGAGACGGGCCAGTTTTGGCCCCCAGGCCGTTAGTCGCCGACCGCTGATGTAAAGGATGACTTTTTTAATTTTATCTTGTAAATACATGGTCAGTAAAATAGTTAAAGACATTGTTACATGACTTCAATACAGCAAGTTCACCGTAACTTAAAATGCATTAAAAGTCATAGAATAATGATAGTGTAAATGGAAAAAAACAGTTAGGAAGCAGTTTTATGTAAAACAGTAGTAATGCTGTAAATTGAAAGAATTATGGTTCCTTGAGTGAAAATACAGGACTAAAACAATTATAGAAAATACAGTAATATTCCATTTAATTGAAGTAGAGTAATGCAACTGTGAAACATTTACTGTAATCTACAGGCATCTTGTTGCCAGTAAATTACAGTAAAATTTAAAACAATCCTTTTACAGTGTATGTAAAAGAAAATTCAGCCACGAACATCTCCACAGGAAGCATCACTGTCACACTAATTATATCATTTTTTGGTCTTTGCACCATAAATCCAAAGAGAACAGAGCCAGAAACAGTCTCCAGCCTTCATGATGCTCAGCGTAGCTCCAGTTTCACATTAATAGCTGCTTCAGCCACCTCACTACACTTCATGCACAAATGCTGTTCAATCCAGTTCTATTAATTTGTCACATAAGGGTCCCTCTGGGGTCCAAATGTTTCACCACATTCACCACATTTCAATAAGCTTTCAGCGAGGTTCAAGAAGACTCAGGAGTGGGCCTCTTCACACCCGAGTGGAGTCCTTTCAGAGCAGCAGGTGTCTGAGTGCACCGCCACGACCGGAGGAAATGAAAGAGATGCCGCTCCCTCAGCCAGCGGGGCTCAATCTGCGGGTAAATGCACATTTACAGATTTAAGCTCAGGACTTGGACGTGCTGTTATTGGAGTTTGAAGGCTGAGAAATTCCCCGTCTTTAAGTACAGAGGTCTGATTCATGCTGTGGAAGAATCTGAAGATAAACGCTGCTTTTTAAAAACAAGATCTTCGAATTATTTGCATGTTGGAATTAGATTTTGTGACACTTTTGACTTTACAGTATGAGTTAATCAGTTCTCTGTGTTTCAGGCTTGGCTGTTTATGGAGAAAACACAGTTATGAAGGCTGATGGTTTGACACCAAACGGTTGGCAGGAGAGAGAGTCTCGTTTGCCAACATCTAAACCTTGGTCTGGGTTTGTTTTCAGCTTTATTTTCCATTAATGTCAGTGAAATATTTTAAGAGTGGAGATGATTCATGGTATCATTGATTGTTTGATGGAGAGCAGAGAAAAGGAAGAGGGTGGCTGCTATTATGGAGCTTAGCAGGTGTATTTCAGATCTATTATTCCATCCTCTGCTGTTTCTGCTGCAGTGCTCTCTCATTTTTGTTGTATTCATTGAAGCTGGAGCTGGCATTCAAATGAACAAGTGTTGGTGGGAAAGATATCTAAGGCCAAGTCTCCATGGAAAATGTTTCTGTATTTGGAAACGTTCTCTGTAAGTACGACATCATTACGATTTCAGCCCAGCTGCTTTTATTGATTTTAAGTCTTTAAGCATGAAAGAGGAGCACTGAAGCTTTAGGACAAACAAAGTGATTGTGTCATATCACCAATTATTGTAGTCTAGACATTTGATAATCTCTATGGATGGGACGATATCATCATGCAGGGACGGGGGCTGTGTTCGAAATGGCGTACTACTCGTACTACTCATACTAACCCTGCCCCCATATTGAGTATTCAGTGTGTTCACACTGTACAGTATGCAAATTTTGTGTATGCGAGAAATGCCCGGATGTATACTCAATCGGCTTCGATTTCTGAGTATGGAGCGGAGCTTCCTTCACGTACTGCTTCTGCCCCACAATGCATTGCGCACTTCTGACGTGGGAAGACGAAATACAGAATGGAGACAGCCGGTAGCAGCTTCCAGCGCCAACCACAAAGCGCTTAAGTTATTTAAAGGAGACATATCATGCTTGTTTCTCCTTTTCACTATGCCAGACTAGGATGCCTGTAAAGCATTCCTGCCCTCAGTACAAGTCATTTAGTTCCTTCATTGCCCAACAATAGCGTTCTCAAAATCCTCATTTTAAGCCATTATCAAGCTCTCGTTGAAACACTCGGTTCTCAGACTGACCTACAGTTACCTTGCAACGTCACAGCCCTTTGTGCTCTGATTGGTCAGTTCTATCGGGGTAGAGCCAGCCTGTCCTTCTTCTTCTACTGTATTTTCCGGCAGGCTCAAAGCAGCGACCGCGTATTGAGTCCCCCTACAGGCCAGAGCTGGTAATGAGTGAATGTGAGCTAGGGACCTATATACCCCTGCTGGTGGATGTGTTCCTCGGTGACGGTTTTGTGGCTAACTGACATCACAGGGGAAGAAGTGTTTTATCAGATTACTCCAATAAAAAGAAAGGTACCTCGTGTCGTCACGACGATTTAAATCTCGCGGTCATCTCGCAATGACCTATTTTCAGAGGCATCAAATCTCGTTCTAGGATATCAGAAAAAATACAATATCTCTTTTTTTGAAAATTAAGGGGGTGTAAGGTCTTGTTTTCAAATTTATTCTATTATATGTAAGTATTAAATCATGCATCAGCATGATATGTCTCCTTTAACTTTTGTATTGATGTTTGGTTTGCACTGATCACCATGGATACACAGGTGTTTGTGTTAATTTTTTCATCCACTGCTGCTCGGTTTGTGTCATGCAGCTGTTGATAATGAAAACACTTCGCAATAACTTGGAAACGTGAAGGGGGGGCTGCTGCTGCCCGGTGTTTATGGTACGTAGACGGAAACACCCACCAAGCGGATGCTTTGGTCTCCGAAAACGTCGAGAAATTAAAAACAGCTGCTATTTCAAACGACTGGGCTCATAATCGTGATGTAAATACTTACTTTCTCGCTAGAAAATATATTATTACTGAATGGATTTGTAGTTTTTCCGGAATGCAGTCGTTTTCTGTTGCTTGTGGTTGGATTATTTTAATTTTCCCGGCGCTGCTTCCCGGCTGGCACGAAATGCATTCTGGGGTATTAAGTATGCACCTGTGTGTAACATGTGTATATAGATCATCTTTCAGTTCTCAGTATGCGGTATTTGAGTATATGTGATTGAGTAGAAATGCCAAATCGACAGCATTTTAACACAGCCATGGATTTTGCCCCTTTGCCAAGCTTAAAATTGGCTAACTGTGATGACAAAGTCACCATAAGCCTTGGCACAGCAGCCAATCAGCATCAAGAGTGAACAGTAGCAGGAATGACATCACAGACAGAAGAGGAAGTAAAAATCACTGCATGACTGAGCTGGAGCTTCTCTACATTTCTCATTTTATGCACACTGTCCGCCAGCACGATGGCAATTAGCATAAATGCTAGCTGGTTAATGTTAAGTTTTTCTGGCTTACTAGCAGTGAATTAATGTGTTTTTTTACTAGAGAAAATATTCTAAACCTCACAATAGAGCTACAGGAGACCCCACAAGAGAAAGAATAAACAGTGGAGATAGGAGGAGGCAGGTTGGGCCGTCATCTGGTCATCGAGGTGAAGCTCTCCATGTGCAGCTCCTGCTATCATGGTTATGGATGTTATGAATTATTAAATGGATGTTTCTACCTCTGATTTTTCTGGAACAGTTAGCATGTTGTTTCCAGGAACAGAGAAGAGAGACTGCAGAAACATCCACCACGGTTGATCATTGATGAAAACAGTGTTGTTGCTGGGAAACAGGCCCACCCCCTTCTGCTGTCCAACGGCAAAAAGGCACTTAAATAAATATGAACCATTTGAACACGCAAATACATGTGCAAGAGAGCGAATGGGTCTAGGTGTGACCTGCTGAGTTGTCAGAACTACAAGAGAACTTTATCAACTCTTTAGTACCTACAGGAATAGATTTAAGAGGTTTCTCCTTCATGATGTGAGAGACCAGATGCATGTTGACAGCACAAGTGCTGCGACTTGTGTTGAGTGGACTTGTGAACATGTTCACGAGTCAGTGCTGCCCCTCGTCTATATTTACCTAAGTGGTCACTGGCATCTATTTGTTTTTTTTGTTAGTTAGTTAGTTTGTGCATTTGTTAGTTTGTGTGTTTCTCTGTTAGCAAGATAACTCCGGATCATTCCTCATCATTCATCATGACAAAAAATGGGATATTCGTGAATAACTACTGAACTAAAATAGGTATCATGTGAATCCGATTGCTAATGGTATGTTTCATGGTAAAGGGACCTACATTTTTTTTCTCTGTCTACAAAGACTTTCTGTCATCAGGGTCAAACTTGTGGCACTGTAGATATCAATGCTGTACTGTCACAGATGATTCGGCGTAGGGGTGTAACGGTACATGTATCTGTACTGAACCGCTCAAAAAGGGCGTTCGGTTCGGTACAGTGCGGTACTCGAAGAGTACAGTAAGCTTAGCCGCTGCACATGGCTCTTTACTATTCACTGGGGTACTCGTCTACGATTGGCGTGGTTGTGGACGTGACGTGTCACGGCGAGCCAATCAGAAGACGAATATCAAAGAGCTTCGGTAACCACCGGAGCTTGTGTCTGAATTGTGCATCATGGCTACTGCTAGCGACCAACCGGAGCTTGGAGACCCTCCCCCATCGCTCAAATCTCCTGTTTGGGAACACTTTGGCTTTCTTGTGAAATACTGCAGCGGAGAAAGACAGGTGGATAAAACGAAGGCGGTGTGACGATACTGTTCAACTGTGGTCGGGTATCAAGTGTAAAGATTTCTACAGTCAGGGAAAAAAAAACACTGTAGTGCAAAATCAACTGCCATCTGCATTCAAGCAGCCTCTCCCTGACAGTTTAGATCGGGCCAAAGTGATAACAGCATCCATTAGCGTTTTTATAACGTTGGATCTAAGACCATATTCAGCTGTGGAAAATGCTGTTTTTTTTTTTTTTTAATGTATTTTTGGGGTATTTTATGCCTTTATTGATAGGAGGGAGACAGTGGATAGGCTTGTGAAAGGGGGTGAGAGAGTAGGGGAAGACACTCTGCAAACTGGTCACAGGCGGGATTCGAACCTGGACCGGCAGAAGCAAGTACATGGGGTGCCTGGTTGCTAACCACTTCGGTAAACTAGCACCCCAAAAATGCTGGTTTTAAACACATGCTAAAGGTGATTGAGCCCCCGTATAAAGAACCTAGTCATCCACATTTAAGCCAGAAATTTAAAAAGAAACCCATTATTTTTAATTACATACATTTGTTGCTTATTTTGTCTTTGTTTTCTTTTGTCTTTTGTTTTTATTGTGTATAAATGTATTGTACACCACCAACCTGCAAATGCGAATAGAGATGGTAGTTAGCCGTACGGCTATAATCTCACATGTTTACATTTATATGTTCATTAACATGTATTGTCCCATCGTTTTAAAAATAAACAAATCGACAAATTTATTTTATTTAACTAACTTATTAGTATTATCAAGCAGCACATTGAATATATTTTGGTTTTTAAGTTTGTATAATGACAAATTTTTAGTTTAATAAACGTGCTAAACAAATGGTTTTGCCTTGTTCCCATACTGTACCGAAAACGTACCAAACCGTGACCCCAAAACCGAGGTACGTACTGAACCATCATTTTTGTGTACCCTTACACCCCCAATTCAGCGTGATGCTGGAGTCTGAACCCGTTCTTAGTATCACAGTTGACACAGACCACTGATCTACTAAGATCCAAAATAAAGGGTGCTAAATTGGAAGGCAAACTAAAAATTGCACGTGCTATCTGTGAGCGCGTTGCTGGTGATCTTCTATGACTGCAAGCGCAATTCTGAACAGGTGCAAAAGTGGCGTGGACCATCCCCTTTAAAGGAGAATTTTGGGTGTTATACCGGCTGTCACCATGGGAGCAAACTTATGAGGGCAAACATCCTAAATAGACTGCTAGTGCTATCATATGACAGATGCGATCCTCAGTGCACCCTGTTAGTAGATCAGCTATGTGCAGGCTTTCAAGTTTGCACATTTTTATACACGCAGACCTTTAGTGGATCAGGCCATATGTCTTCTCTTACCATGACAACCTTCTTGTTCCTATTGTTGGTGTTAGTGCTGTCTGCCTTTTGAAACTGCACCATTTTATAAAGTGTGCAAAACAAAGTAAAGGCAGTGATGAGTGGAGGCATGAAAGCAGAAGATATTTATTCCTTAAACCAGATGAAAACACCTCCTTAAATTCTCAATTCCATCCTTACGTTTCCATAGGAGTGTGATTTTTTTTTCCTCCACAAACATAAAAAACAAATGTGTGTTTCTTATCTGCCGTTTAAGTGTTTCTAAAGAAAGAGCAGCAGGCAGCACAACTGCGTTTCAGTTCACAGGAACTTTGCATGAAGCTACCTGCAGGCAGAACACCATGAACTCCAAGGAGAGCAACTCAGAAAGAACAGGAAACTCTGTTCAACCTACCAGCAAGAAAAGTCAGAGGCCGATAGAGCCATCATGTGAAGAAGAAAGCAGGAGAAACTAATTTTAAACATCAGAATGAAGAAGCTGAGATATTATTCAGAAAGCAGAACCTTTAAAGGCTGAAGTCCAGCTCCATGCCAGCACAGTACTGATGGTGCTGTTGTCCTCTGCAGGATTGATGGGACAGTGTGAGGGGGGCCTGGTGTGTGTTGGAGTTTCATTTAGTGCCACACGCTGATGATTTAACATGGTAACATTCTGGATAACTGGTCCAAACAGGTCTTTTCTGACCGTTGATTTGGTGTTTGTTTTGTCTGTACTGATGTTGTTTTCTTCATGTTATCCATTAGAAAACATTATCTTGAAGATTCGCAATCGAGGCAACTGGACTGTGTCCAGTTTTGAGGAGACTTTTCACTTCTCATTCAAGAAGCTTCATCAGTTCGCTTCTTGGATGTGAAGTGAAACGTCTTCTCAAAACTGAACACAGTCCAGTTGCCTCGATTGACAGTATTCAAGACAGACAATTGCCTAAGTCCCTCTGATTCGAGTCTCTAATAAAAATGGCCATCAGTTCCAGACAGTTGATGCCCTTCATGAAGTCATCTTCACCACTTGGAGCAATGTTCCCAAAAGCTTCCTGGAAACACTCTAATCAAGCATGCCCAAACAAATTTTTTAATGATTAACAAGAACGGTGGAGCTACTCATTACTGAGTCCTACTGAGAAACATTTTTGTTCTGGTTTGGAGAGTTTTTTGTAATTTTTTGAGCGATGGTCTTAAACTTTTGATCAGCTGATAAACAGCCTATTTCAGTTTACTTGTTGTTTTCACTAAATTACTTTTTCAAAGTGCTTTTTGTCACACTCCCCCTTCTTGCTTTTGCATATTGTAGTTCTATCTAAAACCTCATGAAGGTCCAAATGTGCAAAATGCTTATTCAAGCAATCTTTCAACTGGTCTTAAGATTTTGATCAGGTTTGTATATATGTTCTGGTTTCTTTTTTACTTGTCTACTGTCCTTGGGTTTGTCCTACTGTATTCAGTCTGCAAAGTGTCTTTTATGTATATGTTACCATCAACCTGTCAGGGGGGTCTGCAGATGAAAATTAGCTCGAGGCTATAATCTGGCATATTTACATTTGTACAAATGTTCATTAATATGTGCTATTCACTCTTTAAAATAAATAGATAAATTAATTGTGAGAATTTAAATCTTAATAAACTTTAATATAAGTTATGAACTGAAAGATTATACAGCATAATAATCACTATATAGCACATGAACATCTTATAACATTCTTATGTTTTTATTATGTATTATTAAGTTCTACTTAAAATTCCTTTGTCTCTGCTCTGCATCATTGTATTCGTAGAGGTCCAATTTTATCAGAATGAGAATCAGAAATACTGTATTAATCCCCAACGGGAAATTAATTGTTTCAGTTGCTCTTGTAAATTGTATTGAAGTAGGAATATAAAAAAAGATATTGTAATAGATTTTTAAAATTCAGTAAAAAAGAAAAAACAGAATCTTGAAGTTATACTTCAACTTCTGAAGGAAAATTAAATTTAAAAAAAGTAAGGAATTTAAACTATTAAAGGTGCTATAAGGAGAATCTATTACCGGCGACATAAAGACTCTGCTACCCATGAGCACGCACGGCGACTGTCGTAATGCTGCATTCCAATAACCTCGGAACTGGGAGTGACATCATTTCCAAGTTATCAGCGTTCCAGTTGAAGTCATAAAAAAACATGCTGATCTACCAGGCTATTGTTAGCTGTTGTTAGCACGCCCTGTGTTGTTGTTCTCAAATATCACATGAAGAATGTGATTATCACTATGGCAGCATTTTTGTAAATATAAGTCTAACAATACTATGTATACAGCTGATCTAGAGCGACACACCCCAGTCAGAAGTGCAAATAAATGGATTATTACAGGAGCTAAATAACTGTTCACACTGGAGGCATCCATCTTCCATTGTCAACTCGGGGGTGGCGAGGTTTCACCGCATTCCCAGGAGGAAATTCAGACTTTGAGGGACGTTCCAGTTGCTGTTTCCTACTTGGAGCTCAAAATTCCTACTTCTGACTACAACTGGAACGCACCACCGACGTTTACAATCCACAGCGTGTGTAAATTTTGAGGCTAATGGATGCAATAAGGACCTTCCTCAGAGCTCTGCATTGCTTTACAACGTCTTTTTTCAACAACTTACAGGATGCAAAGCCACGAGGTAATGTATCTCTTTCTAGTTACGTAGCGGTAGTTTTTGAAGTGTGACAACAAGCAAGTTTTGGGAAACTTAGTATCGTAGTTTTGTAGCCGGCTATATATGGCTACTTACAGCCTGGTGCTCTAAGACGTGTCTGAATAATATAAATTTGCTCTAGTTTTAATTGTCTTGTTCCTGAAGTTGAGTATCCAGGCCAGTCCAGCCCTGTCAGACCCGAATGGAAGGCTAAGGAATAGCATTTATAGATAACCTATTTTGATGCTGTAAAACTCATCTTAAAGTGTGTATTTCCATCAGGCAGATATCTAAAAGGGAGACTTTTTTGTAATTATTTAGAAACTCCTCACAGTCTCTTTAACATTAATATTATTCACAATATGTTATAAAAATGACATCACCATATGCAGTGGTGGACAAAGTACTCAATGATACTCATGTTCAAATACTACTCCAATACAAGTGAAAGTTGCTCAGTCAAATTTTTACTTAAGTTAAAGTACTGGAGTACCTGCTTTTGAAAATACTCAAGTATTAAAAGTACATTTTCCCGTTGACCTTACAGAACGTAATGACTGAAACAATCTACAGAATGCACTGACCTGCTTATAGATCATGTAGAATAAAGAGTTTGAAAATATGTTTCAAAGCCCATGGAAATGCAGACTGAAACACTAATGAATCAACAAAAGGACAACCATTGACATTTTATTTTTTTTATTTAACTCCTCCCCTTCAGATATGGCCATGGGTGCTCTGGTGTGGAATTGTCGTCTTTATCTGCCATAGTAGCCATCATTACTGCCAAGATGAACCATAACCACCAACGTTAGCTCAACCTTTACCTGCCTGATCGCAGTAGCGCATGTGCGTCTTCTTCTTTGTTGTTTAATGGCGGTTGGCAAACCAACTCAAAAGTGCATTACTGCCACCAACTGGACTGGAGTGTGGAACAGGATGCACGAAGTATAGATGACACCACTTGAACAAATCACATTTTAGAAGAGAAAATACATTTCATCTGCTGACTTCATACCTGTACCTAAAAGTAACGAGGCCATTTATAGAAATGTAGTGGAGTTAAAAGTAGAATATTTGTCTTTTAAATGTAGTGAAGTAAAAGTCATAAGTTCCAAAAAAAAAAAGCTCAAGTAAGGTACAGATACTCAAAAAATGTACTTAAGTACAGTACTCAAGTAAATCTACTTTGTTACTGTCCTCCCCTGACCACATGACAGTAGATCAAATCATTATTTGTACCAAACTTAATTTCCCCAGCATAACTGTACTTGACTTTATGTATTTTTTTTCCACCTCTCCATTTCTGAAAAAGGTTGAAAGTTCAAAACTTCATAAATTACCCTCCAAGCCGTTTTTACTGTGGGTGGAAAAGACTCATTTCTAAAACAACTTAGTCATGAAACACACTCATCCCTGAGCCAGTGATCACACTCCTAATAATGTTGAAGCCGAGCTGAGAATTAGTGAAAACAGCGGGGTAATTATGTAAAGAAGTGCAGGGCTGCTATTTCTGCTCAGTGTTAACGCCGTGATTACGCACAGAGACCTCTCATTAAGCCGCTCAGGTGCCCGCCCTCCGCCGAAGAACAAACACGTTTAGAATGCGTATCGTTAATCACTTCAGAGCTGCACCTTCATGCAGCTGTGAAAATGGGAGTCATACGAGTCATTACTGCACTTTCCTCGCGGCGCCAATCCCTCCTCGCTCGCCCACGCAAACACACAGCCCGCCGCTCCTGGCTGTCCGTCAAAAGGCCACTGAGCATGCTCCGTTGCTGTTATTGTCCATGCTTTGACACCCGTGGCAGGAAGCCTCATTGCAGCGCTCAAGACTGGTGACCTGAGACCGACCACAAACACACACACACATGCACACAGCCACACACGGAGCCTCACGCACACACTGCCGACACAATGAGAGGGGAAATTGAATCATTCAGTAGAAACTAGTGGGGATTCGGGGATTAGCAGGGATTTCTTTTCTCTCTTTTGGGAACCCTGCGAGTGAAAAACTCCAATGTTTAGATCCCAACCCCCACCCGGACCACCACATGCAGAGATGTGGGGTGATTGGACGATGCTGCCCTGCAGGACAAGTGTGTAAGAGTGAGTGATTGTGATATTTACTGACATTGTGCTGTGTGTTGTCATTATGAAACTCCACGGTGACCTTAATCCAGCGCTGCTAACGGCACTTTCAGATCAACCTTTCTCCTCTCGCTGCCTCTTTAAGGTCTCTCCCTCACTGTCCATCTGTTGCCCACTTTTCAATTGGACAGTTTCAAGGCCTGCTCAGCATTTCAGAGGCTTTAAACAGCTCCATTGTAACTTAGAAAGCTGGATTTAGACACCGAGAATGAGGGAGAAAGAAAGAGAGAGAGGGAAGACGATAAAGCCCGTATGTGTGTGTGAGGGCGAGAAATCATCCACGTAATGCCTCAATGTTATTATGAAAGGAAAGCCAGAACAGCTCCCCCGGGTATTAAAGCGACACAAAAAGACAAAAAATGAAACAAGTGGATAAACAGATTAAGATAAAAGGAGAGAGCTCTAAACCCTTAAATGACGTATCTGAGCGCAGAGAACAAGTGCAGCGGCAGGAGAGATCATCCATTCTGTAGATTAAAGTCTCTCCAGGTAGGATTAAAGTCGGAGCGCCTTGTTCTATGAATGTTTTCTCCCCGTGCTGCCATGTAAAAGGACTTTACCCTCTCCATGTACCTCTCTGTCCTCATCGTTATAATCTGCAGAGCTCTGCAGCTTAAGGCCAATCCAGGTTTCTAATTTGTCTTTGTGGAGTTACACAGAAGGACATGAAAAATGACCGTGACCGCGGTGCAGTTGTTTTTGGAGCGGGCTGTTAGTCCAACATGAGATGAATCCCATCCCTGCAGTGCAGCTTAATGATTAAATGCACACCATGTACGGCTGAGTTTGGAGCATTAAGGGTTCACTAGAGCCCCTCTGGAGAGGTAAAGAAATGAGTCCAACAACGTGCAAGTGAGTTATCATTTTTATTATTTATAGCCCCAACATCTCAAAGTCAAGGTACAACAGGATCGTGCTTAGGGTAGACCACGTTCATATGAGACTTAGGTGTCAGATTTGGGATATTAAATGTTCCTAATGCTGCCCCACCTTTGCATTTTTCAAAAGGACGGTTGCTGCAAATCTACTCAGTGCTGAACAGATGCATTTGACCATCATCCAGTTTAATGTTTATGCCACAGCTGCCCTCATGTAGCAGCATTTGCATTTAAAGGTAGGGTACGGTAAGGTAGTTGTTTACCTCACTCCCTCCTCAGCCTGTGTGCAAGAGGGGTCCAGCTGCAGACCTCCACTCTCAGCCAGCCAACGGCTGCTCCAGTGTGAATCAGAAGCCACCTCCAACGTGAGACGGGCGTGACGTAAATATAAATAATTATATAGCCCCCTTCACACCAGCGCGTTTGCGCCACCTCCAGTCATTTTAATGAGTGACGGGCGGCGGACGGGGAACAGTTTTAACCGCGGTGATAGGACAGAGAAGCAGTTGGCGCCCACGTCAGCGCGCACAGATTTTGTCACAGAAATCATATATGTGTAATATATTACGTATACGTATAAAATACATATTATATACTTATGATTTATGTATATAATGTCTATAGACTTTGCCCTGCCACACAGAAACTTTCTAGCGGCAGCCGCCTGGCAGCAGCCAATCACATCTGAGTAGGGAGAGAACCAGAAATAGCAGACTTCACAGGTCAAACTAACATTAAATGAGCTCTACCAAACTGCTCTACCTTCATGTAAAGATAATCAGGAGAAAAACTTGGCACGAGACAGCATTTCACTTAAGAATGTTTGAGGAGGGAGTGTTATGAAGGACTTTTGGGCTCTGCTGTGACGTTCACCGAATCACCTCTCCGTCACTGCCGCCTCGGACTCTATGCTCGTTCCGGGGCGCAGCAGATGCTTTAAAAAACACTTTATATTTAATGGACTCATCTGGCAGGGAGGCTGTTTTTGGGGCTGTTGCCGCGTGGCGGTGTGAAGGGGTCTTAACTAATAAAACCTTGAATTGATGCTGCCTTTGTCCCCGTGTTACGGTTAAAACAGCAGTGACTGTAAACACAGAGGCTGTGATAAGTAGAGCAAATAAAGCAATTGTGTCTCTAGGAAATGAAACGGTACACCAAACAGAGATTACACATTTTAAACTTTGTGTTTTTTAATGTAACACGACTGACGAATCAAGTTACCACGGTAACAGAAAATGCTGACACCATTTCCTTCTCACATTGGAGGTGATCATGACGTCACTTCCTTCTGACGATGGAGGTGTAGAGTCTGCAAGCTCGTCGGCTGAGAGTGGAGGTCTGCAGCCGGACTGTCTTGCTGTGTGCTGATGTTTTGGTTGTCAGTTGTTGTTTTTGGGTGGAGAGTAGGCGCAAATCACAGCATGCCCGAAACAAAACACCAACCAGACAAAGCTTGGTCTAAAACCAGAGTGAACCTCGGGTTGGCTTTCACCTGCTTCTGAGCTCTGAAGGACCGTCTCAGGATGAAAAGTGTTGCAGAGTTAGCCGTCATGCTGTTGGACAAGTAGGCCCTCTCCTACTCCCCCTGCAGACTCTGTCTTTAAAATATATATATTTTACATTTCTGTGATAGTTGACATGCCAGCATGTAGAAGGTCTTTAACCAACAGACTATTTTCATGCTAAAATAAAAATATTAATGCAATGATTTTACTGTATTTTCAAAAGTACCGTTTACAAGAAATAGATTAGAGAGTAAAGCACAGTATTGTTTCTTGAGATATCAAATTATATTTACGTGCATTCCTGAACATAAAAGTCAGTTTTAGTGTTAAATGTTCTGCTTCATCAATTTCTGGCTTTTCAGAGAAGCCCAGTGAGCATCTCAATTAAAGGTGAATGCAGTTTGAAATTACTTATTCCTGTTTAAAATGGCAACAGTGGATAAAAAAGAAAGATTTGTTAAATTGTAGTCGCTCATCTTTAAGACAGCTAGTTTCATAAATGTTTAAAGCAGAATTTTTGGATATACTGACAGTGTATGATTAAATAAATTCTCTTTCTTCATTCAAAACACTGATGTTAATGATCCATATTTTTTAAAGAGCTCATGTTTCACGTTGAATTGTGTTTATTAATCAATTTAGATTAATAAAAGCTCCTTCCCTATTGGAGCTCCTGCCCCTTTAATGCTGCCTGATGTGGACCCAGTCTGCTCTGGTTAGTTGACTTCGCATTATTTCTGTAGCCTGTGGTCTCCAGTCCAAGCCAATGGGCTTAAACCACCGACAAAATGATGGTAGGATGTCACACTGGTAAGTCTAATTGAGCCATGTCTTGAGAATAGAAGTACTCTTTGAGACATGTGAAGCATGCGAAGCAGCAATGAAAGTCTTTATTAACATAGGCTTATTACTGATCCTGTTTTTGTGATGCCACAGCTTGTTCGTCTTTATTACAGCAGTAAAGCATTCATTATAAAATGGCTGCACAGCTCACTGTCAAAGTCAAAGGCTGTTTTCTAATATGCCTACTATACTACCAGCAAGGGATGGGATGAAATATCGTTTGGCAATATATCACGATACAGAATGTGACGAAATGCATCAAGTTTGAAAAAAATGAATCGTGAAATAAAGACATCACGTCCGGTAATAGCGCATGTGACCAGAAGTGACAACAACAAACATTAGCACCTACTAGCTTTCCTCCAAAAAGCCAAATGATGGAGTCAAATGAGGTCGAAATTGAGGACGCTCCGCCTGGATACAAGTCATCTGTCTGGCATTATTTTGGCTTTCTCTTTAAAAAAGAAGAAGACGGCGAAAACGAGCCTACTGCTCGTTAGCATACACTCTCTCTAACCTCTCTAGGGTTAGAGAGTGTTATTGTTTGTCTTTTGCCTGTTAGGCCTTGTGTTTTCCTGTGTGCAACTCAAACAAAAACTAATAAGTTGTAATAACACATTACTTTTTTGATATTGTATCGTGACCCGGGCATATCCAGGTGCAGCGTATCGCGAGTTTAAGTGTATCGTCCCATCCCTACTAGCAGCGCGTTCTGATTTGCCCAAAGTGTAGTCTGCAGTATACAGTATGTGAACAAAAGCTCATTTGCAGTATGCAAAAAATTCACAGTATGCATCAGACCAGTCTGATTCACCTTCTGTTACCCACAATGCAAAGCACCTGACGTGAAAATGACTGAGAGCGAAGCCTTTATAGCCAGAGCAGCAGACAAATACAAATATTTTCAACAATAGTGTGTAATAAGGTTTAAAAAAGGTCTGTTGTTGTTGTTTTTCTGTTAACTGTTCGTAACGGCCGGAAGGTGATATTACGTCTGTCCTATACCTGCGGCATTGTTAGTGTAAACCACTGACAAGTCTGACATTTTACCGTTACATTGTGTATTTTTCCTCTGTATTTCCACCACCTTAAATTTTCTTGCTTCTCATTCTTAATACTGTATTGTGTGTGTGTGGTGTTTATTCTTGATTTGTTGTTGGTTTTTTTTGTCATTTTAGTGGCCCTAATACGGCGTCACACAAAAATATACAAAATAATTCCTCACTGACGTAATAACTATTCTTCCCCACTGACTGTTTCATATAAAATGCTGCTTCTGGCAATATCTTTGCAGATTAAGACCTGAAATGCCAACATGTACTCATGGTTTGTTTGTTTTGTACAATTTTTTAAATAAACTTTGGAAAATAAATCAGCTGTAGCCTACCTCGGCTTTGCTCAAACTGGAAACCAGCGTAGCATACTAATAAATTAATGCTAACAGAACATACTACATTCATGTGTAGTAGGCAGTATGCATTACATACTACTTTCATTCGCAGTATGTGGTAGGCGTATTTGAAAATGGCCAAAGTCTCTGTTAAAGGTGTAGTCAGCGATGTGGGAGAAAACGAGTGGAGAGGTTGTTTATAAGCAAATTTAGACCCGCCTCTCCCTTCATACCTCACCCCTAAAAGCTGATGGACGTGCATCGTCATGGAAACGGCCGTAAAAACTGTGTAGCTGACAAACGTAGCTAAGGTAACCCCGACTCATCAGACAACTCGACTGACATTATTGATAACATCACAACAACAGTACATTCTGGCAGATTAGACAATAAGATGAATGCCCGACAGCTGTTACTGTTATGTGAAGCACCACAAAGCTAATGTTGCTAACCTATCCAGCAGACAGACGGCGACATCCGCGTTCATTTTCAGGTCTTTAAATTCGTGGAGTTCCCTCCACCGTCGGAAAGCAACACCAATGTTGACCCGGGTCTTCGCTCTTTCATGGTCATAGCCCTTCTTTTTCACTTTTCACTCCTCTGACCTTTTTCTTTTGGGCTGTTTTTCAGCCATTGCTACTGCACCTATTGTATCTCTCTCTTAAGCTAACTGCGCATGCTACGTAACCCACGACTCCCCCTCCCCCCTCTGTCTGATCTGCGCATGACTATGATCGCCCCCTGGATGTGGGGGGGTGTACCCTGTTTTGGTGACTCGGCCCGAGCCACAGTATTTACCTGCTGAAATTCAGAGCCAAGGCTGTGTATTGAAACCAGACTTTTTTTTCAACATGCTGTCAGTGGTGACATCTTGTGGATGGAGAGGAGAAATACAGTGATTTTGACAAATAGTGCATTAGATTAGAAGATTAGAAGATCGCTGACTACACCTTTAAGGAGTAGAAGAAGATACAATGATATTGGAAGTTATCATAACATAAAAGGGTAAAAAAAACGGGTCACAAGCACACAGGACTTTGCAGAGTTGCTGAAGAGTTTATCTGACAACTGTAGGCAGAGGCAGGCTAACAATACCAGCAGACTCACACAGTTGAGCTGAGTTAATTAGTGGTGGGTGAGTTCGACCATCACTTCCTTGTTGCTCAGCATCATTAGGTCCCAGGTTCATCGTTTGCCTTAAAGATTTCTGCAAACCCACTTCTCCCTGACCCCCCACACTTCATATAAAACACATCAAATGGATGGTGCAGCTCAACTGTGTACCTAATGGAGCTGTGAAACTGTCAGGCTCTGGCTTTAATTTATGAATTACACTACGCCTCGTTCCTGCACCAAAGCTGAAGCTGAGATTGTGTTTCTGGTCTCTGCTGTCTCAGGTTATGTGACAACACTTTCACCAAACACTCAAATTCTCCTTATATTAGCAGCAGTGTCCGTTTTATTGTGAGCATCCAGCCTTATCCATGAAAGCTTTTGGAGTCCTGTATTATAGACTTTCTTTGGGCTGCTGTGTCATGTTTTCCTTATTGCACACTCCGCTGGTTGTGGTGTGAAATTGTGTGTTTGTGCTCTTAAATTTGTCTCCTGCAGATAAGCACAGTCTCCTCGCAGATAGCTTCGCCGCTCTGCACTCACAGTCCATCAAACTGCCTCTGCTTTTACAACGAGCTGAGCAGAAATCAGACGCTGTTAAAGTTGGTTTGACTCCTTCCTTTTCTCGGGCCTGTCGTCTCCTTTATGCAACGTTGCAGCGAGGTTGCACCATAGTTTCTTGTCTGTCACGATGTGTCACTTACTTCAGATATGGGCCTGCACTGTAGTGGTAATATCTTGTAACCTGGGCTCCAACTGTGTCCATGTATTTCATAGATGTCAAAACTAATGTTTGAAATGTTTTTAGATATGCTCCAAAAGATTGCAGAACAATACATAAGACCACCAGACTCAGTGACATACAACTACAGGCCTATACAGTCACTTCAATTTTACCCTTCCAGCTAAATGCCTGCAGAGTTCCAGCCAATTACCAGCCAATGGGAATCCCCAAGTTCCAACATGAACATGCCCATTTGATGGTGCTTCCCTCACAAGGACACATCCAATGGGCTTGCTTAAATACATTTATACTTAAGGGATGCACTTGTGGTCTGGGCACCCATGAGTTTGTCACTACCTTAAATTCTTGTCGGTTTTTATCTGAGAAATAAAAGCTTTGTTCAGTTTTTCTTGATAGGTTGCACATCACACTTGAACAACACAGCATCGTGTGGATTTGCTGTTCATCATGAGACTGGGATCCACATTCAAGATTTCCTGCTGGAGGGATTCATGATTGGCGATATGGATTCATGTTGGTGTTGGATGGATGTATGTGTATTTTATATATGTATATATGTATCTATGCATATATGTGTATCCATAAAATGAAGAGTTTTATGCTCTATTGTAAAGTGTCTTGCAATAACACTTGTTATGAATTGGCGCTATACAAATAAAGATCGATTGAATGATTGATTGATATGGGCGGGGCAAAGCATTCCCTCATGTGCGACAGCTTTGGAGCTGATTGTGATTTTAAATGGAAGCCGGTGTAGGACATGCGTGTGCACTCTTTTATAAATCTGAATGTTTTTGTACGTATGCATTTCCTATGTTTACAGCATATGCCACCTATTGTGATATTTTCTTTGTACAGATTTATAAATGAGGCCCCTGATCCCCGTCCAATAGTGTCTTTGGATGTGGTGGAATAGGAGCTTCTCATCATTTTGAAGCCCTAACTGTTTTAAAAAATAAATGAGAGCCAGCTTTTGCTCCCAAAGTCCAAGATTCAAGATTCAAGATTCAATTTTATTAGTGTCCCCAGAGGGCAAATTGGGTTGCAGTGGGATGCACAAAAAACACACAAGACATGAAATTACAGTATAAAAATATATATATATAACATACACACAGACAATACCACTGAGCTATCTGCCAGCACACGCCATTCATCATTAAAATAATGCCAAAATAGTATTAAAAAATATTAAAATGCAGGTTCCGGGCACACAGTGACCATTAAAGTGCACAAATTTATAGTAAGACCCACAGTGTCTAGTAGGTACAGTGTCTCGAAGAGTGCCTAGGTGCCAGTAAGATCAACAACATAACATCGCTAAGGTAGCAGACACAAACTAAGATCAGTACTTTCTTCTCTCAGCCTCATTCAATGCTTTAATGGAGACAGGAACAAATGAGATTTTGTACCTGTTTTTAGTAGCCCGTGGGACACACAGACGCAGATGTAGTCCATGAAGATCTCCCATAGACAGCCATTGTAATCTGAAACTTTCTACTTCTTTGGGACTGACTGTTTCTAAATTGAGATAATTTTGTCATTTCTCACGCTTTCATTTTCCAAGACTTGCCCGACGCTCACGGTGTGTTTATTATTCACGTAGCTCAAAGAGCCCCCTGAGAAACGAGAAGTTGTTCGACACTGTCAAGAGATATCAATTGCCTAAAGAAAACTGAGTCAAAGTGGCTGCCTCTAGCTGAACCTGTTGCTGTTTCCATGACTACAGAGCCCTTCCTCTCTGAAGTCTCACAGACATGATCTGGGCTTTGAAAGGGCCCATGAAGCACATAGATGTGTATGTGTGTGTGTGTATTAATAAAGTTAAAGTGACCTGATCTTCAGGCAGAATCTCCACTGATAAACACATAGTGTGTGCTTGTTTTTTTGGAGCACACATGTATCTGTTTGTGTGTGTGTGTTTATTAAAGACATGGAATCTCAGTTTCAGCAGGACCCCTACTTATAAAAGGCTTGGTGCCATCAGTCTCTTAGAGAGGGGAAACACCACCAGGTAGATCAGGAATACAGCTCAAGTTCAGGTGCCAGGTTATTGGTATCAGCTAATCAGGCCACACATGACTTAAACACATGATAAAAGTCTCCTGACATGTCAACTGTGTTGGTGAACCATTATAGCACGTCTTTGCCCAGCTGCCGGCTGGATTGTGATGACACATTTCCAGTAGCCGCCCAAGCCCCAGTATGAATTCTGCAGAAATGTTCATCCGACAAATGTGATGATATCATGGAGATACAGACCAAGGCCTCTGAGGGATGTTTCCAGCTCCTTGTTGAATCCGAAGGCAGGTGTAGAGTCCAATGTGATGCGAGCAGAGTGTAACTAATAAAGTGGCAGTCGAGTGTGTAACCACCAGGCAGAACTTCTAGTTGCAGGAAGATTTTGTTTGTAAGGTGCTCAATTTACTCTGATTCACAAACTTTCAAACGTATTGGTTTCCAAAAGAAAATATTCCTCCAGTGTTTCGATTTCTTGTATATTCGTGAAGCTTCCTGTAGCAGGAACACATCAGAAATATAATTTTATTTCCCGTTCTGAAAGCATGCCCCTATCATCATCATCACTGCTCTTGGCTATCATTCCTCATTCAGCCTGTCTCCACTTCTGAATCTGCTGTTATGCTCAGAGTGAGATGCTGCTTCCATAGTCGTCCACATTCTTCCGCCCTCATCAGTCATGGCACTAATATTTCCTGTCTGAATGGATGTTAAGGTCAATCATCTGAATGTTTATCCAACAAATTACATCCTGCAAGAGTTTAAACACAAACTGGACGAAAAACAGTCTGAAACTTTCTGACATATTGTCGAGGGCCAAGGTCATAAAACATAATGAAACACTTTGTTGGGAAATATATTTTCTTTCACCTTGAAAACTCAGACCACACAAATATAAAAGTTCAGAAAGGATAAAAGAAGGTATAAATCACCTCCTAACTTTTTGATCAAACAGCAGGATGATGCTGTTTAAGTGATTAAACTCAGACACCAACACACAAAGGAAGAGTGAGGAAAAACTTTGTATGAGCGTTCAGCAATGGACAAAAAATAAAATAAAAAAAATCTATTTTATGTTTAAAAGGCCAAACCCAGTTTGTGAGACTGGAATACTGTCCAATACAACATCTCTATGTTTTATACCTAAACTTTTGTATCTGTCAATAGGAAGGAGCTTCAAACATCACACTACAGCCTGTGCACAGCTCAGATTAATGCGCTAATATTTACGTCCAGGTGACGTTTCAGACTCACTGTAAAAGCCAAAGAGGCGTAACAGACAGATGAGGTGAACCCTTTTTAAACCCATCCAAAGTTTGTGTATCAGGAAGCCATATGTTTGAGAAGGGAGCAAGCAGCAGAGCATTAAGGTGTCATAGTGAATAAGTGATGCAATGATCCTTCATTAAAGAGGCTGTGAGGAGTTTATAAGTAATTACAAAAAAGTCTCACTTTTAGATATATACCTGATGGAAATACACACTTTAAGATGAGTTTTATAGCATCAAAACAGGTTATCTATAAATGCTATTCTTTAGCTTCACGGTTGGGTCGGACAGGACTGGACTGGCCTGGATACTCAACTTCAGGAACAAGACAATTAAAACTAGAGCAAATTTATATTATTCAGACACGTCTTAGAGCACCGAGCTGTAAGTAGCCATATATAGCCGGCTACAAAACTACGATACTAAGTTTTCCAAAAATTGCTTGTTGTCACACATCAAAAACTACCGCTACGTAACTAGAAAGAGATACATTACCTCATGGCTTTGCATCCTGTAAGTTGTTGAAAAAAGAAGTTGTAAAGCAATGCAGAGTTCTGAGGAAGGTCTGAGCTGCATTCATTAGCATCACAAAAAACACACGCTTTGGCTTGGGTCACGTCTTTTGGTGCATTCCAGTTGCAGTCAGAAGTAGGAATTTACGAGTTCCAAGTAGGAAACTGCAACTGGAACGTCCCCCGAAGTCGGAATTTCCTACTGGGAACTCGGTGAAACCTCACCACCCCCGAGTTGACAATGGAAGATGGATGCCCCCAGTGTGAACAGTTATTTAGCTCCTGTAATAATCCATTTATTGTCACTTCTGACTGGGGTGTGTCGCTCTAGATCAGCTGTATACATAGTATTGTTAGACTTATATTTACAAAAGTGCTGCCATAGTGATAATCACATTCTTCATGTGATATTTGTGAACAACAACGCAGGCGTGCTAACAATAGCTAACAATAGCCTGGTAGATTCGCATGTTTTTTTCCAACTTCAACTGGAACGCCGATAAGTCGGAGATGATGTCACTCCCAGTTCCGAGGTTACTGGAACGCAGCATTACGACAGTCGCTGCGCGTGCTCATGGGTAGCAGAGTCTTTATGTCGCCAGTAAAAGATTCTCCTCATAGCAGCTTTGAAGTAAAATTGACTTTAGTGAGCTTTTGTCATCTTAATGCCGACTCAAAGCAGGTTTACTTCAAAGATCACACCCATTCAGTCTCACATTCACTCAGTGATGGTTCAGAGTTTTTAGGCATGCAGTCAGTCAGTATCAGCTAACATCCACGCCCATTTACACAGCACTGACCCAACAGTGGGAGCAACTTGGGGTAAAGTGCCTTTTCTCAGGACACATTGCCATGTGACAGCTGGAGCTGGGCTAAAACCTGTATACAGCTGATCTAGAGCGACACACCCCAGTCAGAAGTGCAAATAAATGGATTATTACAGGAACTAAATAACTGTTCACACTGGGGGCATCCATCTTCCATTGTCAACTCGGGGGTGGCGAGGTTTCACCGAGTTCCCAGTAGGAAATTCCGACTTCGGGGGACGTTCCAGTTGCAGTTTCCTACTTGGAACTCGTAAATTCCTACTTCTGACTGCAACTGGAATGCACCAAAAGACGTGACCCAAGCCAAAGCGTGTGTTTGTTGTGATGCTAATGAATGCAGCTCAGACCTTCCTCAGAACTCGGCATTGCTTTACAACTTCTTTTTTCAACAACTTACAGGATGCAAAGCCACAAGGTAATGTATCTCTTTCTAGTTACGTAGCGGTAGTTTTTGATGTGTGACAACAAGCAATTTTTGGAAAACTTAGTATCGTAGTTTTGTAGCCGGCTATATATGGCTACTTACAGCCCGGTGCTCTAAGACGTGTCTGAATAATACAAATGTGCTCTAGTTTTAATTGTCTTGTTCCTGAAGTTGAGTATCCAGGCCAGTCCAGCCCTGTCCGACCCGACCACGAAGCTAAGGAATAGCATTTATAGATAACCTATTTTGATGCTATAAAACTCATCTTAAAGTGTGTATTTCCATCAGGCATATATCTAAAAGGGAGACTTTTTTGCAATTACTTTAAGTTAAGTTGATCCAATATTTTCTTCCGTCCTTTGACATGTAAAAATTCATCAGTCTTGCTTTTGGTTGGGTTTGTGTGTTTTGTGCAGCTACATGGTACGCCCCCACTGCTCTCCTGCAGTCCAGACAGAACCATCTCCTAAAGAGGGGTGGAAAATAACTTTGTTCAGAAGTTTTAAGGCTGTTAAGACCCATGAACGCCTCTGTTGTTGAATCTCTGTGTTGGTGACACCGGTATGACTTGTGTTGGTGGAGACAATGCAAATGTCTTGTTTATAGGAAACAGAAGATGTCTGCAGCATCCATCTGCTTCACCTTCACTGGCTGGTCCTTTGTCTGCTGCCTTCGAGGTTTATTTAAGGACTGATCCAGCCAAAAGAACAGATAACAGACACTTTCTGAGCACTGAACAAACTCTGAGTTTTTCATTCAGTTGTCTCAGTAAAGTCCAGGCTCTGGGAAGGAAGTCCATTCAATCAGGCTTTGAATTGAAGGTCAAGAGAGGGAGCTTTATGTTTTCAACAAGCTTGTGGAGTACAGAGCGTGATCTTTGTGATTTCTGCTGAACAGATACAGGAGAAAAACCCTTGAATTATGAACTGTCTGGATGATAATGATGAGAATTTTCTGTCTGGGTGCTCTGGATAAAGCACCATACTGACAGGACTGTTCATTCTTCTCTCACTGATATTTGAGGTATGTTAAAAAGTTTACAGAAGAATGATAAAGGACGTCTAAAACAAGAAACAATACAAAATAAAAGATCTAAAGTCTTAGACAAAACAATGGGAGAAAGGTTTCCACACTAACAGCTCAGGAATCAGTTTTTCCCATCCTGACGTGTATTTGAACCTTTACATTAAAAGCTCTATGGCAGGCCAGAGGGACTGACAGACTTCATCATGATCCTGATTTCATTTTACCATCAAAAGTGTGAAATACAGGAGTCTTACCTTAACCTGCTGCTCGTATTTAATTCTTAATTTTTTATCCATTTTTTGTTACTTTATCTCTCTTCTTTTCTTATATTTTTATTATTGTTTTAGTATGATGGTTTTTAGCTCCAGTGTTTCCTCATGGGGTCTCTCCACACTGGGAGCTGCTCCTGGTCCATTTCTGGGCCCACTGCCGGGGGACGGCTCCGTCTGCATGGCCGGAGGCCCCTGCACTGAGTTGTGGGGCCTCGTGTCTGCGCGGGAGGATTGGAAGTCTCCGGCTGCTCTCCTCATGGGCCGGGAGCCCTCCTCAGTGTTGATGGCCTCCAAAGGTAGTTTATTCCTTACCTCAGTCCTCGGTGCACAGCCATGTCTCTCTTTTTCTCTTTTATGACAGCTCGTATGAATGTTGTGGGTATGTGTGTGTGGGCGCGGGTGTGCGTGTGTGCGTATGTTGATGTCTGCAAGTGTGTGTCTGGATATGTTTCTTTATTTGTGGGAGGGGGATAGCCGGGTTTTCTGTTTTTATGTTGTTTTTAGCCTCTGTGAGGCACTTTGTGTTGCTTTTAAGTATGAAAAGTGCCTTATAAATAAAGTTTGATTTGATTTGATGGTCTGCTCATGGCTCCATGTGCTCTGTCAACCATTGAAAGAAAAGACATCATGCTTTTAGACCAGTTAAACTCAAGTTAATGACATTTCATCTAGATGCTGCTACATTTATCAACATCATTCCTTTCCAGATTATATTCACTGTAGATATTAATGTCCATATTAGACTGATCTTTCTATACATGGTCATATTGATGATTCATCCATAGGGCTCTAATTTCCTGGCGCAGCGCAGGGTGGCAAAGCCTAGCACACCCTGCACAGTGGTAATGTCGTCTGGTGCTTTGCTGTGTGCAGCCAATTTGGTAGCCCGGCTGTGCCAAGATGGGTGTGGTGATGCACCAGGGGGAGGTGCCGACAGTTTCAGATTGGTGCTGTGGCAATTTTTGTGCCAAATAGGCGCGCTGAAAGCTCGCCAGCTCCAACCTGGTTTATCCTTGGCCCATGTGAAGCACACCGGTGCAGTGGTAGTTTGGCTGCTAAAGAGGCAGGTATCCAGAGTGTCACTGCATTCTTTGTGGCATGCCACACAACTTAGCCTTTCATCATTGATGTCACTTTGACCTTAGGGTTAGCAGAAGGAGAGAGGCTGAACTGCCGTATCAGCAGGGAGAGCAGCAGAGCACAATATACATACATATATATATATATATATATATATATATATATATATATATATATATAAACTCAAACAAGTCGAGTTTCTTGAAATGCTCTTTTAACTGAAGATGAATACCAGTTTGCATTTGTGAGTGAGCTGCTTGCTTGCTTGAGGGCAGTTTGCTTATAATAATGACTCTCAAACGAATGGTTCACTCACAATCAGCAAATCGGTTCTCATTTTCACTTTAAAGAGCATTTCAAGAAACTCGACCTGTTTGCTCATTCACAAGATGCACTAGGAGGTCCTTTAACCTCTGTAAAAAAAAAGCCATTATCACTCTGTTTGTCCCTCAGGGCTGATTACATCACACTCTCCACACACAGACAGAGTTTAGAGGCTGTCAGTGTGTAAAAGGCAAGAGTGCCAGCTCACTGTGTGTAACTGTAAGACTGCTCTTCACATGAGAGCTTAGTAATGATGGAGCTGTGTATCTATGTGAATGCTGTCATTTGAATATGTTTAATAGGAATCAGGAAGAAAAATATAAAATGAAGGCAAGAAGTAAGACATAAGGGAAAAGTGACGAACTTGTCGGTCAAAGTGACAGACAGCCAAAAAACTACTGCAAGCGTGTTTATTTGCCTCTTTAATGCTTTTTATGAATTGCGCATGCAGTCATAGTAATTATTTAATTTAAATCTGGCTATAAGGATTTATTTCAGGTGGAAACACCTTTTACTGTAATTTTAAAATTATGTTAAGATGAGATAAAATAATTTTAGCTGAAAAGCACTCAGAGAGCGCAGACCTCTGCCAGCGCCACAGTCCTCAGCCATATTGTGATTTTCACCATAATTATTAGTCCTACCTTTATTTCATGTAAATATTTAGATTCCTTTACCATGAAAACATACCATTAGCAACTGGATTCATAATGATATCTACCATAAAATACCAAATAAACGCCCAGTCCCAAATAAATGCCCGGTGTAGCAGTACATTTAGACAAATAGACGCCCGTTCCAAATAAACGCCTGGTGTAATTTATTCACATTCTCCCTCTGTATGTCAACTAATGTATGTTGGTGTGAGGCGCTCTGTTTCATGACAGTGCAGTTACACATAACGTCCACAGAGGGCACTAGAGCACAGAAAGACAGAATCTTACATACTAGGGCTTTACAAATTCAAAGAAGAAGACGTTGCCGCTGCCGCTGTTTGCTTTTTGTCCTTAACTAAAATCAGGGAGGCCGGTCACATCAGTTAGCGGTACGTTGTTGCTTATCCCCATGTCCCTGGTGCAGCGGGGAAAAAAAGTACAACCTTAACTTAAATAGCAGTCATTCCTGATCAGTCTTAAGACTTTAAGGCCCAAGACCTTAGATTATAGCCAGAAAACTCTACTTTTTTGGAGCTGAAATGTTTGTTTCACTTTCTGCTAAAATCCATAAAAATCTAAATATCCATAAAATTCAACAAATAGATTTTTCGTATCTCATTTGATACATAAGGTGTTTTTGTCAACAGATAATCCATTTGAGGACATTTTTATGATTTATCTGATTGTATTCAGATGTTTTTTTGTAATTTGTTGATCATATTGAGTACAAAGAGGTATTATAAAAGTATGTGTCAAATATGATACAATTGGCTTTATAGGGTTAAGAGTGTTGAGAGAGAGCTGAGTTGAAAGAAGAAGACAAGAGTGTAACAATGGTACTGTAATCTTGCCTTGAAAATGTACAGGTATTATTCATACTAGTGTAAACAAATAATTTGATTATATTTACCATATTTTTTCACTTTTTGCTAAGTAAAATTTTCGTGCAAAAGGAATTAAAAGCCTGTCTCAAATAGTTGCCTGGTCCCAAATAAATGCCTGGTCTGCTCAGTAATTGAAGCAAATAAACGCCCCGCCTACTATTTGGTATTTTAGGGTATTTTAGTTCAGTAGTTATTGACAGAAATCACATTTTTCGCCATGGCGGCCAAATGCTGATCCGGATCAACACCAAAATCGAATCAGTTCTTCCTTTTCTCATGCTGAACATTTCCTGAAAATTTCATCAAAATCCATCCATAAGTTTTTGAGTTATTTTGTTCACAGACAGACAAACTCTCTCGAAAACATAACCTCCTTGGCCGAGGTAATAACTTCTGAATTGGGTTTATATTGATGGTTTGGGGGCTCAACAAGCCCAAATGAGCAACTGCACTAATGGAACAAGCCCAAAAAACTGCAACCTACAACTCCCAATATACACATGCAACTTAGAAAAGGAAGAAGCCGAAAGTTGCTTATAATAAGTGAACCTGGCAACTCTGGCATCGAGTTTTCCCGTCCGTCTGTTAGCGGTGCAGCTCCTGTCTGAGTCTGGCTGAGTGAGGCAGGTCGGATAACAGCTGCTTGACATCAGCGCAAAGTAATTAATTAGATTACCAGTTACTGGGTAAAAATAACAGTGTTACTAACAATCATCGACTTGACAAAATCTTTAAATCACTTTTTAAATTACTATCCATAAATTAAGCTCTATAAAAGAAAAGATGATGCCCCTCCCATAAATAAAAAATCAAAGATTTCCAGCAAAAACACGGAAACAAAGATCTGTATCTTCTGCCAGTCGGTCATCATAGTGCATTTTTCCTTTCAACGACTGCATAATTATCGGAGTCTCTGTGGATCTGAATCTAAAACAGAGCAAAATATGAAGATTCCTGCTGTTATTTCTAACATTGGCTCTGTGTGTGGTGGGCTGTGTTGAGATTATCAGAGCTCACCACATGCAGTTCGATCAAAACCGTTCTTCATGTGCGGGGTCTCCAACAGATAAAACATCTCCTTACATGTGGACCCGGCTTTAGGTTCAAATGTGATTTCTGGAGGAAGCAGCAGGAAAAAAAATCTCTCTTTTGGTCTAAAACTTTGCCTTAACTCATGATAACAGAGAGAGACAACCTGCTGCACGCCCACAGATCTGCCCTGCAGTTCCTTCCTCCCCGGCTCAGACCTGCAGAGGTGGCTGAGCTAACAGGTTGTCATCTTCATTCTCCTCTGAAGCTGCATATTTCATTTGTCACTTCTCCATTCAGCCCCCTCCTCCGCCTCTCTCTCTTAATCTTTGGCCTTTATCTGTGATGCCATTAGTGTCAGCTCTGCTTTGTCGGAGGAAACACCACAGAAGATCTGAGAAACATAATCCAGCGTAATGTTACAACACAGAGGTGTAAGAATATTTTCTTTAGCTCACACAGATATTGATTTGACCTGCCTTTTCAATTAGGCTAAATCGTTTCACGTGCTGATGGTTGTGGGCTGAGTTCACCCTTTGAGCTGCAGACACAGAAGGTTGATCTTTGCTGCTCCATCACACACAGAGCTGGTGACATGATTCACCCTTTTCCCGACAACAAAAGCAGCGTTTTTCCTGCATTTGAAAAAGAAAAGCCGGTCTTCTCTGTGTTCAAACATTCATGACCTTTTCCAGTTGTCACTCATGTGCTGCCGAGGTTGAGTCACGGATGTGTGTGGATCAGAGGCGAGCGCAGCGGCATGACTAACAGACATGTAAGCAGAAAGCAGATCCAAGAGCGACAACACAGCGCCGGGCCTGACAGTGGAGCTTTGACTGAGATGTCAGAGATACTCCAGAGCTGAACAGAGCACAAACACTGAAGACACACATCCTCCGACAGCCCCATCCGACTCACAACCCATGAAACTCTTGAAAATATGACACTGAAGGTTCCCCTCCTGTGTTTCCTGCTCTCTGTCCTCTGGGTTATTGTTTTGATGTCCCTGTGAAGTCAGCAGGTGAAGCTCTGAATACTCCAAAGTCTGCTTTGAGTGGCTGGGGCCCAAAGATAAAACAGACAGATCTTTCTATGTGGGCTCCCTCAGATGGTTTCACATGAGGGACCTGAACCCAAACCACGGCGAGCAACAGAGAGAGAGAGATGTGAATGAAGCCGGGCTGGACTACAGAGCTCTGGTCAGCCGGCAGAGGGATCGTTTTAAACATTTACTTTCTATTAAAAACACTCTGAGCTGCACTGGAGAATGAAAGCTGGCCCCAAAAGTCACTTTCTGAGGTCTAAGTCAGATCTCAAGTGTCTTGATGGCAGACAATTGGACTCGAACTCGAGTCGACTTAAGCCGCAAATGAGTCAACCCGACTCAGACTCAGGAGAAAATGTCTCCAGACTCGACCTGACTTAAGACATCATGATACAGAAAATTGCACTCAGTCTTTATATGAAGAGTCAGACAGGAGATATACGCCGCTCTTTCCTTTTAGCTTCACTTTATTGATGCTCCAGTCATAGTACACCTGTCCGTCACCGATTATTGTCCCCCACATAACACAGTACTACACACATAGGTTCCTACCACACACCTGCTTCTGCTACAGTGATGATCAGTGGGCAGGGTGCGCGGGACGTGGGTTTCAAACTGGCAACTGCTATGTCTTCTGTCCGCAAAGTTATTTTCTTTGCATATAAAGAATTTCAATCAGATGGAAAAAGAAGACATGCCAAGTGCACGACCTGCAACACTTCGATAAGCAAAAAAGAGGACACAACATCAAACTTTATCCACCACCTGAGGACACATGAGGCCAAGTAAGTGAAACCTGCAAACAATAGCCAGTTGGCTAACCTTCCTGCCATAGGTCAATACGGCAGGAACGACCTGTGGTCAATATGAAGCTAGCAAAGCTAACATTAGTAAAGAGGGTGTTCGTGTGTTTTATATCAAATATGTCATTTCTTTAATGTAGCCTTTCCCATTTACCTAAGTCTAAATGATCAGACCTGTAATGTCTTAATGGATAAATGAACAGCTTTATACTGCTTTAATCCAGGCAGACTAGTCTGATGCTTTATTTTTTACATTGACCTTGGGAAGATAATGTTTCTCTCTTCAATATAAAAATCTGAGTGCTTTTTGGGTGGACTGGGGAACAATGGTGAGGGACTCAACCCGTCATAACCTGTGACTTGACTCGACTCGACTTGCCCACAACAGAAAAAAACTCAAGACTTGCTTGAGACTCGGATCAAATAACTCGAGACTTGCTTGGGACTCGGATCGGAGGGACTTGGGCAATTTTCTGCTTGATGGCAGCATCAATTCATAGATTAAATAATAGAAATAACCCAATTAAAAAGACTAAAGCAGTTCTGTTGAACATAAACATGCTTCAGGGTCTTCAGGCTTCACCCCCTCTGCACAGCACATTCAGGCCTTCTCTGATCAGAGCGGTGCAGCAGCTCTTCTTCAGGTGTAGAGTAGCTGTACCGGGTGGTGTTAAGGGCTTTTTGTATTGCCGTAGGTGCTCAGCGTAGGCTGGAAGATGGACTGTTTTCTCATGGAGTTTCTTGAGCTGTAGTTGCTCTGATGTCATGAAGTGTAGTTCTGGAGTGCACCAGAGTGGATAAAGGAGACAGCTGTTGATCATCAGACACAGATGATCAACAGTTATGGCCGGCGATGGAGGTTGACGTAGCAAAGAGGAAACTGATTTACAATAGCCCAGTTTCCACCAAGTGGTCCGTATGGATCGGCCCGGTTTCGCTCAGGCCAGATCTGCGAAGTCTGATTCTGTTGCGTTTCCACAGCCAACTGAATCGAACTTGGTAGGCGGCGTCAAAGCCGGATGCCGATAACATGACGTCATAGCAGCGTGACACCGTGTACCCGGCTATTAAATAAAGACAAAGAAGAAAATGAGACACAGAAAAAAGAGTAACAATGGAAGACATCCAGCAGTTCTTCTTTTGTGTCATCAGCATGTGGCTTTTTGTTACGAAGTACAACCAAGCTTTGTTTCAGAGAAGGCTGTGTGCCGCAAGAGTTATCTCATGAAGATGAGTGGAGATTTTAACATGGCGGGGTTATGTGTTGTTCTTTATTACCACTGTTGCACGGAAGTGACGTCTCCTTCGACCAATCAGCGGACTGCAGTGTTTGTAGCTCCACCTTCTGGGGTTGGATCGGTATGCTTGGCATCCGAACAGAAGGTCCCAAAAAGTAGGATGGTACGGATTGCTTGTAGGGGTCCTGTCCCGGTTTTAGGCTATGGAAATGCCACAAAAAGCAAGCCGGACCGAGCCGAAACGCACTCAACTATTTGGTGGAGACTCGGCTAATCTCTAAACTGCTTTGTGGTAATGGGGATGTCTATATCCATAACTATAGATGGTTAGAGATACGGAGGCTGTGTCATGGGAGTTGATGGATGGTGAGGCTGGTTGAGCTTACCAGATTTTTTATTATTTTTTTATTTTTTTGTGGCAGATTTACTTCGTTTTGCTATCAGGAAAATTTTAAAAACAATTATTTGGTCAAGAAAAACCAGACCAAATAACAAGTCATATGAATTTTTAGTTGAATGGTATCTTCTTTTTTTGTTTCATTTAAATCTTACAAAAAAAAAAAAAAACATTTTTGTGAAGGTAACTTCAGCTTCATTGCTAACCTCAAGCTGTATTCACACATGCACCCATCAGGTTTTGTGAAACTTTAGGCAGACGGCTCCTAATTTCCTCCAAAGTTTTTTAAGACATATTAAAAGAATGACGCACTTGTTGGAAAATTCCTTCGAGACTGCTGTCTGCTGCCATGATGAAAAGTTTGGCTTCATATCAATAATCCCTGTTTACATCATCAACAACACAGGCGAGACAATGCCAGACAGAAAACACAATGACGCCGTCTTATTACAAGCACAGACTTTTATTGACAGCTGTGCGTCTGTCACATCATGGAAGCATCACCTCCCTCTCTTTTTTGTTATCCTGAATATTTTCTGCAGCAAACTCAGCCGTTAGTGCTCAAGTCAGCCAAAAGTCTGCTGGAGACTCTGAAAGGTGAAGTGCTTGAACAGGTAAAGACTGCTGCATAAGGATGGTTGTCCACTCAATCTGTTTTTATCAGCTGATTAGCAACAACATTTAGAAACACTTGGCCAACAGTCACCTGTCGCCATAGGAGCTAGCATACAAACCAATGTGTGTTTTATCCATCAGTCATCACTCTGGAGTAATCTATTTATGTATATTAATTAATCTAATTAATCTATTTTTTAATCTCACTTAAAAATTGCTGAAAAAAGTCTCAACCAATGCATAAAAACTTTCCAGCTTTAACGGCCCAATCAGGAGACAGAGGCGGAGCTGAGGATGTGACGACAACAGGAAGTGACTGCATGTTTGAAAACAGCGGCGTGTAAAAGTGATCTCCATAAATGCAGAAAGATCTGCAGTTTTATCAGAAATGGACTCCAATTCTCTTAAAGGAGAAGAAAAGAACGTCACTTCAAGCTTTCTTATGGAAGATCATGATTTTGCTCTTCTCCTGACCGGAGATCACTGCTGGGAAACAGAGAGACGCGGAAATGCTGCGCTAACAACACCGAGCCGTAGTCATGGTTACCCTATGATATCAAATATGTCCTCCTCAGAAGTTTACCGGGAGAACTTGGTGGGTTTTGTTTTTGATGAGATTCATGTCACATGTGGCAGATGACACATGTGTGGAATCATTTAAAGGTGCTATGAGGAGAATCTATTTCCGGCGACATAAAGACTCTGCTACTGTAAAGAAAGACGTGACCCAAGCCAAAGTGTGTGTTTGTTGTGATTCTAATGCATGCAGCTCAGACCTTCCTCAGAACTCTGCATTGATTTACAACTTCTTTTTTCAACAACTTACAGGATGCAAAGCCACAAGGTAATGTATCTCTTTCTAGTTACGTAGCGGTAGTTTTTGATGTGTGACAACAAGCAGTTTTTGGAAAACTTATTATCGTAGTTTTGTAGCCGGCTATATATCCCTACATACAGCCTGGTGCTCTAAGACGTGTCTGAATAATATAAATTTGCTCTAGTTTTAATTGTCTTGTTCCTGAAGTTGAGTATCCAGGCCAGTCCAGCCCTGTTTGACCCGACCGCGAAGCTAAGGAATAGCATTTATAGATAACCTATTTTGATGCTATAAAACTCATCTTAAAGTGTGTATTTCCATCAGGCATATATCTAAAAGGGAGACTTTTTTGTAATTACTTAGAAACCACATAGCATCTTTAATGTAAGATAAGATGATGGTCTAAGGACTGACGTACTCGAAGTTTGAGCTAACGGCTAAACAACAGGGTGTAGCTGCTACGTAATACTGTGGCTTGGTGTGATTGGTCTGTGAAGAGTGTGATGGGCAGACTGATCGACCAATCACCAGCTGCCCTTGGTATTTTAAGGTGTTACCCACTGAAAACACCAAAACAGTGAAATCAGATTAAGAATTAGATTAACAAGATTAAAAACATAGCACGCTAATTATGACTGCAATTAATTAATCTAAATTAACGTGATAATTTGACACCCCTACATAAATGTATATCTTATTGGCCCCTACAGACGGTGGCCGAGAAGGGTCAAACCCGCTGCAACGCGAAAACAGCTGCAAGTCGAGAAGAGCGGCCGAGAAGGGTCAAACGCGCTGCATAGAGTCAAACGCAAACACAGATGAAACTCGTTGCAAGAAGAATGCGGTGCAAATGAATAAAACGCGGTGCAGGAATAAAAGCAAAAGCATCCTCACCAAACACGCTGCATTCAGGGAAATGATGCAAATAAACAAACTCACTAAAATATGTAAAGTAGGTACAAAAACACAAACGCGAGGCAAAGTGTAAACGAGGTACAAAAACACAAACACCATGAAAGAACAAAAGCAAATGCATCCTCACCAAACGCTCTGTGATTAGGGAAACCCCGCCAAGCACAAAACGATGAAAAATCTGAAAGCAACAGCAAAACCAAAACAGCTGCATGACGACTCGCTTCGTCGGAAGTTTGCCAACCTGAAGGGGGCGCTGTCAGCCTCAGAGACACACGGAGGCGAGGAGACAGCTGACTGGATTTCCGTTCAAAACAGCGGGAGGATACAGTTGATGGAGGAAAGTTACGCCTGAGCACGGTAATGTGATGTCATTTAATTATACTGTAGGCCAGGGGCGGACTTAGTCATATGGGGGCCCAAGGCAAACCCAGTCATTGGGGCCCTTCATATCCCTGTACTGTGCTGATACATTTTTTTTTAATTATTTGTATTAATTTTTCCAACTTATGGGATGGGTGCAGAGAAAAAATAAACAAGGAAATTATAGATATCAAACAAGGGTCGTCTCCAGACTGTAATAAACCTTAACAGTGAAAAAAATGTCTCCTTAAAAAACAAAATGTTAGAGACAAAGTTTCCATCCCTACTCAGATAACTCATTCAGTCTTAATCATTCACAGCACAAGAGACAAGATAGTATGGAGTAGTGAGAGTGCCAAATTACAAAAATAAATCATAAAAGAATAAATAAATAAATGAATAAATAAATCAATCATATAAGAATCCATAAAAGAAATGGCTAATAAAAGTAGAAATATAAAGACAAATAAAAAAATAAGTAGAAAAGTGCCTAATAAATAAATAAATAAGTAAATGAATAAATAAATAAAAGAATAAATCAATCAACGATAAATAAATAAATAATACTTTTATTAGCCTTTTCTTTTAAGGTTTTTTTTTTTTATATCACTTTATGTAGCTACTTTATTTATTAATTCATTTACTTCTTTAATTATTCATTTACTTCTTTATTAAGCACTTTTCGACTGTTTTTTTTTATTTGTCTTTATATTTCTGCTTTTATTAACCTTTTCTTTTATGGATTCTTTTATCATTTATTTATTTATTTATTCTTTTATAGATTTATTTTTGTAATTTGGCACTGTCACTACTCCATAAGATAGATCTAGGATTGACAAGAAGAAGGGAAAAAACTAAAATTAAATTAGATTAAATAATAATATGAAAAGTAAACAGGGTTAGTAACTCAGTATTTCATTGGTTTTCAGCATGCTGATACATTTTTATTATTATTTTAATCCTAACCAGGTAACAACGAAACTAAATGAATTTCTTTAAATTCTGTAATTTAGTTCAATTTTGACAGAATGTGAGTTTTTTAATTAGTCCTGCTTTTGAAGTCTGCTACAGTTTTCTGACAGCTTCAGTTACAAACCCATGTTTCTATGTCCTCCACATCCAGGGAATAATATTTATGACCAAAAAAAGATTTGGAATTTAAATGTTTATGATTACTGAGCCTCTGAAAGGACATCAGCAAAATTAAATGAGAAGTTTATCCAGTGCATGGACCTTAAGCTTTACTAAGTGTCATATAATTGGAAAAGTTATGAATTAAAGTATTTTACAGGATATTATGACTTAAAATAAAGCTAATGCCATCAAATGTATGAGGTCTACTGACAAAATGATTATAAAATACGGGTGTTGATCTCCTCTACTTCTTACTATAGCGTGTGAATTAAGACTAAAACAAAAATAACTGCTTTGAATCAATTAAAACTTAATACATTTTTGTGATGTTTGGGGGCCCCTTGACATCTTGGGGCCCCAGGCAATTGCCTGTGTTTGCCTAATGGTAAGTACGCCGCTGCTGTAGGCCAATCTACACCAATCATCTGTTGCTCATCAGTAGGCAACACTGCAGTTTGCATGACGTGTATTTTCTTTTTTATTTACCTCAGAGTCGATACAGATATAACTACGCTGCTGCAAATTTCATGTTGTGCCTGTTGATGATGACTGCTGTTAATAAGATGTGGTGAATGATCTCCACTGTTTTTGTAGAAGGCATCACATTTCTAGTTTGTACTGATCTATCTTCTTGTTCCAGGCTACTATGTTTTGCCCTTATTGTGGACAAGATCTTGGAACTATTCAAGTGTTTTGTGGCTCATGTGGCTCTAATGTGCAATTTTTGGCAGAAGAAGCAGACAGTAAGTGGAATTTTAAGTATAAAGGATATAAATTTAAGTAAAATACTGATATGATAACCATAACTGTTCAAGTCACAATGTAAAATGCATAAGTGTCAATAAGATTGTACCTTGGTCCTAGTTAACCTAATTTGTGACAGCTTTGATTCACTGAGGTGCAGATACAGTAGAGTGTTTCACTGATATAGGGTAGAATGAGTACTCATGCAGATTCTGACTCCAACCTCCTAAAATATTCAAATTCTAATAAAACTCATTTTCTCTTTCTATCCCATTTTATGTTTGGCAGGGTCAGCAGCAGTCCCCACAGAAGAGGATTTAATTCAGAATTACTTTAGTCAAAACTACAGCTATGCTGAAATTTTGGATTTTTTGGCTTCAAAACACAATATTCACATGAGTCTTTCCTCCCTAAAGAGGAAGCTGAGAAGTTTGTCCTTATCCAGGCAAAAAGACTACACTTCTCTTGCCACAGTTCGTGTTGCCATACAAGAAGAGCTAAGGGGTCCTGGTCAACATTACGGCTACCGTTCAATGTGGCAGACACTGCGCCAGAAGTACTCCTTTACAGTTAAGAGGGATGATGTCATGGCCCTTATGAGAGAACTTGACCCACAAGGAAGTCAACTTCGTGCAAGTAGACAATTTGTAAAAAGAGTTTACAGTGCTGATGGACCAAACCATGTCTGGCATGTGGATGGTTATGATAAATTAAAGCCCAATGGTTTTGGATTAAGTGGCTGCATAGATGGGTACTCTAGAAAAGTGCTGTGGCTAAGATGTGGAGCAAGCAACAATAACCCAGGGGTCATTGCTCAATACTATCTGAACTATCTGTCAGAAAATAGAATCATGCCAATGCGACTTCGCACGGACTGTGGTACTGAAAATGGCACAATGGTGGCAATCCATTGTGCCTTAAGATCAGCTCACACTGATGACCATGCTGGGGCTGCAAGCCATTTGTATGGTTCTTCAACAGCAAACCAAAGGATTGAAAGCTGGTGGTCATATTTCCGCAAACAGAGGTGTCATTATCATTTGTATTCATTATCATTCTACTATTCCTTTCTCAGTGTTTTGCAAGCTAGAAATATATTTTTTTAAATTCAACATTCAAATGCCCATAAAATCAGACATGGACACATATTTATTCAGAACATTGTGGTCCTTGCACATTTATTGCTCTTTGATGAACAAATTACATTCATCATTAAATCCAAACATTTTAGAAATTTTAAACCAAACACTTGCGATATATGTATTATTAATATGAAGAAGGTTTGTGTTTCCAGGTCTCAATTTTGGATGGACCTTCTGAATGATCTGCAGGAGAGAGATCTGTACAATGGCAGTCATGAGCACACATGCCTGCTGCGATTTGTGTTCATGGATGTGCTACAACGAGACCTTGACGAATGCAGACTGCACTGGAACACTCATACAATAAGACCAGTTAAACAGTCTCGTTGTCCATCTGGGAAACCAGACGTCATTTACGAACTACCTCACAGGTTAGTTTTCTGTGGTAACTTCCTTTTGTCTCAAATACTAACATAAAGACTATCGACAGTAAAGTAAGTTATCAAAAAGATTTAACTAATCCTCTCACTTTGATAAGAAGATACAGGATTGAATTCAACAAAAACAAAACGGATGATGTCACATAACATTAAGACTATTTTTCACTCCAGGTTTGGTGGAAGTGACTGTGGGTTTCCAGTTTCTCTGGAGGAACTGCAGCCATTTCAGACTGAGGTAACGCAAAGTCCATGTGGAGACCACCATCTCCAGTTTCATTTTGAGGACCTACAGGGACAATGTGGTCAAATGGAACCAATGACCTGGGAGACCTGTGTGGAACTTTATATCAGACTGAAGAACATGGCTGACTTGTAACAGATTTGAAAGGACAGGTACAAAATGTCATACAACATGTTAGTACAGTCCAAAACCAGGGGAGTTTTTTATTCCAAAGTCCATGTCCTTTTTGAAGTTGTCATATGTCATTGACATGGGAATCTCGATTGTGTTGGCACAGGTTTTGCCACATGGGAAGCGAGACTCCCTCTGAAATACCAGCTTTGGCATTGGTTTGATTCCTGAGGGGGGCAGAGAACTGAGTCCTGTGGCGAACATCAGAATGTCTGATGCTGCGTTCACACCGGACGCGAATCGGCGTCAATGGACGCCCGTAACGCCTGCGCACCGCGCTTAACACCCGAGGCTGGACGCTGGACATTTTGACAAGCTGAGCGGCGACGCGCGTCCTGCTGCAGGCGCAGTAGAGAGCCGGAGCTTGTCGGACTCAGTGATAACCCGTGCAGGCAAATCCAGCTGGAAACGAATATTTACAGAACTTACCTTCAAAACCTGTCTCCTCAGCGACTTTCACCCAAGTCTGCTCCTTTTTGTTCTGGTCTCTGTAGAGTACACACACCAAATAGTATAGCTCTGGATGATAGCAAACAGCGCAGATAAACCTCTCCTCCATCTTTGAGAGGGGGTTTGAGCAGGAACAGGAGACCGGGGCGTCACACGTCATCAAATCAAACCTGTCTGTCTCCTCGGCGACTTTCACCCAAGCCTGCTCCTTTTTGTTCCGGTCTCTGTAGAGTACACACGCCGAATAGTATAGCTCCGGATGATAGCAAACAGCGCAGATAAACCTCTCCTCCATCTTACAGAGGGCTTTGAGCGGGAGCAGGGGGACGTAGCGTCATTCGTCATCAAATCAATGACGTCGGGGGGGGGATGTCATCGCTGATTGGCTGCCTCGCCACAGCGTCAAACGAACTGGCGTCAAACGCCTCGATGCTCGACGCCTCAAACGCGCCGGAAGCTCCAAACGCGCCGCTCCAAACACGTCCAACGTGCCGCCCGGGGCGAATCTGCGTCAAGACGCGCCTTTGCATTGACTTTGTATGTAATCTCGACGCGCGTCGATGCAAATTCGCGTCCGGTGTGAACACACCATGAGAGGGAGAGTCCAGCTTGTTCAACTGAAAGGAAAAAAAATGAACAAAAAGGCATGCATTTAAATAAATATTGAGCCTGTTATTATTTTTTACTAAAGCTGTTATTCATAAGAGTGAAAGAAATGGTAAGAACTCTGAATATGCTTTTTAAATAAACCTTCTGTGTCAAGGAGATAATCTCTCCAGAATGCCAGCACTCTGGTCTCCTCTTGGCGTTTTGTTGTTCCTTCATCACTGAGTTGGACTTCAAAAATGTTCTCAAGAGTCGTGGATGTCAGTTGCTCCACACTTGAGCACATGAAGTTCTTGAATATGGATGCATGCTGCTCCAAAGCATTTATTACATTGAGTGCTGCAAGCCCATCCTTGAACCTACAAAATATGTAATACAGTATAAAATATTACATCATGCTGTCAGAAATAATGTATTATTATTGAACATTACAACAAATGTCACAAAAAAGCTATTAGTACAAAGCATAAACACATTTGTAATGCTGTACAATCGGGTGTAAAACTTTTCGAACTTTACATTATTTTTAATTACATTAAATTTGAATAAATGTCAAGTGCATTACCGTTGGATTGAGAAGTGGTTGCGGTATATGAGGTACCACTGCATGAAATCTCCCTTTTTTTTATCTTCTTGTCCCCTAAAGCATTTGGGTACTGAAGACAGCCAGCAGTCTGCAATACACTTGAATGTCTGTCAATCACCGCATGCAGTTCATCCAGTGTTGCTGCACTTGATATCTGGAAGATAATTTACCCTACATTTAAGTGACATGAGACCAGCTCCTCATACTGAATGATAAAGATGAAAGAAATGAAACAATTTTAGTACTGTCTACACCAGTGTTTTTCCAACCTTTTTAGAGGCAAGGTATGTTCTTTTTTCTTAAAAAAAATCATGAGGCAAACCACCAACTGAAAATTATTTCGAAGTTCCACTGTCACTGCAACCAGTTGCAAAACTAATTTCTGTTTTTTAGACCCATTAGGAAAAATTAGACCACAGTGCTGAGGCACATTGGCACAGTGGTTGAAAAACACTGGCTGATGCCACGATACAGGAAGGGGGGACTTAATTAACCTAATGATCTGATAAAGTGCAAACCTGACTGTACTACAAAGGGTTGGGTGGAACAATACTTGGTTAGAAAAGGGATTTCAGGAAACAAATAAGTAAAAAAATATCGGGGGTGTAAATAGACTACAGATACTGTAGGTAGTTGAGAAATTAACACTCCAAATTTGTGAGCTCTGTTGATTTGATTACAAACCTCAAGCAAGGATGCTCTCATGTTATCATCTGTGATGTCCTCAAGTCTTGCTTCAACATCAACAGTTGATTTTCCTGTGAGGTGGTTATAGAGCATTTCCGACAAGAATCGAGGGTCTGGACCACCATGGACTATTGATGTAGCAATCATCCTCCCAACATGAAAGTATTCATCATCCCTGGCAGCTGTGGATATTTTATCACCTATTAGTGCCAGTATTTACGTCAGTTGACAAGTACCCATGAAAATGCATGACATGGATAATGTCACCATATTCAGTTAGTGCTAAAACCAGATGCTGAATGTCCTGTAAGAATTCAAAAATTACTTTCAGACATGTAATTTGCTTAATTTAAATCCAAAATAATCAAATGCTTACCTGCACAGTCAAATGTGATGAATTTCCTGTCTTCTGGGCCATCAAAGATTCTCCTTGATCTAAGGCAGTCCATCAGCAGGGTAAGGAACTCCCGTTTGGGACCACCTGTGTCCACAGCATCCTCTGCTCGCCCCTCTTCATCCGAGAATTTCACCAAAATTTCGTGGGATGGGTCATAAGATTGTCGCTTAAAGCCTCTGAGTGCTCCATCCCATATATTTGCCCTGTTGATGTTGAACCTGCTGTATGCCGTATTGCTAATTTTAGAGGCCAGTTCAGAAACAATGTCTTCGGCACTCAAACTCAAAACCTGTGGACTGTAAGATAATATTAGCATACATTATTTCCACTATTAAAGTATTAAAAATATCCAAAAATGATTCTTAATTTTCCACTTCGGGGTGGTCTGTGTGGTCATCTGTCTCAGACTCACTCTCAACAATTATGGGCGCATACAAGTTGCTGTAGTTGCTGCAGGGGGAACAGTTAATAGATTCAGCTGTAAAATGCATAGTAAACTATTTTATTTGTTTGGTTAGTAGCTTTTCAAAGGATGACAAACCAGTACTTCTAAATGTACAGTGGTCAATGGTAAATGTACAGAATTTATGTATTGGGTATAATATTTAAAAAAAAATCTTACTTGAAGGATTCGGATTGATTGGCTCTGGAGGGTCTGGGATTAGACCTACCAAATAACCACAAATGTCATTACTCCACTACTGATTATTTGATTTGTTTGTAAAGCAAAATAATCATTTGAAAATGGCTAAATTTACCCTTGCAAAATGTTTTCCATTGTTGGGCTGCTTGTTTTATCTGGAAAATCCCAGACCTGCATTCAACACATAATATAAACACACAAACAACAAATCATGCCATTTTCTAGAGGGACAGTTTAGCAAATTGGCCTCTTATCATATTGCCTTTAGTTATAATTAGATACTGTACATTGCATTTGATTATCAGTGCATGTTATTGTGAACCTGGGGGAAAGGCCAGGTTGCTTAGTGAAGAGAATAGAGGTGGTCTGTATGTGTCCTTTCACTTAATTTAGTACACTATGCAATAATGTATATCGATGTAACATTATGACACATGAATCTAATGTGTTGCAGTATATGCTGTATGTGCTCTAGGAATGTAAAGCATTTTGGAGTTGTTGGATTGAGTATTTTATGAGTTGAGGGACTCATACTGACAACCACCATTCTGTCTTCTAAGCAGCTCGTGCCTCTGCCTCTGCCCCCCATCCCCCCACCCCGCACCTATAAATATTATGTACAGTATCTAATCCTGACTATCAGTTAAAACACTCACAACAGTGTCAGAGAGAGCGCTTTTCACAGATGGCAAGTTCACATGAACAACACTGTCATCTTCACTGGAAGACTGTCCCGCTTGACCTTTGAAAAGATGCAGTAAAAAAAAATCATTACTATGGTGTTTTATGTAATTGGCAGAACCAGTCCTGCATGGATGAGATATGGGTGGAAAAACTCAAATCAAACCATGACATTTTAAAAAATGGAATCAGACTTAAAGAAAACTTACAAATGGTTTCAAAGTGCTCTGCCGTGCAAATGTAGAGTGTTATTCTCTGGTAGGCTTTCCCTATTGCCTCCTTGTACTTCTGGACAGTGAAAGAGTCGTCTGTTCCTGGGACTGTTCTCACTTCTCTGCCATAAGGGTACAACAAAACATGGACAACATCCTGCATGTCCTGGTTATAATCTATTTGCTTTTTAACAGCAGCAGCCAACAGCTGCTCTGAAGACCAGTGAGGCTGAACTTGAAGTGGGAGTGACTTCCCTCTCACAGGTTTTAGGGAGTCACCTGTCAACCTCATAACTCCAACATATATCTGCAAAAAAGCAGAAAAAAAGTTGATAAAATGGAAATTTATACACAAAACATATGTTTCCTGTGGTTGTTGTGTTCTGTATGTCTCACTATGGACCCTGAGTCTGCAGTAAAGAATACATAGTATGAGAAATTGATATGATCAGTCACTTAACAAGGTCTGGATCTGCCTTCACAACAAAATCTGAACAATCTATGCAACTTAAACAACAGATGATACCTTTGGAGATTTTTTCTTTCTGTTCACCCTGAAAGGCATGACGTTTCTTTGCAAAGAAAGACTTTCTCTCCCTCTCCTTAATTGCCCTAAACTTGAAAAAAGCTTCAGTGGATGAGCTCCCTGCTGAAACACACCCACCCACACACACACACACATTCACACACCCACACAGGAATGACATACTGCGTTGCTCTTATTTAGTTATTTTATAGTTGAAATTATTTTCTGGACTGTCATTTCAGTGCTAATGCCAGTTGCCGAACCAGCATTTTAACTACCCATCGAATAATTTAATTCATTAAAACTGTTTACCTGCACTGGTGCTAGCTTGTGCAACATCCACATGTACACTAGTGGCAGGCGTTTCCTCGTGGACCTGCTTCAAAAACTTTATGTCTTTGCCACATACAGAGCAAAATGCAGGGGAAGCTGTGAGTGCAGAGCCACAAAATGGACAGTACATCTGCAAGGTGAAAAAAGACAGGGTTGGAGGATTGGGAAAACACGACGATTGCTTTGAGTATCAATCTCTAATCCTATTTGGTCGCTCGCAGGCATGCAATATGCAGGGTAGTTATATCTATATCGACTCTGAGGTAAAATAAAAAATAAAATACACGTCATGCAAAGTGCAGTGATGCCTTCTGATGAGCAACAGATGATTGGTGTAGATTGGCCTACAGTATAATTAAATGACATCACATTACCGTGCTCAGGCGTAACTTTCCTCCATCAACTGTATCCTCCCGCTGTTTTGAACGGAAATCCAGTCAGCTGTCTCCTCGCCTCCGTGTGTCTCTGAGGCTGACAGCGCCCCCTTCAGGTTGGCAAACTTCCGACGAAGCGAGTCGTCATGCAGCTGTTTTGGTTTTGCTGTTGCTTTCAGATTTTTCATCGTTTTGTGCTTGGCGTGGTTTCCCTAATCACAGAGCGTTTGGTGAGGATGCATTTGCTTTTGTTCTTTCATGGTGTTTGTGTTTTTGTACCTCGTTTACACTTTGCCTCGCGTTTGTGTTTTTGTACCTACTTTACATATTTTAGTGAGTTCGTTTATTTGCATCATTTCCCTGAATGCAGCGCGTTTGGTGAGGATGCTTTTGCTTTTATTCCTGCACCGCGTTTTATTCATTTGCACCGCATTCTTCTTGCAATGCGTTTCATTTGTGTTTACATTTGACTCTATGCAGCGCGTTTGACCCTTCTCGGCCGCTCTTCTCGACTTGCAGCTGTTTTCGCGTTGCAGCGCGTTTGACCCTTCTCGGCCACCGTACCTACATGACCCTGAGCCACAGAAAGAGTTGTGCAGTAGTTGTTTGGAGCAAGCTTGAAGCTTTGTGCCTACTCATTTTTAAACACTCACATCCATGGACACTAATCACAGTGTACTTCATTTGGTGCAAAATAGGAAAGACACCTGCGCCGCATGACAAAATAGTTTGTAAAATCCAGGGCTGGCTCATTTTCCTTCAAATTAACTTCAGCCAGGACTCTCTTCCTGCATTTATTCTCCTTTTTCTTCATGTTAAGTTCAGCCATTTCAAAGGTCCTCTCCAGCAGAGACTAAAAAAGACCTAATAAAATGTCAGGTTTACACTTGTGTTCACATCAACCCTGTTCATTAAGGTGTAGCTGGAGGAGTAGAGGCACGATGGAGGCTGATCCGCACCAGCGTGTGGAAAAAACCTTCCACATCCAATCACAGAATGAAAAGCTGTCATTAAACATCCTTTCATAACTTGATTGAATCTGCATCAGGAACTGTCCCCACTTACCTGTTTGAAAGCATCCATGCTGACAGTTGTGCTGCTCCTGTTCCCATTTGTAATTTAATGATAGCTTTTAAAATTCAAAGCAGGTCGGGGAATATACTGGCTGCTTCGTAACGTGATTGTTTTGTTTCTATAGGGACTTGGTTTACAGCATGTGTTGGATAAAACAAATGAGAAATCATAAAGTCAGTGCGGGGATTTACACTTAAGAGGAAATGCAGCACTTTCACATTCCAGGCTGCGTTATCCATTTGCCCTTTTGTTTTTATTGTGTTTTCTTGTGGATGCTTTGGTCTTATTCCACAGGAATCCTCACTAGAATAAAAACATATTTAACTTGTTTTGTTATTTGTTTTCGTTCACCCTCTGATTTTCTCTCCCTCACGTGTGGAAGCCTTTCAAGAGCCGTTTGCTGTGTGTGAAGACACAGACAAAGACGAACGAAGCAGCATCTGACGTGAACTTTTGAACATTTCCACCAGGAGAGCTCAAACCTGCAGTCGAGCAGATGTGACAGAGAGTCTCTAAAAACCCGTCAGACTTTAGAGGAGGGAGAGAACATGAAGGTGAGATGACACAAAGCGCACTGTAGGGACGAGGACGAGGCTTCACCGCCGTTCACCGGCTGTTATAACTTTTGAGAAGCCGCAGGCACTTTGTTAACGATGTCATTTACACACACTAACGCACACACACACACTCATCCTGTTGTTTCCTCTTAATTGGACTGTGTGACACTGATCCAAATATATCAGCAGCATACGTAACCATCCTTACGATGAGCTGGTGCACTCAGACCGGATCAGGATTTCGATCAGGCCCAAAAATCCAACCTGACTGCCCACGGACATCTTGACTAGGGATGTATACCGTGGACCGGTACTTTCATGTCCCTAATTGGGTCGGTACCCAAACACTGTTAAGAATCTGGAAAAATGGTACTGTTATCGGTACTTAAACGTCTCTTCAACTGCCACGTAGTTATGATACTACCTCAAGCATGCTCAAGCATGTCAGCGAGGGCTAAGCACTCGAAGGTTTGGGCTCAGAAGTTGCTTCCAAGGGGGGAAATACTAGCAACATCACCAAACACTTGGAGCGCGCACATAGTATAAAGCTAAAGGAGTGTGGGCTGTTTGATTGCTATAGCATCACGAGTAGAGTTAGCAGCCCGGCTAACACTAAAGACTGCAGCACCATCAGAGACAGAGACTCTATTATCCTCCCCCGCGGTAAAAACCCTGCTGAAAACAACACAGTCACACGGGGTCAAACTCTTGAAGAAGCGTCGCTGCACTCGACCGTATAATTTGGATGAAAAGCCGATGGCACAGCTCTCCTCAGATGATTCGGAACTGTTAATGTCCGCTCGGAGAGCAGTGGATGTGACTGACGGTCAAGCTGCGCTCTCAGGATGAAAAGGTCCACTGCTCCAGGCGCCCTGATGTGCTGCTACACTCAATATTTACATTCAAATATTTATTTACTATTCGGTTACGGATATTTATCCTCATATTCGAACGGTTATTCGAATATAAAGTCAGAGACAACAAACCTATAATCAAAATCATAATCAAAATCAGACTAAAATGTAAGTCTTGAGTCTGCTTCTTTAATAATAATACGTTTTTCTAACAGAAGGATTAACTGTTACGTAGGTGGACCTCCATGTTGAATTTTAGGATATGACAACAGCTTTCTGCTTGAGCAGCTCACATCTCCAGAATGATTTCCCCTGCTCTCTCTCATCTGCTAACGGGACTGTTAAATGGGCAATGATACTAAGTTTGACAAACACACAAAAATGTATATATATATATAGTCTGAATCTGACTTTAGACCATGGGGACGATTCATTTGGCATTTATGTAAAAGTAAGTTTTTTAATTACCAACCAAAGCGACTTGAATCATCATCAGGAACAGATGAGAACATTCCAGTTCCCAAGCTTAGGTAGAACAGAATAAATTGTTTGACACCTCCATAATTCAGTTTATATAAATATACAGATGTGGACACATATGGCCTCCTGGTTGGCTCTTGTAGCTCACATTTGGAGCTCGTCTTGGTTTGAGTCCAGTCGATGGAACCTTCTCTGCACATCGTTTCCCACTTTTGTCCTTTTTCTCCACAGTCCCATAATCTGCCGACTTCATGGAAAAGTTTCAGCCCTGAGCAGCAAAGTCATGTTTTATAGGACAGTCTGTCTTTGAAGCTGTAAAGATTTGGTAAGCAGCATCAGTGGTGTAGTCTGATACTGACGGCCTAAATACATAGAAGCTCCAACCATCAGTAGGTGAATGGGTGTGAATGTGTAGAGACCTGCAGCAGCTTTGAGTCGAAAAAGACTAAAAAAGTCCATTTACCATTTACTACTCAGATTCACTCTGAGCATTTCTGTTCATATTAACATGAATTCAGATAAAATGTCTGTTATTGATGGATTTGTTTTAACTTTAATTTAACCAGTTTCTGAATGTTGTCTTTTAACAAAGAAGTTAACTAACGTTTGATGCTCCAGCAGCAAAGACTTCCCCGAGGCATCAGTGTTTATTTTCTCTATTCAGTCTGAGCATCGATAATGTCCACCTCCTCAGCTTCTATTTTAGTCTTTTTTTAATTGTTCTGCTGCAGACGCTGACGAAGAACAAAGAATATCACTGTTGAATGCAATAATTTACAAACTAAGCTGCCACTTCATACAGATTTAAGGCATTTACAGACTAAGAAAATGTGTTATTATTTACAAAGACTCAGGAGTCAGCTGGAACATGGAGAGGTAAGACAAATAGACCTTAAAACATTTCAAATCTTTTCAAAGCTCATTTACACCAAAACCCACCCATACCCATTTGCTATATATGTATTTATTTATAACACAAGGATGCAAGGAACCATCGTTGCTGTTACCAAGATAAATGAGCAGTTTTTGTGAATTTTAAAGATGGATGAAAAATCAGGCTGAACGTTGTCCTTGTTAGAAACTTTAATGTTGTTTTAAACCCTTCACTGTAGCAGGAATCTGTCATGTCAGTGCAGATTACAACCATCTGAGTCTTTATAAAGAAGTTAAAGATAATTGTCTTTGCTTAATGTTACTGGAAGGAGCTAATGAAACAGAGGAACATGACAACTTCTGCACTTTAAAGGGATAGTTCAGGAGGTGGGGTTGTATGAGCAGGGCAGTTGCTCGGAATTCTGGGAACCCTGAAAGAATATTGGTGTGGGCCCCTCTACCCCATTCATTACAACCTTCGATTTTCCTGTTTTTCAGTGTTCTTGACTGTGCCTGGTGTAATAACACCCAATTTGTTTCCTTTTTTACAAGTAGCGACTTAACAAGCCAGAGTATTATTATGTAAATTATGTGTTATTGGTTGTCTTATTCTCATTTAACTGATTTGCAACATGCTATTACACCTCTGATTGCAAATAAACTTTCAATGGACCACTCAACAAATAGGTAGCCGCTGATTCTGGAGCAGCAGAGCATCAAGGTTTATTGTTCCATTGTGTATATTAGGCTACATTAAATAAACATTAAATATGTTTCATGGAAAACCTGATGTGGAAATAACCTATTCATGGAAAAAATCTAAATGGGCTTCTAAGTACCATAACTCTAAGTGGACAGCTTCACTTTCCCAGAGAAAAAATACTTTTAAACAATTCAAAAGTCAGTGTTAACTGTCCAAAATTCTAAATAGTCTTTTTTCTTTGTTGCTGTCAGCTCTTATGCTGTCTTTTGTTTTATGTTGCTATGGAAACAAACAACAACAACAAAACTTTGAACATTGATTTTTTTGTATTGAGACTACTCAAATGTCCCACTAACAACACATTTACAACACATTGAACACATCATGGTAACGTTACTGACCTTCGTCAGATGCTCATAATTACTGAGCAGAACCTGAATGCATCATAATACAATTCAATGCAGCCTCTGAGTGGGCGCATACTGGAGCACTGTCCGACAATATGGGTGAAACACACAATTACTGCAGTAGCCTCTGAATTAGTAACAAATTAGTAGTAATTAGGAACTGGCGATTTTTTTTAATGAACTGACGACTTGTCCAGAGTGTAGCGCGGCCAGATGACAGCTAACGTGGGCTCCAGCCTGCGCCCCTTCAAAGGTAAGCTGATGTTGCAGACATTAAATGAATGAACAAGTAGGCGGTGTTTCAGCCGCCTTCGGTAGTTTTACTCTCACCGTTCTTTTGATGTTCTGGGCCCCTGCTCTGCTGTTTGTACTCCTGGCCTCCTTTTCAACTCTTTTTTGGTGTCCAGACTTGTGTTTTTTGGGGGCCATCCTAACCCTGCTGGAGTTCGCTCGCGCTCACTTACTTTCGCTGAGGAAGAACGACTGTTGGTGTGGACCAAACCATTTTTTAAGAAGGGGCAAAGACGGTTATTGAAATAATTAAAATTAGAAAATTGCATGCCTTGTGGCTTTGATTTAATTCGGATTCATTCGTATGAATATATATTATTTCCGTGTATGTATAATAATTTTGTCATAGAAGCTACTGGGGGCTGTGTGTGGGCCCTAGAGGGCTGTGGGCCCTTATAATCGTCACCACCTTTACCCCCTATACGACGGCGCTGTGTATGAGCTCCATGTGGCCACGAAGTACATTAGATACAGTAGAAAGCTCTCTCCCCTCCCTCAGTAAGACACAGACTGTAAGAGTTGGTGATGAAGACAAAGACGCTAACAGGAAAGTAACGTGCCGAGAGCAAAGGGTATTTTCTCCACCTACAAGAACTCAAATCAAAAAGTTTAAGAGGACGCTACTTATGAGTGTTTTTAAGTGCATTAACATTTCAGAAATATAAAGTTTATCTGGCCCTAAGCCAACTCACGTCATGTATCCCTCCGCTAAATCACTCTGCCTCCCTCTCAGCTGATAAAACACAAGCTAGCAGCTTCAGTAGCGTCGTGTAACTTTTATAAAGTATCATGTTTCTTTTGGTTTTTAATCTAAGCGCTGTGATAAATAGACAATGCAGGAAATTAAAAAAGGGATAATTATGACATCGCCAATTAAGTTCCATTCACTTTGGAGTCAGGAGGATACCTGTATGAACCGGAGTTTACAGAAGACGAGCTGCAAAAGATGGAGACGAACAGACCAAAAGGAAAACAGAGGAAACATCCACGGACACTGGACATCAAGAAAGAGTCGTAAAAAAACAGTGATGCAAATGTTTGACCTGGGAATAGGTGATACGGACGGCGGGACTACTCGTCAGACTTCCCTGCTGTTCTGAGTTTTGTGGACATTCTTCAATTTCCTGAAGACAAACTGTAAAAACGTCCAAACCTGAAGGACCTAATGACAGTTTCTGCTCAATCAAATCAGACTACTTGTGTATGTGTCTCTCTCTCACACACAAACACACACACGCAACAATTACTGTGTACTTGCCTGTAATATATATTTAGATGTATATATAGAGAGATAGATGTATAGATCTGTACACACATCCTGTCAGGTAACAGGTAATGACAGATGCATTTGCTATAAGATTTAACTGTATGCCCTCGTTATGCAGAGGAATATGGTGCAAGCTGAGTTCTCCATGATGCACATCTGTTTCTGAATCAGGAGAAGCATCACAAGAACATATCTCAGAAATATTTGTCATATAATGTGCTTTCAATTAGTCTACAACAGGCGTCTGAAGCTGCTAGCTTACTACGGCGGAGTGATTTAGCGGAGGGATACATGACGTGAGTTGGCTTAGGTCCAGAAAAACTTTATATTTATGTAATGTTAATGCACTAAAAAACACTCATATGTAGCATACTCTTAAACTGTGGTATTACTTTTTTATTTAAGTTCTTGTAGGTGTTACACCACTCAAGCGACAACGACATGGTAAGGAAATAAGTTCCCCTTTATTACTTCACAGCAGGACACAAGACCGTCAAAGGCACATTTTTACAGCAACCCGGACTCCGAATCTCCACAGGAGAAGAGAGAAAAGAAACTTTTCTTCTTCCACCTCTTAGCTGTCAGTCATTTGTCATTAACTCTGCCCCCTGCTGGCCAGCATAAAACATTAAACATACTCAACTTATAGTGAATGTCAGTGAATTAAATGCATATAGAATCAATTAACTATAAAAGAAAATATAATTTTCTTCAGGTGCTACATAGGCAGAGAAAATACCCTTTGTATTTGGTACTTTCCTTCATCACAGACTCTTACAGACTGTGTCTTACTGAGGGAGAGGAGAGAACTTTCTACTAAATCTAATGGACTTAGTGGTAATATATAACTTCAACTAAACTAAACCTCAGCTCATGGAGAAATGCTTTATACCTCTTCAATAAATGTGTTTTACTTCCCAGCATAGAGTTTATTATTTTAGCCTCATGTAGCCCCGTCCCTTCAGATCAGGCTGTTTCCAAAGGGGAGGGAAAAAGCATCAGTAGGGATGGGAATTAATACGATTTTATCAGTACCAATGCTGTTAACGATCCTGCTAATCGATCCAATTCTTTAAAGATTCTCTTATCGATTCCTGCAGATTTTGTATGTGGGCATATGTTGGTCTGACTTTCAGCAACAACAATGTCAAACACATGTCACAGCATCGTGATCTGCTTCTACAAGTTGCTGGTGTTTCCACTCAGTTAAAGTTGTGTAGTAGTCTGAACCCTGTCTATAGAACGGAATTGATAAAGGAATTGGTTACAAAAAGATTAATGATATCGATTCTTTGATGGAGCTGTTAACGACTCTCAACTGGAATTGGTTTTCGATTCCCATCCCTATACATCTGATCCTCTCGAGACAGTTTTTTAACTTTTGGGAAGGTTAAAGTTTACCTATATATTGTAATGCATCTGTTCCCAATGACAGAAAAATGTTAGCTTCCAAAATCAGGTATTAATTTTGTATTAATTCGTCCTGAAATGTACAAATCAATTATTAACTGAATTTTGGGGGCTTTAACCCTTAAAAGCCAGAATGTTAACATAATATATTGAACTTTGAATAAAGAAAAAAAGGCTTTCCCTTTACTCTCTGACTTTAAGAGACTGATATAGTAACACTTGTTATCCTCGGATGAAATCAGAGTCCTCTGAATGCCTGAGTGTGGACTGTAGTATTGATTAAATCTGAGACGTATTAATGAACATTTTGTGGTTATGGAATAACCTCTCAGGGAGATGGGGATGGTTTGTATTCGGGATTATAAATAAACATGTTTGGACTTGAGTTTCTTTCTTTTAGAAAGATGGATTGTTGCATTTCCACTGACGTTAGAGCAGTGAAAATAAAAAATCATTTCAGCTGTTTTAATCAGGATGTTATTTTCACTGAAGGTCTCCTAATAAATCAGCCCGGCTATTCTGGATTTAAAAGATGATTTTTAGGGGAGTGTTAAGAGACCGAGCGATTGTTGATTTCTGTTTTTTGGTTGTGGTGGCATTTAGCAATTAAGTCTCACATTTTCTGCAGCAGTTAAGAAATGTGCAGAATTTTCCCAGAAGTTCTTCCTCCAAATTTTGAACCAATTAAAAAATGACCGACATTGTTGCACATATATGTTTGGAATTAACCAATTAAATTATCACCAATTTTCCAATAGTTTTCAAAGTCAGAGAAATCTTCAATTGTTCGGCACCATGACAGAACCATTGTCATGTCAACCAAAGTAGCTGTGATTGGATAGTTCCTAACTTGTCTCTACTTCCTAAATGACCAAATTAGGTCTGATTGGATTAAGTCTGTCAGACATGTTAGTCTAGTTTTTATTTGTTGATGAATATGTCAGTTTAGTTTGACTTGTTGTCCATGTGCTCTTGTTTTTATTAGCTACTGTCGAAGTTTTCATTAGAGGAAAAAATGTTGATGAAAACTAACATGAAAATAATAAAAACAAAAGTAACTCTGCAGGACATGGGACCTTTAAAGGCTTTAAATCTTTATATTTCTGCTGTGTTGTTTGGATACTTTCTCAAATGTCTTGCACAGTTATATTAAACAATAACTGTAAGTCATTGCTCCTCTTTAGTCCATATCCTACCTGTCTACAGGTTTGTTTATTCTCAACCAGCAATTCAAGAGTTTTATTGGTTGGAAGGTGTAACCTAACAGACTTCTTATCTCACCATTAACCCAAGTCTTATCATCACAACTGCAGTTTTACCAAAATGAGAGCTCAAATAGCTCTAAAACTAGAAAAAAATTAAATACCTAAGCTACATCAAACTATTCTTCAAGCATATGGTTTTATTTGTCAAATAGAAAACAAACAAAATCTCAATATATTTAAAAAAGCCTAAATTAACAAATCTTTTAAACTAAATATCCCTGACTTAAAAAATAAAGTAAAAGTGTTTTAATTGGAGGAATATAAGGAGTGGAAATTAACAGTCAGAACGAAATCAGAAGCTGGATGTGTTCAAGAGAACATCTGAGTCTACGCTATAACTACTTCTTTTTTAAATAAATAAATCTGGAATAGTAGTAAAGTACATCAATATTTAAAGAGAAGTCTAATAAAGTGTGATATTAGTGTCGAGAGGAGAGAAAAACTCTGGACAATTAACAGATTTATCACAAACTAAGATGAAGAGATGAGCTACATACAGGGCTGATTTCATTTTAGCTTAAAAATAAACACCCTGTTAGCTGCATGCTGAGTTAATTTAAAACATGCTGCAGACTCAAACACAGGAGTTTAAATTTTGTTTTTCTTGTTGTTCTTGTTGAACAAGTGGAGTGATAAACAACTTATCAACCATTCTGTGTTTTAATACTGTTGCTTCGTCCGATCACCTCCGCTGTGTCCGCCTGCCTCTGTGTGAACACGCTCTGCAGCAGAAACAGTTTGGACCAAACCATTGTGAGGGGAGGGGGGTGTAATCTGTAAGGGTTCTAATTTCGTAGACCAGGCGCAGGCGCGGCGCACCTGCCCTGCGCCGCCTCTGCGCCAGGCCGACAGGGTGTGTCCAGCACACTTTGCAAGTTTCCTGCAATGCCAAAAGAGGCGCACCCACGCCTCAGTCCCTGCCCCTCCACACAAGTGCCAGAGAGGGAGGAGAAAAAGACGTGAGTGGGTTTAACACACAGCCGAGTGTTGTTTGAATGCAATGAAATGAGAGAAGTCAGATATATACTCAGTGTCAGATGTTAAGGCTGTTTATTGTTGACTCGTAAGATGTGCATCAAACTTCCAGCTGCCGTCAGGTTAAGTTTCCATTATGACAAACGGCTTTAATCCGACTTCAGATGTGACGGGACAGTTAATATAGATACAAATGTATCTGCTGGTTCAGACGGTTACATTAAATAGTGATTGCTGTGATTGTTTATTGCACTAAAATGTGCCTGACACTCTGGCCCTTCGCCTGCGCCAAGCTGGCGAGCTTTCAGCGCACCTCCCGCACAGTTTTTTGGCATGAAATTGTCACTGCGCCAACCCGAATCTGTCCGCACCTCCCCCTGGTACGCTGTCACATCCATCTCTGCGTAGACAATCTACTAAATTGTCAAACTGGCAGCGCACGGCGGTGTGCCGGACGAAATTAACAATTCGCGGGGTGCGCCAGGCCCTTCGCACCCTGCGCCACCCTGCGCTGTGCCATGAAATTAGGGCCCTAACGGTTAAATTGTCTGACAATGTGTTTTTAAGTAGCATTACTTGTATTGTACCGTCAAAACACATTACTGTACTACTAGAAAAATCTTATTTGAACAGGATTTTTGGGGGGTTTGCACCGCCCCCACCCCACCCCACCCCCCTGGATTTGCGCCTATGTCCGAGACACAGTCAGGGGCAACCTTGCAATGCAACTGGATCCATCTGATCCATCTTGCCGGTCTACAACAATAGTGGTAGACTCAAAGATCCACAGGCCAATCAGAGTGTATTAGAGCAAAAAGAAATCGGAGCTATGAGTTAGACAACAGCAAGAAGTGACCTGCCGGTACAGAGATTAGCGTAGATGCTAACAGCTTCAGTAGCAGTTTTGTCAGGCCTGGACCACAAATAACCATAATAAGAGCATGTTCCTATATAGTTAAGGATATTCTGGCTCCACTTCTAACATGCTTCACACTGCTAGAGTTGCCCCCTCCTACTACATGATTTGCCCATAGTTAACGTGATTGACAGAGGGACTAGCCAATGATCTTTTTAAAAAGGACAGATTCCTTCCATTTCCAAACACTTTCTATAGCCTGTTATATATGTTTAAGTGTCAACTGGGAAAATGTAAATCATGATATGTTTATTTGAAGCACAATGCTGATGTGTTTGGAGTTCGTGTTCCCCTTACAAGGCCTGATGAATGTTTGCAACACTCTCATAAAATGACACTTTTTTAATGCTCCCATGTTGCTTCACAGCAGTGTTGATTGGCTCAGATATTGTTATTGAAACTATAAGAATGAGTGAGTGTGGGTGCAGCGGCCGCTCCTCTCAAAGCAGTGCGGTATCATGGCACAACTGTAGCACATGATTTCTACTCATGAAAGGAGTTTCTGAACCCTGAGCGCTGACTTGTAGGCGCATTGAACTGGGGACATTGGACCACATGGGGCAATGTTTTATTGACAGTTGTTGTTGAAATTGGGGGCTACTTGTAAAGATGCATCTCCAGTCCAGTTCACATTGGAATATACAGTGCTGAGATTCAATAAAACGTGTTTGTGGGACTGTATTGTATGTTTCTCCTGGTATTTATCATCATTCTCAACCATCCGCTGCTGCCAGTAAACAATGCTTTTTGAAGACAATGTTATGCTCCTCCTGCACATTTAATGCAGAGGCCCTGTTGGCACCTCTGACACCCCCTCCCAGAATCCTCTGCTGCCCTCTTCAAACACTTTGTGTATCTCCACTGTGCTGTTTGATGATCACCCTACTGCTGCTCCTTCTGTCTTCTCTTTCCTCACCCTCCTCCTCTGGTTTCACTCCCTGCTCGTCTCTCTGACCTCAAAGGGTACATTTAATCAATAATGAAACCCCAGATCATCCAGCCGAATATTTACAGCATGATTATCCCACTCTGGAGCTGCAGAGGTTACGATTTTTTCACAAATAAAAACCAGATCCTGTGTAAGGAAACATGAAAATGTAGTCATGGCAGTGTTAGTATGGAGGAGGCTGTTAATGAACCTCAGGCAGATTTGGATGTGTTCTCACTTACATATTACAAACTAACATCCAGGTCACTTTACATAATTAGCAGACTCTGTTAATCCATTTATCACTTGGTTTGGTTTCCTTTTTGTCAAGTGGACCAAAACCTGTCAAAAGCTCCTGAGGCTCTGCCATCAGGGTTGGTGTCACTTGCCGAGGATTTGTATCCTAAACTTTATTGCATGTAAACATCTATGAATTAAGCTGTATGGACATCACTGGTGGTGCTGACGAGTATCCAGGAATGATAAATGGCGCAGTGCTGGCTCGTCATTTGTCATTTAGGCATATGGTACTTTTTAACAGTTCTGTAAGACACAAAAGTCCAAATAGAAAAGTTCTAATCCCTTTCTAATCCAAATTATCCAAGTCTATTTCAATTCTTTATAACAAGAGATTTACTGAATAAGAAATTCCTCCATTTACTGTACTTTTCACTTGTGATGCCTGAGATGACATACTGTGCTGAAATTTGGAAATGCATATAAAACGAACCTACATCCAATAATTAAACAGCAGAAAAAAGCTATTAGGACAATAAATTAAGTCAGATACTGTGATCCTACATATCAGCTTTTCATGAAATTACATGTATTAAAATGTACGGACATTGTACTTTTGTAGTTTGCCACATTTTTTTTTTTTTACTTATTTTGAACTGGTTTGTGTAATTTTTTTTAAGGCCCAACTAGGGACAAGAGCTGGAAATGAGCATTTGCTATATACTCTCTGTGCAGCACATCAGATTCATGCTCAGTAATGGAAATATGTTAAAGAGGACGTATGCTTGTTTCTCCTTTTCACTATGCCAGACTAGGATGCCTGTAAAGCATTTCTGCCCTCAGTACAAGTCATTTAGTTCCTTCATTGCCCCACAATAGTGTTCTCAAAATCCTCATTTTAGGCCATTATGAAGCTCTCGTTGAAACGCTCGGATCTGAGGATGACCTAAAGTTACCTCGCAACGTCACAGCCCTTTGTGCTCTGATTGGTCAGTTCTATCAGGGGTAGAGCCAGCCTGTCCTTCTTCTTCTACTGTATTTTCCGGCAGGCTCAAAGCAGCGACCACGTATTGAGTCCCCCTACAGGCCAGAGCTGGTAATGAGTGAGTGTGAGCTAGGGATCTATAAACCCCTGCTGCTGGTGGATGTGTTCCTCGGTGACGGTTTTGTGGCTAACGGACATCACAGAGGAGGAAGTGTTTTATCAGATTACTCCAATAAAAAGAAAGGTACCTCGTGATGTCACGACGTTTGAAATCTCGCAGACATCTCGCAATGACCTATTTTCAGAGGCATCAAATCTCGTTCTAGGATATCAGAAAAAATACAATATCTCATTTTTTGAAAATTAAGGGGGTGTAAGGTCTTGTTTTCAAATTTATTATATTATATGTAAGTATTAAATCATGCATCAGCATGATATGTCTCCTTTAAACTGCATCGTCCCTATCAAATAAATAAATTAAATTCAATAAAATGATCTCAGGAAAAAATGAACAATGTGTAAAACATCTGAGAGCAGAAGCTGAAGGCAGCCTGGACGTCCTTGATGGAGACAAACGGTTTATTTGATTGTGTTATCTGGACTCGATGGCATGTTCTGTTATTAACAGATAAAAAAGATGTTCTGCACTTTAAAAAAGGTGAGGTAAACTTTGAGGATCAGTGGTCACATGGGTCTGTGTGCACTAACAAAGACTGTTTCCTCACCTCCCTGAACCCTGCTTCATTTGGAGCTGTCCAGTTTTTTAAAAAATGGCAGAAATAGAAATAGAAAATACAGAACAAGAGGTTTTAAAGCTGCTGCAGCCTCTGTAAAATGTCCTCCAACTAACCGTCAACTTAAAAAAGTGCCTGTCAGGTATTTGTGCTCATTGATGTGGGATTGTGCAGCCATCGAAATTGTGTTTTAGTCATTTGCTGATACTTGCAAAAAGGAAGTGGGAACAGTGGAACAAGCCCCACTTCAGTTCTTCTTTGTTCTCTTTGGTAGATAGAGCACAGCCAACATCGCTTGCAAGTCAACCACAAAAGCAGTTTCAAAATAAATAGCAGAATTTTGTGCTTAAAGGCTGTGTAGGCAATAGCCCACTGTGTGTGCATTCAAGTGCTGCCAGTCCAGAGGAAACCTTTTATCAACCTGTTCCTTACACGCTAATCTTCCTCTCCTTTTTTCCCGCTCTGCCTTTCTCTCCTCTTTCATCCGTCTCTCCTTCCCTTTGTGTCGGCGTCCCGGCTCTCAAACGCCGTGAGCCCTCTGGTTGAGAGCACTCAGAACAAAAACATACAGCAGCCTTTTATGAGCCGCTGCTTCAGCCAGCCTTTTCTGCATCCATGGGAGTAATTTTTAATGTGTGCAGCTGGAATGGATTGGCCAACAGGATCAAGTGTTTGTGTTGATGTTGTGTCGGTCTGTGACGGAACAATTTATTCCCAAGGACAATGGAATAATTCAGACTGAGACACAACAAGTTTGAAAGAACTGTGGGGGCTGCAGGAGCTGCAACTCATAGTGAAAACAATCAGAGTCCATCACTAACCGCATACACATGTAGAAAACTATAGGTATAGAATGTTAGTCTGCAAAACCGGACTTTGTAAATACCTGTAAATCAGTCAGTTTAAACGTTTTACAATCCAAATTCTCAAGGAACTGCGTCTATTTAACAGACGACTGCTCTACTCATGAAAATTCATCCTGAAAATTTTCTCATATCCTCTGAAACTTTGTGAATTTTCATGAACTCTGCCAGAAACTGTTTTTTAACCTTTATTTATCCAGGAAGATCCCATTGAGATTATGAACCTCTTTTTCAAGGGAGTCCTGGCCAAGAGGCAGCAAAGTTACACAGTAAAATTATGGCAACTTAAAATCAACAATTCATTTTACCATAAAAAGTTACAATTTGAAGAAGCTGTCTTAAGTGCTCTCAGTCTGAATGTAAATGCATTTAAAGAAATATGCGAAGTTAATTTACAGTTTTTTTTGCAGTATGTCCCATGCAGAAGGTAGCCTTGCAGAGCAGACTAGGGCTGGGATGATACACTTAAACTCACGATAAGCTGCATCTCGATATGCCCCGGTTACGATAGGATATCAAAAAAGTAAAAAAAAATATATATTACTGTGTAATTACAACTTATTTGTTTTTGTTTGAGTTGCACACAGGAAAACACAAGGCCTAACAGGCCAAACACAAACAATAACACTCTCTCTAACCCTAGAGAGGTTAGAGAGAGTGTATGCTAACGAGCGGTAGGCTTGTTTTTGCCGTCTTTGTCTTTTTTAATGAGAAAGCCAAAATACTGCCAGACAGATGACTTGTATCCAGGTGGAGAATCCTCAATTTCGACCTCATTTGACTCCATCATTCGGCTTTTTGGAGGCAAGCTAGTTGGTGCTAATGTTTGTTGTCGTCACTTCTGGTCACGTGCGCTATTACTGGACGTGACGTCTTTATTTCGCGATCCATTTTTTCAAACTCGATGCGTTTCGTCACGTACTGTATCGCAGTATATTGCCAAACAATATTTCATCCCATCCCTAGAACAGACAGACCTGCCTGATTCTGAAATCCTGCAGGTCCGTCTTGCCAGCCTCCGTTGTCCAACAAATTCACTTGGCTGAATTCTTAACGGCCCAATCAGGGAAGAGAGGCGGGAGCAGCAGAATGCAGACGTGACAACAACTGGAAGTTGAGAACGGACATGCTGATTAGCCTATTGTCCTCATGGTTACTCAGTGAAACTTGGTGAAATCTGCTCTGCTCAGAAGTTTACTTGTAGGGATTGTCTTTGACGAGGTTCATGTCACATAGAAGTGTTAAATGAATCATCTGTGTGCTACAATTTAGTGTAAGACCATAGTATAAGGCTGTAAGCTGTTAGCTGCTAAATGCTAACAGTCATTAACTGTTGTTAGCTATTAGCGGCTAAGTTAGCCACTATCGCTAACATCCATGAACTGTTGTTAACTGCTGTTGGCTATTAGCCACTACATTAGCTGCTATGTATGCTACATTATTGGAGGCAACCCTGCTTGATGTGGATTGGTCTGTGATGAATGTGACGAGCCAAACAATTGTCCAATCACAAGCTTGCGGGGGTTTTTTTTACGTTCTGCCCCTGAAAACAAATTCAAAGGGCAGGAAATGAGGAAGTGGCCTACTTCAGTCGTGTTTTGCTTTATTGTTAGGAGCTGGAAGATAATCAGGGGGATTCCCACAGACAGAAGAGCCACAAGAAGAAACTTCACGTTTAGAAACAAGCTAAAAAAACAAACGATCCGCTGCCGTGACTCACAAGATTTGCTGCCCTTAGAAACTTACAACGAGCGGACTTGGCAACACTGCTCGTGTCTGTGCAAGCAGCTGAGAAGGCAGCATCGTGTCAGATCTGTCTGCGGGAAAAGTAACGTCGCGCCGCACTGAACAAGGAACTACATTCCATTACCAAATCTTCAAAAGTAGCGCATTACTTTAGGAGATAGTTCGTAATGAGGGTCAGTGTGTCAGACGAGGCGATGACTGAGCTATAAAGTCATGCAGTGACTTGAAGAGCACGAAACGACGACGTGACAGTGGTGGAAAGAGGAGACTGCAAACAAACACCCTGTATTTAGAGAACAGGATGTGTGTTTGCATTTACAGATGTTATGCTGAATGAGGTGTTAGTTTGCTGATAAATGTAGCAGGAACTCATCATGATGAATCGGCTGTTTCTGTCCATCACTTATCTGTTTACAGTCTTTTGTATGTTCTCTTAGGAGCAGGGTTCTGCTTTTCAAAGCTTTGCAAACTTTACCTCTATTTGTTAGCTCTCATTGCATCAACCTTATTGTTTTTACGACCACGCTCGTTACACATGCAGAGCTCTCTGTGCTCTCATTGGTCGGATTGGGACAGATCATAGGAGGCAGGACAAAATAAAACCTGATAGACTTTCTATTGCAGAGTCATGAGGGTTCCCATGTGTCCTGGAAAACCTGGAAAATGATTGCCCAATTTTCCAGTCATGGAAAACAAATGGGAAATGAGGAAAAAAGTGAAATGTCCTGGAACAGCTTAAATTGCCCTGGAAAACTATTTGTCTTCCTTCCAGCTTGAAACATAGGAAATGAAGTAAAAATGTACTTGGTAGCTAATGTACACATAGCCAGAAAATGTGAGTAGGTAAAATAATGCAAGTTAAGGCATAAAATATAAAAACTCAACAGTGGGGACAAAAAGAAATAATAAAAAATGGACAAAACAAAATTTAGGCTAAATTAACAAAATCTATTCATAAAAAAGCAGAGTAAATATAGATAAAAAATACGTATAACCATAGATTTGTAATAGTAAAACACATAAAAGCCAGACTAAACAGATAGCCATCAGACAATGTTCGTGCTGGAGAGTTAGAAACAAAGAAATTCTAAGATCAGTATGATCAATAGCTAGAGATATTGTTCGTCAACCTCTGAACTTGTGTTTTAGAAGGCTAACTAGAATTGAAAACTGCCCACAGCAACAATGTAACTTCAGTTGGTTATGTGACACTGGAAAAGTCCTGGAAAATGATTTCTAGAAAAGAGTGGGAAGCCTGGTCATGAGGCATCTCAGACTGATCTGCTGTTGTTGTCATTAAGAAAAAACACTACACGACACGGAATAATTAATAATGATTTTTAATGGTGGACGGGTCATGAGACCTTTGACCGTCAGGTGGCACCATAACTGTGCATAAATCATGAAGTCTGACTCAGGCATGAAGGAATATGATATGATACGTGTGTTATGTCTCAGTTAGTGCATGCAACACTTAAAGTTTGTAATTTTGTTTTTCCTTTCGGTGTAATTATGATAAATGTCTTTTAGCTGTTCCTCCACAGGGAACATCTATTCAGGGATGACAGGTGGTAATTAGCAAATGGTTATAATCTGTCTTGTTTACTTTTGTGATGTACATGAAATATTAAATTCAGAAGCATCAGTTTCTCCCAGACACAAACTCTGTCAACTATTAAAGACGGTGTCACCTGAACTATAATCACTCATAATGTTTTTTAAGTTACAAAACTCACAGCTGTAAAAGGAAACGAGTGCAGCTGAAGTGCTGAAAGAGAACAGTCCGGACTCATTCATGGTTGTTGTTGGGTTACTCATGGTTGTGCCCTGTCACACGTCTGCTATGAGGCCGACGTCAAACTGCATAAATAAGGGATGCACAAACATGCTGACACCAGCTCATAGCAAGTGTTTTGAGAACCTGTCAAAAGCATATCCAGCAGAGGATTGGATGATCATTCTGTCAATCACATTTATGACGGTCAATCAGTGCAGGAGGCGGGCGCTAATGTCGTGGTTTAAAACACAAAGTTTGAGCCAGTCCATAGAGCAAACTTCAGCCAAACTTTGTGTGGACATAGTCTTTCCATGGAGATGAGCTTTCTTGATTGACAGAATTGCTTCTGTGGCCGTTAGCATCTCTCTCTCATGGCACTTCCTGCTCTTGAATGTAGCTCCGCCTCTTCCTGCTCTAAGTAAATAGACTTGAGCTTATAAAGCACTTTTATCAGCTCTTTGACTGCTCACAGCAGCTTTACACCACATCGTATTCATTTGTGTAATCTACAGAGGTGTGGACTCGAGTCATGTGACTTAGGGCGTTTTCACATTAGGCCCACTTGTTTCGAACTGTGCTATGGCGCGGTTCGCCATGGGTTCGCCCCCCCTCCCCCTCCCCCGCTGGCTTGCATTCACACTGGCAATATAGAACCATGCCCAGGCCCACTTGTGTATTTACTCAGTTTGAAACAGCAGGGGGCGATATGCACGTAACCGGTTACCAAACCTGCTACGGAGGAGAACGAAGAAGAGACTACCATGGTAACCATTTCCTACACCCGACAACCAATGTTTATGTTTCGCTCTCTCTTTCCTTCAAATGTGTTTTTGTATCGTGTTTGAGACGGCATCAGCGACCTTCTGGACCCTCGTAAATCATCGTAATCCTCAACCAGAATAAACAAATCCACAAATTGAGTAAGCAAAAGATTCAACTGCGGGATTAACAGGAAGTAATGCATCAAAAGGAGATCGATTCAGACCACTTTGTTTCACACCAGTGAAACCACACCAAATGTCAGGAGATGGAGCGGATCGAGACCACCCCTTCATGGAGGTCTTGGACCGGCTGATTTGGTGAGCACCAAAGGGCGGTGGTTGCATTCACATTGAGACTAACGTACCAAAACCTGGGCCAAAACTTCTTTGGTGTGCACTAAATATGGTTGGTGTGAAAACACCCTGAGACTCGAGTCACAATTTTGATGACTTTGGACTCGACTTGACAATATCATCAAAGACTTGAGACTTGACTTGGACTTTGACATCAGTGACTCGGGACTTGACTCTGACTTTAGTCTGATGACTTGAAAATACTTCAAATGTTCAGTAAGACTGTTGAATAAAATGTGCTCCCATTCAAAGTATTCCACTAAGTGATTCATTTCCAGCAAGACAATATTTTGTCCCACAGGATCTGCCCCATTGGATGCATCTATTATCATCCAATCAGGGTTTAGAAGAATAAACAAAGAGGGTGTGGATTACAGTTACTTCACTGAGCACAAGACTGCAGGAGTGCAGGAACAACCCAGAGATGCTGAACCATGCTACAGAGGATAATTTCATTTGCATTCACAAACTATGATGTCAAAAACAAAAAACAAATTGCCGTTTGTAAAACCTGCAGCGTGAGAATAACAGACAAAGAAAGGTAAGTTGGTCTGGTACCTGTTGTGAGATCCTTTTGGGTAACTTTAGCTTAGCATCCGTTATATGCAACAACGGTATATGTTTGCTCGTAAACTCGCCGTGGCTAAAAACTGAGACTGACGTTAGCTAAAAATAATTGTAAAGTTAAGGCCCAGGGTGACCAAGTGTCCTGTTTTCATGTCCTGCCCTGACTGTCCTGGTTGTTTTTTATAAAGTGACGAAACTGTCCTGGTTTTTATTGTTTTTTTTATTTGGTCAACGGTGCTTATGACTTGGAAGGACTTGAAAATTTTAAGCCTATGACTTCAGACTTGTCTTGACTTTACTTGAGACTCGACTTGGACTTTGGTTTAAAGACTTGAGACTGTCAAAACAGTGACTTTTCACCTCTGGTAATATACAGACGTGGACAAAATTGTTGGTACCCTTCCATTAAAGAGAGAAAAACCCACATGGTCACTGAAATAAGCTGAAACTGACAAAAGTAATAAGAAATAAAAAAAATACTGAAAATCAACTAATGAAAATCAGACTTTACTTTTGAATTGTAGTCCAAGAGAATTATTTTAAAAAACAAACTAATGAGACTGTCCTTGTAAACAATGATGGCACCCTTAACTTAATGTGTTGTTGCACAACCTTCTGAGTCAGTCACTGTAATCAGGTGATTTCTGTAGCTCTCAGTGAGACTTCTGCACCTGTCCACAGGTATTGTGGCCCACTCCTCATGAGCAAACTGCTCCAGCTGTCTCAGGTTTGAAGGCTGTCTTCTCTAGACTAGATGTTTCAGCTCCTTCCACAAATGTTCAACAGGATTTGGATCAGGGATCATAGAAGGCCACTTCAGAATAGTCCAGTGTTTTGTTCTGAGTCATTATTGGGTGTTTTTAGTTGTGTGATTGGCTCATTATCCTGTTGGAGGACCCATGACCTGTGACTGAGACCAAGCTTTCTGACACTGGGCAGCACATTTCACTCCAGAATGTCTTGATAGTCTTCAGATTTCATTGTACCTGCACAGATTCAAGACACCCTGTGTCAGATGCAGCAAAGCAGCCCCAGAACATAACTGAGCCTCCTCCATGTTTCACAGTAGGTACAGTGCTCTTTTCTTTGTATGCTTCATTTTTGTGTCTGTGAACATAGAGCTGATGTGACTTACCAAAAAGCTCCAGTTTTGTCTCATCTGTCCAAAGGACATTCTCCCAGAAGCTTTGTGGCTTGTCAGTATGCATTTTGGCAAATTCCAGTCTCACTTTTTTATGATTTGCTTTCAACAGTGATGTCCTCCATTCAGTCCACTTTGGCTCAAACAGTGATGGATGGTGTGATCTGACTCTGATGTACCTTGACCTTGGAGTTCTCCTCTAATCTCTTTGAAGTTGTTCTGGGCTCTTTGGTTTCCATTCGTATTCTCCGTCTCTTCAGTTTGTCATCAGTTTTCCTCCTGCAGCCACGTCCAGGGAGGTTGGCTACAGTCCTGTGGACCTTAAACTTCTGAATAATCTGTGCAGCTGTAGTCACAGGAACATCAAGCTGCTTGGAGATGGTCTTATAGTCTTTACCTTTAACATGCTTGTCTATCATTTTATTTCTAATCTCCTGAGACAGCTCTCTCCTTAGCTTTCTGTGGTCCATGTTCAGTGTGGTACACACCATGATACCAAACAGCACAGTGACCACTTTTCAGCCTTTAAATAGGCAGACTGACTGATTACAAGCTTGAAAACACCTGTGATGATAATTACAGGACACATATTAGTTTAACAAGTTCCTATGGTCACACCATTTTCAATCCTTTGTAGGGATACTGTTACAGCCTCTAAGTGGGCTGTCCTATTGGCCTGGCTAATGCTGTTTTCTGCTGCAGGCCTGGTTTGCTGCTGAAGCCCTTCCCCCGACTGCCTGCCTCTCCATGCTGCAGAGCTCACCTGCTGCTGCTGACCGTCCCCTGATTTCCTGTTTCTCAAGCACCTGAAGCGGATTCCCCTCATCAAGAGCAGAGGATAAAAGAGCAGAGTGTCCAGTCTTCATTCTCTTCAGCACTGCTCAGGCTTCAGCTCTCCTCAGTCATTTTGTGATCTCTTATCTATTTTGTAGTGGGATTGGTGGGGGTGCTCTGCCATTTTACTTTGTCACAATATTTTCTCCTGTTTTGTGGTTAGCCAGGGAGCCCAGCTTTTGGACTTTTGTTTTAGGTAAGATTCATTTTGGTTTTAGATAGTTGGGGTTTCTGTTTGTTGTTTTGGCCTTGGAGCACCTTGAAGTTAATTTCCCATTTTCGTTTTATTTTGTTAAGGACTCTTTGTGTTGAACATGACTGTTTGTTTCTTTCTGATTATTTTGGTTTATTGTTAATAAACCTCTGAAAATTGTGCCATTTAGTCCCAGACTATTATTATTTCTTCAGAGCTTTTTAGAAACATTTATGTTCCTCCTTTGTTTTATCCCCTAGAAAACTTAATTTTAGTCAAAGGTCGTAACAGGTACCATCATTTTTGTCCAAGTTTTTCAGTAAATGTTTTTCAGTAAATTTTTATTTATTATTTCTTTTGTTATTTTCAAGTTATTTCAGTGACCATGTGGGTTTTTCTTTCATTAAATGAAGGGTACCAACAATTTTGTCCATGTGTGTATATTCACATATGTCAGCCAGCACATTCATACTGTTTCATACGCACCATGGATGCAGCAGCGGGAAGAACTTTGAGTTCAGTGTCTTGCCCAATGATATGCCGATTCCCACAAGGACTCTGATTGGTCAGTGCCACTTTGGGTCAAACACAATCACTGTAGACTGGAGCTTGGCAAATGGATGTATCTGATTAGAGACACTGAATTTATCATTTGTTGTTTTGTTGACTAACTTATCAAATGAGATGTTAAAGCGGAGGAACGGAGATGCAAACTGCAGGGAAACTTCCTGCCGTCAGGGGCCATGAGTGAACTTAAAGGACGACTCTTTTTTTTAGTATCTCAGAAAATATTGAGGTTGCACGTGTAAAATTGGCTTGAGTGTTGGGGATTTGGTCCCAGATCCTGCTGTCACATGCTTACGTGTCCGTGTACAAAGCCCAGTTGCTCTCACTCAGTGGTGTGTAACTGTATATAAAAAAGTGTGATTACTTGAAAGGAGTGGACCTGTATGTGCTTCTACCAAGAGTGTGTGTATATCATTTAAATGGGTGTAAATGTCAAAGTGTGATGTAGTGTGAAAAGATCCTTGAGTTGTCAGATGACTTTAAAAGTCAATTTTCTTTAAGTAGAGACATGTGGCCCAGGTCCAGGCTCCAGGCTCCATGTTTTTAAGTGTTTTTTCCTGGTAGTCAGACAAGCTTCCTTGTTCCTGCGTGTTTATTTCCCTGCAAACATTTCCTCAGATCACAAGACTCAGGCTGACAGACTCCTGACATTAAACGCTTTTCCTGTCAGGCTGCACAGCGAGCAATATAAGCACTTAGTTGAGAGTGCCCATTGGCCAAGTACATCCATCATCCATCACTCCAACACTTATTTAGTTTTCTGACCCCCTAACCCTCCACAGCTGCTGCTGCAGCCCCCTCCACACTGCTCAGCCTCTCCAAATGTTATCACTGCATGCAGCACGCGCTGCCAGGACAAAACAGCGAGAAACAACATTTCCATTAGAAACTGTTTTGATACAAACCTTTAAAGGCTCAAACTGGCACAGTTGTCAGGAGCAGTGGGATTATTATTATTCTTTTGCAGTTTTTTGGCAATGAGATTTCAGAGCTGAACAATTATCAGGGGTGTGCTTGCTGCTGTTTCATGTGAATAGTTTACTGAGTAAATTTGACTGTTTTTATGCACTGATGCTCATGGAAGCCACAGCACAGGCACACATTTTCCTGCATTTTGATGATTTTTAATGCACAGAAACTTGATTGAGTTCTTGTCTGAATCAGCCAGTCCCATTGGATGTGATTTGGTAAAATGAGTCTGTGTGAGTTAATGCATGGAGCTCACTCTGGAGCTCTGTGCATGTGTGAAAATGCAGAATTATGATAAAGGATAACAGGAATAAAAATGTTCTTAATTATTTCAGTCAAAAAAACAGAACTGGAAACAAGTCTTTGCTCTGAAACCTCACCTGAACCTCCCCGTGTCACAGAGCAGAAGGAAAAACTGACAACCTGGGTACCACATGAGGCCCTCCCACTCCCTCAGTACAGCCTGCCAGTCAGTTTCAAACATGAATCAGATATTTATTTTCACAGGAAACATGACAAAATTTGTGAGAAACGAAATACATTTCCAATGTTTTCAAGAAAAAGAGCTATGAGTGGCTGTAATTGTTCTTGTCACACATTAACATCCATCACTGTTTTACTTAAAAAACTCAGTAAAGACTGTTCCATGTGAAGACCTGGACATCCATTTTAAGTATTTCATTTTCTCTCCCATCCTAATAAATGTTAAATCAGGTTGTATTTGTGTTCTGCTTCTCTGTTGATTCATGAATCATCATTCCACTCTGACCTGGATGATCCGACTGCTTGTGTCAATCTGACATTTTAAGATGACCCCGATGAGGAGGTTTTATTATTCTAAGCTGTTTGTGCAAACTCAGTTTTAAATGCTGACAGTCAGTGTTAGGGATGGAAATCAAAAACAACTCCAGTTGTGAATTGTAAAGAACGCCCTTAAGGGCAGTGGTGGACAAAGTACTCAACACCAATACTTGAGTGATACAGATACAGCTGGTCAAATATTACTCCAATACAAGTGAAAGTTGTTCAGTCAAATTTTTACTTAAGTTAAAGTACTGGAGTACCTGCTTCTGAAAATACTTAAGTATCAAAGTACATTTTGTTTTAAAGCAGCACAACGGAGGATCCCCACTTGACCGGAGAGAGAACTCAACTACCCATGAGCTCTAGCGCGCGCTCTACTGTCGTAAGGATACAGATCTGCCGGTCGCGTGCATTTGTTTTGTAGGCGAATCACAGAAGCCAGGACTTCCCTCAAAACTATTCTAATGTCTTCAGCAGCTGTTTGCAGGATGGATAGCGACGAGGTAATGTATTTATTTTTGACTAAATGACGATGTTAAAAATCGCTAAGTTCAACTTGGTTTTATTACCGTGAAGTCGCCCCCGTCCTGTTGAAGCGATAAAGAGAATAAAAGTAAAGACAACCACGAGCTGGTGATATCACACACTTGAAATAGGTCTAAACAAAACTACATACTGGTACATTCTGGATTTGTTGTGCTGTACTTTTTTCCTGTCAAGTTTTTTTGAGGAACTTTGTCATAAATTAGTCGCCCAACATACCTGATAGTAGTCGGACATCCCTCCTCGTCTTTTATTTCACGCCAGCGAGTGAACGCCGAACCGATGTTTATTCTGCTCCGAGCATTCAGCTTGTTTTTCTCTCGCTTTCTTTGTTTTGTATCCTCCGACAAAACTTTTCTCTTCCTTACGGTCTTTGTTGCCTCTGCCATGGTTACAGCTACGCGTTAACGATTGGCTTTCGCCGAGACTTCCGTGTTTTAAACGAATTGGGAATCGGGGAAAGTGACGTATGCCGTAAAGCAGTCCAAACGTGTAGTTTTTTAGTGTGACAGGGTTCCTACCATCCACCTTGAAGTTACATAGCGCCAGTTAAAGGGATACAGACCACGACAGAGGTGTCATTCAACTCCATTATAAAGTGGTGGACCATCATCATGAATATCGAAGGATTATATTATGTTTGAAAAGCTACATAGTGTTGGTTTAAAGTCAATGCTTTAATGGCCACGGTTACATGATGTTTTTTTAATTCGGAATGAATGATTCAGAATTAAATAGACGTATTTACATCTACCAGAAGAAAAACTCCAGTTCAGCGTCTCCCTCAGGGTAACTTCATCCAACATGGACACTACAGCTTTGAAAAAGTCCACATTTTAATGCTTATGTCCACCCACTTGTTCATTATTTCCAAATCTTTTTAGGGTCTGTTTAAAAAAGGTTGTCTTGGCCTGAGTCCAACACTTGCTTCGGGCGGCCAGTCTGTTCCCATCAGCGTTCTGTGCCTCATTGCTGCAGGACAAGAGAACGAGCGAGCGCAGAACGACTGGAATTAATTTAAAGCAGAATGAAAGTACATCATTGAGGATTTTCATTAGTAATTAAGTGTTTACATGGTCATTTTTCATCTTTTTAAAGAGGATTTAAGTTTTATTTTCGGAATTAAAGGGGAATTAAAGTTCTCATGTAAACATGGTAATTTAATGAATAAAGAGCTTGTAAAATATGCTACAAAGCCCAAAGAAATGCCTTCTGAAACAAGACTGAATGTTAGCTCAGTGTTTACCTGCCCAATCTGAGAAGCGCATACGCAAGGTACAGGCACTGCGTCACCACATGAATAAGTCACATGTAGATAAAACTTTGGAAGAGAAAAGAAATTTCAATTACTGACAGCCAAGCCATTCTTAAAAGTAACGAGTAACGAGGCCCTTCATAGACATGTAGTGGAGTTAAAAGTAAAATATTTGTCTTTCAAATGTAGTGGAGTAAAAGTCATAAGTTTCCAAAGAAAATAATACTCAAGTACAGTTACTCAAAAAATTAACTTAAGTACAGTACTCAAGTTAATCTACTTTGTTACTGTCCACCCCTGCTTAAGGGTCAATATCATGAGTATCTTGGCTGATCATGCCTCTCCATGTAGTTCTGCCTCCTTCTTAATGAAAGGTCATCAGAGGCAGGCAGCAGAAATGACAACAAAGAAGTCACAGATGTGATCATGATGTACAGTGGTTCCAAACTGTGTTTTAAAGGTTCTAACTGCACAGATGAGTTGATGAAAACACCTGGGACTTGCAGCATCATTCATGCATGCAACAAAGCACTGACTACAGGAGTGACATGTGTTTGACATTGTTGTAAGCCAATTTTTATGGACTCCACAGGCAGCTGTTCCAGGTTTAAGTTGAAAATAAGAATCAATAACCGCATTGGCACTGGTATTAGTTTTGTTTTTTTCTACTTTTCCCTTACTGACCCTGATGACTCCTGTGTTATGGATATAACTGTCTCATATCTGCGTGTCTTTACTGTGAATTCTGTGTTAATAAAATCCTGTAAAAGTAGGTAGATTTTGTTGAAAGGCAGAAGTCTGCAGATTTTTTTTGGCTTTGAAAAAGGTCTATCAGATCTACAAACAGTCTCAGGTCTGTTCTTGTCTCTGTTCATACTTTTTCATCATTACCCAGATCTCACGAGAGCTGAAACAGGATAGACCTACAAATTAAGGAAGTTACCTTTCGGCTCAGCTGCATCACCTTCATCACTGTCAATGATGCACCAACCCACTGGTCAGTCTCTATGTCCATTTTATTTTTGCTGGTGAACAAGACCCAAAGATATTTGAACACATTCACCAGAGTTTATGGACCCTCAGCCTGCAAGTGTTTTGGTGTGAGACAGAGCTGCACTGTGAAAAAAAAAAAAAAAGTAATATAACAGTATTTTACTGTTTATTTTACTTTTTTTCTGTATTTTTAAAATGCCAATTAATTCACAAAAATAAACTGTGATTTTACATGTCAAATGTAATATAACAAGAAATTACTGTAACTCTTAAAAAACAATATTTCTGTTCTTTTACAAAGAAGCCCCGTTAGAAATACAACTATTTATAGTAAAATACGTTAACAAGTGTATTGTAATTTTACAAATGTTTTTCTGTTATTTAAGGGAATAATCTGTAAAATTCAACTTTACAACTCTAAAAAAAAACTTTTTCCATATAATAATGTCATTAAGGGGGTGCTGGTTTGGTGGAGTGGTTAGCAACCAGGCACCCCATGTACTTACTTCTGCTGTTCCAGGTTCGAATTCCACCTGTGACCAGTTTGCAGAGTGTCTTCTCCTACTCTCTCACCTCCTTTCACAAGCCTATCCACTGTCTCTCTCCTATCAACAAAGGCACAAAATGCCCCAAAAATACATTAAAAATAATAATAATGTCATTAAAGCCAACTATTAGCAGCACATTCCTGTAAATTTAAGCATAATTCTTCGTACCACATATATCTTTATGGGTAATTTAATTGTTTTTAATGTTAAATGTTTGTAATCAAATGTTAAAAAACCTTCAATTAAGGCAAAATCTACAAAAAAAACTGTATTTTAATTACGGAAAGAAACTGTATTTTTATGAGAAAGCAATTTTCTGTTATTTCAAGGTGAAATGTAGACTTAGACGATGGTGTGATGCTCACCTGTTCATATTCTCATGTATGTTGTGCTTGAGCTCAGGAAGTGACTCGAGACATCATGATCCGTTCCGGTTGGTCCTCCATTGCAGTCTGTGTCTCTCCACACAGCGCTGTGTGGCTGTACTAACTCTGAACTGACGAGGTTGTTTACGTGCCCTTCGGGCATGCGCAGTACTCTCTGGAGTATTGCCTTCGCTTCCTCCTTTCTATGAGCTCTTTATATGTATACTCTGACTCGAAACTGTAGGGACGTCCATCATATTCAAAGTTCTCCTCCACAACATCTTCATCCGATAGATATTTGTCCATTTTGCACAAAACTGGAAGAAGAAAATCGATTTGTAGCTGCCGGTCTTCCCCTGAAACAATGAGCCGCACTGCGCATGCGCAAAGGGCATGTAAACAAACTCGTCAGTTCAGAAGTTAGTAGAGCCACACAGCGCTGTGTGGAGTGACACAGACTGCAATGGCGGACCATCCGGAACGGATCATGATGGAATATTGGTGAAAAACATGAGTTTTTGGATGATTAATGCAGTTTTTAGGAGCGGCGATCCATGCCCTACAGGCTACCATTATATCGGTGTCCGCTGCTCGATTATGGATCTAAATATCTCCTGAAGCACTGTTTGGATCAGGAAAGCCTTCTGGGTGAGTATATTGTTGTTCTTCGTTCTATAAACAATGTGAAAGCTGCAGGAACCGAACTTTTCCTTTAAGTTTTTCACCTGCTTGGTTTCCTGGCAGCTGTAATGCAGTAATTATGAGTTCACTGAGAGCAGGCTATAGACCACCTCTTTCAGGAGAGCTTGGTGAGGTTGTTTGTGCCAAAATAAATCTACTGCTCTGCTCAAACAGATTCAAATGAACCACTTGGACCGCCCACTTGTACCTGGGCCACAGTCTAAATCAGTCTAGGTGTGAAATGTTGTGAATTGAATCACACTGAACTCAACCAATCAAACGCCAGACCTGAGAGGCTTCAGTTTGATCCTGTGATGTATGGGCATCTGATCAGGATCCTCTTTCATTTGGAGGGGTTCTGGGCTCATCTGACAAGCATGTGACCTCAGAGCATTGTGAAGGACAGGGGTCATCGAGCTCAGCCTGCTGCGGAGACCTGGATCCAAATTATAATGTGAAAAAGTAATGGATGAATATTTTCCATAAAGACCTTAAAATGTGATTCAAAGGCATATTTGTGTTGTAAGTTGATAAAAAGCCCATGACATTGAGCTGTCCTCGTACATTTTCTGAGCTGAGTTCACATTCTGCCATCCGATGTTTTTAAATGAGCCAAGGCCACTCCGAAAAAACAGATTTTCTTGTATTTTTGACATTTGCCACGGATGAAAACCACAAACACACTGCAGAGTAACATCAGACAAACACATATAGCCCTCAGCTGATCACTTTGTGTGTTTGCATTAGCATGAAGTTGAACTCTGATGAACTTTCTCCAGTTGCTGACATCTCCTCCAGCCGTTCCTCCGCTCGCTGTCACTCTTCATCACCCACAATCCATCTGAAGCACGAGCTCTGCTTTTGTCACTGTGTGAGTACAGTTACTCTGTCTTTAAAGCCTCTTTACTCAAATGAGATGTACTATTTTATCAGAGAGGAATCCTCCTACATCGACACCGCGGCAGGCTGCGTGCACAGAAATCTGTTGACTGTCAGTTGAAAGCTTGTACTCTCCAAAGAAAGGGGAGGCAAATGTCAATCAAAAGTGCAATTTCTTGATGTTCATGTTGACAGCACTCTTTTATTGACTGACATCGCATGAATGACGTGAACAGCGAACAGCAAAACAAGGTCTGCTCTATCTCTGTGCAGCATCGGGGCTGTTGAAAAGATCCAGCAGCTGCTTTATTCCTCGTGTGTTGAAAGGGAAACAGATTGTAACATTCGCTTTTATCCGAGCTATGTTTGGGTCACTCCAGGAGAAGTGCGAAAATGTTGAATCTTCCTTATTCACACAGTTTGAAAGGAATCTGGAATTACTGAGACGAGCAGGATAGAAGATGAAAAATCCTTTTGAACCGTAGCAGATGTGTTCCTTATGTCTACAAAAGTGAAGTGTAGAAAAAGCTGTTTTGACGACCTGAAGATGAAGCCTCCTCTTAAACTACATGCTGTTATCTAAACATGCTGTTATTCAGCAAGTGCTTGTTCTAGAGAAGGGAAATTAAACCAGTTTCAGTTTCAATTACAACGACTGTCTCACACAGTTATCAAAACTGAATAATCACGATCGTAGTGTTGCTGAACCACATGATGGAGAAGGAGAAAGAGCCCAGAGAAAGTGTTTGGGAATGGGCAGATCCCTTTATAACATATACCCTTTGTAGCATATCCTGCAGGTGATTGGATGATCGTTCTGTCAATCAAATTCATCACAGGCCATCAGGCAACCAAAGCATGTGGCAGAGGTGAAAAAGTATTCTTTTGATCAAGAAATGGTTTCTGTGTTTTTATTATTATTTTGTAAAGAAACTCGGTCCAGATCTGATAAAACTGCTTCTGAAGTTGTTAGCATCTATGCTAATCTATGCTTGTGCTTCCTCCTGTAGCTCCCGCCTCTTTCTGTTTTACAGGTGTCAGGAAATGTATATATTGTATTTAGTTTTTTTTCTGTATTTGAAACATCTTTTTCTCACCGTATCCTTATTCTCTGTATAATCATTGCTTAGCTGACGGTATTTTTTCTCACACATAGACACACACATGACCTTGCGCAGCCCCACTTGTCCCTTGTTTATCTTTGTTATGTCTGCAACTTGGGAGCTCCAACCCGTAAAGCGATGAGGAGCCTGTACGAAGGCCACTCCACCTCACATGTTACATACTGTACACACACAGCCTTATAAAAGAAAGAAGATATTGTATTTCTTCAGTTCAAAACCTCAGACTGTTTGACACTCTGTATGTTGTAACTCCTTGCTGGCAAGTAAAATTTCAGCTTGATTGCATCCAGCTGCTTTTCATTATTCTGAATTATGTCAGGTGTGGTATGAAGTGGTTTCTGAGCAATCTTAGGATTGTATGGAGAAAAATCCTGACAACAGGACACTCATTGGTCAGGCCACTTTGAGCTTAGCACAGTCGTAGATTAGAGCTTGACAAGACGGATCATCTGATCATCCACATGGAACTGCTTAAATTTCCCCATTTCCTTGGAAGAGTCTTGGTCGGTGTCAGGAAACTGCTCCAAACTGACACTGATATGCAACCAAACAAAACCTTTTATGGTGGTAACTGACTGGAACTCAGCTGGTCTTTGGCTGGGAGGGGAAAATTTAAGTGGCTTCATCTGTCGGCATTGAATCAGACAGGTGTCTTCACATAAACAAAAAACATGCTATTTGGGTTCAATGGTGACTCTGAAATTTCCCCTTCTGTGTTTTTACCTCCGCCATGGATGTTGTGTTGTTGCCAGTGTATGTTTGTTTATTTGTTGTTTGTTAGCAAGATTACACAAAAACTTCTGGATGGATTTTGCAGAACTTTTCAGGAGATGTTGGTAATGGCCCAACTTAAAAATGATTATGTTTTGGTAGTGGTCCAGATAACTGCCATTGTTTTTGCTGTCTAATAATGATATCAACATGATTCTGAGTGTTAGCCCTTTTCCATTAGCCCCAGTCACCTGCCCAATGGGGTGCAGTGTCACTGTAAACAGCTGAGCGGTCACAAGGATGTTAGTTCCACCTAGACGAACCGCGGGAAACTCGCCTACAATGCTGCTGCATCATCAGCTGCAGTGTTTTGTGGTTGATAAGTGAATGAAAAGCATTCAGCTGAAATAATGTCTGCTTATACATCCTATTATGTGATATATGATTTGATCGTGGTGAAACTTGAGCGGACGTGACGTCACCGAGCGACGGCCGACGGCAAGGGTGACCAAAATGAGATATTTATGGATGCGTGATGCTACGTCAGTGGGTGATTTTGGTAGCTGGGTCACTTGCGGTGTGAACGCAGCATTGGAGTGAAAAGGGGGGTATCCCATCTCTTATTGACCCTCAGTACTCCTAAAGCACACCAAGACATCACGATGGAGTCCAAGCGTCAAAAAGACGCTTATCACAAAAGACATTTTCATTCATTCAAACAAGAAAAATATATGATTGTTAAGTCCAGGTTAAGTCTAGGACTCTAGAAATAAACATTCAATGCAAAGAAAAATCTCATACGTGAATGGAAAGGAGCAGAATGAAGAAAAATCTCATAGATTGTCCCTTTCTTACAAGATATTAACTAAACACATAATACAAGTTAATAAGAGCTGCAGGCCAACAAGCCTTTTTACAGTTCATTATTTCTTATTATCAAAAACAACCAACAAAACAACCAAACAATGAAAAAGGACCACATAATAATTCACATTTTTCCACAAAACAAGCACAGCAAGACTTAGATGAACACGTTTCCCTGAATTTATTCAACATACAAGCTTTGATACTTTTTTTGAAGATTAAATTTTGATTGAGCTTCTTTAGTTTCTTTGTTCACATTGTTCCATAAACTGATTCCTCTCCCTGTAACACAGCCCTCCTTCAGTTTAGTTCTGAATCTTCGTTTTTAATATTTCAAATCTTTTTAAATTATAACAACTTTCTCTTTTTTCAAATTGGTTATGTTGATTGGTAAAAAGTTTCTTATGAGCTTTATACACACTGAGATTTACTAACTAACTGAATTTCAACAACTGCAAGTTAACACAACGGGTATAAAGAATCTTTGTATTGACTTCTTGTAATAATTCTAAAAGCTCTTATTTGTAAAAAGAAAATTGGCTGGATGAAAGTTTTGCATGCATTTCCCCACACTTCAACACAGTAGGTCAGATGGAACAAACAACAAATTAAACAAAAGGTACAAAGATTTATCTTCTAAGTAATACTTTACTTTGTGCAACATAGCAATCGTCGTTGCAATTTTCACTTTATTACATTAAAATTGTTTACAAGTCAGATTACATCAATAATAACACCTAAAAAATTTATTTCATTTACTCTATTCATTTCAATACCATTTATATTTACTGAAACATCTTTTTTTTTTGCCTTTGTTATGGTATGAAGTTTGCTTTTCAATATTAAGGGATAATTTATTTTAATTTAATCAGTGTCTAAATGACTTCATTTCTTTTCCGACCACCTCCAACACACATTCTAGATTTTTCCGGGATTAAAAAAGGAGGTATCATCAGCAAAAAGAATTCATTTTAACGGTTATGAGACATTAACAATATCATTTATGGTATATACAAAATAAACAGTGATGGTCCCAGAACTGACCCCTGGGGCACCCCACATGCAACGTTGCATATTTCAGATTTTACATTATTTATATGAACAAATTGATTTCTGTTTTCTAAATAACTTGAAACCCATTGATGTGCCACCTCTGATACCATATTTATTTTAAAGAACAGTATGGTCTAAGGTGTCAAAAGCCTTTTTGAGGTCTACAAAAACACTTGGTGAAACATGTTTCTTATCTATTGCAGTGGATTTTTCATCTGTCTATTCCATAAGTGTCACTGATGTTGAATGATTGGTCCTGAATCCACAATGACTGCTGCTCAAAATATTGTATCTGTGAGGAGTTTTTCCAGTCTGTTTACATAAATGTTCTAGTACTTTTGAAAATTGTGGAAGCAAAGATACTGGTCTGTAATTGGAGACAACATTTTTATCCCCATTTTATATGCCAGAATTACTAAGCTGGTTTCATATTTTCAGGAAACACACCTGTAGAAAATGATAAGTTACAAAGACAATTAAAACTAGAGCAAATTTATATTATTCAGACACGTCTTAGAGCACCGGGCTGTAAGTAGCCATATATAGTCGGCTACAAAACTACGATACTAAGTTTTCCAAAAATTGCTTGTTGTCACTCATCAAAAACTACCGCTACATAACTAGAAAGAGATACATTACCTCGTGGCTTTGCATCCTGTAAGTTGTTGAAAAAAGAAGTTGTAAAGCAATGCAGAGTTCTGAGGAAGGTCCGAGCTGCATTCATTAGCATCACAACAAACACACGCTTTGGCTTGGGTCACGTCTTTTGGTGCGTTCCAGTTGTAGTCAGAAGTAGGAATTTCCGAGTTCCGAGTAGGAAACTGCAACTGGAACACTCCCTGAAGTCGGAATTTCCTACTGGGAACTCGGTGAAACCTCGTCACCCCCGGGTTGACAATGGAAGATGGATGCCCCCAGTGTGAACAGTTATTTAGCTCCTGTAATAATCCATTTATTTGCTCTTCTGACTGGGGTGTGTGGCTCTAGATCAGCTGTATACATAGTATTGTTAGACTTATATTTACAAAAATGCTGCCATAGTGCTAATCACATTCTTCATGTGATATTTGTGAACAACAACACAGGGCATGCTAACAACAGCTAACAATAGCCTGGGAGATCGGCATGTTTTTTTCTGACTTCAACTGGAACGCCGATGATGTCACTCCCAGTTCTGAGGTTACTGGAACGCAGCATTACGACAGTCGCCGCGCATGCTCATGGGTAGCAGAGTCTTTATGTCGCCGGTGATAGATTCTCCTCATAGCATTTTTAAGAGAGGAAAGGGGATCAATAATGTCAATTAATGTGGTTCGTTTTGTGAGAGAAATGTGTGCATCCCAAATTTGAAAAGGTTTGTATGAAAGATTTTGAGGATACACTAACTCTTAAACTGAGAGGTTGACCTGATGGTGGTGCTACAGGATAGGCCATATCATCACCAAAACCAATCAGGCTAATGTTCCTGTGGTTATTAATGTTGTCAGCAAATTTGAAAAGATTTGTATGAAGAAGTTTTAGGAAACATTAAGAGGTAATGCCAACTCACTGGTTCCATCATCAACCAGTTTTTAATTTATTCGACAAATACACAAATCGCCTGACACAAAAAACTTGGTCAACAATTTTATGTAAACCATTTTTGAAGGCAAATATTCCTGGGGTCAAATTGACCCCAAAGGTAAAATGTGCAAGTAATATCTGAGGATAATAGGAGGGTTAACAAATGGAACAAATATAAAGAATTCAAAGAAGATATATCAACTTTAATAGGTTAGGTTATGCATAAAAGGGAGTTTTGAGAAGCATGACAGCCAACAACGGCTTCATTAGCTTGAAATTATTGCCCTTTACAGGTCATGCATTATTTAGGCATCCATTCTTAAAAATGTTCACATCATAGTGGACAGCAGTGCAGGAAAATGCTTATGGCCCCTCCTTGGGCTGCTCATAGTCAGCCCTGATCTACAAGGTCTAGATGTATGTCTCTCAGAATGATGCTAAAAAAAAAGGTTTAGAGGCATTAAAATGTGAGATTTTCAACCAACTACATGGGTCATTCCTCCAAAAGAGTGCAATTTGCTTGTTTTAACTCTTGAATATTAGACTTCATTTTTCGTTCCATTTCAAGATAGAATTTAGTAACATACACATAAGCTCATACTAAATGAGTACTCATCAATCTCAGGCTACTTTATTTAATTTATTGCAACTTTCGACAGTTTATTATCATTGCAATTTTTTCTCTGCTGCTACCAAAACTCAACTTTTTAAAACCATTTTATTTTAAAACCATGTTTAAAAGTATATCAACAACATACAATGTTTTCCTTTAGAAAAGGAGTTAATTTAGAGGAAATGGTTGGTTACATCATGAAAATACTAATATTTATGACAAAAAAATGACTTTTTGCTGTTACTCTTTAAGTAACAGCAATGAGGGTAACAGCAATGAGTTTTTAGCATAAAATTAGCAATTGTGTGAAAACTAGCCACTTAGCATCTATGCTAGTAGCTTGAGCACATGGAGCACATTCTTAAGATTTAACTGAATATTTTACTTTTGATATCAACAAATGTTGTCTTATGCTACAGCCACACCGGACGCGAATTGGCGAATTTAAACGCACGTAAAGCCTGTAACGCGCTGCGCTTAACGCCCGAAGATGGACGCTGGACATTTTGACAAGCTGTGGGATGACGCGCGTCCGGGCGCAGGCGCAGTAGAGAGCCGGAGCCAGTCGGACTCAGTGATGACCTGTGCAGGCAAATCCAGCTGGAAACGAATATTTACATTTACTTACCTTCAAAACCTGTCTCCTCAGAGACTTTCACCCAAGCCTGCTCCTTTTGTTCCGGTCTCTGTAGAGGACACATGCCGAATAGTATAGCTCTGAATGATAGCAAACAGCGCGGATAAACCTCTCCTCCATCTTTGAGAGGGGCTTGAGCGGAGCAGAGGGCCGGAGCGTCACACGTCATCAAATCAATGACGTCGGGGGGGAATGTCATCGCTGATTGGCTGCCGCGCCGCGAACTGGCGTCGAAAGTTCAATATTTTCAACTCGAGCGTCGAGGCGTTTGGGGCGTCAAAACGCCTCGACGCTCCAAACGCGCCGCGCCAAACGCGTCCAACGCGCCGCCCGGGGCGAATTTGCGTCAAGACGCGTGTTTGCATTGACTTTGTATGTAATCTCGACGCGCGTCCAGGCGAATTCGCGTCCGGTGTGGCCGTACCATTAGAGATAACTTAGGTAACAGGACTGAGTTTAGTTTTTAGATTGACCATCTCTAAAACAGCTAATATATCATTGAATTTAAGGAAAAATAAAAGAGATAACTTACTTTTGTTTTTCCCATGACTTGCAGAAGACCTAAATGATGTCACTTCCTGCAGAACATGTCACTGGTGGAGTGTTAAAAACCTGGGGACAGCACTAAAATGTGAATTTTAACCAAAATATAAAGACTTTTTTTGTAAAACTGTTGTTTTAAAAGTGTAGATAGAATATGGAGTCACACTTAAATGCAAAAAAAAATTTCTTTGGAAGGATTTTGTTGATGATGCGTTGTAGTAAAGTGTAGAGTTTGGCTGTGGGGACAGGCAAGAAATGATACATATAAGTGTTTTGGATGCCATTTTAAAATATTAAAAATATATGTATATGTTATTTCTACAAAGATTAATGTGTATGGTGTTTAGTATAATAAAATATAATTTGTACTATATAATTACTTGTGTTTATACATTTAATATACAATAATATGCTAGGGACAGAGATTTCACTCTTTTGGTGGAATGGCCCACATCTAATCCCTGGAAAGTGGACCACTGTGATGATGTTCATTCAGGATCTCATGTATCAAATTACAGGACATAAACCAAGCAGAGCGACCCCTCCCTCAGGTCTGAGACTGGATGTTCACTTTTATTGGAATATGTGATGTCTCTTATTTCTCTGTAAAAAGTTGTAAATTGAAAACTTTCCCTCCCTGTGACATGTCCCCTGTCTCTGTCCATTCAAAGACAGGATGTCAGTGAAAGTGTGCGTCCATGTGCTCATGGCTGTGTGTGTCCACTGCAGGGGAAAAGCAGCGACGTGTGTGAGGAGCCTTTGTTTAGTGGACCAAAGTGAAGCCTTTGAAGAAGTGGCCCCGTGGCCCCGGTGGAGACCTCCTCCCACACACACATAGGCACAGACATTTGACAAAAGTTGCATCACAACACAGCACACCAGTGTTCAGACTTAACATAGTTGGATGGTTTGACAACTTTTGAAACACGACGGCCACTGGAGGCCAAAGTTGGGACAAAAAGTCTGAACTTACTGAGCACAAAAACATCCTTTTACTGCAGCGTGGGAGGATATGATGCCACAGTCAATACTGTAAAGATACTGCAACTCTTAAATGAGTTTTATTATAGTCTGTTTACTGCTGTCAGAGAAATACTTCAGATCCAGAAATACAGTCCTGCTCAGTAATAAAGGCACCCATTCATTATTTTCATTACTTTAACAATATCTTCAGAAATAAATTGAAACGTTCCAAATTTATGTCATCAGGATCTTTTAATTGAAGGTCCAAAATACTTTAACAAAAAAAAAAAAAAACATTTTTACAAGTTACATATTGTAATTTCAAAGAGGGAACTGAAAAAAGCATGTGCAGCAGTAATGGCACCCCTCTTCAGTATTTTGTTGCACACCCTTTGGCACTGATGACAGCCTCCAAATGTTTCTTGTAGCCATCTATAAGCTTCTTGCTCTTCTCAGCTGGTATTTTCTCCCACTCTTCCTATGCAAACTGTTCAAGCTCTTGAACATTTGCAGGTTTCTTTTCCCCAATGGCAGATTTCAGCCATACCAAAGATTTTCAATCAGATTGAGATCAGGACTCACTGCTGGCCATTTTAAAACAGGCCATTTTTTTCCTTTTCAACCATTCCTGTGTGCTTTTGGATGTGTGCTTTGGCTATTTGTCTTGCTGGAGGGCCCTCGATCTTCAGCTCAAACCAAGTGTTCTTACACTGGGTCGGACATTTCGCTCTAAAATTTCTTGATAATTCTCTGATTTCATGATTCCTGTGATACGGTCAAGGCCTCCAGTACCCGATGCAGCAAAGCAGCCCCAAACCATTATGGAACCTCCACCATGTTTAATTGTTGGTAGGGTGTTCTTTTCCTTGTAGGCTTTAAGTGGTTGCAATTAAAACTGCCTAATCTAAATATGACTGCATGATCATAGTAGCTAATGAAGTATAATTTACAAACCTTAATACGTGAACATTACTTCTGCCAAGTTTGAGTCTGATAAAGTGATGCAGAGCAAAGTTAGAGAGGTTTGTAAAGAAACTGTTTGTACTGTCACATTGTGCACTTAAACTTCATGGGTGCCAATAATGATGCGTAGGACTGTACATCTGCTCAGGAGAAGCCTCATCACACTTACTCCTCCTAGCAAAGAGAATGTCTTTCCTAACTTCAGTACAATTTAAAAAGCGTATCAACAGCATTGAAGAGTAAAGGCCCCTGCACACCAAACCCATTCACCCACTGTGACGACATCAGCGCATCCAATAGGAAAGGCCAGTTCAGAACAAAAGTGACCGCGGATACAGATCTGAACTGTGCAACAAGAGACTGTCTGCCTGAAGTTTGTCTGCATTCTTACCAGACTTTGAGCAACTCGTGACAACAGGCTTTCAAACTGCTCTTTGGTCAGCCTGAAGTACATTTGGAAGCATTCTGTGAAAATGCAGCTCCCGAACGAGCCTGTACTCCTACAGTACCTGCCTTGCCATCAGGATCGGGTGGACCCACATCCTTCTCCTCCATGCTGCTGATGCTGCTACTTTGGTCCTCCTCCTCTGGAGGATTACAGCTACAAATTTTTCCTACGCAGTTGAGAGCATCATGCACTACTTGTCAAACCAAGCGCGCCAAGAACACTTCCTGCTCTGTCGCTTAGCAAACCACATTCGGTGTGTAGGGGCCTTTAAGAGGGGTGATGTAGCGGCAGAAGTGACTATGAAGCATCACCATGTGCTCAATAATCACACCAGAGGATGAAGGCTGCAGAGTTTCAGCTCCATATCCAACATGTAGCACTTATTAACGTAAATATAAATGTCCACATGATAAACTCTTCTGGGTCGTTGTTCTGACATTATTTACTCCAAAATGACTATTTTTTCTATCTACAGTATGAACCATAAGACCCATTTCTTTACCGCAATGGTCTACCATCTTCTTTGGCTGCTGGTTTCCCGAAGTTTACATCATAGAATAACGTCTTTAGTGTCTATGGAAAGGTCTCGGTCTCAGCTTTCTGCAGACGTCTTGTTTCTGTGTGTAGCTCACTGTAGGTCAGAGCTAGAGGTGAAAATGTGATGCCAGGTTTCACCAGGTGGCGCCCTACAGACAATGATTTGTCCTCTCTTTTTTCACTTGGTGTTTTAATTGTGTTTGTTGTGTGTAATAATGGCCTATAAGTTCATGTGTCTGAGTTTTTCCTGTTTAATTTCATGTCAGAATGACTGCTGTTCACTTTTTCTTTTGTACAAGAGCATGCAAGCCTTCCCAAAATCAGGTACTTTGGGCTGGATCCAGGTTATGCTTATAGATATTAATGTTAATATTTGTACTGATTATTCATCCATAGTGTCTATCTTCACGTCCATATAGACTTGAGGTCCTTCTTAAATAAGATGCAACATCTCAAGTGGCTTCCTTTAATACATTTAAATTCAACTAAGAAAATATGATGCTATACAAATGAATTAAAAAGAGACAAATATAAGGACAGATTTATGATCTGGGCATCCATTGGTTAGTCCCTTTGTTTCTGCTTGGATGGATACATCTCTGGATGCATGTAGTCGTATAAACAAACATAAATATACATATTTGTATATATGAATACACAGACCTGATCAAAGTCTTAAGACCAGTTGAAAAATTGCTAGAATATGCATTTTGCACATTTGGATCTTAACGAGGTTTTAAATAGAGCTACAATATGCAAAAGCAAGAAGGGGGAGTGTGACAAAAAACACTTTGAAAAAGTAATTTATTGAAAAAACAACAAGTGAACTGAAATAGGCTGTTTATCAGCTGATCAAAAGTTTAAGACCATCGCTCAAAAAATTACAAAAAACTCTCCAAACCAGAACAAAAATGTTTCTCAGTAGGACTCAGTAATGAGTAGCTCCGTTGTCTTGTTAATCATTAAAAAATTGGTTTGGGCATGCTTGATGAGAGTGTTTCCAGGAAGCTTTTGGGAACATTGCTCCAAGTGGTGAAGATGGCTTCATGAAGGGCATCAACTGTCTGGAACTGACGGCCATTTTTATAAACTTCCCTTGCCATCCATCCCCAAATGTTCTCTATGGGATTTAAATCAGGGGAACATGCGGGATGGTCCAAAAGAGTGATGTTATTCTCCTGAAGAAGTCCTTGGTCAAGTGAGCATTGTGAACTGCAGCGTTGTCCTGTTGAAAAACCCAGCTGTTACCACACAGACGAGGGCCCTCAGTCATGAGGGATGCCCTCTGCAACATCTGCACGTAACCAGCCGCCGTTTGACGACCCTGCACCACCTGAAGCTCCAGTGTTCACTGAATGAAAAAGCACCCAGATCATGATGGACCCCCTCCACTGTGCCGGGTAGAAAACATCTCAGGTGGGATCTCCTTGTCATGCCAGTAACGTTGAAGCCATCTGGACCGTCAAGGTTACATTTTTTCTCATCAGAGAATAAAACTTTTTTCCACCTTTCAGTGTCCCATGTTTGATGCTCCAAAGTCTAAACGGGCAGTTTTGTGGCATTGAAGAAGACGAGGTCTTTGAATTTGTTTTTTGTTTTGAAACCCTTTTCCCTCAGATGCCGTCTGATGGTTATTGCGCTGCAGTCGGCACCAGTAAGGGCCTTAATTTGGGTCGAGGGCCGCCCTATGTCTTGACGACCAGCCAATCAGATCCTCCGGCTCAGAGCAGGTGTAATTTTTTTGGGTCTACCACTTGACTTTTTTGTTCCATAATGCTCAGGATCTTTAAAAAATGTAGAATGACTGTCTTACTGTGTCCAACCTCAGCAGCAATGGCACACTGCGAGAGGCCTTGCTGATGCAGCTCGACGATCCGACCACGTTCAAGAAGAGAAAGCTTCTTAGCTTTAGCCATCAGGAGGGCATGACCGTGTGAATGCCTGACAGAAAATGAAGATTTGGAGCAGATTTTGGCTTTAATAGCCTGTGGTCTTAAACTTTTGATCAGCTGATAAACAGCCTATTTCAGTTTTCTTGTTTTCAATAAATTACTTTTTCAAAGTGCTTTTTGTCACACTCCCCCTTCTTGCTTTTGCATATTGTAGCTCTATTTAAAACCTCATTAAGGTTCAAATTTTCTAAAATGCATATTCTAGCAATTTTTCAACTGGTCTTAAGATTTTGATCAGGTCTGTACGTGTATCTATAAAAAGAAGAGTTTGGCTTCAGCCTGCTCTGTTGTAAAGTGCTTGGAGATAACACTTGTTATAAACTGATGCTATACAAATACAGAATTGATTAATTATAATCTCCTCCAACAAACTTAACTTTGTTCATTTTTGATCTCAAACATGAGTACAAAGATATTTTCAAGCTTTTATTCTGGGTATTTATCAGAAAAGCTCCAAAAGTGCTAACATGCCAACTCATTCCTGCTTTAATCTTTTTGGGCTTAAAAATTATTTTAAATGCAAAGTTGTAAAATACTAGAAGTGAGATTAAAACAGCAATTAATCAAAGTTAACAATTAAATTCCATTAATTGCAACTAAAAGATTGTAATCCCCTGACAGCCCTGGTAATGCTGTTTTTTGGAGACTAATCCATTGTTCTCTTTGTCTTCAGTTTTCAGAGCAGCCTGATGATTCTTTAATGAGAAACTTAAAGCAGCAGAGCTTCTTCAGGGCTTTCTGCAGAGGAAATGCTGATGTGAGAATCTGCTGAATGGTTTTCTCTGTTTGAAGTACGGAGGAAATGCAGCTTCATCATCGACCAGTGAGGATGAAAGCAGAGTCTGAGCGGGGGTCAGCGGGGTCAGCGTGGAGCTGCCCGGGGTTTCCCTCTCACCTCTGACAGATGGACGGCCTGCAGGCAGAGCGTGTGCAGAAGACCACCGCCTCAGTGCTGACGTGAGCTTCCTTCCTCCGCCTGCCTCTGCAGCTTTTTCCACCTCCTCTTTTAAAGTGGAGCTGATGGACAGATCACATCCAGGCAGAAGAAGCACCTGGAGAAGAGCTGTCCACACGAGCTGCTGTGTCCTCTTACTGCTGTTTTTACTGGGAAAAATAAATTAAATTAACAAATAAAGAAGTTCATGTGGCTAAATGATCTAATGAGGAGTTAAAGATATGGTAACCCAAACAAAAACAGCCTCCTGTCCCTTCTCCTCCTGCTCGTGGGTGGAGGTGGATGGAGCCGGTCTCTAATGACTGTCAGTCATGCAGTAGGAAGCAGAAACAGACGGACACATCCACGCCCACAAGACAGTTTCAACTCACCTGCATCATGAGTTTGGGCTGTGGGAGGGAGCCCACACAGAGAGGGAGAACATGCAGCTCCACACCGAGCAGCCCCAGCTGACCGGGCCTCGGCTTGCATCATCCTTCTCAAACCAACTCGAAAAATAAAACACAAGATTTACCGACCAGACAACCAGAGAGGATGTGATTGTCAGGATGCAGATCACTATCTCTAAATCTTATTTACCCTCATTACTCCAGGTCACTCTGCTAGTGAGGCACTGTAAAGCCAAATCAACTAAAGTCATTTTGGTAACACTTTCTATGAAGCCCACATCTATAATGCATTATAACAGCATCCATAATAAAATTGAACATGATTTTTAACCTATTAGAAAGTAAAAATAAATAAATAAATAAATAAACAGCTTTCCTTTGTGATTAAATAATTTATGCATGAAAGGGTTACGTTTTTGGTAACACTTTCTATGAAGCCCACATTTTTATAATGCATTATTACAGCATCCGTAATGCATTATAATGCATTCATAATGCCTCATAACTACACTTATAAGCAAACATAATGCTTCATGATGCTTTATATCAAGTCATAAAACATTATAATGTCATTTATAATGAATTATAAAGACATGTTCCATGGATGCTCATGAATAATACATCCATAAGACTTTATGAGGTATGAAGCCCCGACAATCACAGTGCATTATGAGGGCATTAATAATGCTTCATAACTACACTCAATGTGGGTTTCATAAAAAGTGTTACAGTCATTTTTTTAAAGCAGACAACCTGGGCTATTGTAATATTCATGCCATTCATGCATTTTAAGTTTTAAGCTTAAAGCCGAGTTCACACATAAAGATTATCAGGTATCTCATAATTATGACTTAGTATTTATTTATTTATATTTAATTCTCTGATTTCCTTTTTTTAAGTTGCAGAAACAGGTTTCCATACTGATGTTAGCTAACAGAGAAAGATTGCTTAGCAAATAGCAAGAAAATGATTTATGGTAACGTATCAAAATCCTACAGACACAGGTCTTTAATACCTGTGAATTTATTTATTTGGAAGAGTATTCTAAGAGGACTTAAATGCACCACTGTACCTCATTCTACAATTTGAAATAAGTAAATTATGAGAAATCCTGCGGACAGTGTTTTCATTTAGTTAGCAACAAGCTATGTGCCCACTGGCAACTTTTGTTGCCACTCACAGAAATAAGCCCATGAACAAATAAATATTTATCCCAGGTAACATTTCTTGGTGGAGGGCTACTCTAGAGACTTGAATGATTAAATAATCATAAATATGTTTTTGGGGAAAGCTTTAGAAATTTATGAAAATGACCTCTTTCCAGGATGATTTGCATCCTCCATGTTTTCCACCAGAAGGAGCAGGAAGCAGATGATGTCATGTGACAGGAACTACTTGAAAACTATTTATTATTAACCAAAATCTTTATCTGATCTGGGTGTTCATGGGTTTGTCTCTCTCATAAATTCTCTTTTTAGTCTCTTTGTCTGCCTGGATGGATCCATGCCTGGATGTATGTACATGTTTATGCAAAATAGATTTATTATACCGTACAGGCCAAAAGTTTGGACACACCTTCTCATTCAATGTTTTCTTTATTTTCATCATTATTTACATTGTAGATTCTCACTGTAGGTATCAAAACTATGAATGAACACATGTGGAATTATGTACTTAACAAAACAGTGTGAAATAAATGAAAACATGTCTTTTATTCTAGTTTCTTCAAAGTATCCACCCTTTGCTCTGATTACTGCTTTGCACACTCTTCATTCTCTTTATGAGCTTCAACAGGTAGTCACCTGAAATGGTTTTCTCTTCTCAGGTGAGCCTTTCCAGGGTTAATTAATGGAATTTCTTGCCTTATTAAATCAGATTAGATTGGATTGTACTTTATTAATCCCTTTGGGAGAACTCCCTCAGGGAAATTATGATTCCAGTTGCATTATATTATAAATGAAAGATAGTCCTCGTAGGCTACTGCTGCTGCTCCTTCCCCTCCTCTGTCTGCCTGTTACTCCCCCAGTTGAGGAGTTATACAGTCTGATGGCCTGAGGGACAAAGGAGTTTCTCAGTCTGTTGGTCCTGCTCTTGGGGAGGAGCAGTCTTGACCGAACAGGCTCATCTGGTTGTTGATGGACATGTGTAGAGGGTGATTGGCATCATCCAGAATGTCCAGCAGTTTGTCCAGTGTCCTCTTCTCTGCCACATCACCAAAGAGTCCAGCTTCATGCCAACCACAGAGCCAGCCCTCCTGATCAGTTTTTCAATCCTGGATGTGTCCTCCTTGGATGTGCTGCCCCCCCAGCACACCACGGAGTAAAAAAAGACACTTGCTACCACAGACTGATAAAACATCAACAGGAGTTTCTTGCAGATGTTAAAGGAACGCAGCCTCCTCAGGAAGTACAGCCTGCTCTGTCCCTTCCTATACAGGTGGTCAGTGTGGATCTTCCAGTCCAGTTTGCTGTCCAGCCACAAGCTGAGGTACTTATATGAGTCCACGACCTCCACCTCAGCTCCCTCGATCAGAACCTGTCGTGGTCTTGGTCTGGACTTCCCAAAGTCGATGACCAACTCCTTGGTCTTGGAGGTGTTTAGCTGTAGATGGTTTGTGTGGCACCAGACAGCAAAGTCACTCATTAGGCTCCTGTACTCCTCCTCCCTGTCGTCCCTGATGATCCAACGATGGTTGTGTCATCGGCAAACTTCTGGATGTGACACAGCTCAGAGCTGTAGCAGAAGTCCGCCGTGTACAGGGTGAAGAGAAGAGGGGCCAGCACCGTGCCCTGGGGTGCTCCGGTGCTGCTGATCATAGTGTCTGACGTGGTGTCCTTCAGTCTGACATACTGTGGCCTGTCTGTGAGGTAACTGGAGATCCAGGTAACCAGGGGGTCCACTCGCATCCTATTCAGTTTGTCCTGAAGCAAACGAGGCTGTATGGTGTTGAAGGCGCTTGAGAATTAATATTAATGGGGTTGGACCATCATTTTTGTTGCCCATAGCCCTATTAGACAACTGTTAGGATTAATATTATGGCAAAAACCAATCAGCTAAGTTAAGAGAAACGAGGCCATCATTACTTCAGTGAGAATCTACAATGTAAATAAAGAAAACACATTGAATGAGAAGGTGTGTCAAACTTTTGACCTGTACTGTATGCACTTGTCTGAATGCATATATGTGTATCTATAAAATGAGGAGTATCAGTCTGCTCTGTTGTAAAGTGCCTTGAGATAACGCTAAGCACATCAGATTCATGCTCAGTGATGAACTGTGTTAAACTGCATGGTCCCTATCAAAATAAACAAATAAATAAAAACACATGTTATGAACTGGAGCTACACAAACACAGATTTATTGATCTACAAAAATAAAGCCGTCTCAGTATTCGCAGCCCTCAGGAGCAGGCTGCATCCCCCTGGAGTGGGACTGGACTTTTGTCGTGGTCATTAACTGAGAGAGTGAATACACTTTGAGAGACATTAAAATAATAAAAGTGTTCCCAAACATTCAGAGGAGAGGTCTGCAGGGTGTCCTCAAAGCTGAAAGCTCCCCTGCTGTTCCTTTTCCCTCACACAGCGGCGCTCCTGCTGCTGCCTGATCCTCACCTCAGCACTAAACGGACAGGTAGGACATGTGGACAATACAAACCAGAGCACCAGAGCAGAAGGTCTGCAGGAAGGAATGCAGAGAGGAATCTGTCCTGAAAGAACCTCTAAACACCAAACAGAGTCAGCGCCAGGCCATCTTCACATGATTTTTTTATTACAGTTTTAGTTTTTATCTGGACTTCATAGTGAATCTGCTTTGCTGTCACTGATTTTAAACCCTTTCATGCATGGTGACCACTACAGTAGACAGAAATTTGGAATCAATTTTATTCCTTTCAAGTTGCAGTACCATGACCAACTACCAGGAGGTAAACTCCCAAACCCTTGTCTTAAGTTTCATAAAAAAAAAAAACATCTTTGCACATTTTTAACCATATCAAGATATTGCATCATAAATCCAAAGTGGCCGACAAAGGGCAAACTGGGTACCACGCCTGTATTGAAAGATTCTTTTATTCTTATATTTTGATTTAAATTGATTTACTCTAAATAATGTATACCAAAGATTTGTCTTTGTGGATCTTTAAGTTCCACTAAATGTCTTTATATGCCATTGATGCATGGTTTTTTACTGCAGCGGACAGAAACATTTACATGATTATTAAAGGTGCTGTGAGGAGAATCTATTTCCAGAGACATAAAGACTCTGCTACCCGTGAGCAAGTGCAGCGACTGTCGTAAAGATGTGACCCAAGCCAAAGCGTGTGTTTGTTGTGATGCTAATGAATGCAGCTCGGACCTTCCTCAGAACTCTGCATTGCTTTACAACTTCTTTTTTCAACAACTTACAGGATGCAAAGCCACGAGGTAATGTATCTCTTTCTAGTTATGTAGCGGTAGTTTTTGATGTGTGACAACAAGCAGTTTTTGGAAAACCTAGTATCGTAGTTTTGTAGCCAGCTATATATGGCTACTTACAGCCCGGTGCTATAAGGCTGCGTTTACATTGAACAGAAAACGGTCAAATCCTATAAGTTTTCGTTTCGTTTGGATTTTCCATCTAAAATGGAATCCACTCCAGAGTGGAAGGTTTTGAATACACTCTCCATGCAGCTCCTTTCGTGTAAACCCGTATCAGAGCGTTTCAGGCTGAAACGCAGGCGTCACCGCTTGCGCAGTACTCTTTCACATGAAGGCTGTGCACACATACCAGAAACAACAACAGCTTCATCGTCTGCCGAGTATTGTGTGAGCCTCTTACGATGCTCGGTTTGTTATCCAGACAAAACTGTTCAGACTGATTTGTTGTCCAGAAAAGAAACTCCTGCGTCTCTGTGCGTCTATTCACCATTGTTGTTTGTGAAAAGTTTTTCTTCTTCGTTCATGTGTTGTAGCAGCGCTGCCTCTCTGCAGACCTACACCGCCATCTACTGAACCGGCATGCACACTACAGTGGATTAACTCGTCTCCGGGCGTCGTCGTCTGAACGCAGAAGAATTCTAAAACACAAAGGACAAATCTTTGCGTCTTTAAGTCAGGAGTGTCCGTGTAAACGCAGCCTAAGACGTGTCTGAATAATATAAATTTGCTCTAGTTTTAATTGTCTTGTTCCTGAAGTTGAGTATCCAGGCCAGTCCAGCCCTGTCCGACCCGACCATGAAGCTAAGGAATAGCATTTATAGCTAACCTATTTTGATGCCATAAAACTCATCTTAAAGTGTGTATTTCCATCATAAGATAGGGTGAAGCGGCCGAGAGAGGCTGGTAATGGGCTTAAAGATAGGGTCATCCAGTTCTGGTGATGAGGGAGGCTGGGGAGTCTCTTGCGGTGCTGAGGGAGGTCCAGGAGAGGTGGCTGAGTAGAGCTAGGGCATCTGGTCCAGGCGCCTCCCCAGATGCCTCCCAGCTGGTCTTCGAGTCTATGTCTCCTGGCCGCCTCCAGGGGGACCCCCAGGACGCCTGGGAGAGTCTGTCTCTCGGCTGGCGGGGCTTCTCCTGAGGAGCTGTGCCCGATGGCGGAAGAAGACATGAGAGGGAAGTCTGGGCTTCCTGCTTTCTGCTGCCTATGTATATATGTATAGCGATAAAAGATAGTATACTGTCAAACTATGTATATATGTATAGCCTATATATATTTTTGTATGTTTGTCAAACTCAGCATCATCCAGCTTCACTTATTTTTGCTATTCAAACATTTCTGCCTTTTGTGATCAACTTTGTCCTAATTCAGGTCAGTTCTGGACCGAATGGCCTTTTGGATATTTTCCATTTAAGTCTGAAGTTTGTGTCCTTAAAGTAAGACGACAGGGTTTGAGCTCTGTGGGTCATAGACTGTTTCACTTTACTCTCTGATCAATGCCATAAGAAGCTGAAATAATCAGCATTCTAACATTTACTGAGATTTTCTTCACTGTATATTCAAAGTCTTCACACAGGGAGACCCTCAGAGCAGCTGAAGGCTGAGAGCGGTGAAGCTTCTCAAGGTCTCCTCCTCCTTATATGCTGGAGTTTTCTCCTCAGAGCTCAGCTTCTCATCACACTGCGTCTACATCACATTTCTATAGTTTACAGTCAGGGATTTAACCAGGGCTGCAAGTTTTTATTCTGAAATATACACAAACAAAAACAAGCCCAATACAAGCAAACACCAGCTATTTTCTCTCTCAGGTGATATAGTACTTCTTTTTTTATTTTTTCTCATTTAAAGGAGAAAGCTACATAAAGCCTGTTATGATTTTCATCCATGTTACATTTCAGTTTACAGTGACATTGTTTCTTATCCGTCTCTTAATTTAGTTCTTTACCATCCTTTTGTTTGAGGTAGAACATCCTTGAACATCCTTTTCTGCGATATATATGCGATAGCTGTCACCGTCCCTGCCCAAGGTTCAGTAACTACAGACTCCGGCTTGTGAGTTATTGTTAAACGTTCGTTCAAAGACATCACGACTGACATAAAACAAAAATTATATCTATTATTAAAGTGAAATGAGCTTAAAAACACAAGAGCTTTCAAAAAAGCACCTCAAAGATCACAAGACTGCCTCATGATTACCATATAAAATAATAGGTTTAGTGAAAGAAATGATTAAAATTTACAACAATCATGATAACTAGTGTTAACACAGGCTAATATTGACTGTTATTTTTGTTGTGTATATGTTAATTCATGCATTATAATGTGGTATAGCAATAATGTAAAGATAAAGTAACAGAAATAACATGAACCATTACACATCAATCTTGTTTGGTGGTTAAGCAATAGCTTTTAGATCAGATGTCATTATACGATGGTCAACAGGTGCTACCTTTGGGGGCCATCAACACTGAGGAGGGCTCCCGGCTCACGAGGAGCGCAGCCGGAGGCTTCCCCGCCCCGTGCAGACAAGAGGCCCCACACCACAGTGCAAGGACCTCCGGCCATACAGTGGTGGAAACATCATTTTTGCCTCTTTTTACAGCAAAATGTACATTTGTGTTTGGAGTGGGACACAATGGTTTGTGTGCCTTCTGAAAAGTGTTTATATCAGTTTTAGTCTGTGCATCAGATTCCTCAACAAGTCCAAACAAGCAACTGCACTTTTTTAACAAGCCTCAATAAACTTAAGCCACAACTGCCAATATTAAAGAAGCCCAAACTGGCTTATAATTAGCAGACATGGCAACTATGGGTTTAAGGCAGCACCAGGTGGGCTGTTCATGGCTCTGAACGCTCATGGTGTGTGAAGCTGCCATCACAGGACACCTTCTGAATAACTCATGTTTGCTTCTGTTGAATTAATCAGCTGCACTCGCTCTCAGGACCGCCCTAACGCACCCCCACACTCAGACACGACCGCGGCTGCACCCCCGCTCTCAGTAACGGCTCTCCTGGTGCAGCCGCTTCATCGGCTAACAGCTCACGGCAGAAAGTGAACACTGGCTGCACAGCAGTCATGTTCGATGTGACATGTACTGTCAGAGCCCATCAGCTGGCACACACACACATGCACGCTCGCACACTGGGACGTGACACACACAGACAGGAAGTGGGCACATAAAAATGTACTTTCAGGTACATGTGGACGTGAATGAACAGCCAAACACTCACAGAGCCGCTCTTTGCTCCACAGTGTCAGAGTGTTTCTGTCTTCACTGAAGTCTTACGGGGAGCTTTTCCTCTTTTGTTTACCTGCAGTGTTCGACTGGATGGTGAAGCTTATTCTTCTGTTTAATGTGTCCTGACCATTTGTTGAAATAAATAATTCAAATAACATTTTTGAAGGCTCTCGTTGGCCTTCATAGTGTTTTCATAAAAAATCACATAGACAGAGCTCTATCATTGCACCTTGAGAAATTCTTTAAACTGAATAGTTGTTTAAATTGTCAAGAAGATGATGTTAGAATACATTTTTCTTTCTTATTTGACTCAGAGTTAACTTATTTAAAATCCATTTTGTTCATAAGTGGAACCAATGAGCAGCAAACAGGAGTGAAGTCCTTGTGTCCCTTTAAACCCAACATCCTAAGTTCTCCCTGGAAAGCCTGATTCTGATTTTTGACAAAGTTAGGCTTTCTTTTTAAAGTTTTATGTTGATCTTCAACAGACACTATGGTTAAAACAATACGTTAATCAAGAATAAATTTAAAGGGACTGTGAGGAGTTTCTAAGTAATTACAAAAAAGTCTCACTTTTAGATATATGCCTGATGGAAATACACACTTTAAGATGAGTTTTATAGCATCAAAATAGGTTATCTATAAATGCTATTCCTTAGCTCCGCGGTCGGGTCGGACAGGGCTGGACTGGCCTGGATACTCAACTTCAGGAACAAGACAATTAAAACTAGAGCAAATTTATATTATTCAGACACGTCTTAGAGCACCGGGCTGTAAGTAGAGATATATAGACGGCTACAACTACTATACTAAGTTTTCCAAAAATTGCTTGTTGTCACACATCAAAAACTACCACTACGTAACTATAAAGAGATACATTACCTCGTGGCTTTGCATCCTGTAAGTTGTTGAAAAAAGAAGTTGTAAAGCAATGCAGAGTTCTGAGGAAGGTCTGAGCTGCATTCATTAGCATCACAACAAACACACACTTTGGCTTGGGTCACATCTTTTGGTGCGTTCCAGTTGTAGTCAGAAGTAGGAATTTCTGGGTTCCAAGTAGGAAACTGCAACTGGAACGTCCCCTGAAGTCAGAATTTCCTCCTGGGAACTTGGTGAAACCTCACCACCCCCGAGTTGACAATCGAAGATGGATGCCCCCAGTGTGAACAGTTATTTAGCTCCTGTAATAATCCATTTATTGTCACTTCTGACTGGGGTGTGTGGCTCTAGATCAGCTGTATACATAGTATTGTTAGACTTATATTTACAAAAATGCTGCCATAGTGATAATCACATTCTTCATGTGATATTTGTAAACAACAATGCAGGGCGTGCTAAGAACAGCTAACAATAGCCTGGTAGATCAGCATGTTTTTTTCAGACTTCAACTGGAACACCAATAAGTCGGAGATGATGTCACTCCCAGTTCCGAGGTTACTGGAACGCAGCATTACGACAGTCGCCGAGCGTGCTCATGGGTACCAGAGTCTTTATGTCGGTGGTAATAGAATCTCCTCATAGCACCTTTAATTCTGGCTATATTGAATTCTTTGACTGGAAACATCATTATTTCCTGTTTATTTCAATGTAACAACTGAATGATTTATGTCACTTACTGACTGAGTTAATATCATATTTTATCTATCAGCAGGTCTTCATCGGGTTTGGAAGCAGAACAGTATGCCAATCTGTCAATGTAAACAGGCAACTTTTTAAAAAATGTGTTCATAGCTTGGATGCCTAAGTAGGGCTATAGTCGATTCACTTTTAAACTTAGGATGCAGCTGCAGAAGGTCCAGGGGCGTGGCCAATTTGGGGCTGGGGTCCTCCTGGAAATTTGATTGGCCATCACATGTGCCAATCCAAATATCTGCACTATGATTGGCTACTTGTCATGGAAGTGGCACTTGTGGAGTCACAAAGCCTCAATAACTACAATTACAAACATGACACATATTTGGCCATTTCATTAGGAACATTCCATTCCCATTATCATTATAGCTGTTAATGTAGATATTAGCATGATCTCCATATCCATGGTTGATACATCTATAGTATCTATCTTTATCACCACATAGGCATGAGGTCCCTCTGAAAATGGGATGTCACATCTCAAGAGACCTTTAACACATTTATACTTAACGGAGACAAATATGGTTGGGATGCACTTGTGGTCTGGGCATCCAGGAGTTCATCACTACCATAAATTCTTATTTTCAGTAAGAATATCTAAGATTATACTTCTATAAAATGATCACCACAACCATTCAGACATGAGGACCCTCCTGAAAATGAGATGTAGCATCTCAAGAGGCTACCCTCTAATAAATCAGACAACAGGTCTATGGTTCATGGATCTGTCCCTAACTTTAGTTCTTACTTTAGTCCACTTGTCTCCTCTTACCTCCCTTCCTTCACCCTCACACCAACACAGCATGGTGTGGATTTGCTGTTCATCATGAGACTGGGATCCACATTCAAGATTTCCTGCTGCTGAACAGAAGGTTTTTTCTTGAGCCATGATGGAGGGATTCATGATTGGCTATATGGATTCATGTTGGTGTTGGATGGGTATATGTGTATATATATGTATATGTGTATTTTATATGTATATATGTATCTATGCATATATGTTTATCCATAAAATGAAGAGCTTTATGCTCTATTGTAAAGTGTCTTGAGATAACACTTGTTATAAATTGGCGCTATACAAATAAAGATTGATTGACTTGTGTAATTTGATTTAGGCTTTTGAACAACACTTTGGTGTTCCTAAAATTACGTATGACTTCTGTGATATGGCATGGGAAAATTATTAATTTTAATTCATGTCTGCGCAGTCACTCTTCATAAAGAAATTTACAGACATTCATGGCAGGGCCACAACAGGAAGTATTTGAGAATCAAAGAGGGCACAAATGTGTTGTTTGGTTAAATTAGATCATCAACAGCTGCCACACTGAGCTTATTTTTTTATGTGACACAGTCCTTGAAACGAAGACAGACCAGGGCTGTGTCCGAAATGTCATACTAACGTCCTACTCATACTAATTGTGATGTCAAAATGAGTATGTAGTGTGTTCACATTAGATAGTATGAAAAGATTAAGTGTGTGAGAAATACCAGGATGTATACTATATCGGAAAAAATTTAAGTATGCGAGGTGGGCATACTAGTCACACTCAAATGCCCCATAATGCATTGCGCCATGCAAGACCGACCAGCATTCAGCTAAAAATCGGGCACTAGCTAACTTCCTGTTTTCAAAATGAACACATCTTTTATTATCTCCTTTTAGTTCTTAAACGCTTTTGTAAATGGGCTCTTGTTTTGGAGCCGACCGGAAGTTTCTTCAATAGCATAATAGTGCACATAGCGGAATGTCCGAAATACCAAAATGAAATTTGTATCCGTGCGTTTTATCGCTCAAATGAGCACATTTTGGTTTTCTACGTGGTGACTTTCTCGCCTAAAATGCTCTCTGAACTTTCAGATGTGGTGAATCAACAGAGATATTTGATAGCCTGGTGTGCTTCTGATTTTTGTTGTCGGAGGTTTAAAATGCATCATGGGAAAATTAGTAGTATACTACAGTGTGAACGGTTGGCATCCTAATCATACTTATAGTATGTAGTATACAGTATATACACATGAGTTTGTAGCATGTTAGTATGCCATTTCGAACACAGCCCAGGACCTCGCTTGAAAGGAAGGGGTGTGAAAATTTCCCATAATTCACTGAGCCTGCTGACAAGAAGGCAGAGCGGAAACCGAAGGAAGCACATAGGGCCTGATCTACTAAATCCAAAATAACGGGTGCTAAATTGCGTGTTTAAACTAAAAAAACAAAAAACAAAACGACGCTTTTAGTGGGCGTGTTGCGGCGGATCTACCATCACGTGTGCTATCAGCTGTCACCATGGAGAGTTTGGGAGAGCAGAGAGGAAGTTTGAAACCATGGAGTTAGCACGCGTTTTTGACTTCTTCGCCGCATGTAATTTTGTCGAAAAAGTTTCCTTCATGCCATATTTCTATCAGCCATTTTTAATTTTCCTTTTATGATTGTGATAAAACAATCGATATGGCAGCATTAACATAACTTTTAAAGAGGACATATCATGCTTGTTTCTCCTTTTCACCATGCCAGACTAGGATGCCTGTAAAGCATTTCTGCCCTCAGTACAAGTCATTTAGTTCCTTCATTGCCCCACAATAGCGTTCTCAAAATCCTCATTTTAGGCCATTATCAAGCTCTCGTTGAAACGCTTGGTCTCAAGGATGACCTAAAGTTACCTTGCAATGTCACAGCCCTTTGTGCTCTTATTGGTCAGTTCTATTGGGGGTAGAGCCAGCCTGTCCTTCTTCTTCTACTGTATTTTCCGGCAGGCTCAAAGCAGCGACCGCGTATTGAGTCCCCCTACAGGCCAGAGCTGGTAATGTGGGAGAGTGAGCGAGGGAGCTTTATACCCCTGCTGCTGGATGTGTTCCTCAGTGAGGGTTTGGGGCTAACGGACATCACAGAGGAGGAAGTGTTTTATCAGATTACTCCAATGAAAAGAAAGGTACCTTGTGTCGTCACGACGTTTGAAATCCCGCGGACATCTCACAATGACCTATTTTCAGAGGCATCAGATCTCGTTCTAGGATATCAGAAAAAATACAATATCTCATTTTTTGAAAATTAAGGGGGTGTAAGGTCTTGTTTTCAAATTTATTATATTATATGTAAGTATTAAATCATGCATCAGCATGATATGTCTCCTTTAACATTAACTCATGTGAGGAGCAGTCACACAGTAACACACAAGACCATGCAGGTAACTGCTGCCTTTTATGCACAGACTGCATCACACTCTCCGCGCACTGACAGCCTCTAAACTGTCTGTGTGTGGAGAGTGTGATGCTGTTCTGAATGACAGTCAGAATGATTATGGCTATGAAAGGGGTTTTCTTGTTTTACATAGATCAAATGACCTCCTCCCTGATGCAGAGTGTAAAGCTGAGAGGGTTTATTTTATGTGTTTGTCGTGATGGCACACTGGATCCTCCCTCTTTTTCCAGTCCTTCATAATGACGGACAGCCTCCAAGTCTTTCTGTTTTTCATCAAAAATTCAGTCACTGATGGAAAATATTCAGTTAATGTGACCCCTGTTTGCCACCATGATCCCAGCCTCTCAGCCCAGTGTTTTGCACGTTCTGGCAATCTGCATCTATTCTGCATATTTATAAAGGCAAATACACTAAATAGACTGCAATCCTCAGAGCACCCTGTTAGTAGATCAGATTTGCACATGCTCTAAAGTTTGCACGTGTTTTATTACATGAAACCTTTAGTAGATCAGGCCCATAGTTATAAGTAGTTTTTAAATTATCAAGTAAACCGTAATCATGTCTGAAATTGTTGATCGTATTTTAAATTTGATTGAGCTTTCGCACTTGCAGCTACAGGTATTGTCGCATCTGTCTACAACACAGCCAGCGAGCGACTCTGGGTGATGACGTAACGGAAACCGAGTATCGTCTTATTTCTTAACCCATTCTGCCACACTGGGAACAATTGTTGCTGAAGTGTATCACCGTCAATCTTTCTCTGTTAACTAACATCAGTATGGAAACATGTTTCTGCAACTTAAAAAAAGGAAAAAAGAAATCTAACAATAAATAAATAAATTCTAAGTCATTATTATGAGATAAAAAGCTGACATTATGAGATACCATTTGTGCATGTGCCCCACGTCCATGGACGATCCTACAGCAACTAGGGATGGGATGAAATATCGTTTAGCAATATATCTCGATACAGGACGTGACAAAATGCATCGAGTTTGAAAAAAATGGATTGCGAAATAAAGACGTCACGTCCGGTAATAGTGCATGTGACCAGAAGTGACGACAACAAACATTAGCACCAACTACCTGGCCTCCAAAAAGTCAAATGATGGAGTCGAATGAGGTCGAAATTGAGGACGCTCCGCCTGGATACAAGTCATCTGTCTGGCAGTATTTTGGCTTTCTCATTAAAAAAGACGAAAACGGCGAAAACGAGCCTACCGCTCGTTAGCATACACTCTCTCTAACATCTCTAGGGTTAGAGAGAGTGTTATTGTTTGGCCTGTTAGGTCTTGTGTTTTCCTGTGTGCAACTCAAACAAGAACAAATCAGTTGTAGTTACACAGTAATATTTTTTCTTTTTTACTTTTTTGATATCGTATCGTGACCCGGGCATATCGAGGTGCAGCGTATCGTGAGTTTAAGTGTATCGTCCCATCCCTAATAGCAACACACCTCTCATGATAATGAGCTTTTATCTCAAAATTTTGACTTCTTTCTCATAATTATGACTTTTTATTTTGTAATTATGACTTTATATCATAATTATGACTTTTTATCTAATAATTATGACTTTTTATTTCATAATTATGTCTTGTTATCTCACTATTGGGACTTTTTAAATTGTAGTTTTTGTTCCCCCTATTTAGACTACTGAGCTGCAGTTTAGACCTATAAATGTCTGAACTGTGAACTATAATATTTAGCCTATAACAGTGCATATACTTCTGATCTTCAAGTATGATCAAATTCTGTCAACTCAACAGTAGATGCAAAAATCAAATATTGTTTTTTATGCAGACTTACACAAACATACAGTTGCTGCCTGTCTCCAGTTCAGAGTAGTAGGTAGTTGGTAGTTGTACTCGCTGCAGTATACGGAGAACTGTAGCGGTAAATTTTGCACACGGTTGTTGTTTTGTCCTCAATCTTCTCACCGTTCTCTCGTCTTTTACATGGGAAGCCAAAATAGGTCCACACAACCAATTTATTTGACGAAGGAGCGTCAGCTAATTCCTCGACCTCGTCTTCCTCCATATTGAAGCGAGTGTTTTGCTACGGTAAGCGAGGAGGGAAAACATCATCAGTCGTGCGCGCGCCACTTCGGGTTATTTATTTCGTGCGTCTTTGAATTTTATTTCATCATTTATTATTATTTCGCAAAATTTCGTGGCATGAGTAAATGTGGATGATACTGATGGGCATCCTACACAGGACCAGCAGTGAGAGGTTGTGACCTGCAGTGTAAAAGTGCTTTGACTCGACATTCAGACTCGTAAAGGACTACATAAGCTCAGGTCCATCTGACATTAAAAATCTGTTTGAAGTCTTCCTTGGTTGTTTAGTATTTTTGTGTAGACAGTGCTGCTGGTCACAGTGAAATAATCATTTCAATAAAAATCATTTTAGAGTTCAGCGAGCCGTTCTTTTTTTTCCTTGATTTTTGAAGACTGAAGTCATGGTGAGTCTCATGTTTGAACACAATGTACTTTTCAGCTCAGTTGACAAGCAAATGTGACACTAAAGATGTCATAAAATGATGAATCTCCAGCAGATCTTAAAAAGCGACAAATATCTCTCCAAAGTGGACTGATGCATAGCAGCATCTAGGATCATACCTCTGGTGATGATGCTTCATTTATCAGCCATAAAGTGATGCACAGATTACAGTCCGTCCTTTCCTTCATGCAGACTTCCTGGGTATGCTTTCTTAATCGTGGCAACACTGCTTTAAAGAAGTAACAAAGAAGACATTCTCACAGTTTGCTTTGCTCTCTGTTCTTTTGCTCTGTGGGTGTCAGACGGTCTCTGTAAGCCTCAGCTGCAGCACATATGCTGATGCTCGCCTGCACCTTAACGAGCGCTAATTAAAATCAGCTGGGCCTCCAGTTTGAATCAGCCGGCTGTCCAGATCACCATGCAACAGGGCAGGATCAGGAGTGAAAGAAATGACTTTGGAGCAACCTTTAAGGACATTAAATGGCATTTAAGATGGCTGATATTAAGCAGATGTGCTTTTAGGCTCATAGAACAGCAAAGGCTGCTCTCACACTATTCTATGTTGAATCCTTATGCTGCGTTCACACCGCAAGCGACCCAGCTAACAAAATCGCGTTGCCCACTGACGTATTGTTGCGCGTCCATAAATACTTATTTTTGCTCACAGTTGCCACCAGCCGTTGCTCGGTGGCATCACGTCCGCTCGAGTTTCACAGCGATCATATCATATATCATATAATAGGATGTTTAAGCGGACATTATTCCAGCTGTATCCTTTTCATCCACTTATCAAACACAAAACACTGCAGCTGATGATGCAGCAGCATCATCTGTGAGTTTACCGCGGTCCGTCTAGGTGGAACTAATGTCCTCACTGACTGTTTCCCACACGGACATGGATTGTTACTCTGTAGTCTGGATGAAAAACTGTCTGTTTAGGCTACTGTCACACGCGCACACACCGCTGATTGATCAACTTTTTTTTACTTTCACATTGAGCAACAAGCTATGAAGTAGTATGATCAATTGTCATTTGTGTTGATGCACTTTCTTCTTGCATAGTAAATGGATGACAATGTATCAGGGAGAATATTTTGTTTTTCCACGATCAAGACAAATTACTCATCGTCCATGATGAATAAACTTTTCTACTTGGGGTGGGCGATACTGGGAATTTTGGTATCGATCCGATACCAAGTAAATACAGGTCGAGTATCGCCGATACCAATACCGATAATTTTTACATGAAATGTAATGATCTCTGAATAATTTTGCCTTGAGTTGGTTGATTATGATTATGGTAAAACACAGCACAAAGATTTTAGGCAAAAATGCTTTTTATTAATGAAACAACAATAGAACAAAATTTTAACTGTATAAAAGTAATAAATTATTCCACGTTTAAGAAAAAAAATCACAAGTGCAAAATAACAAAAAAAGCAGCAATGTAAAAAATATATAAATATAACAATGTCAACATCACAACAAAAAATACCTTCCATTGCACAAATAAAGTGTAAACTACAGTTAACCTTAACCTTTGGCTTTCTGCTCACAAAGCCCTCTCTTGTTGCCCTTTTGGCTCTGTTTCCATATTGACAACAGATTTATAGGTTTTTGTTCAGGAACAGTAACATGTTGACATAGAGGGAGAGAGGTGCGCCGTTTAGAAGCGGCGGTCGGAGCGGAGGAAAGTAAAGTAAAGACGACATAAGAGAAACTGCAGTATCGATCTCATCACGCTAGTATCGATCCGATACCAATACTCAGCTTGGTATCGATACTATCCATATTAAGATTGATACGCCCACCCCTACTTTCTGCAACCTCTTGCTGGACTCTTGTGGAGGTAACTTTCACTCTGGATTAAATACAGATATACACTTCCAACAGGATAACGATTAATGTCTCAAAGATCAGATCATCTCAAACTGGTTCTTTAAACATGATAAAAGTTCACTTCTAGAACTCTAAGTCACCAGATCCCAATTCAGTAGAGCACCTTTTTATTGTATTTTTTGGGCTTTTTGTGCCTTTATTGATAGGAGTGAGAGAGTAGGGGAAGACACTCTGCAAGCTGGTCACAGGCCTGATTTGAACCTAGGCCGGAAGAAGTACGTACATGGGACGTGCATGGTTGCTAACCACTCCACCAAACCAGCACCCCCCTGTAGAGCTCCTATAAGCAGGGAGACGCTGCCAACACGCAGCCAGCATGCATCCAGTTTGAAGGTGCTTTAATAATTCATTCCCATGTTGAAGATTTTTTGGATTTTAATGACTTGACTGCCTCGTGTCTCTTCTTTAAATGCACTTACTGTTATAAAGCATCTTGATCCCCTGCAGCACTCTTTCCTTATGTATGAAGGGGGGTCTATAAATAAACTTGGCATGCCTGTTCACGCTAATTTTTTAACTTCCATTGACGCTATGAGCCACGGCTGGTGAAGACAGCAGCTTTGGGAGTCTTAGGAGAGAGCTCCTGGAGACTTGTACGCTGAAAGAAGAGTGGATTTGTAAAGCAGACATGAATGGACTCCTAACCCTTAAAGTGGTTGAACGGTCAAAGTTCAGGGAGGTTTAGAAAAGTCCAAACATTCTTGTTCAGCCTTGGAGACCTTGAAAAGATTGCTGCTTTGGCTGGTTAAGAAGGGGACTGTTGAGGTTTCAAACAGAAAGAAAGAAGAAGGAAAAAACAAAGTAGAGAGAAGCACTTCCTGGGTTTAAAGAGAGTAAAGTGTATGTTTGAGGTCCTCATGCATCAAGAATAAATATACGATAGAAAACTCCAAGGCAGTTTCTTCTGACGGAGAGCTTTGTGTTTATTTCTGTTGCATTCTTCTACAGATCTCAAAAACAAACTCCTTCATCTGCTCTCTAAAACTGGACACACCATACAAGATCCCAAAACATGGGCACAGAAATATGGAAGACAGCGTGTCAACAGATTTTTTAACTTAAATCTTTAAACACAAGGCGATTCAGTCCCGGTTCAGAGATCACACTCCTGAGGACAGACACCAGATCTCAGGATCTCTATGATTTACTGTCATGATCACATGAATTCTTTGTTTTTCACTCCTGGTGCTCCTCACTGCAGTCCCAACCCGACACACCAGATCGTCCATCTGAGCAGAAGCCCAGAGAAAATATTTTAAAAGCACATCTGGCAGGTGATTGGACAATCTTTCTGTCAATCACATTCATGACAGGCCAGTAAGATAATGGAATAGGTGGGTGCTACAGCTGCAGTGCTAACGTCACAATGTGAGCCAATTCAAAGAAAACAAAACTGTGAAACATGTCAGAGAAGAGCCAAAATGTCCTGTTCTTATCTGAGACGTGCTGTTAGTTTTATTTTTTTATTCAAAGATGAGTTTCTAAGTTACAAAAAAGTCTCACGAAATACACACTTTAAGATGAGTTTTATAGCATCTAAATAGGTTATCTATAAATGCTATTCCTTAGCTTCGCGGTCGAGTCGGACAGGGCTGGACTGGCCTGGATACTCAACTTCAGGAACAAGACAATTAAAACTAGAGCAAATTTATATTATTCAGACACGTCTTAGAGCACCGGGCTGTAAGTAGCCATATATAGCCGGCTACAAAACTACGATACTGAGTTTTCCAAAAATTGCTTGTTGTCACACATCAAAAACTACTGCTACGTAACTAGAAAGAGATACATTACCTCGTGGCTTTGCATCCTGTAAGTTGTTGAAAAAAGAAGTTGTAAAGCAATGCAGAGTTCTGAGGAAGGTCTGAGCTGCATTCATTAGCATCACAACAAACACACACTTTGGTCGGAATTTCCGACTGGGACCTCGGTGAAACCTCGCCACCCTCCAGTTGACAATGGAAGATGGATGCCCCCAGTGTGAACAGTTATTTAGCTCCTGTAATAATCCATTTATTTGCACTTCTGATTGGGGTGTGTCGCTCTAGATCAGCTGTATACATAGTATTGTTAGACTTATATTTACAAAAATGCTGCCATAGTGATAATCACATTCTTCATTTGATATTTGTGAACAACAACGCAGGGCGTGCTAACAACAGCTTACAATAGCCTGGTAGATCGGCATGTTTTTTTCCGACTTCAACTGGAATGCCGATAAGTCAGAGATGATGTCACTCCCAGTTCCGAGGTTACTGGAATGCAGCATTACGACAGTCGCCTCGGGTGCTCACGGGTAGCAGAGTCTTCATGTTCCCGGTAATACATTCTCCTCGTGGAACTTTAACTAATCCTCAATGCATCATTGTAAGCTACATTTAGCCTCTGAATGCTCGCCTTTTTTTATCTCATCCACAGAGGGGCAGAGTAAAGAGGAGTACAGTACGTCCTAAAGAGAGTTCTCTTAACACTGTCAGACAATACTTCGAAAAATATGTGGATTTAAATTCATTTTTAAGCCCCACCCCCACCAAGAGTTACTTTCTATATTTTACTGTTTATTGTCCCTACAACAATGAAGAGGCTTTTCTCCTCTGCAGTCAAGATTGTTTTTTTATTTTCCTTTTGTTTGTGAATCTTAAAGCAGAACAGCTCTGCTCATTCAATCAGCTTTACAAAAGTTAACCACGCGCACCACGGCCTGGAGCTGTAAGCATCAGTTTGACATTCAAGACTTGAGATCAGCAAGGCTGTAAAAAAGTTGTGATCGCACAGATTGAACAAATCACTGGCTGTGACAGGCCTGTAATTCTGTCCTGCCCTCTGGATCCTTAAGAGGAGGAAGCTGGTCCAGAAGCCTGACATAAATGAGCCGCGTGGCCGCCTCGTGTCTCTTTATTTGACTTTCCAATGGAGGCTTTATTGTCTGTATATCTTGTCTCCCACTCTGACATTAAGGCTTCCTGAGTGTAACATTTCCCACCTCCTGTTTTCCTCCCGTCTGTCTCACCGTGGAGATCAGACATGTCTCCCTGACCAGCTGCAGAACCTTCCTGTCATGTTGTGTGCCTGCTTGGACATGGAGCTTCCTTCCTCCAGTGTCGGTCGGATCAATGTGAGCTCTTAATGACCCCCACGCTCCCTCCTCCTCCTCCTCCTCACACATGTTCTCTTCCTTTCCCCTCGGGAGCCCCGGGGCTTTAGCACCATATGGATCAAATCCATTAGCAGGCACTTTGAGGCCCGTTTATGTTAATGCTGATGTGATCAATGTTTCAGTCTGTGATTCATTTTAAACTGTTTCTTAATTAGACCTTGACCTCGGAGTCAAGTGCGGTTGGGATGGATTCTGTTAAAACGTTAATGCTGAGAAGTTTCAGGAGGATTCAGAGACAGACAGCAGAGGGAGGCCTGCAGATAAACATGGTTAAATAATAGATACATGTGTAAAACTTACACAGGCACTTGGTGAGAGTTGTTATTTTGCAGAAGAAGATACATTAAACATCACAGCTGCAATGAGCACATGAGTAATGGACTCAATATCTCACAGCATGCCTTTATGCTGCCATTTGTGTATCACTGCATGATAAGCAATGGCATGAATTTTCCTGTTTCCTTGACCTCCTGTGATAGAGGTCAGATATCACCAACAGGAGGCGTAAACATAAGGCCCTTTTCCATTGGCCCTACTCTACTCGACTCTACCTGACTCTACTCTACTCTACTCGCCTTGTGCTGCTTTTCCTTTAGCTCCAAGTCGCCTGCCCAACGGGGTCAGTGTCGCTGTAAAGAGCTGAGCGGCACCGCGGTGACGTCATTTTGAGCGCGACACAACAATCTGTGGCTTTTTGTCACAAACCAAGTAAAAAAGGAAAGCAGAAGAAGGCTGCAGGTGGTAAGAAGAAATACCCCTTGAGAAGCACAGGAGAGTTTTGGAAGCTATACAACAGAATGAAGCCGAGGACGAGAGCAATTGAGCTGCAAAGAAAAGACGTATGAGGGTAAGCTAATGGTAGCTACCTAGCATGCTAGGTCGCCGCGCTCATGACCCGTCTATGACGACATTATCTGACCAATTAGTAGCCAGCAGTCTGTGACGTCATCTTTTAGTATGGACTCAGCTTACTTGGAACCAGAGCGGAGTAGGTACTAAAACTAGCTTGTTTTAGGAGGTACCAGGCTAGTGGAAACACGCTGCAAATCAAGTAGGGCTGAGTAGAGTAGGGCCAAGGCGTGCTAGTGGAAAAGGGCCAGTAGACCTCAGCACAGAGTCTGTTTCCTCAGTGTAAAGGTGCGTTCACACCGGACGCTACCTGTACTACCTCGGCAATCACTCTCCATTCAAAGTCAATGTACAGCCGCGATGAGGCGGGGCTAACCCTCCCGCGATGCGACAGCCGCGTACAAGACGATCACTTCACTCGTCGGTCGATGTCAAAGTTTGAAAAAGTTGATCTATTCAGGCGATGTCGTGTGTGGCTGTGCGGCAACAGCCAATCAGAGGTGTGTGTACGTATGACGGTACCCGAGAAAGACAGTTATTCATCCGGACTACAGGGCGGATGAGGTCCGTCTAGGCGGAACTAATGTCAGTGAGGACATTAGTTCCGCCTTGATGGACCGCGGTAAACTCATAGATGATGCTGCTGCATCATCAGCTGCAGTGTTTAGTGTTTGATAAGTGAGTGAAATGATACAGCTGGAATAATGTCCGCTCATACATCCTATTATGTGATATATGAAATGATCGCGGTGAAACTCGAGCGGATGTGACATCACCAAGCGACGGCCGACAGTAGCGGTTACCAAATTGAGGTATGTATGGACACGTGACGCTACGTCAGTGGGCGACGCGATTTTGGTAGCTGGGTCGCTTGCGGTGTGAACGCAGCATAATTATTACAAGCTAAACCAAGGATGTTACAGTCTAATGTATTCTGTTCAATTCAGTATATTGTCTTGTACGCTATAGATTCAGTAAGGGTCTGGAAGCTCTCCTCAGAGGTCTTGGTCTTTACTGACCTGATATCATCTCCTGTTTCAGCCCAAAGGTGATCCACCACAGTGGATCCTGAGCTTTCCCCTAAAGGCCTCCTTTTGTTGTCCCTGTAGCAGCTGAGTGCTCCTGAGACTAACATGAAAAAAAAACATTGTTATGCAAAATAAACATTAAGAGGCTGTGAGCATGCAGCCTTACTGCTCCATTAATAAGGCCCTCCATCAGTGTAAAACAAAAAATATGTTAATGAAGAAAAATCCCAAAGTAACAGCTATAGATTAAATAAACTTCAGTTAGTGCATTTGTCAAAACTGATATAAAAATGTGAGTAAAGGATACTTAATCAACTTAAAACTCAGATACTTAAATTACAGAAAAGGCAAAAGTGGCTTGGAGTTTATGCTGAGCTCATTACCATATGAACATTAATCTATCAAAACTTTTAAAAAATCACATTATGAAAACTTGTGTAAAAGTTAATGTTTAGATGAGAGTATCTTTAAAATTGTGAGATTAATGGGAGTTTAAATGTGGCCCCGTTGATGCCCGTTGTTCTTTATGTGGATAAAGTCAAAATAAAAGGGACCTGTGTACACAGTCTTGCTCCCCCTAAGACCCTGACCCCAGGTTGGTAACCATTTTTATTTGGGGCCAGTTTAATCCAGTTCTTAACTGCAGACTTTTCTAGAATAAATCTCTTTGCTGTGACAAAAGCCTTGGATCCAGGTTCACTATCACCTCCATGTCCTTCACCGCAGCAAATGGGCAAAACCTTTCAGAAACAAATCCAGCATGATGATTGGAGGATCATTCTGTCGATCAGAATCAGAAGCTGACTGGCCCTAATGAAATGGCCAACTATGTGTCATGTCTATAACTGTAGTTTTGAGGCTTCATGACTCCACAGCAGCAGGAAGTCTACGCCAAGGATCCAAGGCCACCTACAAGACCAGAGCCAGAGACGAGTACAGGAGCAAACAAAAGGGGCAAAAGCAGATGCAGAGAGAGAAAGAGAGTGATAGAGCTCAATGTGCCAGATCCCCCCCGGCAGTCTAAGCCTATTTAATCTTTACTATGAGTCTAATTTATGGACTAATTTCTAAACTATGAGCTGGTCCCTAACTGAAAGCTTTATCACAGAGGAATGTTTTCAGTCTAACCTTAAAGGTAGAGAGAGTGTCAGCCTCCTGAACTGTGGTCGGTAAATTGTTCCAGAGAAGAGGAGCCTGATAACTGAAGGCTCTACCTCCCATACTACTTTTGGAGATTGACGGTACCACAAGTAGGCCAGCATTTTGGGAGCGTAATGTTCTAGAGGGGTTGTACAGCACTACAAGCTCTTTAAGATAGACTGGTGCCTGTCCACTGAGAGCTTTATAGGTGAGGAGAAGAATCTAGAATTCTATTCTATATTTAATGGGAAGCCAATGCAGAGAAGCTAATACAGGAGTAATGTGGTCTCTTCTCCTCGCTCTAGTCAGTACACGTGCTGCAGCATTTTGGATTAAGCATTAACACATGAAATATTCCTGCATTTGTTGATCTCTGCCAAACAGTTGAGCTGGGAGTTAAAGGGTTAATAAAATCCTTATGTATGTATCTGCTTGCTTTAATTTGGTAAAAAAGACTCTTAAGACAGAGTTTCAAATATTAATAACTGTATGGAAAACATAAACTTTAACCCTGTAAGGCCCAAGACTGTAGATTATAGCCAGAAAGTTCTAATTTTTTGGAGATTAAATTTTTGTTTCACTTTCTGCCAAAATCCTACAAAAATCCAAATGTCCATAAAATTCAACATATAGATTTTTTGTATCTCATTTGATACATTAGGTGTTTTTGGCAACTGATAATCCATTTGAGGACATTTTTATCATTCATCTGATTGTATTCAGATGGGGGTTTTTTTCGGTAATTTGTTAATCATATTGAGTAGATAGAGGCATTATAACAATATGTATCAAATATGATACAATTGGCGTTATAGGGTTAATTCTATTATTCACAATATTTGACAGAACATCTTCAGATTTAAGTTTTAAGTACTTTTATGCTTCTTAATTTCCCAAAGACTGATCACTCCACACCTCAGAGAGAGACAAAGTTAAATGTTTATCTCTGTGATTATTTTTTAAAGCATCAAATCACATCTTCAGAAGATGAATATGAATGTTTTATGAGATGAAATTGATAGTTATGAAAACAAGTGGGGGTGAAATACAATCAGACGTGTCTAAAGGGAAGGTGTGTGTGTGTGTGTGTGTGTGTGTGTGTGTGTGTGTGCTGGTTCAGATTTCTGTTTAAATAAGAGCGTAATGTGACGATCTATCCCCCCGTGTGCCGCCCCGCTGCTCTGATTACATTACACATGTGAGAGAGCAGGAGTGTGTCTGCAATCGCTTCACATCTGTTGGCTTTGGAAATGGCTGATCTTAAATCTGATAGCCATTTGGAGTGTGTGTGTGAGTGTGTGTGTGTGTGTGTGTGGGGTGAAGCAGCAGGGATCGAGAGCCCCCAGAGAGGAAGAAAGACCACTTAGTTAGCCTGCAGGGATGCTGGATGAATGTGTGTGGCGTCTGTTTTAATGCTCTCTGCAGTCTAACGGCCCATCTGTCGCCTTGAATCTGACCTCAGGAGTCAGCTCCTCAGATAGAGCTTTCATCAAACAGCCGCGGGAATTGAGTTTGGACGATCTGCGCTCTTATCTGACTGCTCATACGTTAAAGGTTGACACGTCTGTGTGGTCAATTCCATCACTCTGTTTCCTGTCAGAGATGCTCGCAGACTAACATTTTCACCAACGCTTTATCTGACACTTTCCTACGGGGATGTTTCTTATCCATCACTGTTAGAGGGATTGTGCTGTGGGATGCAGGATGTCACGCTAAACATGAACACAAATGCTCATGTTTATATTCTTAAACCATTAATCGGCAGGGGTGGACAGTAACAAAGTAGATTTACTTGAGTACTGTATTTAAGTACATATTTTGAGTATCTGTACTTTACTTTAGGGATGGGCATTTTATCCGATGCGCAATCAGTGCATTGAGGCGAGGGTCTATGGCAAATTGCATCGGTTGGAGTGGTCTGCATCGGATTAGAAACTGGGCTGAAACCACAGTGCATCGCCTTGTAAAAGCTTTGCATCGGTAAAATCCGATGTCATGTTATTATTTTTTTTTTTTTTTAAATTTGAAATTATTATTTTCAGTGTGCTGAAAGTGCTGTTTTTTTCAAAGTGCTGTTTATGTTTAGTCTAAATTGTTAATGACAGCTTTGAAGGCTGAGCTCCACTACTGTTAGGAGTGTGTGTGTGTGTGTGTGTGTGTGTGTGTGTGTGGGGTGAAGCAGCAGGGATCGAGAGCCCCCAGAGGAAAAGACCCTTAGTTAGCCTGCGTAAGTGGTCTGAAGTGGTCTTGAAGGAACAATAAAGTTGAGTTGAATTTGCACAGATTTGCATCCTGATTGCATCGTGGTAGGAAGATAAATTGTATCATCCTGAATTGGTAGATGCTTCATGTGAATGGTTAGTGTATCGTACCGTTGCCTACATATCGAGATGCATATCGTATCATCCTGGGGATAGAGATTTCCATCCCTACTTTACTTGAGGTTTTTTTTTTTTTTTGGAACTTATGACTTTACTTCACCACATTTAATAGACAAATATTCTACTTTTAACTCCACTACATTTCTATAAATGGCCTCGTTACTCGTTACTTTTAGGTACAGGTATGAAGTCAGTGGATGAAATTTATTTTCTCTTCTAAAATGTGATTTGTTCAAGTGGTGTTATCTATACTTCGTGCATCCTGTTCCACACTCCAGTCCAGTTGGTGGCGGTAATGCCATTTTGAGTTGATTTACCAACCGCCATTAAACAACAAAGAAGAAGACGCGCATGCGCTACTGCGATCGGGCAGGTAAAGGTTGAGCTAACGTTGGTGATTACTCTTCGTCTTGGCAGTAATGATGGCTACTATGGCAGATAAAGACGACAATTCCACACCAGAGCACCCATGGCCATATCTGAAGTCCATGTTTGAGGTGGTCCAAATGAAGAATGATTCTTTTCGGTCCAAATGTGTTCTCTGTTTGCCGCACGCAAACTTCACCACCTACAAAAACTCACCGTCCAACCTGAGAAAACATGTGGAAGTAAGGTAAAATGGTGTAAACAGTTGTTTACTTTCAGATAAATATTGGACAGTTTTATGGGCTTGTATTAGTTTCAGTTTAATGTGACGGTCACTAACATTAGTAAGTTAGTTGGCATTTTAATGAGATTTGGCAGCATTTCGCCGAACAGAAACGATGAACATACACACTTTTACACATTTCAGATAATGCTTATAATATCAGCAGTAAAATTAACCTAGCCTACAACATTTTTACTTACGTTAAATAAAAAGAGTTAAATAAAAAAGAAAATGTCAATGGTTGTCCTTTTGTTGATTCATTAGTGTTTCAGTCTGCATCGCCATGGGCTTTGTAGCATATTTTCAAACTCTTTATTCTACATGATCTATAAGCAGGTCAGTGCATTCTGTAGATTGTTTCAGTCATTACGTTCTGTAAGGTCAACGGGAAAATGTACTTTATATACTTGAGTATTTTCAAAAGCAGGTACTCCAGTACTTTAACTTAAGTAAAAGAATTGACTGAGCAACTTTCACTTGTATTGGAGTAGTATTTGAACATGAGTATCTATACTTTGACTTGAGTACTGGCGTTGAGTACTTTGTCCTCCACTGTTTATTGGGCTAAACTGAGTGCTAAGTGAGTCCTGAAATGATAAAGGGAGTCAGCTAACCGTGGACCGATGTGAACACATGCATACAAGCTACTGACATTATGTTTTTCTTGATCATTAATTAGGAACTGATCCACTTATATCATTTACACACTTATACAACAATGTTGTCACCAGATACAGGAAGATTTTCCTTTGTGTTTTAATAACAGAAAACAATACGTGTTCACATAAGAACAGCTGAAAACACTTTAGCTTAATTTCCAGGTCAGTAGTTGATGATGAGTAAGGCTTGTAATGAAACAGCAGTGTAACAACACACATACACTTTCCAGTGAGGACAAATTAAAAAAAAAAAAAAAAGGTGAGTGGATGCATGACGATACAGAACTTTTTTATGCCGTCAACAAATCTGTTGTCTGTCTCTAGATGGCTGAACCTGTTGTTCTTCCTGGGGACGTGAGTGCAACCTTTATCTAAATGAGTACTGCGCATGTGCTGCTCATCACCGTTTCCATGGCAACAATGTCTCCTGTTTACACAGAGACGAAAACAAAAGAATTTTCAAAACTTTCACTCTTGACCCTGACCTCATTTCTCGTGTAAACAGAATGTGCAAATGCAATGAAGACTCTCCATTGTTATCTTTGTAAATTTTTCCTGTTGTTCATTAAAAAATGACGAAACACACTTCTGCCACAGACTTGATCAGGTTGTACCAATGCTGAGGTCGGACAACACCATTTAGGCAGGATTATGGCCCCACCTGATAGTTGCAGGGTTGAGGGACCTTTCTGCCATTAAGATCTGCCATTTCAGCTTGTGTTTGTCATAAGCTGTGTTTGCTGCAAACATTCAGTTCAGTTTAGCTCAATACGCTACAAAATGAGGTGTTTCCACTGTCAAACAAAGAGAAAAGGATAAACAACGGACCAGGGCTGTCCCACTTACTGTCCCTCTTTAAAGGTGTAGTCAGCGATCTTCTGATCTTCTAATCTAATGCACTATTTGTCAAATTCACCGTATTTCTCCTCTCCATCCACAAGATGTCCCCACTGACAGCATGTTGAAAAAAAAGTCTGGTTTCAATACACAGCCTTGGCTCTCGCTGACTACACCTTGAAGCGTGACAGAGTGGGACATACCAATGGGACCCTAAACTCATGTTCCTATGCAACAGCAGCTAAGGCAAAATTATAGACTTTACCACATTCAAATAAACTAACCAGTCACCATGGAAACATCCACACAGGCAGCCCACCAGCCATAGACACCATTCAGTCATCAAGCCAGTCAATCACTCATCCAACCACTCATCCACCCGACAAGTCAGCCTTCAGCATGCTCTCCATCCATCCATCCATCCATCCATCCATCCATTCATCCATCTATACTGTCATCCAGGAATCAAGCAAATTATCCATCCACCCATCTTTTCATCTTGTCATCCATCCATCCATCCATCCATCCATCTTGTCATCCATCCTGTCGTTCCATCAACCATCCATTCATCTATCCATCATTTATCCTGTCATCAAGGAATCAAGCCATTCATCCATCCCACCATTCATCCTGTCATCCATCCTGCCGTTCCATCAATCATCCATTCATCCATCCATACTTTATCCTGTCATCCAGGAATCAAGCCATTCATCCATCCTTCCATTCATATTGTCATCCATCCACCCATTCATCTTGTCATCCATCCACCCATCCACCTTTCCTGTCATCCAAAAATCAAGCTATTCATCCTGTCATCCATCCATTCATCCATCCAACCATTCAACAATTCTGTTATCCAGGAAACAAGTCATTCATCCATCCACCCATCCATCCTGTCATCCATCCATCATGTCACCCAGGAGTCAAGCCATTCATCCTTCCATTCATCTTGTCATCCATCCATTAATCCATCTATCCATCCTGTCATCCATCCTGTCATTCAGTCATCCATCCACCCATCCATCCATTCTGTCATCCATCCATCCTGTCATCCATCCTGTCATTCAGTCATCCATCCACCCATCCATCCATTCTGTCATCCATCCATCCATCCATCCATCCATCCATCCACCTACAGTTCTGTCATCCAGGAAACAAGTCATTCATCCATCCATCCATTCATCCATCCATCCTTTATCCCGTCATCCAGGAATCAAGCCATCCATCCATCCATCCATTAACCACAAAGCAGTGATTTTCATAAACTTTGTGTCCACATGACCGATAACCTGCTTCTTGACACGGTGCCTCTTCTTTGAGGTAAAATGTTGCAGTGTAAAGTAGCACAGACTTTCAGACTTTCATTTCCACTGCATGTTACACAGATCATCGCTGTGAAAATAAACAGAGGTAAACTGAGGTGCGTCTTTTCAGAGAGATGTTAGACCACCTCAAAAGGCCTCCTCAGTCCTCAGTCCTCACCTTGATCAGCACCCTGTTGAAGAAAAGGGAGATCCTTCAGCCTGGTGAAGGGAGGACAGTGTCCTGATCAGCTGAGGATAGACAGTGATAAAAAAGACAAAGACACGGTGGTCCAAAGTGTCCTTCAGAGGACAAACAAAGTTAAAGAGAGAGAGAAGTGTTTGGCCTGTCAGTATTTAGGGAAGAAACTGAGACACTGTTGCACATGTTTACTGCATCTGCTCTTTGTTATTCTGAAGTGTTTACATCATTAGGCATAAGAAATACACACTTATTTACAACAAAACAAACAGAGCAGAACACAAAAGTGAACAATTCTCCAGTAATTCAGGATCTGAACAGAACAGTGTATGTTGACGTTCCTGTCTGTCTGGCCTCATATTTTCATTTACATCATAGCAAATATCAGCCCATACAATAAAGGGAGGAAAGTTTATCCTGTGTGGATGCCGGTCATATAACCTTCACCTCCAGGTAGAGAAAAACTCCTAAAAATAGGAAGAAGGACGGATACAGGTATTCAACCAGCATCCTTTCATTAGACATTTCAGAAAAATGTTTTAAAGAAGTTTAAACAATTTGTTTGACAGATTTTAACAACTAGTCCAAAGTTTCTGTAAGTAATGACTCAAAAATTTAATGAGGACTCTCAGTTTTATAGGAAATGTTTTTTCAGCATTCATTTGTCTAGTTCAGGGCTGTTCGATTAGAAATTCAGTTGGGCTGGATTTTTAGACTTAGGACATGAGCTGGGCCGGACATTTTGGGCAGACAGTGAGCAAATTTAACCACGTAAAAGACACCAAATAAATAACAAACACACTGGATGTTCCTTTATTTATTGCCACATCCAAAAGTGCATTAACTCAATAAAGAGCAGTACATAAAGGTGCTATGAGGAGAATCTATTTCCTGCGACATAAAGACTCTGGTACTCATGAGCACGCGCAGCGACTGTCGTAAAGACGTGACCCAATCCAAAGCGTGTGTTTGTTGTGATGCTAATGAATGCAGCTCGGACCTTCCTCAGAACTCTGCATTGCTTTACAACTTCTTTTTTCAACAACTTACAGGATGCAAAGCCACGAGGTAATGTATCTCTTTCTAGTTACGTAGCGGTAGTTTTTGATGTGTGACAACAAGCAAGCAGCAAGCTATATATGGCTACTTACAGCCCGGTGCTCTAAGACGTGTCTGAATAATATAAATTTGCTCTAGTTTTAATTGTCTTGTTCCTGAAGTTGAGTATCCAGGTCAGTCCAGCCCTGTCCGACCTGACCATGAAGCTAAGGGATAGCATTTATAGATAACCTATTTTGATGCTATAAAACTCATCTTAAAGTGTGTATTTCCATCAGGCATATATCTAAAAGGGAGACTTTTTTGTAATTACCTAGAAACTCCTCACAGTCCCTTTAAATTAAACTTCTGCTGAAATACAGTTTCTTTAAATGTAACACTTCAAACAGATAACTTCAACACGTTTTCACTGGTAAATATAAGCACATATTAAGATGTGTATGAACATAAAAAAGTGCAAATTCAAAACACCATCTTTTGGTCATATTTGAAAGTGCATTAAAAGTAACTTGCTTAATACCAACCTTTCAGAACGTGTTGCATTCAATGTCTGTCATAATGTTAGAATTTTTGTAAGGCCTTGTCAGTGTTTTTAAAGTTTTTTTCCTTTTTTTCTTGCGGGACCATAGTCCCAATCACTTTGATTGCATGTGGCCCTCAGGCCGCAATTTGTATAGGGCTGGTCTAGTTCGTTTTGACTCATGTGAGAAAATGGTAGTTATAATACAGCAGAGAGTTGTATGAAAGTACAGAAGCGTTATAACTGCCATCCTATATAAATAAAAATTGATCAGTAAACTGTTAAAACGTGTTATGTTAATTGTTAGAACAGTATATTTTCACGTTATAATGTGATAATCTTTATTGTAAGAACGTGAAACGTTTCATGTTATAACGTGATAGTTTGATATATTGTAAAAACGTGATAATTATATTGTAATTATATTGTAAAAAACGTGAAAAAACAGCTAATAATGTGATGAGGACCTGATTAACAGTGTGCAAGGAAGCAGATGTAGTGTGCAGGAGACCATGGCCCAAGACCCAGTCCAAGTGGAGAGTTTTTTATGAAACCGTGGTGTACCCGACAGGTGTTGTTACACCTATCTGTGATCATTGGTATCTGTGACCACAGAGGGCGCTGGTGGGCATGGCCTGCATGAGGCAGAGTTACGTCAAAGACGTACGCCGTTTACCCAATGTTTCTGTACATCGAGCTTTAAAATGACGGTTTATATGTCCTAATGAACTGACACGGTTTCATAAAAAACTCTCCAGGTGGACTGGGTCTTGGGCCATGGTCTCCTGCACACTGCATCTGCTTCCCTGCACACTGTTAATCAAGTCCTCATCACATTATTAGCTGTTATTTCATGTTTTTACAAAATAATTATCACGTTCTTACAAAATAATTATCACGTTATTACAATAAAATGATCACATTTTTACAATGTAATGAACTATCACGTCATAACATGAAACGTTTCAAGTTCTTACAATAAAGATTATCACATTATAACTGAAAAATATATTGTTCTAACAATAAACATAACACGCTATAACGTGTTACTGATCAATTTTTATTTATATGGGTGGCAGTAATACGCTTCCGTATGAAAGCATTTGGTACATTGAAAAAAAAATGTCAAATTTGTGGCAAGGAATGAGAAACTGCTGAAAATGACTTGATGTTGTGGAGGTTGAACTAACAGGTACACAAAATTTAATCTGATGTGAGAAATGAACCAAAAAAAACTGAGAAAAACTGTAAATCCATCAGTAACAGTTCCTCTTTTGCATCCCCAGCTGACACATTGAACTTCTATTAGAAATAGAGTTTAGAATATTTCATTTGATCATGAGTTGAGAAGACACGATTGAAGAAGGAGTGAAATAATGAGGTAGGACTATGGGTCAAAGGTTTACAGGCAGAGTTGGTGGAGGTGGGAGGAGATGAAGTTTAATGTGGAGGAATGACGGGGTAAAGGTAAGATAGACGGCTACAGGAAGGAGACGAGGAATTTATGGGACTAAAGTTAGAGCTAGAGATGTAGGTCATGAGGTCATGAGGTTGAGAAATAATGCAAAGAAATCAAGATGGATGTTAAACGTTGGAGGAAGGAGGAGGGGAGCTGGTCTGCACTGGAGGAATCAGAAATGCATGTTTAACCGTGACAACATCAGTCTGTTAAAATAACCTGGAGATTATTCAGAGTTTACTTTTTTAAGTTTCAAACCTGCTGTAAACAGACAAAGGCTGAATGGGACTGAAGTGTTTTTCTCTCCTCTCAGCAGTCGAACATTCAACATGTTCAGGGAGCTGTTTCACGCTTTCCACTTCTCTTCAATGACAGGAATTTGACCAGATTTATATTTTCTCTTTTCATACTTGTTCAAACCTCAAGAGTTGGCATTCATCTTTTTTAATGCAATCAAAAAACTTGAAATTAACGTAAAAGGTGAATCAAGGTGATGGTACCTGAGAGTGTTATTTTGTACATGTAAACTATTAAAGCTGAAATGATACATTCAGAAAATGGAGTGATACATTAAACCTGAATGCTTTACCTAACCTGCTCAGATATTCTCCAAACTATTTTTTTTTTCTTCAGAACTTTTACAAAACTCCAAAACCAGTGAAGTTGGCACGTTGATCGTAAATCGTAAATAAAAACAGAATACAATGATTTGCAAATCCTTTTCAACTTATATTCAATTGAATACACAGCAGACAAGATATTTAACGTTCCAACTGAGAAACTTTATTTCCTTTTGCAAATAATCATCAACTTAGAATTTAATGGCAGCAACACAATGCAAAAAAGTTGTCACAAGGTCATTTTTACCACTGTGTTACATCGCCTTTCCTTTTAACAACACTCAGTAAATGTTTGGGAACTGAGGAGACCAATTTTTGAAGCTTTTCAGGTGGAATTCTTTCCCATTCTTGCTTGATGTACAGCTTCAGTTGTTCAACAGTCCGGGGTCTCCGTTGTTGTATTTTACACTTCATAATGCACCACACATTCTCAATGGGGGACAGGTCTGGACTACAGGCAGGCCAGTCTAGTACCTGCACTCTTTTACTACGAAGCCACGCTGTTGTAACACGTGCAGAATGTGGCTTGGCATTGTCTTGCTGAAATAAGCAGGGCGTCCATGAAAAAAGCGTTGCTTGGATGGCAACATATGTTGCTCCAAAACCTGTATGTACCTTTCAGCATTAATGGTGCCTTCACAGATGTGTAAGTTACCCATGCCTTGGGCACTAATACACCCCCATACCATCACAGATGCTGGCTTTTGAACTTTGTGCCTATAACAGTCCGGATGGTTCTTTTCCTCTTTGGTCCGGAGGACAGGACGACCACAGTTTCCAAAAACAATTGTAAATGTGGACTGGTCAGACCACAGAACACTTTTCCACTTTGCATCAGTCCATCTTAGATGAGCTCGGGCCCAGTGAAGCCGGTGGTGTTTCTGGGTGTTGTTGATAAATGGCTTTGGCTTTGCATAGTAGAGTTTTAACTTGCACTTACAGATGTAGACTGTAGTTACTGACAGTGGTTTTCTGAAGTGTTCCTGAGCCCATGTGGTGATATCCTTTACACAGTGATGCGGTTTTTGATGCAGTACTGCCTGAGGATCAAGGTCATGGGCATTCAATGTTGGTTTTGGGCCTTGCTGCTTACGTGCAGTAATTTCTCCAGATTCTCTGAACCTTTTGATGATATTACGGACCGTAGATGATGAAATCCCTAAATTCCTTGCAATAGCTGGTTGAGAAATGTTGTTCTTAAACTGTTGGACAATTTGCTCACGCATTTGTTCACAAAGTGGTGACCCTCGCCCCATCCTTGTTTGTGAATGACTGAGCATTTCAGTGAAGCTGCTTTTATACCCAATCATGGCACCCACCTGTTCCCAATTAGCCTGTTCACCTGTGGGATGTTCCAAATAAGTGTTTGATGAGCATTCCTCAACTTTCTCAGTCTTTTTTGCCACTTGTGCCAGCTTTTTTGAAACATGTTGCAGGCATCAAATTCCAAATGAGCTAATATTTGCAAAAAATAAAGTTTACCAGTTTGAACATTAAATATCTTGTCTTTGCTGTGTATTCAATTGAATATAAGTTGCAAGGGTTTTGCAAAGATTTACACAACGTGTCAACTTCACTGGTTTTGGGTTTTGTAGCTTTTTTCTTTAAATGAATCATCATTTTGTCTCCTGATGGACTTTGTCACATGATAATAATCACATCAGTACAGCAGTAATTCTTAGGGGTGTGAAAATGATCAATATGGCAGTGTAATGCTATCATTTGTCAGTAATCCATGCTTGAATTCAACAGCCCCAGTCCAGTAAATGGCACGGTAAAGCCACTTTGCTGTGAGCACCACCTTATTTCTGATCATGGCAGAGGCAAACAAAAGCTGGAGCAAACATGACCAACAAAATAACAACACCTCCACAATTCAAAGCCAACGTTTGGAAGCACTTTACCTCCAAGTTAAAAGTGAGACTCAAAACAATGATTAAAAAAAATACCATTTGCAAGGTTTGTTTTGCTGCCATGACGTACCTTTGGAACAAAACCTATGTATGAACTCAACTTACTCACAGCACTCTGAGATATCAGCACAGAGGCAGACCTGTTGATGACAAACATGAGCACAGCAGATGTAATGCATTATGTCTGTCTTTTCAAAGAAATTAGTTACATTATAATATTACTGTTTTTGAAATGTAAGGCATTACACTGTAATCATTTCTCAGTTGGGCCATTACCAACACGTCCTGACAATTTCTGCAACATCTGTTCAGAAGCTTTGGCGTATTGTTGCTAACAAACAAGCCAACGTACAAACACCAGCAAACACATAATCTTTCTTGCAGAGGCATTGAAGGTGAGAGGCTGGATGCACACGGGTCACCAGCCAATCACAGGACTGACAAACGGAGAAAAACAACCAGGAACATGTAGACAATCTGTTTTGGTCTGTCAGAGGAAACTTGGAGAGACTCATTCTCTGACCAAGAACATATGAACCATCCAACTCACACATTTTAATAACTTCTCATTTTATGTCTAATTTTTATTTCAATGACCCATGAATTATTATTTCTGTTGCATTTAAAGCAGAATGTTGCTATTATTACAGTTGTGAAACTGCTGTATTTCATAACCCTCTGAGATCTAACTTATAAATCTACTGTTTTCAAAAAGCTTCCTCAACACCACTTTAGGATTTTTAGGATATTTAGGATTTTTTTGGTCTAAATCCTCCTTCTTCTCTTTTCTTCTCTCTGCAGTCGAAGAATCGGTGCCTCTCCAGGATTTAACTCCCATCCATGAGTCTATTTCTGCCTCCCTCCTCTCATCTTTTTTTGGATCTGGGATGCTCTCCCTCCTCTTTCTGCACATTTTTGCTCTTTCAGTTTGGTTCCTCTCTCCTGATCCACATCTCTCCACCGCCTTTGTGAGGAACATTTGATGGTTGGTCTACACAGCGATCTGAAGATGAGAGGCGGCGTGTTTTACAGTGAGAGCAGAACTTAAAATGAAGCAGCTCTAACCAGAGACTTTGATTGAGGACTTTCTCTACTAAAAAGAGCACAGTTAGCAGGAAAGTGGAGTTAGGGGGCAGTGATCTAATGATACGCCGGCACATGAGATACCAGAGGCTTGCTGCTAATGACTGAGGCTGCTACAGGAGCAATGCACCATTTCCCGCTGAAATCCTGAACAGTTCAGTGTTCTGGGGTTAACTGGAGTGTTTATGAGTACAAACAGCTCTCATTTGTTGTTGTCCTTGCTCTGTATAGTTGTTCTGATACATTTGTGCCTGTGAGTCAGCTCATCGGGCTGAGTTAAAGGGACAGTTCAGTTTTTTTGAAGTGGGGTTGTATGAGCTCCATATGGCCACTAAGTACATTAGATGCAGTAGAAAGTTCTCTCCTCTCCCTCAGTAAGACACAGTCTGTAAGAGTCTGTGACAAAAATACAGATGCTAACAGGAAAGTACCATACCAAATTCAAAGGGTATTTTCTCCACGTACAAGAACTCAAATCAAAAAACAAAACCACAGTTTAAGAGTACGCTACATATGAGTGTTTTTAAGTGCATTAACATTTCAGAAATATAAAGTTTATCTGGACCAAAACCAACTCATATGTCAATCATGCACTCACACAATGAACGGCACTCCCGGTGTAACATTGGCTGGAAAGGTTCAAGTTTTTTTTTTTATGCTCCGGGTCCAAAGTGACCTCAAAGTTCCCATCTGCAGCAACATGTCTGAAAAGATGTGACCAAGTCGCCCAGAACGCGTCCGTCCCATCGCATGTGATCTGGTTGTGCGTGGTCATGGCTTAACATCGACTCTGCATGGAGTGTTATTGCCAAGGTCTGCAAAGTCGCGTTCGGACTGCACCCACCTTAACACCTGCTCATTTACAGAAGGACATAAACTCAGAGAACTTCAGCACAATACAATACTCACTGTAACCCGGCAATAGATGTATCACATGCTGGCATATGCTGAAAGAAAAAATGATCCAGAACGTCTGCTCAAAGAGGGAGGAGCTTACAAAACCAATCCAATTGAAATTCTGCAGGATGGCCATCAGAGACAAAGCTGAAAAGACAAAAAACAAAAAATTATGAGCTTTCATGTTTTTATTCGACACAATATATAAGCAGTCACAGCGCAGGGTGGAAAAAGTATGTGAACCTTTGGATTTAACAAACGTAAGATAAAAATATAGATAAAAATAACAAATAAAAATATGGGATCAGTTAAAGCTAGATTAAAAAGGTGGGTTTTGAGCCTACTTTTAAAAATATGAACATTCTCTGAAGCCCTGAGGTCCTCTGGCAGGTTGTTCCACAGACGGGGGCCATAATGCTGGAAAGAAGCCTCACTTTAAGTCTGTGTTCGAGCTTTAGGAATTATTAAGAGGCCAGTGTCAGCACAGTGCTGCTTATGGTCAATAAAATCTATAAAATCATTAAAAACTTTTAAGAGCTGCTGATGTTGTGCTGTGTTTCTTTCTAAAACCATACTGAAAATCAGATAAAATGTCATCGGTGTTTAAAAAATCCTTTAGCTGTTCACTGACCAGACTCCAATACCTTGGTGAGGACACAGAGCTTTGAGATCGGCCTGTAGTTGTTTAAGACCATGGGATCACCTCACTTGAGCAGAGGGAGGACAAAGGCTGATTTCCAGATGTGAGGAATGACATTTGTGCTCAAGGAGAGATTAAAAATGTGAGCCAGAGGTGGGACAATAAAATCAGCAGCTAACTTTAAGAAGCATGGCTCCAGCTTGTCAGGACCTACCGCCTTTGAGGTGTCCAAATGTTTTAGGGTCTGATGTACCTCAGAGACAGTGACAGGGCTTAAAGCTGCTATGAGGAGATTCTATTACCGGCGACATAAAGACTCTGCTACCCATGAGCACGTGCGGCGACTGTCGTAATGCTGCGTCAGAGTAATCTCAGAACTGGGAGTGACATCATCTCCGACTTACCAGCGTTCCAGTTGAAGTCGGAAAAAAACATGCTGATCTACCAGGCTATTGTTAGCTGTTGTTAGCACGCCCTGCGTTGTTGTTCACAAATATCACATGAAGAATGTGATTATCACTATGGCAGCATTTTTGTAAATACAAGTCTAACAATACTATGTATACAGCTGATCTAGAGCGACACACCCCAGTCAGAAGTGCAAATAAATGGATTATTACAGGAGCTAAATAACTGTTCACACTGGGGGCATCCATCTTCCATTGTCAACTCGGGGGTGGAGAGGTTTCACCGAGTTCCCAGTAGGAAATTCAGACTTCTGACTACAACTGGAATGCACCAAAAGACGTGACCCAAGCCAAAGCGTGTGTTTGTTGTGATGCTAATGAATGCAGCTCGGACCTTCCTCAGAACTCTGCATTGCTTTACAACTTCTTTTTTCAACAACTTACAGGATGCAAAGCCACGAGGTAATGTATCTCTTTCTAGTTACGTAGCGGTAGTTTTTGATGTGTGACAACAAGCAATTTTTGGAAACCTTAGTATTGTAGTTTTGTAGCCGGCTATATATGTCTACTTACAGCCCGGTGCTCTAAGACGTGTCTGAATAATATAAATTTGCTCTAGTTTTAATTGTCTTGTTCCTGAAGTTGAGTATCCAGGCCAGTCCAGCCCTGTCCGACCTGACCACGAAGCTAAGGAATAGCATTTATAGATAACCTATTTTGATGCTATAAACTCATCTTAAAGTGTGTATTTCCATCAGGCATATATCTGAAAGGGAGACTTTTTTGTAATTACTTAGGAATTACTCCTCGACCATCTGACTCAAGTGTATAATGACCGTCAGTTTTGGGGTTAAAAGACTCGTGGCCCAGAACTTTGAGGAATTATTTGAATTTTTAGTTATAATATCCATGTCTTTTAAAAATGTATATATTTATAAAATGATGCATATGGCCAGTTGTTTTGAAAAGTGTCTTGAGATAACTTAATTATGATTTGGAGCCACAAAGACAAAGATTGATTGATCGTTACTCGAGTATTGGCTCCCCATTAGTTCTGTTTACTGGTTATAAAGGCATTTATTTCTAGTTGTATTATTGTATTATTCTCCTTGTTCTTTATCTTTGCGTTTTTTATGTCATCACAAAGTTATGCAACCACAAATGTTTGCCAGGCCAAATGTTGCATATGACTGTTGGTAAAGCTCGCCTCAATTAGAACAAACAACGAAGAAGAAACCATCCCCATTACAGTCCATGAAACTCCATCCTCATGTTCAGTCTTATCTGTCGAACACAGAAGACTTTGAGAGCTCCATGATTCATCCTTAAGACCTCTGGATCCATACACACATAAACATTGAAGAAAAACCCTCCGTCTCCTCAGTATTGACCGCTGATGAAACACAGATAGATCAGTAACCTCAGACACACTCACACTCACACAGTCTGTTGTGAATATTAAAGCGGTGGGTCAGGTCTCAGATCAGGTTTCATGTGAGAACAGGAGTGGAGCAGGTTACACATTATGATGTAATGGGGGGGTCAAAGTACTTAATCATTAATCCGTCAACAGTCCCACCTCAACCAGGAAGCAAATGAACCAAGAATCACTGTGGACCTATTTTCAAACTTGTATACAAGGGATGCAACAATGTCTGACGTCACTGCTCGATATGTTCAGTATTGCAGTATTTTGATTTTGAGTAACGACTTTAACTCACTGTTGAGCTTTTCTCTGCTGCAGATCAGCCTGTGAGTCAGTGCCCAGGGATGAGGAAACACCTGACTGGAGTAGAAATGTGCAACAGTCGGACGAAGTGGTGTGCTGAAGCTTTAAGAGTTCCTTTCACTGGAACTAACAACTTCTGAAAAACCACTACAACCCCCCCTCCACCAAACTTTACACTTGGCACAATGCACGGTTCTCCTGGCAGCTCTAGAGTTCAGCTGCGTGATTTACTCCTCTACATTAACACCTGCATTGCACTTGGTGATGTGAGGCTTGGATGCAGCTGCTCGGCCATGGAAACCCATCCATGAAGCTCTCTGCACTGTTCTTGAGCTAATCTGAAGGCCACATGAAGTTTGGAGGTCTGTAGAGATTGACTCTGCAGAAAGTTGGTCCAACGACTTCATGACTGCAGGTATTTTCACACCAACCATATTTAGTGCGCACCAAAGAAGTTTTGGCCCAGGGTTTGGTACGTTAGTCTCGATGTGAATGCAACCACCGCACTTTGGTGTGCACCAAATCAGCCGGTCCGAGACCTCCATGAAGGGGTGGTCTCGATCCGCTCCATCTCCCTACATTTAGTGCAGTTTCACTGGTGTGAAACAAAGTGGTCCGAACTAATCTACTTTTGATGCATTACTTCCTGTTAATCCCGTGGTTGAATCTTTTGCTTACTCAATTTGTCGATTTGTTTATTCTGGTTGAGGATTACGATGATTTACGAGGGTCCAGAAGGTCGCTGATGCCGTCTCAAACACGATACAAAAACGCATTTGAAGGAAAATGTAGAAGAGAGCGAAACGTAAACATTGGTTGTTTGGTGTAGGAAATGGTTACCATGGTAGCCTCTTCTTCGTTCTCCTCCGTAGCAGGTTTGGTAACCAGTTACGTGCATATCGCCCCCTGCTGTTTCAAACTGAGTAAATACACAAGTGGGTCTGGGCATGGTTCGATGTTGCAAGTGTGAATGCAAGCCAGCGAGGGAGCCAGCGGTTTGAAACAAGTGGGCCTGATGTGAAAGCGCCCTGAGTTGCTGTTGTTCCCAGTTTCGTCCACTTTGTTGTATCACCACTAACAGCTGACTGTGGAATATTTAGGTGGTCTCCTGTCACGGCACCATGCTGGAGTTCACTGAGCTCCTGGAGCGACCCATTCTTTACTGATGTTTGGAGAAGCAGTCTGACTGCTGACGGGATGATTTTATACACCTGTGGACATGGAAGAGACTGGACCATCTGATTTCAATGATTTTAATGGATGAGTGGAGACTTCTGCTGATTTATTTATTTATCTCACCACTGCTTTGTGAGGACAGACTGCAAGATGCTGCAGCTTGACTCTGTGGTAAAATGAAAATAGATCCACATTTGTAAAACATAAAAATTCAAAAACCTCTGGGCTCATCAACATGGCCGTGACTTAGCATGATTCAGCTCGAGCAGTGGCCCATGAAACTCCTTTTCCACATCTCCTTCATTTCTTTTTGAGTGATTTTGGAAAAGCACAAGAGGCAAATGGGGAACCCTGGAAACAGCAAAGTGGTGGAAATGATATTTTACTTTTTGTCTCCCAAGCTGCAGAAAAGCAAGTTATGAGCAGCTTTTTCTTTTTCCTGCGGGATTATCTTAAAGCAGAGGTGTTCAGACTTTTTTTCCTTTAAAGGATAAGTTTGGTTTCTCCAGCTTTCACATTGTTTATAGAATGAAGTAGAACATTATACTCACCCAGAAGGCTTTCCTGATCCAAACAGTGCTTCAGGAGATATTTAGATCCAAAATCGAGCGGCGGACATCTGTATAATGGTAGCACATGGGGCATGTATAGCGCCGCTCCTAAAACTGCATTAATCGTCCAAAAACTCATTAGTTTCACCAATATTTCATCATGGTCCGCTCAGGCTACTCCTCCATTACAGTCCGGTGTCGCTCCACCCGTTTTCGTGACTGTGCTGACCTCTGAACTGAAAACTTTCTTTACGGCTGCCGCGCATGCGCAGTACTCTCTGGAGCGCTGCCTCCGCGTCCTCCTTTCAATGAGCTCCTCATCTGCAAACTCTGGCTCCAAACTGTAAGGACACCCATCATATTCAAAGTTCTCCTCCACAACATCTTCATCTGATAGATATTCATCCATTTTGCATAAAACTGGAAGAAGAAAGTTGTTGAGTAGCCGACAGTCTTCCCTGAAACAATGAGCCGTACTGCGCATGCGCGGCAGCCGTAAAGAAAGTTCCCAGTTAAGAGGTCAGCACAGTCACAAAAACGGGTGGAGCGACACCGGACTGTAATGGAGGAGCAGCGTGAGCGGACCATGATGAAATATTGGTGAAACTAATGAGTTTTTGGACGATTAATGCAGTTTTAGGAGCGGCGCTATACATGCCCCGTGTGCTACCATTATACGGATGTCCGCCGCTCGATTTTGGATCTAAATATCTCCTGAAGCACTGTTTGGATCAGGAAAGCCTTCTGGGTGAATATATTGTTCTACTTCATTCTATAAACAATGTGAAAGCTGGAGAAACCAAACTTATCCTTTAAGAGCCACACCCAGAAACATGCAAGTATGTGAAGGCAGTGAAGGATTTGGGGTCAGCCAATCAGATTTTATCATCAGCCAGTCAAGATATGAGAGAAAAGGAGCTCTGGCAACAGAATAGGGAAACACTCGGGGCCTCCTCACATTTAGAGACAAAATGAGAGCAAACTGCATGAAACAGATTATCGACGGTAGAATGTTGGTGTTGAAGATGTTTGGCATGCTATACTTTATACCCCGTTCAGTAAACACTAAAAACAGCTAGGTTAAAAAATAACCCAATTTTAACCCAACTGCTGGTTCAGGAAAGGACAAACCCCTTTTTGGGTTATTTTAACCCAACAGGTTGGGTTCTTTTTTTTTTCAACCCAATTTTTGGGATGGATTATTTAACATAAAAGTTGAGTTATGCTAACTACAATGTTGGGTTGTTCCTAACCCAACTATAGGGTTGCGCAATTCAGCGCTCCCAGTAGTTTGACACGGAGGCAGTTAGGACCCAGAAGGGACACAGATTTTCACAAGAACCAGCTTTTTTGAACAGACACAGGAACAGTTGTAGAGAGCGGGGATCGAAACCGCGATCCTTGGAACACGAGGCAGTGACCCACTCGGCCACGCAGGAGTGACACACTCATACCGCAACTCAGAGTCTTTAAGGTGAAGCAGGTTAGGACTCACTTTGTCTTTCAGAGCAGGAAACGGTTCTGATTGCCAGAGATCAGGCTGCCACCACTGATTCAGGCTCACAGACGGGTACTCTGCGTCACACACAGGCAGAAAGGTCTGATACCGGAGAACAGATGGCCACCACAGATAAAGATTCACTAACAGGTACTCAGCGTCAGGAACAGAAGGCAAGGTTGACAACCGAGGATCAGGCAGGCAGGTAGGTGCAGGACAGAAACGGGTCAGTAGCCGAGGATCAGCCGATAAAGACTGAAACTGGAACAGAACAGGTCGGCAACGGGTGATCAGTCCGGATAGCAGGTCTGGAGTTCCTGGCATGACAGCGAGACGATCTGACGCCGAGTGAGTGTGGAGCTGGTTGTGACATAGTTGGGTTAAAATAATAGCCCTATAACCAAGAAAATGGGTTACTCTTTATAAAAATAACCCAAAAATTTAACTCAACACTAGCAACACATAAATTGGGTTACCAAAATAACTCAACATTTTTTAGTGTGTCAGGAGGAGGACAGAGGATATTAAAATTATAATAGAAAAATAATTATAATTCCTTCTGCTCTATTCATCAGTAATGCATAAACTTCATATACATTGTTGAGGGCATTTATTGTCCACCAACTCACTAATGAAAAGAGACCTCTCCCTCTTGAACAGCTGATTAATACAACTTAATGCAGATTGTGCATGTGCCCTACATCCCTGTGCATGTGTAGATTCTTTTCAGGCACTCCAGCTTCTCCCCAAAACTTAAAGGTACAGTGTGTAGAATTTGGCAGCATTTCACCAAACATAAACGGTGAATATAGGTTATAATGTTTTTATTTGTATGTAAAGTCCATCAAAATAGGAGTACAATCATCCCCATTAAATATTTCTGTTATTTTTATTTAGTTAGAAAAAGCTTTAAAAAATTACATTACCACGGGCCGCTTTCATGTAGGCCGACATAACGATCCACCATGTTGTCTACGGGTGGATTTTAGGGACAAAAAGAACAAAACTTGAATCAATCCGCCGGTTCTGAAATCTACCTGGAATGCAGGCAAAGAAGAGGAGAGAGGACGGCGGTGGATGTACAGACAGTTGTTACTTTGCTCTAGGGATTTAAACTGTGTGTATTTTACAGTTAAAACTTTGGAAATGAAGGACCACATTTATTCAAAATCACTCGAGAGTCAAGAGTCTGATCAACGTCTTTTGAAAAAAAGAAAGCACGACGAAATGAAGCAGAATTGTGACAGAAAACGTCAGAAAAAAGGGTAAACATTGGTGTTGCTTTTACAAGGTGGAGAGCTTTGTTTACAAAGTTATGTCTGAAGACTGACGCTGAAGTTGCTTGTTTTCTGCTGGACAGGTAAGGGTGCAATATGCAGTTTTATTACATTTTGTAAGAGTGTTTATGTTTAAATTGCATTGTTTATTGGAAAGAAACCCAATTTCAGCAACTGTGCCGGCCGTTAACAAAGCAAACGGCTTTAAACGTTTTTACGTTTGTAAATAACGCCCATAAGCGGTGGAAAATAAATACTCCATTAATCATATTACAAAACTCTCATTCCTCCGGCCCAGCTTTCTGCCACATTGTACTCTCTCTCTCTCTTCTTCACCTTATTTCAGTGAATCCACATCAGGCTTGATCTGATTAGCATTAATGCGCTAATGTTTGTTTGTGTCACTACAAGTTTACAAAACCTACAATCGGCAGCTAACAACAGACCTTTAATCTATAAAAAGTTACAAACCTTGTCACTTTAGTAAATGATGCCGTGTTCAGGATCCTTTTTGGTCTTCACAGGATTCTGTTGCTCAGCGACGTGACGTCTTGGCTACGGTTAGGTTCATTCTAGAATTTGAACACTAGATGTCGCTAAAATGCCAAATTCTACACACTGCACCTTTAAAACATGCTCACCAAGTTGGTTGTTGACTCCAAATTGCCCTTAGGTGTGAGTGTGAGCATGAATGGTTGTCTGTATCTCTCTGTGGCCCTGTGATTGGCTGGCAGGACGTTCAGGTGTACCCCATCTCTTGCCCATTATCAGATGGGTACCTCCCCACCACAGAGGATCGTGATCTGATATGACAATGTTTCAATGCTGTAGCCCCATTTAAAGCTAGGGTCTGCAATTTGATTTAGATACACTTTTATAAATTCTCATTAAAATGGTCTTTATGACCCGATGGTAATCAACTCATAATGTGTTCTTAAAACAGAGCGAAAAATATCCGCTAAATACAGCAGGAGTAAAACAGGGAAAACCCCAACCAATAATCTTGCCGGGATACCTGTTTTTACACCAATCAAATCCCGTCGTCATTCTGCCCGCCTGCTGTGCGTGCATTTTCCCGGCGTGCACAGACTTGGTGCCCGTAGCCGAGCTCATACGTATCAGACTCCGCTGGTGAACACTTATCTTTCAAGTTTTGTCTTTGAAAATAAGGGAAGCCCGCCGTGAGCCGTCCCACAACACCAACCAAGCTCCAGTATCCCTCACATTTTAAGACAGGTGTACAGAAATCTAAAATAAACTCTTTGTTTTTCTTAGTTTGTTCTGCTGCTCTAATCTCACCACAGCTGCCACCCAGGCTACTGCAGGTGGACGTTGTCACCAGGCTTTTTCTTCTTCTTTGGTTTTACGGCGGTTTGTGTCCATCATTTTGGAGCATTACCGCCCCCTTCAGGCTAGAGATAGAGTTCAGTTTGGAGAGGCAGAGGAATGTTTTTATTATTATATCGTCACATGGGAGATTTACAGGAGAATACTGATACAGGAGGACGGCGGGAAAGAGGAGAAAATACGGAAAGTACGGTAGTTTCATGGCCAAAACGGGAGACTTGACAGCTATGTGGAGAATGTCAGAGGAACTACCTATACCCCGATCAACATGGGGCTGTGAGCACTAACTAACTTTACACGTTTGTTTGGTGTTTTCTTACCGCTGACTGAGACATGACTTGGTGTAGTGTACAACAAACATGTTGTGCAGAGGGTTTGGAGTTGAATCAGTCTTCTGGATATATCAGCCACGCGCGTGCATGTGAGCGGGGGCGGGCGGTTAGGCAGAGCCCTGAGGAGATGCTACTTTCAAATTCATGCTAGTTTTCCAAAATCGCCGACCCCAGCTTTAACCAAAAAAGGGTTTTAAGAGTAAAAGAAAGTCAGGAAACATTGTATATTTTATGCATAAATAAATAAAGAAAATAAAGAAATTAGGCTAAAACTAATTCAGCAGCAAAATCGGTAAATCATATTTTTTTCAGTTTTGATATAAAGTTTTAAATTTGTACTTACACATGAAAACTAAAAGCACTGCTCATTAGGCTTGGGCTCAAAATATCGATACAGCAAAATATCGTCACGCGCTCCTTCGGGATACGTGTATCGATATGGATTCTACAGACTTGATACGGCCTAAATATTTTGACAGCTGTTGTCAATACACTTTTGGTAATGTTAACAGTGGCACAGTTTGAGGGAGAAGACAAGCTGCATAATGAAGCATATGCTCTAAATTTAAACTTAGGTCTACCATCTTTGAGGATCTGAATTTATGTCTCTCAAGTTGTAGAACCACTTAAAACTCATCCTAAACTCATCCTAAATTGAAAAGTCAATGTTCACAATTTACGTGTATCGGGATACGCATCATATCGTGAGGTTGCTGGAAATACCCAGCCTTACTGCACATGTGTGTGAAGCGCTGCCCGTCTCTATGCTAGGTGCAGGAGCGTCGCCGTTAGCCTCAGAGCCCGGCTGTTAAAGCTGCTCAGAGTCAGACAGGGTTTGTTTGGTGAAAATGAAAATGAAAATCATGAAGGACATGTTTTGTAGAATATGTCTTCCATTAATGCTGTTTTCTTTTGGAGGCATGATTATGAAAACCTTGACTTGAGTTTAAGAGAAGGAACTTTCTTTGTGACTGATTTTATCTGCAAAGCATGCTGGGAGAAAAGGCTGGATGCTCTGTGTAAGACCGAGCTGCACAGAGATAATGCTCCTTTGTTCTGATCTGCTGAACTGCTGACCCGCTGCAGCTGTTTTTCAGCTCTCTTATAAACCCAAAGGCTTTAGCACTTTGTGTGTTTGACACATTAATAAAGAATAAATCAGTCAATTAGTCAACGTCAGCCTTGTGGACTCTCCCTTCCATCCATGTCTTAACAGCTCTTGGCCCTAGTGACCTAAAATTGATTAATGATGTAGGTACTAAGTAGATGGACACTAGGCTGTCTTCAGAATATCTAAACTAAACATTAATGGGTTGTAAGTTACCCATATTTATACTAATTTAAAGTAGAATGCAAAATGAGTCATCAGGGCTATATTCAAATCACTATCCAATTAGTTTAATGAGCACATGTACAAAGAGAACTTTATTACATAGCCTGTTTTTCAGAATCTTTGTGAAACTTTAATCCAAAACCAAAAAAGAGATCAATTAAAATCAGATGGGTAAATTGTACGTTTGACTGTGTGATGTAAATGTTTGTAATAGAATCAATTCAGAAATGAAAATAAAAATGCTGTTGCTCTAAACCTGCTGATACTGTTTGAGAGAATACATTCATGTTTTATAACTAATCTTAAACTTAATGATATGATGTGAAATATCATATGGTAACCAAGAGGGGGATGTGATAGCGGCAATTTTAACAGTTCACTCTCGACTTTGAGCGCTTGCTGGTTGTCAAGTACATTTTACCAACAGTTTTATTTATGTTCACGAACACACGAATGAACACATTCAAAAATACATAAAAATATGTTTACAGAAACAATTGCAGCTCTGTTTTTTTTATTTATATTTCTAATGCTTTCATGAAAGATATCCTATTTTTTCTTTTCTTTTCTTTTTTTTTTTATTTATAGGCTGGCAGTCTCTCAGTCCAGACGGACTTATGTTAAGGACCGAGAGATGGCCCAGTCAAGGGCAGACTGAAGCGTGTTTGGATGTTGGTTTGGTAGCTTGAGAGTTGCCAGATGACTTCCTGGCCACTGCCGTAGTGCCCTTGATGCCACAGTCACACATTCCCGTTTCTCATGGCGATTGTGCACGACTGTACACGATTGACGAGGCTGGTGTGATCGCTATGATACGGGATGAAATGACTGTCACACCCTTGGAGCTTCTACAGCGCTTGGGGGCGTTCATCCCGCTCCAGTTAGGTTAATACAACGATATGATGAGGATTACATGAATTTTCATCCCGCTGACATGACGTCAGCCCCACTCAAGCTCAGCTTACTTCACATAAGCCCTGGCTGAGCCCTGTTGCTTGCACTGTCTTGAATGGGACACAGTCGGGGCACAAACGGATACAACCTTGTCAGTTGTCCTCATAAAGCTTTCAGGATTTAGCCACGATCAGCCCGACTGAGCTCCGTACATGCCATGCTAATACCATTTGCATTAGGACTGCATTATGCTGCGTTCACACCGGATGCTACTTGTACTACCTCGGCGATCACTCTCCATGCAAAGTCAACATGCCGCCGCGATGGGGCGGGGCTAACCCTCCTGCGATGTGTTTGCAGTGTACAAGACGATCACTTCACTCAACGTGCGATGTCAAAGTTAAAAAAAAGATGATCTTTTCAGGCGATGTCGTGTGTGGCTGTGCTTCAACAGCCTATCAGCGGTGTGTGTGTGACAGTGCCCCTGACAGTTTTTCATTCGGAAGTACAGAGGAACAATCCATGTCCGTGTGGAAACACTGGTCAGTGAGGACATTAGTTCCACCTAGACAGACCACCGGAAACTCACAGATGATGCTGCTGCATCATCAGCTGCAGTGTTTTGTGTTTGACAAGTGGATGAAAAGGATACAGCTGGAATAATGTCCGCTTATACATCCTATTATATGATATATGATATGATCACTGTGAATCTCGAGCGGACGTGACGTCACTGAGTGACGGCCGACGGTAACGGTGACCAAAATGAGGTATTTATGGATGTGCGACGCTACGTCAGTGGGAGACGCGATTTTGATAGCTGGGTTGCTTGCGGTGTGAACGCACCTTGAGGCTCCCATCCTGCTGTACTGAGAGCGGCGATACTCTACGACAGTTTCGAACAGTTCAAAACTGTCTGGACCCTTCCACGTTCCCCGCCGTTCATCCACAACTATACAAGGCTGATCCAGACTAAGTAGCGCATGCACCACGACCAAAGCACGTTTCATCAGGATTATGACAATCGTGCAAAATCGCCATGAGAAACGGGAATGTGTGACTGGGGCTTGAGCGAGGCACTTTGCTCCAAAACGTTCAGAAGAACTCTGAGCTGTCTCTCCAACATCTCTTCATTAGTGCATGATCAGAGGACCTGTTAGTGTATTTCATACAGCATGTTTTAACACGAGTGTAAAGAATCTTATTAATTTAACTAATAAAGTAATCCTCTGCTCTTTTCTTCTTCTATTTTATTCTATTTGTTTCTGTGCTGAAGGAGCAGGAGGGCTGCATGCTGCCCACCCCTGACTAAGACAGAGCTTTTCAACACCTGATGAGATGCTCTCCTGCTGATAACCTAATTCATTCATTCAAGCAGCATCAAACCCTCGTCACTGATATATCGCTCAGCTTGTAAAATCAAAGGTGAAAGGTGATGACAGATCTTTAAGACGGTTGGATCAGCGAGACAGGAGCTCTGATCTAAAGAGTGATGAACGCTGGTTTTGTTTTCTGTCTTGTCTGTCAGCTCAGATAATTAGGGCGCTTAGAGAATGAGGATCAGGTGAGACTGTCAGAGAGTCAAGTTTGGCTGTTATGAGATCAAACACCATCAAAAGGCGAATGAGGAGTCGGCTCACTCTGCTGTAACTTCATGGAGAAACATGATCTGACAGCCGTAGAGCTCCAACCATAGGCCTACTTTGACAATCGTTTAACCCTCTACAACTTTGGGATGAAAGCAGTTGAACAATAAATATGATGCTCTTATGTTCTCCTGCAAGACGAGTAAGAAGGGATGTTTTGTATCTCTAAAAGAAAATCTATTTCAATTGATGGAGATACAAGTTAGAAATTCATACTTGAAGTGTTTTCAAACTCAACTAGCTCCTCTAAGACCACACACCTGAGCTGAGCTCAAAGTCTGAGCACACACCATGTCATTTTCATATTAATTTGAGGCTCATTGTAAATCCAGGCTGAATTTAGCTAACCTTACAAGTCAGATGGACAGCTCCACATATCTGCCACAGAAATATTTCACTAGTCCATCTGGGTAGGAGCCCTTTGAATTTGTTTTCAGGGGCGGAACGTAAAAAAAAAACACAAGCTTGTGATTGGACAATCGTTTGGCTCGTCATATTCATCACAGACCAATCCACATCAAGCAGGGTTGCCTCCTATAATGTAGCATACATAGCGGCTAATGTAGCAGCTAATGGCTAACAACAGTTAACAACAGTTCATGGACATGAGACAAAGCGGCTAACATAGTGGCTAACAGCTAACAAAAGTTAAAGGTGTAGTCAACAATCTTCTAATCTTCTAATGTAATGCACTATTTGTCAAATTTACTGTATTTCTCCTCTCCAACCACAAGATGTCCCCACTGACAGCATGTTGAAAAAAAGTCTGGTTTCAATACACAGCCTTGGCTCTGAATTTCAGCAGGTAAATACTGTGGCTCGGGCCGAGTCACCGAAACAGAGTACACCCCCCCACATCCAGGGGGCGATCAGACAGAGGGGAGAGAGTCGAGGTTGCGTGAGCGTCTTGAGTTAAGCGTAAGAGAGAGATACAATAGGTGCAGTAGCAATGGCTGAAAAACAACCCAAAAGAAAAAGGTCAGAGGAGTGAAAAGTGAGAAAGAAGGGCAATGACCATGAAAGAGTGAAGACCCGGGTCAACATTGGTGTTTCTTTCCGACGGTGGAGGGAACTCCGCCAATGTAAAGACCTGAAAACGGACACGGATGTCGCCGTCTTTCTGCTGGATAGGTTAGCAACATTAGCTTTGTGGTGCTTCACATAACAGTAACAGCCGTCGGGCATTCATCTTATTGTCTAATCTGCCAGAATGTACTGTTGTTGTGATGTTATCAATATTGTCAGTTGAGTTGTCTGATGAGTCGGGGTTACCTTAGCTACGTTACCTTAGCTACGTCCATCAGCTATCGGTGGTGGAGCCAGGGGTGAGGTATGAAGGGAGAGGTGGGTCTAAATTCGTTTATCAACAACCTCTCCACTCGTTTTCTCCCACATCGCTGACTACACCTTTAATGACCGTTAGCCGTTAGCTGCTAACTTAGCTGTTGACAGCTAACGGCTTTTTAATATCGTCTGACACTAAATTGTAGCACACAGATGATTCATTTAACACTTATATGTGACATGAACCTCGTCAAAGACAATCCCTACAAGTAAACTTCTGAGGAGGGCAGATTTAGCCAAGTTTCACTGAGTAGCCATGAGGACAATAGGCTAATCAGCATGTCTGTTCTCAACTTCTGGCTGTCGTCACGTCCGCATTCTGCAGCTCCCGCCTCTCTTCCCTGATTGGGCCGTTAAGAATTCAGCCGAGTGAATTCGTTGGACAACGGAGGCTGGCAAGACGGACCTGCAGGATTTCAGAATCAGGCAGGTCTGTCTGCTCTGTAAGGCTAGAATTTAGCCCTCACACACTGAACGTAAAGCATTGGCCTTGAGAGCACAAGCATCTGTACAAAGACTTACAAAGACAGAAGGCAGCTAAAGCTCAAACTGATACATTAACCAAAAACCAACTGCAACACAAAAGGCACAAACTAACAATCACAACAATCACGAGGTCGACAGAGTTATCAGGAAGAGTCTGGAGGCTGAGAGCAACGGGATGCTGTGAGAGCTAATGAGAAGGTCACTTCTCCAGCCAATCACAGGAGGACACCTGAACACAGACAAAGATCCTCTTGCTGACAGAGCACCCACTCCTCTCCAGAAGAAAAGACAGAAACCCAAATACACAACATAAGGACAGTATCTTCTTTACTAACACCTTTGCACACAGTCTGTTTTCCTGCTCTTTCGATGCATCATATGATCTGTTAAAGGACTATCTAAAAGCAGTAACATCAACCTTTCACCTTTTATTTTGCCTTTTTTTGCAGCAACACATTGCCAAAAAGTTGTCACAGAGGCATTTTTACCACTGTGCTACATCGCCTTTCCTTTTAACAACACTCAGTAAACGTTTGGGAACTGAGGAGACCAATTTTTGAAGCTTTTCAGGTGGAATTTTTTCCCATTCTTGCTAATCGGATAACAGTTACATTGAGCTCACTGTTTTTTTATACATTGAATCAATACACATTATTATTAGTAACACACAATACAGAAAAGCCAGGTCACTTCAATTAACAACTTATTTGTTTTATTTTGAACATTCAGAGCTTAAATGGGATCTCAAAATCAAAATCTATACTTCCATTTTTACTCTGGGCCATATCTTGCTTTTTTCAGTATCTTTTTTTAAGTTTGGTTATTTTTATTTTATTTGTATTTATGTTTGTCTCTTCTTGCTAAATTATTGCCTTTACTACTGTACCATATTGATGATCTTATTTTGCTTACTTTATTTCTAGGACCAAATAATATCATACTTAGATACTCAGATCATTTAACTAGCTAATGTACATTTCTATAACATATGAAAGCATTCCCTACACCTGCTTCCTCTACTCACTGTCAGTGTTTCCTGTTCTACTCTCTGCAGTCAAATTAAATGTAAAGTTATTGGATGTGAAAAGTATGTGAACAAAGTACACATGATTCTGGGCAAGTAGCCTCCGCATTGATTTACGTTCTGAACCAGCCTTTACACGGAGCCATAATCAAAGTAGGTTATTTACTAGCCCATATCTCAGTTATTGATCACATTAGCTGCTTCTGTTGATGTATCATGAGTGTCATCCTGTTGTGTCGCTCTGACGCACAGACCGGATGTTTACTGTTGACGTGCTGCAGCAGTGACGACGTGCTATCATGCTAAGCTACGTGCTAAGCTAACTCCGTTTGACATCAGACACACTGCATTGTGTTTTCTTTTCATCCCTTCTTGTAGTGACAACACACTTGGGACACTCTCTGCCATTTCTTCTGTGGACTCTCTCCTTTCTGTCCCTCTCTTTTCTCTTCCTTCATGATTTTACAAGCCACGCAGCAGCGGAGGTAGCAGGCGCGTTGTGCCACAGAAATGACCGTTTTGGTGTTGGCATAGGCTCCAGCCACCTGCCAGCCTGTAAAGATGATGGATGGATTAATGTTTTTCCAGAGAAAAAGTTGTTCTGTGTGGTTTAAGGACTTCATCCATCATGGCCTCACTCAAAGGACAACAGAGTACACATGTATACGAGGAAGGCTTTCATTTATATACCGTTTCATGTGCACATATGTAGCTCTGATCTTCTCTCCATGATCTCCACCTACAAGCCCCCAGCGCTCTGTTTCATTTGTTCTTTTTTGTATTTTCTGAGCCTTGATCAGAGCGCTAATGGTCCTGATTTGCTGCAACTTTTACTTCAAACTTTTCTTTGCTCTACTGTCGGCATAAAAGAAGAACACACACACACAGTATTACCATCTTAATTATTTTTCGCCCAGTGTTCTACCTCAGATTTAAACACATTCAATCTCACAGATATAAGGTTCAAAGGATGCAAAGTTAGAGCAAAATAATGAAGCGGCGTCCATGAAACACACCAGGCTGTGAGATCAAACACTGAGGCTGCTCTAGTCGGCCATTTTATTTGATCTCTAAACAACAAAAAAAGGATAACAAGGCTACATCAGTACTCACCACGACACACACGGAGTCTGACTGGGTGGGCAACAGGCTTTGGGAAATTATCATTCAATTATCATGCAGCAGAGTAGAAAGTAAGGCTGTGATGAGCTGCCAGTCTGTTTCACTCTGATGTTGTGATTACAGACTCGGATTTTGATGGCCGTGGTTGCTAATTAATCAACATCCATATTACATGGGCCATTCCAGAGCTGGAGGACATTTGGCCATGAAGACCTGTGAGAAAGTGACCGTTTGGTTTACAAGTTTCTGTTGCATACTCAAAGACTGATTTCTGTCAAGACCACTTTGTCAGGAAAAGATGCCAGAGCAGTTTGATGATGTGCTGACCTTAGTTATCAAAATTTCACCAATATTTCATCATGGTCCGCTCGGGCTACTCCTCCAAGACAGTCTGTGTTGCTCCAGACATGTGTGACTGTGCTGACCTCTGAACTGAAGAAGAAGAACGCTTACCTCTGCGCATGCGCAGTACTCTCTGGAGCGCTGCCTCCGCGTCCTCCTTTCGATGAGCTCCTCATCTGTAAACTCTGGCTCCAAACTGTAAGGACACCCATCATATTCAAAGTTCTCCTCCACAGCATCTTCATCCAATAGATATTCGTCCATTTTGCACAAAAATGGAAGAAGAAAGTCGTTGTGTAGCCGGCTGTCTTCCCCTGAATCAATGAGCCGTACTGCGCATGCGCGGAGGCAAGCATTCTTCTTCTTCAGTTCAGAGGTCAGCACAGTCACAAAAACATGTCTGGAGCGACACAGACTGTAATGGAGGAGTAGCCCGAGTGGACCATGATGAAATATTGGTGACACTAATGAGTTTTTGGAAGATTAATGCAGTTTTAGGAGCGGCGCTGTATGCCCCGTGTGCTATCATTATACGGATGTCCGCCGCTCGATTTTGGATCTAAATATCTCCTGAAGCACTGTTTGGATCAGGAAAGCCTTCTGGGTGAGTATATTGTTCTACTTCATTCTATAAACAATGTGAAAGCTGGAGAAACCAAACTTATCCTTTAAGATGAGTTTTATAGCATCAAAATAGGTCATCTATAAATGCTCATCCTTAGCTTGGCAGTCAGGTCGGACAGGGCTGGACTGGCCTGGATACTCGGACTTCCTGAGCACTGCCGAAGTGCTCTTGAGCAAGGCACTGAACTCTCCATTAGTGCATGATTGTAGGACTTGTTTGTGCATGTGTATTTTAGCCTATGTATGTAAAAGAATGTCTCAACAACAGAGTGTAAAAAACTGAATTTCACGCGGGAGATTAATAAAAGTATGTCTTTTTCTTTTGAACAATCACACAGGTGGAAGGAAAGGGCAGGAAAACACCACGAGGAACAAGATTTCAAAATAAAACAGGAAACAAGAGAGACCAGGGAAACAGGACACAAATCAGGTAACTTAAAGGTGAAGTCTAATCTAATGCACTATTTGTCAAAATCACCGTATTTCTCCTCTCCATCCACAAGATGTCACCACTGACAGCATGTTGAAAAAAAAGTCCGGTTTCAGTCCACAGCCTTGGCTCTGAATTTCAGCAGGTAAATACTGTGGCTCGGGCCGAGTCACCAAAACAGGGTACACCCCCCCACATCCAGGGGGCGATCATACTCATGCGCAGATCAGACAGAGGGGGGAGGGGGAGTCGTAGGTTGCATAGCGTGCACAGTTAGTGTAAGAGAGAGATACAATAGGTGAAGCAGCAATGGCTGAAAAACAGCCCAAAACAAAAAGGTCAGAGGAGTGAAAAGTGAAAAAGAAGGGCTATGACCATGAAAGATCGAAGACCCGGGTCAACATTGGTGTTGCTTTCCGACGATGGAGGGAACTCCGCAAATTGAAATACCTGAAAAGGGACGCGGATGTTGCCGTCTTTCTGCTGGATAGGTTAGCAACATTAGCTTTGTGGTGCTTCACATAACAGTAACAGCCGTCGGGCATTCATCTTATTGTCTAATCTGCCAGAATGTACTGTTGCTGTGATGTTATCAATAATAGCAGTTGAATTGTCTGATGAGTCGGGGTTACCTTAGCTACGTTGGTCAGCTACGCAGTTTCTACGGCCGTTTCCATGACGATGTACATCCATCAGCTTTAGGGGGTGGAGCCAGGGGTGAGGTATGAAGAAAGAGGCGGGTCTAAATTTGTTTATCAACAACCTCTCCTCTCGTTTTCTCCCACATTGCTCACTACACCTTTAACAAGGATAAAAAAACAGGGACAAGACAGTGCAATGGCAACAGGAGGTTTAAAACAGGAACAAAGTACAAAATAAGTCATTTCCTGACAATCGGAAATAACTTGGTATTGGATCAATCCCAAAACTTGCAGCATTGAACGCCATTACTAACAACTCTGGCCATTCTCCTTTGACTTTGATTGAAAAGCCCAGGGAAGTGCTGCTCACCGGATATTTTGAATCATTCTCTAAAAGCCACTGAGATGGTTGTGTGTAAAAAAAACCTGAAATATGAAGACCAGCCTCTCTGACATCAACATCCATGCCTAGTTCAAAGTCACATAAATCCCCTTTCTTCGCCATTTCGATGCTCAATTTGTTCTTCATCAGGCTGCATGTCTTTATGCACTGAGCTGCTGCCATGCAATTGGTTGTTAGCTATTAGCATAAAGAGCTGTTAAATGGGAGTAACTTATAAAGTGTTCATCCTTGAGAAGCCTGAATTTCTCTCCATATACTTAAGATATTATTGTGTATGCGTGAATAAACTTACAGCTCGCTGGCGTCCATGATGAGATGAATAATTCTGTTTGTGTTGTGCTGCTGTCAAAGGTTCTTGTGTAGGATGAGAGTGTCAGCTGTCCCGTTTTCAAGGGCAGCAATACTCTAAACTTTGGTCCGGTGAAGAGAGAACAACTCTCCTGAACCGCCGACTTATTTAATCCACCGCTAAGTGCTGCGTTTTCAGCTCTCCACAGGGTCAATGGTCTCTGCTGCTGTTTAAGCGCCTGTAGGGTTTCATTACATCTTTGTTGAACTGCGTCTAAAATGCCTTCGGTGGTAACATTTATTCATCAGGGTTGAGCTTTAAGTTCACTCCATGCTGCAGTATTGATTTTTCCATTTCACATTTAACTTCAATTTGACAACAGGCGCATTAGTCCATCACACTGTCGAGTTTACAGCTTTTTATTTTCTACATTTCACAGCCTGAGAGAGCTTGGTCCAAACCAGGACTGTTGTTACAGAGAGTTTCTTGATCTCTATGACCTCTAAAAAATACACCCTGCCAAACAAAGTTTTCCTGAGCTGGATGATTGTTTGATTCAGGCTCCTCGCTCCAAAACATCATGTCTTTGTGTTCGTTCATGCCAAAAAGGCCTACAGGAGGCAGTTACTTGGTTTGGGGCATCATTTGTGTTCTTATTTAAAGATGACAGTCAGCCTCAGTTCATAAAAAAAAACATCTTGTAGGGGAATATAAAATAGTCCCATCCTCTTGCCACACTGCTGGGTGATGATGATTTGATGTCTGACGAAGATGATGATAATGATGATGAAGATGATGTCCATCTCTAACCTACTATCTTACACTGCTGAGATCGGGATAGGAAAAAAAAAACATGGCAAATTCAAAGGCAGGATAATTTCTATCCACTGATCCGTTAGGCAAACATTTCTCCTGTTATCACATTGAAGTGTTTATTCTGAAATTTTTTTTATAGGAAATATTACTCATTCATTTTGCTGAAACTGTCTCAAAACTTTGCTGCTCTGGTTTAAGATGCCAAGCTTAAGCACTTTGGCTGACAAAGATCTCACGAGTACGGTGTACATTTTAGGACATTTTCAGTCTCAGGAAAACCTCTGTCATTTCTCAGACCAAACGGCCTCAGGCTTCAAAATAAAAGTCATCAGACAAAACGGCGTCAAATTAAACTGCCTCAACCAAAACAACGTCAGATAAAACGGCCTCAGAATGAAAGCCATCAGACAAAACACTGGAAAAACGGTCTCCCTTGAAAAAGAGATCTGCTGATCTTAATGGGACTAACCTGGTTAAATAAAGGTTAAAATAAATAAAACAGCATCAGGTTGTAACAATATCATAATCATAGTAATATCATTAATGTTAAATTGTCTTGAGACGGCATTCAGCCAAAAATCAGCCACTAGCAACCTTCCCGTTTTCAAAATAAAAGCATCTTTTATCATCTCCTTTTAGTTCTTTAACACTTTTGTAAATGGGCTCTTGTTTTGGAGCTGACTGGAAGTTTCTTCAATAGCATAATGGCGCGCATAACGGAATGTCCGAAATCTCGAAATGAAATTTGTATCCGTGCGTTTTATGGCTCAAATGACCACATTTTGGTATTCTATGTGGTGACTTTCTCACCTAAAATGCTCTCTGAACTTTCAAATGTGGAGAATCAACAGAGATATTTGATAGCCTGGTGTGCTTCTGATTTTTGTTGTCGGGGGTTTGAAATGCATCATGGGAAACTTAGTAGTATACTACAGTGTGAACGGTTGGCATCCTAATCATACTTATAGTATGTAGTATACAGTATATACACATGAGTATGTAGTATGTAGTACGTTAGTATGTCATTTCAGACACACATAATATAATAATGTCTATGGCACCAACTTTTGATGACGTCATGCGCACCTCCGGTCTCGTAAAAATAATGTTCAGATGTATGTTACGACCTGACGCTGTTTTATTTGAGTCCGTTTTTCCAGTGTTTTGTCTGATGGCTTTCATTTTAAGGCCGTTTTATCTCATGTCGTTTTGGTTGAGGCAGTTTAATTTGACGCCGCTTTTGTCTGATGGCTTTTATTTTAAAGCCTAAGGCCGTTTGGTCTGAGAAATGACAGAGGTTTTCCTGAGACTGAGAATGTCCTAAAATGTACACCGTACACGTGATCAAACGTGAATAAACTTTATTGTAAAATCACTCTAGATTTTTGTTCCACTTCCACTTACATATACTTCCAATACTCATTTAAAGCTGTGGTCTACGATTTGAAACCGCAGCCTGCCCCCCCTTCCCTCACCCCTCCCCTCAGTGTTCCAAGATCCCGCCCCCAGCTCGTGGCGCCTCATATAACAACAAGCCCCCTCGAGTCGGACAGAGCTACGAGCGACTAGCATAATATATCAGCAGCAAACTCAATCAAAAACAGCTCAGCTCAACTGAAAGTATCAAACACGACAGACATCCCCCTTGTAACACACAGCAGTAGCCATTTCAATTGGACCGGCGGCAATGCGGGTCTGGCGCCGCCAGAGCGGAGCCGATTGTGGGGGAGGATTTATCTTTCTCAGCCTGTCCTTCCCAGCTCAGCTTACAATGCTAACGTGTAGCGGCTAACAGGCTAACCCGCTCCGCTACAAGTCATTAGCCAGGACAGGCAGCTCCGTTGGGCCCCGCGGGAGAGGGAAGCGGCTTCTCAGTTTTGGCGCTAGGCTTTTCCGGCTCCATGATAGTTCAGTAGCTAACGCTGCTAGCTGCTCACCGGAGGTAGAGGGGAGGAGGCGGGACCATGGGCATGACGCTGCGTAGTGAGGGAGACAGGGGATTGGATGGACTCACGGACCAACTCACGGACCAATTGAACCTTTCAGGCTTCAAGGCTTGATTGGTCAGCTAGTATGCAGCTTTTCAGTGGATATACTGAATGGATTTTTTTCATTCTTTTTGGCCTTTATACTGTGTAGATAGGACCATAGGACCATAACAGCCTTATAAACGGTGTTATTAATATGTACAAAGCTTCCAAATCGTAGACCATAGCTTTAAAGCTTAGTAATAATTTCCTTTCCCTTTTAAAAACAGAAGAGATATTTCTACAATAAAACATTGAAGATTCAGCAGTTTCATTTGTGACCTGGGTTACTCCTGCTCCTGTTTCTTTTGTGTCACCAACTCTCACAGTCTAAACTATTTTACAAGCTGATCAACGAGAACAACTCTTCAGGTGATAAGAGCCACGGCTTTATCCCGTTTCAAGGTAAATGTTCTCTGAGATAGAGCCTTTTGTTCCGCTGTTTGGTGTCATTTTGAGCCACAAGCTAAAACTCTTCAAAGTCAGGACTTGGAGGACAAAAACAATTATCTTAGACTGCAGAGCTCTGAGCTGCTGTTTTACTGCTGCCACGGCATTTCAACTGTTTTACTCCACTTTGGTCAACACACAGTCCGACCATTGAGTTTATAAATGTTTGAATGTCACAAGCGTACAAAACTAAATTCATCACTTTAGACCAAGGCCTTAATAGTTTAGGATTTGTCATCATAGTTTAGTTTTAGTTTTGATTTTTGCAACAAGGCTTAGTTTAAGTTTAGTTTAAGTTTTTTCATACCTTATTTGCCAGGTGCAGGATTCAAAAAGGTCAGAGTAAGTATTTTATAATACTGTTTATTTTCAAGTCCAACATAGCTGCTCAGTCAATGCTGATACTGTACTGTTGGCTGCTGCCTTAAACACAAGAAAATAATATCAATGTAAAGGGACTGTGAGGAGTTTCTAAGTAATTACAAAAAAGTCTCACTTTTAGATATATGCCTGATCGAAATACACACTTATCGATAAGTGCTTACCTCTTACCTCGTCACTTTGCATCCTGTAAGTTGTTGAAAAAAGAAGTTGTAAAGCAATGCAGAGTTCTGAGGAAGGTCCGAGCTGCATTCATGAGCATCACAACAAACACACGCTTTGGCTTGGGTCACGTCTTTTGGTGCGTTCCAGTTGTAGTCAGAAGTAAGAATTTCCGAGTTCCGAGTAGGAAACTGCAACTGGAACGTCCCTCGAAGTCTGAATTTCCTACTGGGAACTCGGTGAAACCTCTCCACCCCCGAGTTGACAATGGAAGATGGATGCCCCCAGTGTGAACAGTTATTTAGCTCCTGTAATAATCCATTTATTTGCACTTCTGACTGGGGTGTGTTGCTCTAGATCAGCTGTATACATAGTATTGTTAGACTTATATTTACAAAAATGCTGCCATAGTGATAATCACATTCTTCATGTGATATTTGTGAACAACAACACAGGGCGTGCTAACAACAGCTAACAATAGCCTGGTAGATCGGCATGTTTTTTTTCCGACTTCAACTGGAACGCCGATAAGTCGGAGATGATGTCACTCCCAGTTCCGAGGTTACTGGAACGCAGCATTACGACAGTCGCCGCGCGTGCTCATGAGTAGCAGAGTCTTAATGTCGTTAGAAAGAGATTCTCCTCATGGCACCTTTAATATAAAAAATATAAACATCAATATAAACTCTGGGCTTCCTTGTTTTCATAGGCTGTATAAGCCTCCTTATGGGTGCTCCTCAAATGGGCTTTTAAGTTTGTGGGATTTTTCCCCTTAAGAAGCGCTCCACATATCTCACCAGTTTTAATTTCCGCCAGGCACTTGCATTTGTTTGTCTCACTGTCGTACTCAAAAAAATCCCAAATGGGACACTGCAGCCTCCTCCCAACTTTAGCCATTTCTTCCACATTATCCAACAACATGGCGGCACAGAGCACAGCCAGTCAGTGCAGTAAACAGGCACGTTCCAGTACGTCGCTATGATGTTGCTGTACGGCGCTGACAACTGCCGAAAACTGTCGTAAAATTGGTTGGGAAAATGCGTCGGATTAATTTAAATCCTAAAGGCTAATAAATATTGTCAAAAATGATCACAAAGGACGTTTTGTCTATAATTTCGGTTAGTTTCAGTTAGTTTTGTGAACACAAGATACAATTTTAGTTTACTTATCGTTTTTGTTTTCTTTTCTAGTTTTTATGAGTTTGAGTTAACTACAATTTACAAAACCCAAAACCAGTGAAGTTAGCACGTTGTGTAAATCGTAAATAAATACAGAATACAATGATTTGCAAATCCCTTTCAACCTATATTCAATTGAATACACAGCAAAGACAAGATACTTAATGTTCAAACTGGTAAACTTTGGTTTTTTTTGCAAATATTAGCTCATTTGGAATTTGATGCCTGCAACATGTTTCAAAAAAGCTGGCACAAGGGCGGACATTAGCTCAGTTGGTAGAGCGTCCGCCCATGTACGGGGACTTCCAAACCCCAGCAGCGGCAGTAGGTTCGAATCCCAGCCACAGCCCTTTGCTGCATGTCTTCCCCCCTCTCTTCACCCGCTCTCCTGTCATTCTCCAGCTGTCCTATCAATAAAGGCCACAAAAGCCCAAAAAAAAAAAAAAAAAAAAAAAAAAAAGCTGGCACAAGTGACAAAAAAGACTGAGAAAGTTGAGGAATGCTCATCAAACACTTACTTGGAACATCCCACAGGTGAACAGGCTAATTGGGAACAGGTGGGTGCCATGATTGGGTATAAAAGCAGCTTCCCTGAAATGCTCAGTCATTCACAAACAAGGATGGGGCGAGGGTCACCACTTTGTGAACAAATGCGTGAGCAAATTGTCCAACAGTTTAAGAACAACATTTCTCAACCAGCTATTGCAAGGAATTTAGGGATTTCATCATCTACGGTCCGTAATATCATCAAAAGGGTCAGAGAATCTGGAGAAATTACTGCACGGAAGCAGCAAGGCCCAAAACCAACATTGAATGCCCGTGACCTTCGATCCCTCAGGCGGTACTGCATCAAAAAACGGCATCACATTGTAAAGGATATCACCACATGGGCTCAGGAACACTTCAGAAAACCACTGTCAGTAACTACAGTTCGTCTACATCTGTAAGTGCAAGTTAAAACTCTACTATGCAAAGCCAAAGCCATTTATCAACAACACCCAGAAACACACTTGCTTCACTGGGCGAGCTCATCTAAGATGGACTGATGCAAAGTGGAAAAAGTGTTCTGTGGTCTGACCAGTCCACATTTACAATTGTTTTTGGAAACTGTGGTGCGTCGTGTCCTCCGGACCAAGAGGAAAAGAACCATCCGGACTGTTATAGGAGCAAAGTTCAAAAGCCAGCATCTGTGATGGTATGGGGGTGTATTAGTGCCCAAGGCATTTACACATCTGTGAAGGCACCATTAATGCTGAAAGGTACATACAGGTTTTGGAGCAACATATGTTGCCATCCAAGCAACGTCTTTTTCATGGGCGCCCCTGCTTATTTCAGCAAGACAATGCCAAGCCACATTCTGCCGTGTTACAACAGCGTGGCCGTAGTAAAGAGTCAGGTACTAGACTGGCCTGCCTGTAGTCCAGACCTGTCCCCCATTGAAAATGTGTGGTGCATTATGAAGCGTAAAATACAAAACGGAGACCCCGGACTGTTGAACAACTTAAGCTGTACATCAAGCAAGAAAGGAAAAGAATTCCACCGAAAAGCTTCAAAAATTGGTCTCCTCAGTTCCCAAACGTTTACTGAGTGTTGTTAAAAGGAAAGGCGATGTAACACAGTGGTAAAAATGACCCTGTGACAACTTTTTTACAACGTGTTGCTGCCATTAAATTCTTAGTTGATTATTTGCAAAAGAAAATAAAGTTTCAGTTCAAACATGAAGTATCTTGTCTTTGCTGTGTATTCAATTGAATATAAGTTAAAAAGGATTTGCAAATCATTGTATTCTGTTTTTATTTACGATTTACTCAACGTGCCAACTTCACTGGTTTTGGGTTTGTATTTTAAATTTTAGTTTTCGTATTTTGTTTTATTTTAGTTAACTATTATCACCTTGCTTTAGAGTCCAGGCAGTGGAGCTCTGAAGTAAAGGGCAGCATTTCCTGACACTGATTTAACTCTGATGTTTTCTCACCTGAGCTCTTTGAAGAGCCATGAAACATAATCTGTATTTTTCAGTACATTAAAACACGCTCAGTCTTTAATTGACTCCCTCACTCCGGCTCCCAGAGAAAATAAAGACAGGGGAAAATGGAGGACAGAGATAGAAAATGAATGTTGGCCTCATTCTTTCAGCCTGGAATGATGAAAGGCGTCATCAGCGTCCCACTTCTGGAGTTTTGGGGGTTCGCTGTTGTGTTTACGCACACTTACACACATCGTTAAACTTGTGAGGTCATCACAGTCTCGCTCAGATATTAACACACACATGCACTTCTGAACATCTCTGTGAGGCGGCCTTTGAATCCTGCTGTCATGCTCCACAGCAGGACTAACAACTGCACCCTATAAAACAGGATTTTTTTGTGAATATCACTGCTGTGAGCTCTTTAAGTCGGCCTCAGTACCAGCGGAGAACTGCATAATGAAAACCAGAAAACATAATGGATCAGTTCCATAATGTGCACCAATCAGGCCCAATTCATGCCGGCACCATTAGGTGGGAAGGCAGAGAAATAAGTGGGCAATTTTCTTCGTCTTTTCATTTCATTACAAGCTGAACACTTACCTAAAATATACCCTTATGACAAACTATGGCTTACCTGTGTGCCTACCTGAGCTCTCTATGCTCACACACAGAACATGGCTGCTTATAACAGAAATAATCTGAATATCTGTTTCAGGATGGGGAAAAGGCTGCACTTGAAATGTTAATATGGATGTTCTTTTAACAGCTTGAAAAAACAAATATACTCTCAAGGGGGCAACAAACACCTTTCATAAAAGGTGCCAACCATTTTTGACATACTTTGAAACCTAGCTGTACTGACACCAGATTTACATCAGCAGTACAGGTGATGTCGAACTTTGACTAAATGCCCGCACCAACAAGACTCTTCCCTGCTCTGCATATTTTGGACTTTTGGATTTTCAGTTTGACCTCCACAATGTGTCCTTTTGTACTTGCAACCTTTAGTCCTGATTTACGACAGAGGACTAGGGCCATGTTGAAAACTAAAAGAAAAGGAGGGTTACGAGAATAAAGTGGTAAAGTTACGAGAATAATTTCATAAATTACGAGAATAAAGTAGTAAAGTTACAAGAATAAAGTTGAAAAATTAAGTCATCTTTTAGATCAAACTAGGAAACATCTACTTGGGTATACTTAAAAAGATATTCACAGATTTGGACTTTGCGGTTCAATAACTCATCTACAAAAGAACGTAGTTCCAAACCTGACCCTCTTTTTGATCACTGCAATGAAGACTGTGAGATATAAGCTTGTTTTCCTCCAAACGAACCTTCAATATACTGAAGCTGATGGCTTCAGAGACTTGGGGACCATCTGCAAATTACCATAACGGAGAAATAGTGTGAAAGAAAATTGAATAACTGCCTCATACTGGGAAGTAAAGTCTTAAAAATCACAGCAAATCTAAAGGATCGTATGATATCCATACTTCAGGTCGTATTTTCTTTAAAACGTATGAATTAAAATATTTTACAGGACTTTCTGAGAAATGAGATCTACCAACCAAGTCATAACAAAACATGAATGGGGATCTCCTCTACTTTGAACTATGGCTCTTACTTCGACAAGAATGATTTGATTTGATTTAAATGATGTTTTGTATATTTAATTGTGTTCTTTAATATGTATAGAAAATAATAACTGCAATGATTTTATTGTTGGTCACTGTAGTGACACTAAAGCAACACTAATGATCAAACATCTCTTCAATATTATACTACATCTCCACTTTAAGAGAAATTGTTCTTAATGTAATTTATAATGTAAAACTACATTACAGTCACTCGTCACTTTACAGAAGAAAGCAATGAGAACCATACATAAGGTCGGCTATAGGGAACATACCCACCAGCTTTTTCTAAAGTCAAGATCACTAAAACTCCACGACATTGTTTCTTACCAGACGGCAATAATAATGCACAAGGCAAGAAACAATCAACTACCAGAAAACATTCAAACTCTGTTTTGTAACCGTGAAGGAGGTTACAATCTGAGAGGTGAAGACAACTTTAAAATATTAAGTAGACGCACAAACGTTAAAGGAGACATATCATGCTGATGCATGATTTAATACTTACATATAATATAATAAATTTGAAAACAAGACCTTACACCCCCTTAATTTTCAAAAAATGAGATATTGTATTTTTTCTGATATCCTAGAACGAGATTTGATGCCTCTGAAAATAGGTCATTGCGAGATGTCCGCGGGATTTAAATCGTCGCGACGACACGAGGTACCTTTCTTGTTATTGGAGTAATCTGATAAAACACTTCCTCCTCTGTGATGTCCGTTAGCCACAAAACCGTCACCGAGGAACACATCCACCAGCAGGGGTATATAGGTCCCCAGCTCACATTCACTCATTACCAGCTCTGGCCTGTAGGGGGACTCAATACGCGGTCGCTGCTTTGAGCCTGCTGGAAAATACAGTAGAAGAAGAAGGACAGGCTGGCTCTACCCCTGATAGAACTGACCAATCAGAGCACAAAGGGCTGTGACATTGCGAGGTAACTTAAGGTCAGCCTGAGATCCGAGTGTTTCAACGAGAGCTTGATAATGGCCTAAAATGAGGATATTGAGAACGCTATTGTGGGGCAATGAAGGAACTAAATGACTTGTACTGAGGGCAGAAATGCTTTACAGGCATCCTAGTCTGGCATAGTGAAAAGGAGAAACAAGCATATGTCCTCTTTAAAGCTTCCGTGTATCTGTTATCGGGGTGAGCATATGGAACAGTTTAAGAGAGGAAATGAAGAAATGTTCAAGTAAAAACAAGTTTAAAAAAATGTACAAAATGATCATTTTTGCAAGATACCATAATGAAGAGAATTAAGTAGTCTCATAATATTAGATGGTTATTATTAAAGTATAATGACGGTATGAGAATTCTGTAAATCTGTGTGAAATTATAATTACTATTGTGGATGGAAGTTTTCTGTTGCAGTGTCCAAGCATGAAATAAGGGTGCATGGACACAGTGGTCTATGAGTATATGTACAGTAAGTGCATAACATCTGCATTGGTTCGTAAATAATTGTTTGGTCAAGGGGTGGTAATTAATAAGTTCTTACTTCATCCCACTCCTTTTCGAATATGTGATTAGATAATGTCTGTTTGTTTTGTTTTGTATTTTTTCTGTCTGTGACAGTGACTTTACTTTAACCTCACGTTAAAGAAAGAGCTGTAGTACGGGGGGTGGGGGGGGCGGGGGGGGTCATCGGGCTGAATTTGGTGTCACCTCAGCCCAAAACACTTAAGCTATTACAGTTTTTATAGCCATAACCTATTAATTAATATGGGGAAGTGTTTGAATTTTCTTTCACACCTTTCCTCCGATATGGTAATTTGCAGATGGTCCCTAAGTCTCCGAGCCATCAGCTTCAGCGTATTGAGGCTCTTTTGGAGGAAAACAAGCTTATAGCTCACAGTCTTCATTACAGTGATCAAAAAGAGGGGTCGGGTTTGGAACTACGTTCTTTTGTTGATGAGTTATTGAACCGCAAAGTCCAAATCTGTGAATATCTTTCTTAGTATACCCAAGTAAATGTTTGCTAGTTTGATCTAAAAGATGACTTTATTCTTGGAACTTTTCGACTTTATTCCCGTAAATGTATGAGATTATTCTCGTAACTTTACGACTTTATTCTTGGAACCTTCCTTTTCTTTTTTTAGTTTTCAACGTGGCCCTTACCCTCCATCGTACTGATTTTAGGTTGATATAAACTATTTTTTTAAGGGTAGGGTGTCATACTCTTTAACACCTGGTTCTTGTTTCATAAGCATCAATAAAATGTAAAAAGAATATTTGTTTTAAAATACACAGCTCAACAAGCACAATAGGACACCTAGAGCAGTACATCCCCCCAACCAGCAGATGTTGCTCCGGGCGACATGGGTCCCTCCATTGCTCTACTGACCCCAACAAGAGGAGGTGCATCCTGGAGAAGATATCATAGACATTATGTACGTAGATGCTTCATTGACTGGCGCTGCCTACTGGAGCTGATCAACTAATACAGTAATATTGTCGTAACTATGATTATTATTATTCATAAAGATAATAATAATTTTAATAATAGCAATAGTAATAATAATAATACGTATTTTTACATTTTATTTTACTTCATGGTTTAAATCATCATCGCTGTCATTATAGTTATAGGCTATAGCTAGTTATGGGTGGGGTGTATTATGTATTATGCTGTTTGACAAAGACAGATGATTCAGCATATTAATAAAGGTATAAATGAATTAATTTAATATTTTTCGCTTGAATTTACAAAATCTCTAACTCTCTCACACACACAATCATGTTCTGTACACAAATAATATTTTTTTCATATTTTCGTTTTTGTGTGCTGTCAGTATATTCAATGTAACTATTTCAGACACAGACACGTTCGTGCGCTCACACACACAAACCAGACAGCTTATATAAATCCTTTTGACATGCATACTAAACTTTAAATGCATTTTTGCTAAATTGTTTCGGAATAAAGCAAAAAAAGTAATCTGCTTTCAATACTGCGCCGTTTACTGTAACCTTAGGCTGCACATAATACGAGCATAAATGCGTTAACTCCTCTTGTTTCTGGTGCTAGACTGGGGTGAAGAGACCCATCCAGTATGGCGGCGACACTGGATTACGCTCCAGGCCGCAATTAGGCGTCTACATGTATAATGTCTATGGAAGATAGCAGACAAAGTCGATTTGTGGAAGCACCTTGGGCTCCACACCTCTCCGCAGCACCTCGTAACGTGCTCCGCCCATGTGATCACGTTCTCCGTGTCGAGGGCCCAGGTAAAAAACAAGTTCCTGTGTCCATGTTTTAGGACAGGGGAGGAGCTTATGTCCGGGTTGTGAGGCATCTGCAGAGAACAAGAAAGTGAAGCACTGAAGCAGCTTTGGAGTAACATGCAGTAGAGGAGCCACATTTAAACTTTTACAGCCATTTAAGGACCAAAGCCAACACATGAGCTGTGCAAATCAACCAAGTGATCACAGACTTTTCTACATAAAACTGTGACATTTGAGGAGGGTCCATTTGCATTTCCTTTAAGAGCCCTGGACGTTTCCTAGGGTGGACTTGGTGGGGTATTGAATGTCTAAATACTAAATATTGAGAAAATGGGGACGGGACTAGATAAGCTCTGCTTCTCCCGTCTTCCCTTTCGGACATGTACATTTGATCAACTATTGACAATGTGTGATGCTGTATAACTGTGTTGACGTGACCGAAATAAATAAAATAAATCAAATCAATCAAATAAATGAACAGAAACAAATGTTCCTTTGGTGTGAAATGCAGTCACCTTTATTTAGTACAGAAGAGTATTAGGGCCTCGTTGGAGAAAATCATTTTGAGAAAGTCGACAATGTGGAAATTTCATCATTAAAGTCAAAATTCCGAGAGTAAAGTTGAAATGGCGACAATAAAGATGAAAAACAATTTCGGGATAAAAGTGGAAATCGTGAGAATAAAATCGACACAATGTATTTCAACTTTTTTCTCAAAATTTTCCTTTTTTTCTCAACACTTTGACGTTTTTGTTGAAATTTTGACTCTTTTTCTCGACATTTCAACTTTTATCATGAAATTGTTATTTCAACTTTATTGGTTTCTCCAACTAATACATACATAGCAGTGTTGATTTGACAGCACTTCCAAAATGTAGTTTTATTTTAACTCTTTTGTCTAAAATATCTTTAAGTTGTAGTCATAATGTAGCCATCTAAATTGTTTTCATTTTAGTCAAGTTTTAGTTGATGAAATCTGCTGTAAATTTAGTTGATTAAAATATGTAAAGAGTGAGCCATTTTTTACTTTTCCTTGAATTTCTCATTTTTTCCACTTGGATAAAATCAGACGTTTAATAACCCTTTATTGAATGCTGGTAAAGATTGTACAGAAGAGGATTAGCGTCATTTTAGACGGAAAACCTAATTTTCATCAGGTCAAGATTAAAGTTGAAATGAAGAGAATAAAGGTGAAATTCTGAGATAATAATCAAATTGACAACACAAAAGTTGAAATACAGTTTCATGATATAAGTCAAAATGATGAGATTAACATTAAAATCTTATGAGAAAAAGTTGAAAGTCGAGAATAAAGTCCTCAACTTAATTCTTGTCATTTCAACTTAAATCTAGAAATTTTGACTAAAGTCTCAAATTCCCCCAAATTATTTTGTCCAAGTAACATGGTCCTTCTCTCTTCCAAGTCTGAATGTCTAAATGAACAGAAACAAATGTTCCTTTGTGTGAAATGCAGTCACCTTTATTTAGGCTACCTGGCAGAGCATCTCAGTTACAATACCAGAACTGACAACAAACAGTGAACCTGCTCTACATGAATATATCAATTCATAAAGAGAGCAGCTCTGATTGATCGCCACAACTTATCCCACCACCACCAAGCTAAGGCAGCTGTGATTGGATGTCCCTCTGAACTCATCCAACCTTTAACACAACCAAAGTAGCTGTGATTGGATAGATTCATCACTTGCCTCTACTTCCTACATGACCAAATTAGGTCTGATTAGATTAATTCTATTCAACTTAAGCTAAAACTTCACTTTATTGTCTCCAAAGGGAAATTTGGAGACAATTTTGCAAGAAAGAAACAAATGAAACACGAGAAAAGCACTTGGAGAGCGCAGACCTCCGTCAGCACCACAGTCCTCTCCCATATTGTGATTTTTACCATAAATATTAGTCCTACCTTTATTTCATGTAAATATTTAGATTCCTTGACCATGAAAACATACCATTAGCTACTGGATTCATAATGATATCTGTTTTAGTTCAGTAGTTATTCACGAAAATCACATTTTTCATCATGGTGGATCCAGATGGTGATCCGGATCACCACCAAAATTGAATCACTTCTTCCTTTTCCCAATGCTGAACATTTCCTGAAAATTTTATCAAAATCCATCCATAACCTTTTGAGTTATTTTGTTCACAGACAGACAAACTCTCCGGAAAACACAACCTCCTTGGCGGAGGTAACAAAATCACAATCACACAAATCCAGATCAACACTGAGATGATAAAACACAAACTTAAAGGGACTACTGAAGCAGAGCCATTACTGCAATGTTTAGAGTTAGCTGTATCATACAATTTAAATTATTTGTGCAATGGTTGAATGGATTTTTCATCCTGTACGACGTTGCCTTTGCCTTTCTCCTGCCAGAGTTTGTCTCCGTCAAATATTTGAGAATTTGATTTTTGAGGAAAATGTCAGTTCATTAATTTTTTGTTTTTGTCCATGTGCAATTGTTTTCATTAGTAACAGTCTAGTTTCCATCAGGGGAAAAAAAGTTGTTCATGATAATTATGACAAAACAACAAATGTGAAATGAGCGTGTTAAAAAACGTGTTAGAATTCCTACAAATCCCTTGTCATGTTGGTTCCTGTTCAATTTGAGTTAACGTGTTCAATTGTTGCTCATATGTGTTTTTAGGCTCACAGATCATATAAAAATGTTATGAACGTCTGATGTTAGCTATATTGTGTAATAATTTTGTTTTGAAATAGTTTGTTAAGGAAAAGCATAAATGTATAAAAATGTCACTGGAAAGCAGAAAGAGTCAGATGCCTTGAGGACATGATGAGGACAGAATTCTGCTGGTAGAGATCAGATGCATGACGTGTGGTCCACTGAAATCTGATTTATTTTGTACAGACCATAAACCTGCTCCAGTGACCAACACAACACAGAGGGTCTCCTGCTGCAGAGAGTCAGGCCAGACTGCACGTGGATTTTCAGAAAGGAGCCAGAAACAACAAAGAGAAATGAGATTTTGTTCATGTGAGGGGTTTTGGACATTCAGAGGACACATTTTCATGTACAAGAAAACATAAAAATATTATTTTAGATAATTTATTTGACAGTATACGGGTAGCAAAGTTACATTTCTGCTCAAATATGGAGAAGGGTCCAGCTGCAGACCTCCACTCTCAGCCGACTAATGACTCCTTCAATGTGAGACGGACGTAACGTAAATATTAGTGTTGTGTTACTCAAGACCGGTCTTGGTCTCAGGACCAGTCTTGAGACCACATTTTGAAGGTCTTGGTCTTGTCTCGGATTCTGACTGTCCGGACTCTGGATTTTCTGTCAAGACCGATCAAGACCAGCACTGATCTGCTAATCTTCAACCTCAGTGATGTGGAGATTACAAGAAACACTTGATAAAAATAATAAACGCCTGCAGTTTGTGTGTTATTTCCCCTGTGATGACTGCAACCTTCCTGGTGTTGTGTTTCAGGGATACCCCCCTAAACTGTTCAACTTTGTCATGGTTTTTAAAATTAATTTTGATGGTCTCAGTCTCGACTTCCAAAAGTCTTGGTCTTGTCTTGATCTCATGCAAGTCTTGGTCTCAGATGGTGTAGTCTTGAGCACAACACTAGTAAATATAAACAATATCTATAAAGCCCCCTTTACAATGCCACGAGGCAACGTGCCACCTCCAGTCATTTTAATGATTGACAGGTGGCAGACAGGAAGCAGTTTTTACCGCGGTGGTAGGACAGAGAAGCGGTTCCCGCCCACGTGAACACACACAGATTTTGTCATAGAAATTATATACGTATATAATATCATTATCTATGTATATAATGTCATTATATACATGTATGTGTATGGATTTTGTTCTGCTGGACCGAAACGTTCTAGCGGCAGCTGCCTGGCAACAGCCAATCACATGGAAGGAGGGAGAGAACCAGAGTACATAGCAGACTTCACAGGTCAAAGCATACATTAAATGGCTCTACCTTTATATAAAGATAATCAGGAGAAAAACTTGACGTGACGTAGTCCACTTGGCCACACAGGGGCCACACACTCAGACTGCAACTCAGATTCTTTGAGGAAGAGCAGGTTTGGACTCACTCTGTCTTTCCACTCAGGACACGGTTTAGATTGCCAGGAATCAGGCTACCACCTGAATCAGGCACACAGATGGGTACTTGGTGTCACACACAGGCAGGAGGGTCAGATACCAGAGAACAGGTGGCCACCTGAATCAGGATTCACAGACAGGTACTTGGCGTCAGGAACAGAAGGCAAGGTCAGCAGCTGAGGATCAGGCAGGTAGGTAGGTGCAGGACACAAATGGGTCGGTACCTTGAAGTCAAACTAAGGATCAGACAATAAAGGCGGAAACAGGAACAGAACAGGTCAGCAATAGGTGAACAGTCCGGATAGCAGGTCTGGAGTACTTGGCATGAGAGTGAGACAGTCCGACGCCGAGTAAAGTGGAGCTGGGGTTTAAATAGGTGGTGTGATTGCAGCTGATGAGGTGCAGGTGTGAGCAGGAGTGCGGGTGACAGGAGTTGAGCTGATTAGGCTGAGACTGGAGTGTGGCAGGCTGAGACTAATGCCCCATCCACATGAAGACAAAACGCTTAACAGTTTCCAAAATGATCGTCATAAAGACGAAGGCGTCTCAGAAAATGTGTGCGTCTACATGAATGCACTCGATACGCATGAAAACGCTGTAAAACACATGCCAGACCTCTAGGGGCGCTGTAACGATATGACAGAAACAAGCAGAAACAGACTAAAAACAGTGGGCATGTGCACTTGCAGCAAAAGTTGTAAACAGAGATTGTGATAAAGTGATCATAAAGTGCTGTAATGTGTCCTCAATAACTGTTTGTTCAACTCGGTGGTGATTGAGAAGAAGGAGATTTTGCTGCCACAGGGATAGTAGGGTCACTAGCTTCATCAGCACATATGCTACACCATACGCCGCCATTGTCGTTGCCGCGTGTGGCGCATGCGTGTCAATGAAGATATGAAACTATGACGTAAGCATATCTGAAAACTTGTGGAGAGCCAGTAATCACGGAGCTGCGTATACGGCATTTCAAAATCTTTCCACTCTGGAACCTGGTTTCAAAAGTGATCGTTTACAGACCCCCAAAACGCCGTCTTCGTATGGATGATACGCAGATTCAGCAAAAAACGTATGTGTTTAGACCTCGGTTTGGCTTCGTGTGGATGGGGCATGAGACTGAGGCTGTGACACGTGGAGGTCTGCAGCTGGACTGTGTTGAAAACATGAGCACATGAACAGTGATGGACAACAAGCTCTCCTTTTAGGATGATAAAATACAAACAGCAGCACATATTCACTCTGGACCCAGACATAAGTAACAGTATCATTGACGTGCTGACAAACAGAAATAGAAGCTGTCCTGTGTCTGTTGTACATCAGTCCAGTACAGAGTGTGTTTGTGATCCTGCAGCATAAACAGGCACTCAGCGTTCCCTTTAATGTGGAATAGTTAATGCACTTATCATGTGTGCTGTTTTGGGACTTCACTCCAGTCTATGAATCACGATGTATCATGCAGTGACCTGTTTGTGCCCTGAAAATGAATCTGCAGAACAGAGAGTGGGAAGTCTGCGGCGCTCCATGAGAGAGGGCTGAGAGTGCAGCAGAGGAACAATCGAGGGCACAGGAGAACAAAAGTGATTTTAAATTAGATTTGAAGGAGGTTGTTGTGGGGCTGCATGGAGATCATCAGGAGCTTGGCTCCATTTGTTTGCAGAGCAGAGACTGAAGCCGCTTCACCCTGTTTGGTTCTGATTTTACAGGAGCACCAGCTGACTGCATCCTAATGATCTCAGAGTCCTCCTGAGCTTTTACTCATCTAAGAAATGAAGCACACATTTGGATTATTGGGTGATTTTTATAGCAGCTGCAGCACTTTAAAATGTACTCTGTAAATAACTGGGAGCCAGTTTAAACATTTAAGAACATGAGGAATGATTTCTTTTCTCTTGGTTCTCATTAAAACTGTAACACACCCCAACCAGCCGCGAAGACCGACACATTTAGGAGACACACTGGATGATCATTAACAAAGTCATTTATTTATAACAAAATCATTAAAAACTGTAAACAGGCTAAAATGTGAGAACCAGGAGATTCAGTCACAAGGGAGCCAAAGCAGAAGAAGTGATTTAATGGATTAGAGCCTCAGTAACAATTAAAATCCAAAGACTTATGCAGGAGTGAGTATCAGAGTGTCTGTCTGCACTGACTGACTGACTGCTGCTCTGATGTTTGGTCTTTTAGGTCCAGGTTAGTCCCATACTGCTGATTACCTGCCTGATAGGCCTGAAGAATCATGACCCTTATCTCAGGCCTGGTCCATGTCCACATACCGTACAGGCGGGCATTTTTAAACAAGTTTTCATTTTTCATTTTCATTTTCATTTTATTTATTTATTTCGGTCACGTCAACACAGTTATACAGCATCACACATTGTCAATAGTTGATCGTTGAAGTTTTTGTTCATGAGTGACAGTAAAATGGATGGAGAGATGCTGAAGCTGACTGGTGCTGCATCTGCAGTGTTGCAGACTCTGTACTGACCTGTTGTGGTGAAGAGGGAGTTAAACCACAAGGCAAAGCTCTCATTTCACAGCTCCACCTTTGGTTCAGCCCTCACCAATGGTCTGCCAATCAATGATCCTGCTAATCGATCCAGTTCTTTAACAATTCCCTTATTGATTCCTGCAGATTTTCAGTTTGGGCAAATGTTGGTCTGTAGATTTTCCATGTCAACAATGTCAAACACACGTCACAGCATAGATAACTGCTTCTGCAAAGTGTTTCCACTCACTTAAGGTTGTGCTGTAGGCGCCTTTTGTAAAAACTAAGCCACAATTCTGACGCTTCTGAACCCTGTCAGTGGAAGGAATTGATAGGAAGTTGTTTAGCAAAAAGACTCATGATATCAATTCTTTGATAAAGCTGTTAATGATTCTCAACTGGAATTGGTTTTGGATTCCCATCCCTGGCTAGGCTCAGCCTTAAGGTGCGTTCACACCGCAAGCGACCCAGCTACTAAAGTCGCGTCGCCCACTGATGTAGCATCGCGCGTCTATAAATACCTGTTTGGTCGCCGTTGGCGTTGCCGGGTCGGTGACGCCACGCCGAAGTTTTACCGCAATCATATCATATATCACATAATAGGATGTATAAGCGGACATTATTCCAGCTGTATCCTTTTCACCCACTTATCAAACACAAAACTCTGCAGCTGATGATGCAGCAGCATCATCTGTGAGTTTACCGCGGTCCGTCTGCAAATGTCTTCACTGAGATTAGTTCCGCCTAGAAGGAAGTCACCCGCCTTGTAGTCCGGATGAATAACGGTAACGATTTCCTCTGCACTCAGACGGGGCCATATTTTACTTGACCAAAAACATAAATAAACGACTCCCACCGAAAAAATCTGGCAGCTGGCTACGAGGCGCTGTGGCTCTGCAGCGGAGGCCGTCTTACGCCACGATGAGAACTAGAGCCTTATTTATTTAGCGGTGTTTTTGTGTGAAAGTAACGCGCTGAAAATTCTCTAAATAAAGCATGAATGCAGACCGATATCAGATTTTTTCGGTGGGAGTCCGTTTATTTGTGTTTTTGGTCAAGTAAAATATGGCCCCGTCTGAGTGCAGAAGAAATCGGCAAGCGAGCAGGCCCGGAGCAGGGAGGGGGGGTTTGGTGCGGGTGCCCTGGGCTTCTGCTGCACAGAAACACTGCTGTAGGGGTAATTTCTGCCCTAAACCTTGTGATGGGACCCAACTTGTTCCGTCCCGAAATATCGCTTTAATGAGGTTTTAAATGGAGCTACAATATGCAAAAGCAAGAAGGGGGAGTGTGACAAAAAGCACTTTGAAAAAGTAATTTATTGAAAACAACAAGTAAACTGAAACAGGCTGTTTATCAGCTGATCAAAAGTTTAAGACCACAGGCTATTAAAGCTGAAATCTGCTCAAATTTTCATTTTCTGTCAGGCATTCACACGGTCATGCCCTCCTGATGGCTAAAGCTAAAGCTTCTCTTCTTGAACGTGGTCAGATCGTCGAGCTGCATAAGCAAGGCCTCTCGCAGCGTGCCATTGCTGCTGAGGTTGGACGCAGTAAGACAGTCATTCTACATTTTTTAAAGATCCTGAGCATTATGGAACAAAAAAGTCAAGTGGTAAAATTACACCTGCGCTGAGCTGGAGGATCCGATTGGCTGTCCGTCAAGACACAGGGTGGTCCTCGACCCAAATTAAGGCCCTTACTGGTGCCGACTGCAGCACAATAACCATCAGACGGCATCTGTGGGAAAAGGGTTTCAAAAACAAAAAACAAATTCAAAAGTGGAAAAAAGTTTTATTCTCTGATGAGAAAAAATGTAACCTTGACGGTCCAGATGGCTTCAACGTTACTGGCATGACAAGGAGATCCCACCTGAGATGTTTTCTACCCGGCACAGTGGAGGGGGTCCATCATGATCTGGGTGCTTTTTCATTCAGTGAACACTGGAGCTTCAGGTGGTACAGGGTCGTCAAACGGCGGCTGGTTACGTGCAGATGTTGCAGAGGGCATCCCTCATGACTGAGGGCCCTCGTCTGTGTGGTAACAGCTGGGTTTTTCAACAGGACAACGCTGCAGTTCACAATGCTCGCTTGACCAAGGACTTCTTCAGGGAGAATAACATCACTCTTTTGGACCATCCCGCATGTTCCCCTGATTTAAATCCCATAGAGAACATTTGGGGATGGAGGGCAAGGGAAGTTAAACTTAAACTTAAACTTTTGATCAGCTGATTAACAGCCTGTTTCAGTTTACTTGTTGTTTTCAATAAATTACTTTTTCAAGGTGCTTTTTTTTTTCAGTCCCCCTTCTTGCGTTTGCATATTGTAGCTCTATTTAAAACCTCATTAAGGTCCAAATGTGCAAAATACATATTCTAGCAATTTTTCAACTGGCTTAACATTTTGATCAGGTCTGTTGTTACAACAGAACATTGAAGAATTTTTGTGTGGATGGGGATATTTGTGGACGAAGCCTTGTCCGGATACTTGCAGAGATTCTTAAATTGTGGATTTCTATGTGCAAAATATCCTTTTGTCCACATGCAAATGTTTTCTAAATATGCAACGCAACTGAAAGCACAAACCAGATGAGGATTTTCAGGAAGTCTGTGTAGAGTGTCCTTAAAGTTTGGACAGGGAAAACAGTGTTATGAGCCTTGTTTTGTTTCAGTGTTGGTAACAACCCTCATGCTCACACATCCTTTCAGAAGCTCCCACACCATGACGCTTCCTCAAACAGAGGGACAAACTCAGAGAACGTGCTCAGCTTTCCTCTGTGTCACTCCACTCTCAGGAGCTTTGATTGTAGAAATAAAACATGTTTAATTTACTTTGTTTGTTGTTCTTGATCTTCTGAGCTGGCTACGAGGGTAAAATCTCTTTGACATGCAGCACACTGCAGAACTATCCAAGTCCTCCAAGAGCTCAGACCTCCAACAGAGCAGTTCTGACATTGTTAGCAGAGCTGTGCTGCCTTTGAGGCATTGAGACTTATTTTTATTTTATTGTTTGAATAATACTGAGTACAACTTCAGCTAATGTTACGTTATTTGATCTTTGACATTAACACATGTATTGTACAATGTACGGAACAGGCCAAAAGTTTGGACACAGCTTCTCATTCAATGTGTTTTCTTTATTTTCATCACTATTTACATTGTAGAAAAAAGTGTGAAATAAATAAAAACATGTCTTTTATTCTAGTTTCTCCAAAGTATCCACCCTTTGCTCTGATTACTGCTTTGCACACTCTTCATTCTCTTTATGAGCTTCAACAGGTAGTCACCTGAAATGGTTTTCTCTTCTCAGGTGTGCCTTTCCAGGGTTCATTAATGGAATTTCTTGCCTTATTAAAGGGGTTGGACCATCAGCTGTGTTGTTCAGAAGTTACTGTTAGTGAGTTATTTCATTCATATATCTGAAATAAAACATTTTAATACAAACATATAAGTATATAATTGAATGAAAAGGAATAGAAAGAGGAACAATCTTATATTATCTGCCCCTTTAAGACACTTAAAAAATATTTAAAAAAAAACAACACAATGATCAACATAATTCGTCAAAACAATCATCATAAAATAAAACAGCCATCATAAACACTGCTGGTCTCAAATTCTTTTGATTCTCAATGAAAACAAAAACAAGCAACAACCACCAAAATAATACTAATAATTATAATGTTTGAGAGATTTCATCAGTTAAAAAAATTGTAATGTTACTAACTTAACATACTGCCCTTTAATGTTTTTTTAAATGTAATTTTTTTTAAATGAATTGTTTGTCTTTGGTTAGATTATTCCATCAATTAACCCCTTTAACAGAAACACAAAAACCCATCTTTTTGTCCTATTTTTTTTTTTTAAATCTCTATTCCTCTTAAATTATAATTACTTTCTCTTTTTTCAAATCTTTTCTGAAGATTAATAAACATTTCTTATGTGCTTTCAAATCTATTGCAACATACAATAACCTACTAGATCCATAAAAATCGAACACTTTAACAAGAAATAATGAGTTGGTTATAGTGTTTTTCTCGCTAATTAACTGCTTCAGTTTTGTGCAAAATGGATGAATATCTATGGGATGAAGATGTTGTGGAGGAGGACTTTGAATATGATGGACGTCCTTACAGTTTGGAGCCAGATTATACAGATAAGGAGCTCATAGAAATGAGGAAGCGATCTCAACGCTCCAGAGAGTACTGCGCATGGGCGAAGAGCATGCAAACAGACTCGTCTTTTTACAGGTTAGTTCAGCCACAGCGCTGTGTGGAGAGACACAGGCTACAATGGCCGTCCATTCGGCGCGAATCATGATGGAATATTGGTGAAAAACATGAGTTTTTGGATGATTAATGCAGTTTTTAGGAGCGGCGATCTATGCCCGACAGGCTACCATTATATCGGTGTCCGCTGCTCGATTTTGGATCTAAATATCTCCCTAAGCACCGTTTGCATCAGGAAAGCCTTCTGGGTGAGTATATTGTTGTTCTTCATTCTATAAACAATGTAAAAGCTGCAGGAACCGAAGTTATCCTTTAACGGAAACACAACAACCCATCTTTTTTGCCCTAAATTTTTATTTTTAAAATCTCTATTCCTCTTAAATTATAGTTACTTTCTCTTTTTTCAAATCTTTTCTGAAGATTAATGGGTAACAATCTTTTATGTGCTTTAAACATAAATTGCAAGATACAATAACCTACTAATTCATAGAATTTCAACACTTTTAACTGAAGAAATAATGAGTTGGTTGGATCTCTATATTGTTCTCTAGTAATTAATCGAATAACTCCTTTTTGAAAAATAAAAATAGACTTCGTATATGCTTTGGATTTCTCCAAACTTCAACACAGTAGGTCAGATGTAGAACAATCATAGAATTGTATAAAATATACAATGCTTTATTATCCAATGAATCCTTTATCTTATGTAACATCGCAATTACTTTCGATATTTATACTGTTGTCTAAATTCTGTGATTTCCAACTCAAATTCTTGTCCAACAAAACACCTAGAAACTTAGTCTCCTTCTCTTAAAGTCAGCCCTATTAGACAACTGTTAGCTAATTAGTTTTTGCCACAATATTAATTCTAAGTAAAGAGAAATGAGTGGCCATCATTACTTCAGTGAGAATCTACAATGGAATTAGTGATGAAAATAAAGAAAACACATTGAATGAGAAGGTGTGTCCAAACTTTTGGCCTGTATTGTATTTACAATATATTTTTGTTTTCAAACGTTTCATCCCACTGATGCCGCTTAATGTCACTTCTGTTTTTATCCATCAGGTGTGAAAGAGAGAAGAGAGAGTTTTGGTCATCTGTAAGATGTAGAAACAAAAATAGATTTAGTTAAAAAGCAGTTGTTGCAGGTTATGTTTGATACTGTAGCCATTCAGTTGTCAGTTATTACCTCCGCAAAGGAGGTTATGTTTTCGGGAGAGTTTGTCTGTCTGTAAACAAAATAACTCAAAAAGTTATGGATGGATTTTGATGAAATTTTCAGGAAATGTTCAGCATGGGAAAAAGAAGAACTGATTCAGTTTTGGTGTTGATGCGGACCACCCTCATGACGCCATAACGAAAAATGCGATATTCGTGAATAACTACTGAATTAAAACAGATATCACTAGAAAAGCACTTGGAGAGCGCAGACCTCAGCCAGAACCACAGTCCTCTCCCAAATTGTGATTTTCACCATAAATATTAGTCCTACCTTTATTTTCATCTAAATATTCAGATTCCCTGACCATGAAAACATACCATTAGCAATTGGTTTCATAATGATATCTACTTTAGTTCATTAGTTATTCACAAAATCGCATTTTTCGTCATGGCGGATCCAGACGCTGATCCGGATCAACACCAAAATCGAATCAGTTCTTCCTTTTCCCATGCTGAACATTTCCTGAAAATTTCATCAAAATCCATCAATAACTTTTTGAGTTATTTTGCTCACATACAGACAAACTCTCTTGAAAACATAACCTCCTTGGCGGAGGTATCGGTAATCAGGTTGAAAAGCAGTTGTTGCAGGTTATGTTTGATACCGTAGCCGTTCAGTTGTCAGTTATTTGCTGTTTGTTTGTTGGCACTGAACAACATGAATGTAATCATTATTTTGTGCTGCTATGATTTTAGTTTTCATCGTGCACACACACTGGTGCGATTGTTAAGGAGGTAGAAGCCACAGTACATGATGGACCTTAACTGAATCTTGACTCTGTCACCATTGATCACAGTTTATCGTGTTTAGTCTGAGACTGTGAACACTGCAACAACTACAACAGTTATTATCAAAAATGTGGAAACAGTCTAATTGCACACTGTTAACAAAATCCCTTCAACATGTTCTGGATTGATCAAAACATCTTTAGAGACAACAACAACCAGGCAGGGGATTTTTTTAGGAACACTAGATCATCTGTCCTACGCTGACATTGGACAGAGATCTGGACCCCAGAATGGCACGACTAGTTGAAAGTGTGTGTCTCTTCCACCAGACATTTGTGAGGAGAGTGTGAAGGAATGATGCTCTCAAGGGGCCTCATTCACTAATATTTGCGTAGAAATGTTCTTACTCTGCGCACAAAATCAGGACATACGCAAAATCACCGTCAGATTCATGACACGTGCGTACCAGGTCATTTCGTTCTTACCACCTTGCGTATATTAGTGAATCAGAATAATTCTAAATTGACGAGCGCGTGCCCGCAATCTGCAATCAGCATACTACCACGCCCCAATTCACCTATATAAGGACACCTGTCCGGTGCATCAAAACGAGAGCGCTGAAGGACAAAGTTACTGAAGATGGCTCCAAGAGGCAGAAAACAGAAGAATTTCACCTCGGCTGAAATCGAGGTGATTATTGAGGAGGTGGAAAAAAGAAAATCTATACTTTTCAGGAGTGTTACGGCAGGAGTGAAGATGCAAAATAAGAACGATGCCTGGGTCTTAATCACTGAGGCTGTGAATGCCGTGTCTCCGGAGGTGCGCTCCGTGGCTCAGGTAAAGAAGAAGTGGTTTGATATCAAAGAAAAGACTCGGAACAGAAAAAAATGAAGGAAACTAAAGGAGGGAGAGGACCTACTGATCTGTCGGCTCAGGATCTTAGGATGGCAGCGATTATTGGAAACACCTCTATATCTGGAGTATGTTCCAGAAACGAGGGTGAAAGTGATGGGATTCAGCCCTCGCCGAATGGTAAGTCATTTAATGATTGATATTTGCAATTGGCTGCTATTGTAATCTAAACGAGTGCTAATCAATCAGAAAATTTTATTTTATTTTATTCAAATGAACATGCTGATTAATAAGAATAAACAATTTAATTTGTAGCCTTGGATGATGCTGCGGTGGAGGAGGCACCATCAACGTCCACGTCCGTGCTGCCTGCGTCAGCCCCACAGCCCACTCTGCCGCCCCTCACCCGGAGTCTCGTCGACAGGTCCATGTGCTGACCGATGAGGTGATCAGTAATCAGCTGGCTCTCCTGGGTGCTGTGAGGGATATCGCGACGGGCATCCAGGATCTGAACAACACATTAAAAGATTTTCTGAACATTTTTATTAAATAAAAAATATGAGTGAACATGGAAGTTGTGCGAGTCATTTGTTCAGAAAATGTTTGAAGAAAGTTATTTCATGTCTTCATTCAGTTTGTATTTTAAAATTTGCTCTAACTTCCCTCATTTACAGACGCTGTATTAGGTCGGTATGGTCGACGATTTAACTGACATCTGAAGTGTGACATTTTAATCTGTACATTGTCATCTTTTTAACTGTAAACTAAGTATTTAATTTAAGATTCAATGTTTAATTATGATAGGGGTGTAAATGCATCGATTTCAAGGTTATTTAATATATTTAGTCAATTCAGAGTTTTTATCGATGAATTCTATAAAAGGCTTCTTTTACTGAAAGGAGTTTAAATATGTTGTGCATTAACTTAAAAGAGCATATGTTTTCATTTTCTGTGAAAGTCTGTCGTCATCATTTGTGCGTATGCATGGTCTGAGGTAGTTCTATTTTTGTTCGTAGTGTACGAATAAATTCAAGTAAGAATATTTTGATGAATCCCAGATTTGTGCTTAAAACGCTCGGCATTTAAGCACAAATTTATCTTGTGAATGAGGCCCATTGTTTTAATGCTGTGTTAGTGAATGAGGTCCATTGTTTTAATGCTGTGTTAGTGAATGAGGCCCATTGTTTTAATGCTGTGTTAGTGAATGAGGTCCATTGTTTTAATGCTGTGTGAGTGAATGAGGCCCATTGTTTTAATGCTGTGTTAGTGAATGAGGCCCATTGTTTTAATGCTGTGTTAGTGAATGAGGCCCATTGTTTTAATGCTGTGTTAGTGAATGAGGCCCATTGTTTTAATGCTGTGTTAGTGAATGAGGCCCATTGTTTTAATGCTGTGTTAGTGAATGAGGCCCATTGTTTTAATGCTGTGTTAGTGAATGAGGCCCATTGTTTTAATGCTGGACCCAAAAGCTTCAAGGAGGAGGCAGGTAAAAGTTGACAGTGACTTTATTGTGAAACACAATCCAAGGCAAGGTGAAAACGGTGTTCCAGTGTTCCATGATGGTGGGTATTGAACAGACAATTGGACTCGAGTCATAGGGACTTGGCCTCGAGGCGACTTGAGCTGCTAAGGAGACGACTTGCAACTTGACTCGGACTCAGGAGAAAATGTCTCCAGACTCGACCTGACTTGAGACATCATGATTTGGAAAACTGCACACACTCAGGCTTTATATGAAGAGTCAGACAGGAGATATACACCACTCTTTCCTTTTAACTTCACTTTATTGGTGCTCCATTCACAGTACACTTGTCCGTCACCTATTACTGTCCCACACAACACAGTACTACACACATACGTTCCTACCACACACCCGCTTCTGCTACAGTGATGATCAGTGGGCAGGGTGTGCGGGATGCAGGTTTCAAATTGGCAACAGCTATGTCCTCTGTGCCCAAACTTATTTTCTTTGCATATAAAGAATTTCAATCAGATGGAAAACGAAGCCACACCAAGTGCACGACCTGCAACGCTTCGATAAGTGAAAAAGACGACACAACATGGAACTTTATCCACCACCTGAGGACACATGAGGCCAAATAAGTGAAACCTGCAAACATTAGCCAGGTAGCTAACGTTCCTGCCATAGGTCAATATGGCAGGAACGTTAGCCAGACCTGTGGTCGATATGAAGCTAGCAAAGCTAACATTAGTAAGAGGGTGTACGTGTGTTGTATGTGTGGGAAGATAACGTTTCTCTCTTCAAGATAAAAATCTGAGTGCTTTTTGGGTGGACTGGGGAACAATGGTGAGGGACTCGACCCTTGGTCTGGTATTGACAGGTGCCAGTCGTGGTGAGATCACTGTGGAAAATTGAAAGTCCCCTCTTCTGTATGGAGTCGCTGGTGGAACAATACAAACAAAATCACTAGAAGTGCTGAAGAGAAGAACATGAATAGTAGGAATAATGTGTAGAAGCCCATACCTTGTCCAGGTTGTCGACATCACCTTTGCAGCAGTTATGATCAGTGATGGAGCGGAGCTTCCTCTTCTCATCCTCATTCACTGCTGAGGAGGATTTCATCTTTCTCCCGTTTGGGTATGTAGCTCACTGTGGTCGTGGTTTTGGTGAAGGTCCAGGGGTTTGGGTGGAAGCTCTGGCTTGTTCTTCTTAATGGTCCCCACCAGGGCAACTTTCCTCTATAAAAGGTCCTGCACAAGTGAATTTAATGTAAAAAAAAAAAAAAAAAAAAAGGGACAATCGAGCTCCGTCATCTCCAGCACCACTCTCTTTCCCTGGCCCTTCCCACTGTGAACCTGGCACTTTCTGGCAGAGGAATTGTTGATGTCAGCAGTGATCCAGATTTTCAAACCATACTTTGCCGGTTTACTCAGCAGATACTGACGTAACCTGCAGCGACCTCAGGGTTGAAAAGCATTGGGAGCTGATGGGTCCACACCTCCCAGACTTTGCGGATGGAGGCGAGCTTGTCATTTCTTTAATGGGAAGGTCTCCTCAGCTTGTTATCAAACCGGAGGGTGGAGCTGATCATCTTGAATTTGACATGGCTCATTGTAAAAAGATGGCACGTCCATTTTGACGATCTCAGAGGCTTAGAGCAGATTTGCCCTTTGACTTAACACGCCAAAATCATGAGACCACATCTGTCCCATCAATACTAGGGCTGGGTTAAAAAAATCAATTTAAATCGATTTTCCTTTAACTGGTTCATAATTGATCCATAAAATCCAAAGATGGATCTTTTAATTGGGTAGTTTTTTCTTCTTTGGATGTGCAGAGAAGCAGCCTGTGGTATCAACCCTGCTAGTCTGCTGTGATCAGCGATTAGCGTTGCTTTCTACTGAACAAGCTCTCATGAGATGTTACTGCAAACAAACAAGGTGAAGCTCTATATGGGCACCACTGGAGAGTTTAAAGCTGATGTTTGGATGCTGCATTGAATTTAATTTAAAAAAAAAAAAAAAGTGACAATTGAGCTCCGTCAATATGCAGAATATGCATTAATGCATATCATTAAAATATGATTAATGTAACTGCTTTGGGTTTAGTTCTTCATGTTAAAACTATTTTTAATGTACCAGGTCAAAAGGTCACATTTACATTTACAGCACTATTTTAACTAAGATATCCCAGACTGAAGAAATATTGAATTGAATCGTGAATCGAATCAATTTGAGACCTTGTAATATCGAATCGAATCAATCCAGAAAGTCTTAATCAATACCCATCCCTAGTCAATACCACCCTGGTTAGCCACTGAGCGTCTTCTGTTTGGGTTTGTTATATTAATAATAAAGTCAATCATTTCTGCTGTCAAGAATAACTCACAGGATGATTCCACATTGTGGCATAACGCCCTGGCACCAAACCTCTGGCTGCAGGTGCATAGTGGGTGGTCTACTCCACATTTGCTCATCTTTGAAATCCATTTATTGGCAGGATGTGAAGGATCCTCAGTGTAGATCTCCAAGGGGAATGATTTCTCCGTTGATGAAAAACTCAGTTGTCTCTTCCTCCCAGTCTGAAGGGTCAACGGCTGACTGTTGAATTTCTCTGACAAGACATTTGCATTCTGCTTTGGTGTTTGTAAGTCTCATGTCTCAAAGCAAAGAACGAGTTAATCCACAAAGGACTATAACAGAGTTTTGTCCTTTGTGTAGTTCCCACTGCACAACAGATTCACACTAACAAACCATATAAAACCATAATACAAACCATCTGTAAACCTCGTTTAGATCTCGTTTAGTGAAGAGATCTCAGAGACCACAGATACTCAAATGGGGCTGTATCCACTCGACTGGGCTCAGCTTTACTTGGTTGTTTGGTTTTCTATTTGGAATTGTTCCTTGTATCTAGAGTTACTGTGGGGTCCAAAACGGGCTGAGCAGAGACTAAACATGATGTGAACGCACAGAACTCTGAATGGTCACAATATCGCTGTGAAACAGAGGTACTGACATGGAAATGAAAAATGCAGCAGGAAGAGACCAGCCAAGTTGGGCTGATCATCATCACTGGTATATGAAGGTTTGAAAAATAAGAATCTCCAAACACTGGGTTAGCAAACCTTAAATAGTAGGGGTGTAACGAAATGGTCAACTCACGAAACGATACGAAACAGGGCTCACGATACAAAATAAAGATTATAGAAAATCCCCAACAGTATGAAGTTGTGCAGAAATCTCATTTTCTTCCTAATGCAGACATAAAAAAATATTGCTGCATCAGTACAAAATAACAAAACAAAATTGTAGTTTTTTTCCCTTATTTAGACTACAGTGCAAATACAAACATAAAATCTCAATAAAAAGTGCTTTGTTGTTGTAACAATCAGGATAAGTACATTCTTGAATGAAAAGGAAAACAAATAGCAGTCCTCAGAGCTGCAGTTTAGACCTATAAATGTCTGAACTGTGAACTATAATATTTAGCCTATAACAGCGCATATACTTCTGATCTTCAAGTATGATCAAATTCTGTCAACTCAACAGTAGATGCAAAAATCAAATATTGTTTTTATGCAGACTTACACAAACATACAGTTGCTGCCTGTCTCCAGTCCAAAGTAGTTGGTAGTTTTACTCCCCACAGTATACGGCGAACTGTAGCGACATATTTTGCACACAGTTGTTTTGTCCGCAATCTTCTCTCTCTCTCGTCTTTTACATGGGAGGCCAAAATGCGTCCACACAACCGATTTATTTGACGAAGGAACGTCGGCTAATTCTTCGACCTCGTCTTCCACCATTCTGAAGCGAGTGTTTCACTATGGGAGGCAAGGAGGGTAAAAAATCACCAGTCTCAGTGGTGTGCGCGCTCCTTCCCATTTTTTATTTCGTGCCATTATTTTGTGCGTCTTTGAATTTTATTTCGTCATTTTTTATTTTGCGAAATTTTGTGGCACAAATTTTCGTTACACCCCTATTAGATAGGGTACATGAAAGTGGAAGGGTGTCTCTTGCATAGTTATGTCTAACAATAACTGTAAGTCATTGTTCCTTGTGAGTCCATGTCCTACCTGTTTACAGGTTTGTTTATGCTCACTCTGTAGAGTAAATATCCAGTTTAACTTCGCCTGACTTAAAAATAATGTAAAAAGTCTTTTAATTGGAGGAATATTAGGAGTGGAAATTAACAGTCAGAACATCAGAGACTGGATGTGGTCAAGTGAGCGCCTCAGCCCAAGTCATAACCATTTTCTTTTTAAATAAATAATCTAGAATAGAAGTAAAGTAAATAAATATTTAAAGAGAATTCTAATACAATGATATGTGTGTCAGCATGTCACCTGTCTGTCCTCTCTGACTGTCACAGTCTGCTGCATCAGGCAGAGAGGAGAGAAAAACTCTGGACAATTCACAGATTTATCACAAACTAAGATGAAAAGTTGACGTTTTAGCTTAAAAATAAACACTCTATTAGCTGCGTGCTGAGTTAATTTAAAACATGCCGTCAGACTCAAACACAGGAGTTTAAATTTTGTTTTTCTTGTTGTTCTTGTTGAACAAGTGGAGTGATAAACAACTTATCAACCATTCTATGTTTTAATACTCTTACTTTGTCCGATCACCTCCGCTGTGTCCGCCTGCCTCTGTGTGAACACGGCTCTGCAGCAGAAACAGTTTGGACCAAACCATTGTGAGGGGAGGGGGGTGATATCTGTAACAGTTAAAACTGTCTGACAGTGTGTTTTTAATGTGTGTTTAAGCTGGTTCAGACGGTTACATTAAATAGTGGTTGCTGTGATTGCATCATTATTTTTATTGCATTCAAATGTGCCTGACACTCTGGAGAACTTCCTCGGAGGGTTTGGTGACGTGCGTGTGGAACATAGTCAAACAGGCTGATTGTTATGCCTAAGTCACACATTCCCGTTTCTCATGGCGATTGAATTTTGAATCTTCATCCCACTAACATGACATCAGCCCCACTCGAGCTCAGTTCGCGTCAAGTAAGCCCTGACTGAGCCCCGTCGCTTGCGCTGTCTTGAACGGGACACAGTGGGGCACAAACGGATACGTCCTTGTCAGTCGTCCTCATAAAGCTTTCAGGATTGAGCCACGATCAGCCCGACTGAGCTCCGTACATGCCACGCTAATACCGTTCGCCTTAGGACTGCATTAGGCTTCCATCCCGCTATACTGAGAGCGGCGATTCTCCACGACAGTTATGAACAGTTCAAAACTGTCTGGACCCTTCCACGTTCCCCGCCGTTCATCCACAACTATACAACGCTGATCCAGACCAAGTATCGCATGCACCACGACCAAAGCACGTTTTATCAGGATTATGACAATCGTGCCGTTCACCATGAGAAACGGGAATGTGTGGCTGCGGCTTCAAATCCATGCAGAACGGTTCAGTAGCAAAACCTGCTGTTTTAGATATGTAAGTACAACTCAGCCTCAAGGTAAATATGGTGATGCATCCTGGGTAGTTCCTCACTGCTAAGGCGGAGCTGCTGCAGGTAACGTGCCTAAATCTTTCTGTGACAATGATCAATTAACTTCACATTAACACACACACAACTGAAAGTGATGAGATCTGAGTTATTTTTGAGTTTCTTAACTTTCATTTCACCATGTTTTAAATGAGTTTACCCTTCCGTTTTGTATGTTTTAAAGCAATATATACTTATATGCTGACGATTCTGTCATTTACAATTCTAACTCTGACTTATCTCAACTACAGAACTCTTTACAGCTTGATTTTGATAGGGTTCAAGACTGGTTCAGTAAGAACAAACTTGTATTGAACAAAAAGAAGTCCTGCAGCATGATTTTTATTACGCGTCGCCTCCAATCTCATCCAGTGGACTTTCACATTTATTTTTCTGATGGATCTCCTGTTGATAAAGTTATATCATTCAAATACCTTGGGCTTTGGATCGATCCAGAACTCACTTTCAAACCTCCTATAGACTATATTGTAAAAAAGCATATGGTTGTCTTGCATCACAACTCATATTACCAATTGTTGATTATGTTGATGTTGTTTATCAAAACACCTCAGACTCCCATCTTAAATCTTTGAATGTATTATTTAACTCTATTTGTAGTTTGTTTTGAGATGTCCTTTTAGAACTCATCACTGCTTTATGTTTGATTCATTGAACTGGCGACAACCCAAATCCAGACGGCGATATCATTGGCTTCACTTCCTTTTTAAATGTGTTTATTTCGATTGCCCTCCATATTTAAAAGGACTCATGATTCCATACAACTCTCCATACACCCTAAGGCATATAAACTACCCATTTCTCTTTGTTCCTAGAATCTTAACAGAAGTTGGGAAAAGATCATTTCAGTACAAAGCCCCATCAGATTGGAATAATCTCCCTCTTTCTTTGCGTTCTACTACTTCTTTTTATTGTTTCAGAATGTCTCTACATGTCCATCTCAAAACAAACTGCTCATGTTTCTGATTTATTTTCTTCAATTTTTTTTCCTTTATGTTCACATTTTTGATCGATGTTAATAATTTTTGTCTATTCTGCATTTTAGGCGTATGTTGGTTGGGGTTGTGTATGGGAGGAGGGCGAGCAAGACTTCTGTATCTGTTGTATGTTTTGTATGTTTATATATGAATGTGTTGTAGTGTGGCTTGAGTTTTCTGTATATGTGTGTTCAGGGACCCCCTTGAAAATGAGATGCTGCATCTCAAGGGGCTATCCTTTAATAAATTCAGGTTGGAGAGTATGTGTGAATGCGTTGTGTCACCATTTTACCCTGCATCTGTCTTTGTTCACACAGACCAACATGCATTAAAAGACCTTGTGGCTTTCATAAATGGTTCCAGCGAATGATTTCTAGAGAGGACGGCCTGCAATAATACTCTGGGTCACACGGGCACTTGTCAGCCAAATTACCACTGCACCTGGTGCATTTCACCTATGTCAAAAATAGACCAGGTTGGGAGCTTTTAGCGCACCTTCCACACAGTTTTTTGGCACAAAATTTCACTGCGCCGGCACCTCCCCCTGGTGCAGCACCACACCAGTCTAGGTGCAGCAGATCTGCCGAATTACCACCGTGCGGCATGTGCCAGGCTGTGCCACCTTGCTCAAAACTAGGGCTCAAGGTGTTACAATAGTTTGGCTTCCCTCCATTTTGTAAAGATGTAGTACGCCCACTAAAACTCAAGTCTGCTCCTCCCTCATGAAACATTCAGAGAAAGAGGTCAACCTGTCCACGATGTCTTCTCAGATTGTGGTGAATGTTGTGTTGCTCTTCTCTGAGTCACACATTTCTCTTCGCGCTCACCTCGCCGTCATCAGCTGAAGGATAAGAAGTTGATCCATGGAGACATCCAGATGTTTCTAATATCTAATGCAGACGGATCAATCTCCACATCTATATTCCATAACCACACACCTCAGCCTCCTTACAGCCTGTAAATCCTTTTGACCCAAACCTGCCACTCAGGTTTAGAGCTGCAGCAGGAGAATATTCCCCAAAATCTCAAATCATTTCTTCAGAGCAGAGATATGGGCTCTGCTGAGGCACATCCACTAATCCTGCCTCCACTCCACACTGTGGAGATTGGGTACTTTAATTTTGTCCACATTGTGCATATTATTTATATTTGTGTGCATGTGTGTGTGCATGTGTGTGTGTGTGGCATGACAATAGGCCACTGTATCTGAGGATCATATGAGCTGTAAAGCCCGGCTAATACTTAAATCCTGCTCCTATAAAGAAGTCTGCAGCTGCTCAGTGGAGCGTGAGCTGCTCTCTTCATATTTATCTTTACGCAGACATGAGATGAAATATTTAGAGTATTAACTTAAATCCATCCATGTTTGATTTGTAGAGGAGCTCAAAGGGCGTCCGTGCGTCTGTCTGTCTTTGTCATCCTGTTTATCGACCAAGAACGAGAGGCCGCGTAGACACTGAGATCTCCAAGCTTACGGTATCTCAGTCATCGTGGAAAATCAGCCCTCGCTGAAAAGCTGAATCGTCTACAGCAAATGCACACGAGTAATGAGCTGTACGATCTGATCACCATGGTGCTCACACCTTGCACTGTAAAAAAACATAGTAATATAACAGTATTTTACTGTTTATTTTACAGTTTTTTTCTGTATTTTCAAAATGCCAATTAATTCACAAAAATAAACTGTGATTTTACATGTCAAATGTAAAATAACAGGAAATTACTGTAACTGTGAAAAAACACAATATTTCTGTTCTTTTACAAAGAAACCCCGTTAGAAATACGAATATTCATTGTTAAAATACGTGAACAAGTGTATTGTTATTTTACAAATATTTTCTGTTATTCAAGGAAATAAACTGTAAACTTCAACTTTACAACTCTAAAAAAAACCTTTTTCTATAAAATAAAGTCATTAAGAGGTGCTGGTTTGGCAGAGTGGTTAGCAAACAGGCACCCCATGTACATGCTTCTGCTGGTCCAGGTTTGAATCCCGCCTGTGACCAGTTTGCAGAGTGTCTTCCCCTACTCTCTCTCCCCCTTTCACAAGCCTATCCACTGTCTCTCTCCTATCAACAAAGGCACAAAATGCCCAAAAAATACATTAAAAAGATAATAATGACATTAAAACAAACTATGAGCAGCACATTCCTGTAAATTGAAGCATAATTCTGCAAATTACAACGTTGATTTACCATCTTTATGGGTAATTTAATTGTTTTTTAACATCAAATGTTTGTAATTAAACGTTAAAGAACCTTAAATTAAGGAAAATTTTGTTAAAATTACAACTACAAACTGTATTTTAATTATGGAAAGAAACTATTTTTATGAGAAAGTATTTTCTGTTATTTCGCGGTATTTTTTTGGCGCCCCAGCTGCTGGAAAATTATCATTTTTTTATGTTTTTTTTTACAGTGTGGGCATTAAGTTGGGATGGAGTGTTTATTAATGTTTAAGGTTTAACCTGTGATCTTCCTCGGATGGAGTTGTGTCCACCTGACGGTCGTCTCCATAGTTCCCTTTCCCAAGCCTCAAACACACCAGTGATGTGTCATCGGCAAAGGATGCAACTCTGAGAGCCGATGCTTCGTAGTGAATCAGAGGAGTGTTTTTGGGTTTGCTGCTCAACTGTCACAGTACTCAGCCTCAGCTCTGCTCATGGTAGACCTTTGCTTTGATTGGCCAACATGGAAACCAATCACATGTAGGGATGTAGGCCTTTTGAAGGGGGCAGATGGGAGACTGAACTGTGGTAACACCTCTACTTTCAAAGAGAGTTTTATTAAAACAAGATGATAATCAGGAGAAGTCACATCAGCCCCTCCAAGCTGAGGCATCTGCTTTTTCTGAATGCCTACCTAATTCTGTTCTGTGGATTTGTTTGCTAATTTGTACAATAAAAAGTTTGATTAAAATTGTATACGAAAGTAAATATGGTTTGTAACAGAATAAACTCACAAAGTTAGGCAATCATTATGCTTCTCATAAAAATATGCAAAGAGGTTTTCAAAGCAAACCATTAATTGTTGTGAGGTTAAGGGTAACTATAGGGCTACAAAATATCCCAAATTAGTCTTTAAAGGGACTATGAGGAGTTTCTAAGTAGTTACAAAAAAGTCTCACTTTTAGATATATGCCTGATGGAAATACACACTTTAAGATGAGTTTTATAGCATCAAAATAGGTTATCTATAAATGCTATTCCTTAGCTTCACGGTCGGGTCGGACAGGGCTGGACTGGCCTGGATACTCAACTTCAGGAACAAGACAATTAAAACTAGAGCAAATTTATATTATTCAGACACGTCTTAGAGCACCGGGCTGTAAGTAGACATATATAGCCGGCTACAAAACTACGATACTAAGTTTTCCAAAAATTGCTTGTTGTCACACATCAAAAACTACTGCTGCGTAACTAGAAAGAGATACATTACCTCGTGGCTTTGCATCCTGTAAGTTGTAAAGCAATGCAGAGTTCTGAGGAACGTCTGAGCTGCATTCATTAGCATCACAACAAACACACGCTTTGGCTTGGGTCACATCTTTTGGTGTGTTCCAGTTGTAGTCAGAAGTAGGAATTACCAATTTCCGAGTAGGAAACTGCAACTGGAACGTCCCCCAAAGTCAGAATTTCCTACTGGGAACTCGGTGAAACCTCACCACCCCCGAGTTGACAATTGAAGATGGATGCCCCCAGTGTGAACAGTTATTTAGTTCCTGTAATAATCCATTTATTTGCTCTTCTGACTGGGGTGTGTCGCTCTAGATCAGCTGTATACATAGTATTGTTAGACTTATATTTACAAAAATGCTGCCATAGTGATAATCACATTCTTCATGTGATATTTGTGAACAACAACATAGGGCGTGCTAACAACAGCTAACAATAGCCTGGTAGATCAGCATGTTTTTTTCCAACTTCAACTGGAACGCCGATAAGTCGGAGATGATGTCACTCCCAGTTCCAAGGTTACTTGAATGCAGCATTACGACAGTCACCACGCGTGCTCATGGGTAGCTGAGTCTTTATGTCGCCGGAAATAGATTCTCCTTCTTAAGGAGTCCAAAAAGGTGGGACCCTGGGAGCAATGCCAAAAGAGCCATTTCTCTGAAAGAAGCTCAACTTTCCACTACTAAAATACAAAGACAGTTTACCATCAATTTCTTGAACGCTAAAATTTTGATGATTCTCATCGGTTTGAACACAGTGTACAGCTGTGGAGATCTCTCCAAGACTGCAAGGGAAGCTCAGCTTCCCCTAAAATGTCCCCAAAAAAGTGTTGATATGTCCTGCTGTGTGTTCATTTCATTGCCTAAATATGCTCTAGAATACCCCCATCTTTTATTCAGAATCAGCTACTTATCACAGGTAACTGGAGCGACTTCCTTCTCAGCGTCTCAGTGCTTTAACACAGTCGGACGCTGAGCGTCTTCTGACTTCGATGGGGAAGTGTAGAGTGGGTTGTTCCACTGTGGAAACTGGATGGTCATTGGATAAACGCTGGGCTTTGTCCCGCCCATCAGATGCTCAGCGTCTCTGGGGGTCTATGAGGCAGTGGGCTGGCCTGGACGCTCGGCTTCTGCATGATGATTGGATGATCTGTCTGAGGCCGAATCCCTTTTTGATTGACAGTGAAATGAGCCAATCAGCGATCTTGAAGTATAACCCTCCACCAGAGCATCTTCTAAGTTTTACATTCAGTTGTTCTGGAGAGGAGCTTCTCCTGTTTAAAGAGGCTCAAGTCTTTCACCCACAACACAATGGGCCAAGGCCGTTTAAGCAGTCTAGCTCTGCTGGCCATTGAGAGAACACTGGTAAAATCCCTGGAAAAGACACCTAGTTGGTACGACAGGGTCACAGATCATTTTCTTGAAAAGGAACGGAGGGTAGAATTTACATTTAAATAAATAAACAAATTTATGATGTAGGATGGAAAAAATGAGCTTCCCCTCCTTGACTGACCAGCTGCCGCCACTGGTGTACAGTATTTTCACATAGAAAGATCCATTTTAAAAATTGACTCACTCAGGACATCAAATATGTCTGTACGTTTTTTTTAAGTATGCTGATATAAAAATGTTTCACCAGCTTACCTTGAAAAACTAAATAGCCTTTCACACAAGTGGACTGATTTTAATGTGAAGTAGGTCACTTTAAAGGTGACATTTAAAAAGGTTTGTGATCATAATGACGTCCAGATCACATTTGTCCACATGATGATGTGCATGGTGGCCTCAGATGTGCAGGGCAGGTAAGGAGCCCACTGTCACTTCACTTCCTGTTTCCCCAAAGTACCGACTGAGTCAAGGGTCAAAATTATTCAATGCATGTTCCCATGTCAAAGAAGCATGAGCATTTAAAGTAATGTCACATGAACTTGTGTTTTTTTCTTTGACTGCACTGAGAGAGACAGAAGCAGAGGCTCGGCTGTGTGAGTAAATGCAGAATATCTGACCAGACAAGAGCAGATGATCAGTCTGTGCCCTGCATGACTAACAGCAGCCAGGCTGCAGGTGATCTGATTTCAGATCCAGTCGTTCGACTTGATATCATGCCTGACCTGCCTGAAAGTGGGAGAGTCTATACTTGACTCTACAGAGTATTTTTCAAATGTGGACCAAAGTCCTTTATGTGCCTCGCATTTCATCGTTTTTACACCTGAAGGTTTTGAAGGTTTTGTTCCAATACAAGTGGGCGCTCTGTGCTCAGCATGGTTCATTTGTAAATTCATTAACACAGTGATCAATCCCTGCTTCAAGCTCCAAGCTAACCTGAAAGAGGTGATTCTGGCTCACTTCCAACTGACCTCGAGCGCTTTGTTGACAGTTAAGACACAGGCACAAACAGGGTGACCAGTTAGCTCATCACACCGCTGTAGTAGTTTCATCAGCAGCCGCAGAAGTAGACTTACCATTGATTTGGGTTATGGTTAGGGTTAGGACAATGAAAAGGGGTAAAGGTTCAGAGAGTGTCCAAGATTCTCTTCAATACATCCTGCTTTTGTGTAGCAAATTTAAAGCTTTGCAAAGTAAAAGAAAAAAAGGCAAGAGAACAAAGTACAAACTTTGTCTCCAAAGTACGAGTTCAGATGATATTCTATCACATAAATGCACAGATCGTGGTTTCAGCGTGACAGAATTGAGCTTAATTTTTTAAAAAAATGCTCAATGTCATTACTGAGCTGCATCATCCTGATTAACTCTTAACATCTGTTAGCTGAAAAATCTGAACTAAAGCCACACTGGAACTGAATTAATTAGTCTGAAAAGCCCATATCCCACCTTTCAAATGTTTAGACCCTTAAAAACAATTGTTTTTTTCTTGAGGCCCATGGCATGAGCAAATATATTTGCAAATAAAGCAACTGGCTTACTGTGGAGGGAATTACGAGGTTTAGCCGCTTCAAACCTCGTAGCCAATTGTGCCACTAAAAGACTCTGAATTACTGAAGCACCAGACAGGAAGTCACCGTGTGGAGTCACTGGAAGTTTCAAAATAAAACACAACGCACAGACTCTTGCACGTTATTTTCCTCAATTGTTTGTCATTACGTCAAAAGTAGAGGCACGAGCATCAGGTCAGCAGTCGGTCAGAGGGTCCCAGAGGCAACACGACACCATGGACAAAGAAAAGTGAATTGTAGAGGTACAGAAACATAAAACATTGTATACATGACACCGAACATCTTTTCTACAAGGATATAGGTGGACAGAAGTTGAATAAATCACGAAGCTGTGTGGTTGGGACCAGCAAAGGGACCTTGGAGAAGTGAAGCGAGGTGTTGTTTATTTCTTTTCTCAGTCTATAACATGTTTTATGAGCGTGTGACATCGCTATTCTCATGAGAGTCTGTGCCTCTCCAGGGACCAGCCCTCCCCCTATGGGGCTGCGCGCCGCGGTGCTTCTGGGTGCGCCGCTTTCAGTGGGGTTTGCCTGTCGGAGCAAGACTGCCACGCTCCGCGCTCCGTACAGTGGAATTTGGGGGTTAAAGTGGCAGGAGTTCTGACTGAGAGCCTCAAACAGAGAGTATATAGATGTGAATCACAGGGTAAAAATAATAAATTTCTTTGAACATATGTGAAGATTTTCCAGTAGTCACTGAAACCTACTATTCAAACCTGAATTAAAGCAAATAATCTTTAAGAAGACACCACTTTCTCCTCAGCAATAAATTCCAGTAAAAGAATATTGCATATACTCTGTGCACAACAAGTCTTTGTTTACCTGTATTAATGTCTGTTTTTGGCTTCTGCAAAATCTCTTACTCACTGATATCAACTAAAGGTCCCCAGGTTCTCTTTGGCTCCCACTGTTTACAGAGCTGTTATATAAAAACTGAATGAGACTTTTTATATCGTATGTTTGAGAGCGTAGTGACTGCTTCATCCTGATCATAAAGAGAGCACAATGTACTTCATTTCTGGAGCTAAAAATAAGTCCAAAAAGAAATCTCCTGTGAGTACGCCTGCATAATGAGAGAGTGGATGCTGAACACTGTGATCTACATATTCAAGATGAGTTTGGCATTTCAGATTTTCTCGTCTCAGAGAGCTGCTGGTGGAGGACTTTAAATGCTTCCCCAGCGGTGGACTAGAGGTCTGTTTGACCTGCAGTGAGCAATGCAAAGGCTGCTGTCTATATGAATGCTATAAACTATTTGGTACACATGCTAATTTGATTCATAACACAAACACCAACTCAATTCAGGTAGGCATGTAGCCATAGTCAAGACGACATACTGGAGTTCAAATCGGATGTCAGACCGGACAGAAAAGGGATTTAAGGGACTTTGAATGTGAAATGGCTGTTGGTGCCAGACGGGCTGGTCTTTAATGCTCTCGTAGGTTTACAGAATAAAAAAAAAAAAGAAAATGTAGAAGAGAAAACGTCCAGCGAAGGGCAGTTCTCTGGACCAATTAACCAATCAATCTTTATTTGTATAGCCCCAGTTCAAAACAAACCTTTGTCTCAAGGTATTTTGCAATGGAGCAAGCTGAAGACAAAGTCTTCATTTTATAGATAGACATATGCAAATATTCAAATACACATAATGAATATATTTGCATATACACACAAATTAGAATCCCATTCGTCCCTGCTCAACATGGACTCAATAAACCAAACTTTATTTGTGTAGCATCATATTTGTCTTTGTTGGATATATATGTATTAAAGGTAAGCCCCTTGGAGTTAGGTCATCATGTCTATATGGCTGTAAAGACCAAGGATAGAGACATAAATCTGATTTTAACTTTAATATCTATGACAAATACAATCTGGAGAAGAATGATTCTCTCGCGTTTGTGCGCTGTGCGTCTCGTCCGAGCAGGCATCACTGGGTATGACGTAATCACATTGGGGTGAGCCCTACCTGAGCCCATAGAAATGCATTGTAAAGTCCAAAATGTGAATAAAAGAGTCTCTCCATGTAAGTCTATGAGAGCGCCTGGGGTGATTTTCAGTCTGACTGAAGGGGGCGGGGCCACTGGTTAGACAGTGACATCACAGTGATATTCAGACTGCTGATTAAAGAGTCATATAAAAACTTAGACAAGAACAATCAGGGCACAATAAACTCTTTTCTCTCCCTTTTTTCACGTGGCTTAGGAAGGCCGATGCACTATCGCCCACTATGGACCAGCCGCCCCTGCAGGACATGGAACGACAGGACACACTTTGCCACTCCTGTCAGCTGAGAACAGGAAACTGAGCCTACAGGTCACAAGGGCCCACCAAAATTGGACAACATGAGATTGAAAAATGTCTCCTGATTGAATGAGTTTGGATTTCTGCGTTCACATTCAGATGGTTGGGTCAGAATCTGGTGAGAACTTCATGAGAGCTTGGATCCATCCTGCTGCTTCATGCTGCTGCTGATGTGATATTGTCCCTTGACTGAGCATCATTTAATCCCAGCAGCCTGACAGTTTCTAACCATAACCCTCTCTTTGAGACAATAAACCATGTTTCAGAGCTCAGATCATCTCATGCTGGTTTCTTCTACATAGTAATGAGTTCACTGTACTCCAGTGGCCTCCACAGTCACCAGATTTAACTCCAACCAAGCACTCGTGGGATGTGGTGGAACAGAAGGTTGGTGGCATGGATTTGCAAGAAGTTTGTGATATAATCTGTTAACATGGATCCTGTTGTATCTATGCCAAGAAGATTAGAGACAGCTGTGGGGGCAAAAAGAGGGTTGAACCTGGTTGTAGTGAGCTGCAACTAAAAAATGTGTAAATATGAGTGTAAAGGGAAATATTACAAAAGAGCTCCAAAGGCTAATCCGTGAAGAAGAGCTGCTTATGCTGCATTCACACCGCAAGCAACCAAGCTACCAAAATCGCGTCGTAAATACCTCATTTTGGTCACCGTTGCCGTCGGCCGTCGCTCGGTGACGTCACGTCCGCTCGAGTTTCACCGCGATCATATCATATATCATATAATAGGATGTATAAGCGGACATTATTCCAACTGTATCCTTTTCATTCACTTATCAACCACAAAACACTGCAGCTGATGATGCAGCAGCATTATCTGTGAGTTTACCGCGGTCCGTCTTGGTGGAACTAATGTCCTCACTGACTGATGTTTCCTACACGGATATAAATTGTTACTCTGTAGTCCGGATGAATAACTGTCTGTCCAGGGTACTGTCACATGTGCACACACCGCTGATTGATCAACTTTTTTTTACTTCGACATCGCACGACAAGCTATGTGGTAGTGTGAAAAGCGGCTGTCACACTGCAGGAGGGTTAGCCCCGCCCCATCGCGGCTGTACATTGACTTTGCATGGAGAGTGATCGCCGAGGTAGAGCAAGAAGCGTCCGGTGTGAACGAACCTTTAGACATTGGATTGTCACTGTTTAGCACTGTGGTCAATTTACGGTCAAACAGATCATGAAGTTGGGGATTAAGGGTAATTCCCACTTCTACCCCTTAGCCCTTCCCCTTTGTCTTACCCTCTGTTTTGAGGGCCAAGGGGAAGGAGTGAAACACACTGCTGAGAAACGAGACGCCACTCGATTCCCACTATGACGTAAGCAGATGAGACAATAACCACAGCTGTGCAAGCTAGCTTGTTGTAACGAGAGATTTAAAATACAACCAACTAAAAACATTATTTGTGATTTAATAATTACTTTTAATTAAGTGCTTCCTTCAGTCTCCGCTCTACTTCCTGTTGGCAGGCATTATGGGAAATTCTTTTACCGCTTCGTTTCAAGTGAAGTCCTGGTCTGTCTTTGTTTCAAGGGTTGTGTAGCACTGAGTATTGCATTACAAAAGTAATTTGATTACAGTAATGCATTCCTTTTTACTATAATGTAGTAATGTAAGGCATTACAAAAAAAAGGGTAATATTTTACTTGGTACAGATGTCAGTAATGCAAGTTACAACGCATTTTAATTTAACCTGAAATGAAGAGGTGATTTTTTAATTTGTTTAAATACAAATTCACCAAATAGAGAGATCTATCAGAGGAGGAAAGTCCTCTGATAGATCTCTCTATCAGAGGACCGGCATCATTGTGTAAAGGATATCACCACATGGGCTCAGGAACACTTCAGAAAACCACTGTCAGTAACTACAGTTCGTCTACATCTGTAAGTGCAAGTTAAAACTCTACTATGCAAAGCCAAAGTCATTTATCAACAACACCCAGAAACGCCGCCGGCTTCGCTGGGCCCGAGCTCATCGAAGATGGACTGATGCAAAGTGGAAAAGTGTTCTGTGGTCTGACCAGTCCACATTTACAATTGTTTTTGGAAACTGTGGTCATCGTGTCCTCCGGACCAAAGAGGAAAAGAACCATCCGGACTGTTATAGGCGCAAAGTTCAAAAGCCAGCATCTGTGATGGTATGGGGGTGTATTAGTGCCCAAGGCATGGGTAACTTACACATCTGTGAAGGCACCATTAATGCTGAAAGGAACATACAGGTTTTGGAGCAACATATGTTGCCATCCAAGCAACGTCTTTTTCATGGACGCCCCTGCTTATTTCAGCAAGACAATGCCAAGCCACATTCTGCACGTGTTACAACAGCGTGGCTTCGTAGTAAAAGAGTGCAGGTACTAGACTGGCCTGGCTGTAGTCCAGACCTGTCCCCCATTGAAAATGTGTGGTGCATTATGCAGCCTAAAATACAACAACGGAGACCCCGGACTGTTGAACAACTTAAGCTGTACATCAAGCAAGGATGGGAAAGAATTCCACCTGAAAAGCTTCAAAAATTGGTCTCCTCAGTTCACAAACGTTTACTGAGTGTTGTTAAAAGGAAAGGCGATGTAACACAGTGGTAAAAATGACCCTGTGCCAACTTTTATGCAATGCGTTGCTGCCATTAAATTCTAAGTTGATGATTATCTGCAAAAGAAAATAAAGTTTCTCACTGTGAATGTTAAGTGAGCCGTGACTGTTTTAGGCCTCGTGCAAACGACCCTTAACAGCATGGTGGACTGTGAGAGTCAGCACAGAGGAAGGTGGATGTCAGCCTCTTAATATGTGTTCACACCAAACACAGATTTCAGTTTGCAGTGCATCAGAAATACATTCCAAATTTTGACAAGAACCGATGCTAATTAGAGGAAAATATCAAACTTCTGTGACAAATTTGTCTAAAGCTATGGCTTGATGCCAATCAGCATCAAGAGTGAACAGTGACTGGGATGGCATCATAGACAGAGGAAGAAGTAAGCGATGCTGCATGCCACCATCAAAGCTCTTTCAGTTATTTTAGTGTTCAGATATCAAGCTACCAAGAGGAGAAACGAGGAGGCAGTCCCTGAAGAGATCTGGGTATCTGGTAAGCTCAAAGGCGAGCTGGCTGCTGGTGTGTTTCTCTGCTCTACTGGCAGTGATTTAATGTGTTTTTCATGAGAGAAAATATGCCAAATCTGATGGAAAAACTTCCGGGGCACCCACGAGAGAAAGAACAGACTGAGGAGAGTGGATGAGTGGTGTGCTGGTCTGGAGGATGTTATGGATCATCAAATGGATGAGTTTCTATTTCAGACTTTCTGGAACATTTAGTTTTTCGTTTTTAGAACAGGAGGGAGACAGTGACTGTGGAAACATCCAGCATGGTTGATCATGGATCAACTTGTTAAAACAAAGTGGCGACTTTTATTTTGGCCAGGCAGTGGATTTGATCTATTCCAATGTCGTTTTATGCTAACAGTTTTTATATTAGGGCAGATCAGTTCAAACATGTTTGTTCAACAGGTCAAAAGTGTCATCGTAATGGTGCAATCTCGATTAGACAGGACTGTGATTTCAGTTAAGGGCTGGGGGGCCAGTTTCCCCATTGCATTACTGTAGTTGGTTCTGTGGTTTTGCGAAACTGCGAGAACTTTTGTTGAACTCTTGGTTGAACTTCTGCCTTAAGTATGACCTTTATCTAGCCATTATGTTTATCTTTCTCCACAGATATAGCTTATGAAACCAGACATGATCTTAACACGTGATAATTTGGTACTGTCCAAATCCTGATGTGTATAAGATCTTGTGTATGCTATTGTCTCTGTAGAGTACACACGTCAAATCGTATCGCGCTGGATGATGGCAAACAGCGCAGATCAACCGCTCCTCTATCTTTCAGAGGGGTTTGAGCAGGAGCGTCACACCTAATCAAATCAATGACGTTGGGGGGAATATCATTGCTGATTGGCTGCCACGGCACAGCGTCACGTGAATTTGCGTTGAAAGTTTAATATTTTCAACTCAAGTGTCGAGGCGTTGGATGCCCCAAACGCCTTGAAGCTCCAAACGCGTACGATGCGCCGCCCGGGGCAAATCTGTGTCCAAACGCGTTTACATTGACTTTGTATGTAATCTAGACGTGCGTCTTTGTGGTCGCACCATCAGGATGTAAGTGTGGTTTAGGGGTCTCCTCATTACCATTTCATTATAGCTCAATAACATTACTTTCATATACATTGAATTATCTTATTTGATTAAAACCAGGATGTCCTGATTTCGATGGGCATGAAATTGTGTTTTTAAAGCGAAAGTTTAGTTTTGCTGAGTTGCTGGAGACCAATGGGACGAAGGGGTTATGTCTCCCTCTGCCATCAGCTGGTCTGATTGTCAGAGGAAACAGAAAACACCAGCTCCACTGAATCTGACCTGAAAATGAACGCATGACACCATGCCATTAGTCATAGATCCAAGAGGATATCATCATAAACCAGGGTGGAGGAGGTGGGTGTAATGAGTATCCTGGAGGGTGGGGAGTGAGACACCAGCTAATCCTCCCGTTGTGTTGAGGATGTGTTGCAGGGCCTGAGGTTGTGGGCAGTGCAGTTCCTGTCCCACCCTGTGATGCAGCTGGTCAGGATGCCTCTGCAGAAGGAGAACATGACGCCTGAGGGGGGATCTTGCTCTTTTCTTCAGTCCATCTTACAGGGTGGAGCTGATGCAGGAACCAGGAGCCTCATCAATCAATCAATCAGTCTTTATTTGTATAACGCCAATTCATAACAAGTGTTACCTCAAGACACTTTAGAATAGAGCAAAAGCTCCTCATTTTGTGGATACACAAATATGCATAAATACATATATACATATAAAATACACATATACATATATATACAAATATATCCATCCAACACCAACATGAATCCATATAGCCAATCATGAATCCCTCCAACATGGCTCAAGAAAAAACCTTCTGTTAAGCAGCAGGAAATCTTGAATGTGGATCCCAGTCTCATGATGAACAGCAAATCCACACCATGCTGTGTTGGTGTGAGGGTGAAGGAAGGGAGGTAAGAGGAGACAAGTGGACTAAAGTAAGAACTAGAGTTAGGGACAGATCCATGAACCATAGACCTGTTGTCTGATTCATTAGTGGTTAGCCTCTTGAGATGCTACATCTGGTTTTCAGGAGGGTCCTCATGTCTGAATGGTTGTGGTGATCATTTTATAGAAGTATAATCATAGATATTCTTACTGAAAATAAGAATTTATGGTAGTGACGAACTCATGGATGCCCAGACCACAAGTGCATCCCGACCATATTTGTCTCTGTTAAGTATAAATGTGTTAAAGGCCTCTTGAGATGTGACATCCCATTTTCAGAGGGACCTCATGACTATTGATCATGGATATGGAGATCATGCTAATATCTACATTAACAGCTATAATGATAATGGGAATGGAATGTTCCTAATGAAATGGCCAACTATGTGTCATGTTTATAATTGTAGTTTTTGAGGCTTCGTGACTCCACAGCAGCAGGCAGTCTCCACCAAGGATCCCAGATCACCTACAAGACCAGAGCCAGAGACGAGTACAGGAGCAAACAAAAGGGGCAAAGGCAGATGTGGAGAGAGTGAGAGAGAGAGAGAGAGAGAGAGAGATAGAGAGAGAGCTTAATGTGTCAGATCCCCCCCGGCAGTCTAAGCCTAAAGGTAGAGAGGGAGTCTGCCTCCCGAACTGTGGTCGGTAAATGGTTCCAGAGAAGAGGAGCCTGATAACTGAAGGCTCTACCTCCCATACTACTTTTGGAGATTGACAGTACCACCTCATCGCTGCCATGAGTGCTACTCTGTAATTGCTCCTGGAACTTTCTTCAGAACTTTTCTTAGTGAGCCTTTGACCTGCTGTAAAACATAAATAATATTCTGTCCCTGCAGATAGTCCAGTCTCATGTCCGCATTTAAAAAAACAAAGTTGGCAACAACTGAGGTAATGCAACTTAACGAAGTGAAACCAGTGAAATATTGGCCATCCCTTTTACCTGTGTTTAAACCTGGGGTAAATACAGGAGTGACCCATCCTCATAATATCCAGGAAGTTATCAGTCATAAGTTTGTGCTCTAGTGCAGTGATTCTCATGTGGAGGGTCGTGGCCCAAATGTGGGTTCACGGACTTTTCCAGTGGGTCTCGCTTTTGGCTGGGCAAAAATAATGTTTGGAAAAACAAAAAACCTTGTGCAGCGGAGCATTATTTATATCTATCTATCTATCTATCTATCTATCTATCTATCTATCTATTTATATCTATATATCTATATATATATATATATATATATATATATATATATATATATATATATATATATATATATATATATATATATATATATAAATATATATATATATATATATATTTATACATATATAGGAAGTTGTGCAAAAACCTCATTTTCTTTATTTTCTTCCTAATGCAGACATACAAAAATATTACTGCATCAGTACAAAATAAATGCTCTTTGATAAAAAAACAAATTTGTATTTTTTCCCCTTATTTAGACTACAGTGCAAATACAAACATAAAATCTCAATAAAAAGTGCTTTGTTGTTGTAACAATCAGGATAAGTACATTCTTGAATGAAAAGGAAAACAAACAGCAGTCCTCAGAGCTGCAGTTTAGACCTATAAATGTCTGGACTGTGAACTATAATATTTAGCCTATAACAGTGCATATACTTCTGATCTTCAAGTATGATCAAATTCTGTCAACTCAACAGTAGATGCAAAAATCAAATATTTTTATGCAGACTTACACAAACATACAGTTGCTGCCTGTCTCCAGTTCAAAATAGTTGGTAGTTGTACTCGCCGCAGTATATGGCGAACTGTAGCGGCATATTTATATATATATATATATATATATATATATATTTCTTTCTCTCTCTCTCTTTCTCTCTCTCTCTCTGTATACTCGACATACTCAGGTAAAGCAGCATGTTTTTAACATTTTCTGAAACCACTTGTCAGAAGCAGGACTTTTTCATTTCATGTTTGTGTATGAAGTCTCTGTTAAGTTGTTCAGTATGTATTACAGCTACATTTCCATTGAGCCTTGAAACCTTGTGTTCCTGAGATGTTCTTTTTTGTTTTATTAAAATGCAAATAAAGGGTATTTCCCTGACATGCAGGTTATTTTGATTTATGATTAGCTTATTTTTGTGTGTCAGCTAACTGTGATATGCTGTTCTATCTCAGGCTTAAACTGCTCGGGTCTCAGCTTGTCATTATGGGATGGTGGTGGGTCCTGATGCCGGACCAATTGAGAACCACTGCTCCAGTGAGTTATACCTGACCTGCTGCAGCCTGCAGGGCTCTGAGCTACACATGTGATGAGAGAAGTTTCTGGTGGAAGGAGACCTTTACGTTGCATCAAAAAGCAGGTCTAAGCACAGGGGCTTTGTCCATCGTTTCTGAGTAGCTTTAGAACAAAAGTTGGTCTTTGATGGCACCATTTGTTGCTATATCTCCCTGCCTGCTTGCTGCTTTATTGGCAGTCCTATGTACTCATGCTATGGGCCTCAAACAACCTGAACCAACCCTTTAATAACCTCTATTTGACCTGCAGATCCTCGACTGAGTCTCTCCTACAGCGTGAGCCCTCCTGTGTCGTCTCTTAATCTTTTCAGCTCAGCAGTTGTGTTTGTGCACGCTCTGTTTAATGTCGCTTGCTGCAAGAACTTTATTTCAAAATGTACTTTGACACGTAGAACAAAATCCAATGCTGTAGTCATTGCACAGTTATTATTATAATGGCAGTTTCTATTTCAATCAGCAGCTTGTTTCAGCTCATTATAACCAGGTTATAAAAAGACCTGCAAAGCAGTGACGAAGTTTGTCCTTGATCGACAAACACACGTGACTCAGATGCAGCAGAAATCCATAATTATAGTAAGTTACACACACTGAGCCCTGGTACAGACTTTGACCTTTTCTCTGCTCCTCACTATCAGATCACCTCTGGATTCATCCGTCAGCCTGCAGCAGATGTTCGTCTGTCAGCGTGGGAGGAGAAAGGAAACGCAGATTCTAACATCATTTCAGAAACAAACTGTCGAGTGAAAAGGCTCAAACACTTGATTTCTTTTTTATTGTCATATTTGAGTGGCAGTGGCCCGGAGCGACGTAGACCTGAGACTGAAGTGTCACCGGTTTGATTTCCAGAACAAACACCGCGCTGTCTGTTTCAGATGCTCTTGAACCGCGAGCCTTCCAGTCTGCAGACGTTCCTGTGGAGTGGAAAACATTTATGAAGGGGCTCCCGGTGTAATATGTGTGACTTCTACAACAGCAGACAGAACATCACTTTGCTGAAGCTCTGAGGCGAGACACTTCCCTGAATCCTACACACAGCTGGGAGGGACTCTGAGGCTGTTTCTGAGCGGGATCAAATTAACACGGATAACCGTCCTATGTAAGAAAGAGTTACTACAAACACAACAAACATTCAATTTTCTCCATGCCAACAAATATATTAAAGGCAGGTAGGGGCTGACAGGTGAATTTATGGTCTCTCCTCAGGGCCTGTCTGCAGAGAAAACGCTCTCAGGTTAAAAACACCTCGTTTTTGTCTCTGCACTCACGCTGCACTCACGCCTCAAACACACCTGGAGCTCTGAGTTGACAGCAGAGAGCGTGGTGTATAAAGCACATGATGCACAGCGGTTAGGGCCATGTCAGTCTATATTTTGTTATATTACCAAATTCTCCGGCACAGGGCACACAGAGGATGATGTGCCTTTATTATACATGAGTGTGTTTGGGCATTAGTTAGATCAAACCAATCAGAGTGCCAGTTTCAGGCTGTGTCCGAAATGGCATACTAACATACTACATACTCATGTGTTTATACTGTATACTACATGCTATAAGTATGATTAGAATGTTCACACTGTTCACACTGAAGTATACTACTAAGTTTCCCATGATGCATTTCAAACCTCCAACGACAAAAATCAGAATCTCACCAGGCTATCAAATATCTCTGTTGATTCGCCACATTTGAAAGTTCAGAGAGCATTTTAGGGAGCCATAAAACGCACGGATACAAATTTCATATCGGCATTTCGGACATTCCGTTATGCGAGCCTTTATGCTATCGAAGAAACTTCCGGTCGGCTCCAAAACAAGAGCCTAATTTACAAAAGCGTTAAAGAACTACAAGGAGATAATAAAAGATGTGTTTATTTTTAAAATGGGAAGTTTGCTAGTGGCTGATTTTTAGCTGAATGCTGGTCAGTCTTGCATGCCGCAAAGCATTTTGGGGCTTGCAATGCATTATGGGGCGTTTGAGTGTGACTAGTATGCCCACCTCGCATACTTAACATTTTTTCCGATATAGTATACATCCTGGTATTTCTCAACATTCAATCTTTTCATACTATCTAATGTGAATGCACTACATACTCATTTTGACGTCACACTTAGTATGAGTAGGACGTTAGTATGCCATTTCAGACACAGCCATTGTCTCTCTACACTTACTGAACACACACTAAACGCTGTATGAAATATGTTAATGCTAACAGCCTCCAAGTCTTACTGTTTTCATCATAAAATTCAGACACTGATGGAAAATATTCAGTTAATGTGACCCCTGTTTGCCACCATGATCACAGCCTCCCGTTCCACACTGTGTCCTTTTTTGCACCTGCTTTTCAAACGTACTAAATTCAGACGCAAAAACACAGCACCCAATCACTTGTAGGTTTGATAAATCAGATTGTGGGTGCTAAATGATTATAATTGCATCTCCTCCTCCCAGTATTTTGCACGCTCTGACGATCTGCATGTACTCTGCATATTCATGAGGCGCTAAATGGATTGCGATCCTCAGTGCGTCGTGTTTGTAGATCAGATTTGTGCATGCTAACAAGTTTGCACGTGCTTTAATACATGCAGACTTTTAGTATATCGGGCCACAAGACCGATGTCAAAACCGAGAAAAGACCAAGACCATCAAAATCAATTTCAAAACCATGGCGAGGTTGAACAGTGAAGGGGGGGTTGCAGTGATCACAGGGGAAATAACACATCAATACAAGCTTTTTGTTGTTTTTCGAAGTGTTCCTCCTTATTCACATTAATGAAGCTGAAGAGCAGCAGATCAGTGTTGGTCTGGATCGGTCTTAAGGAGGAGTGTAACGAAATTTCATGCCACAAAATTTCGCAAAATAAAAAAATGATGAAATAAAATTCAAAGACGCACGAAATAAGAAATGCGAAGGGGCGCGCGCACCACTGATATTTTTTACCGTCCTTGCCTACTGTAGCAAAACACTCGCTTCAATATGGAGGAAGACGAGGTCGAGGAATTAGCTGATGCTCCTTCGTCAAATAAATTGGTTGTGTGGACCTATTTTGGCTTCCCATGTAAAAGACGAGAGAACGGTGAGAAGATTGAGGACAAAACAACAACCGTGTGCAAAATATGCCGCTACAGTTCGCCGTATACTGTGGTGACTACAACTACCAACTACCAACTACTTTGAACTGGAGACAGGCAGCAACTGTATGTTTGTGTAAGTCTGCATAAAAAACAATATTTGATTTTTGCATCTACTGTTGAGTTGACAGAATTTGATCATACTTGAAGATCAGAAGTATATGCACTGTTATAGGCTAAATATTATAGTTCACAGTTCAGACATTTATAGGTCTAAACTGCAGCTCTGAGGACTGCTGTTTGTTTTCCTTTTCATTCAAGAATGTACTTATCCTGATTGTTACAACAACAAAGCACTTTTTATTGAGATTTTATGTTTGTATTTGCACTGTAGTCTAAATAAGGGAAAAAAACTACAATTTTGTTTTTTTTCAAAGAGCATTTATTTTGTACTGATGCAGCAATATTTTTGTATGTCTGCATTAGGAAGAAAATAAAGAAAATGAGATTTTTGCACAACTTCCTACTGTTGGGGATTTTCTATAACTTTTATTTTGTATCGTGAGTGTTTCGTAACGTGAGCCCTGCTTTGTATCGTGAGTTGACCATTTTGTTACACCTCTAGTCCTAATGGAAAATCCAAAGCTCGGCCAGTCTGAGATCGAGACAAGATCAAGACCTGCAAAATGTGATCTCGAGACCATGACCGGTTTTGATTAACACAACACAGTCCTCACAATGTCCACGCTGACCCTTGGATGGACTCGGGGCCCTTGGAGCCTCTGCCCTCCTCAGATCCACGATCAGCTCCTCATTCTTTGTCCCGCTGAGCTGCAGATGTTTCCACTCTCACCGTGTGACAAAGGCAGCCACCACGCTCCTTACTCAGCCTCCTCTCTCTGTCTGAAACGTCCACTGACAGCTCAGTCATCAGGGAGCTTGTGAAGGTGGCAGGACTGGATGTTGGAGTCTGTGGAGCAGAGGGTGAACAGAGACAGGACTGTCCCCGGGGGGCCCCCAGTGCTGCTGACAGTCCTGTCTGACACCGAGTGCTTCAGGGTAGTGCTGTGGTCTGTCAGTCACATCGTCCAAAAGGAGAAGGTCACACAGCTTTAAAACAAGAGGAGCAAAAGAAAACTGGATCTTACGTATTCATTTGAATGACATTTTTCTGCTATCATCTTTCCTCAAGTGACTACATACTAGTCTTTTATGGTCTTTTATTTCTTATCATCTTATTTTTTATTTTAATTTTTATTGCTTATTTGGACATTTTGAACACACAGCCCACCACAGAACATGGTGGCTCCATATCAAAGGAAATAAAAGTCAACACAAATACATCTGGTTCAACAGAAACTGTTTGGAGTCTTCTTCATAGGAAAACTAATAATTATTAGTCTCTTTATTTTCTTGTTGCAATGTCCCTTGATTTTGTCTTAAACAATGTCCATTTCTCCCTCTTGTCATCCATCTGTGTTTCTTGTAATCTCAGTCAATGGGCCCTAATTTTGTGGTGCACTCCACACAGTGTCAATCTCATCCGGCACACCACCATACGCTGCCAATTTGACAGTTTGGTAGACCGTCTGCGCAGAGATGGGTGTGACGGCGCACCAGGGGAGATGCCAACAGATTCAGGTTGGCGCAGAGACAATTTCGTGCCAAAAAACTGTGTGGAAGGTGCGCTGAAAGCTCGCCCGCTCCAACCTGGTCTATTCTCGGCGCAGGGGAAGGGTCTTTCCAGCACACTGTTTCCACGGTGGCGGGGATCGTTCAGACCAATCAGTCACTGCACCTCAGCCGCAGCGCATTTAAAGGCAAGGAGAGGCGTTGATTTGATAGATGAAGACAGCACTCAGCTGTGTTAAACCCACTGACGCCTTTTCTCCTCCCCCTTTGGCACTTGTGCTGAGGGGCAGGGACGGAGGTGTGGATGCGCCTCTCTTCCCACTGCAGGAAACTTGCAAAGTGCGCTGGACACACCCTCTTGGCGAGGCGCAGACAGGGCGGAGGGCAGGTGTGCCATGTCTGCGCCTGGTCTACGAAATTAGAGCCCAATGTGTCATCTTTTCCATTATGAAAATTTCCTCCACTATCTCAAGCCCTTGTTCTTGGGTTGACGGGTCTACTTTACTCCGCTTCCTGGTAATAGATTTCTTTGCAGCTACCAACACTATCTCAGTTAAATATTAGTCTCTTACTTGTACATTTCCCTCAGGTGATTTAACATAACATATGTAAACAGAAAACTCATAGGAACATTATATCCTAACATATCCACTAGGGTCTTAGGTACAGCGTTCCAAAAAAACAGAATCTTATTACATTTCCAAAATATGTGTGAGTGGTCAGCATTCATGGCTCCACAATCTCTCCAGCATGGCCAACCTTTTTTTAGAGAGTCTGCTTTTTTAATTTGGGAGTAATGAAGAGGCGAATCAAGCCCAAATCTGTTAACTGGTGGATGTTTGGTGCTTTTTCAACATGTCATACCAGTCAGAATTTTACACTAGCTCCTGATTCCCATTTTTTATTTATTTTATATACTGAGTTGTTCGTTCAAAGTGAGCAACTGGTACAATGCTGAGATAATTCTTATATTAATCCCCTTTTGCAGTTGCATTTTATGGTCTTTATAATTATAAGAGTCATAATCCAGTTGAATATTTCACCTCTCTGTTGGAAAAGGAGCCAAAAATGAATGCAGAGCTTGAAGGTCACACTGTTCTGCTTATTTCAGGCTTCTATATTTTTGGTGCCTTTTCTGTAAAAAAAAAAAAAATGAAGCTTCTCATGTGGTTTACATTTCCATGACGAGCCATAAAACATTTTTTCTTCCCGTTCCTGAAGAAGCAGACAGTCCTTTGAACGGGTGTAACTTAAACTCTCATCGTTAAAACTTGAAAATCAGCTTAAGATCAGAAAATCCAGAATAAAGTAAAACATGTCAACCAAACACTGAGCAGTTATGACAACTCTGAAGAGGACAGATGAAATATTTGGACGTCTCGCTGCGCATGTACAGTATCCCACAATCTGATAATAAGTGAGCTGTCAGGCCATAAATCTGCGCTCCCATCTGGGCCGCATTAGGAGGCCGGCCCTCTTCAGGCTGGAAATGAGGTGAAAATTGAAACCCGGATGATGTACTGGATGGGTTTGGTTCTTGTCGGTGTATCCCACACGTCTCAAACCCGGTGACAAGTTGATTGTTTGGGTTTAAATCAAAAAAGCTTTTAAGAAGTTCTTGCTTTAGCAGCTGGGATTATGTGGAGGCAGCTCAGCATGAATACACAGCTGCTCTGACTTAGTGGAGTCATTTTTCCTCTGGTTAACTGTGTGTGAGAGAGACAGAGTCTGAGATAATGAAACTCACACGGGAGGAGGGGGGGGGTTACACGCAGAGACCTTTTCTCTAATAAAACAATGATCTGAACAATCTGCTCTTAATACTCACGACACAGAGCAGGACCATTGAACTGTGCGTGCAGTCTGCTCCGAACAAGTGTTCATTATGCCCGTGGGTTTATAACATCAGCTAAAGCATGGAGGTGAATCAAATCACTGAAGCAGGCTTTAAGTACAGCACACCTGACACCCGGGGACCCCAATCTTTTGTCTCACATCCCAGTTTTATGTAAGAATTAAAACCATGGAGCAGCCTTTGCTAGAGTGGGACAAGGAAACTCGGGTTCTTGGCTGAGTATACGTGACTATAACTCCAAACCAAAACAAAAAAGAGCATTGATGGCCACCAGATTGCATGGAAACTATTTAAAATGCAACACCTAAGCATAGGAACAAGTCGACTTGACCGTGTCTTCATATTGTAATGCACTGAGTTGCTGCCATGCAGAGGTGGGAGAAAGTCACTGTTTTGCAAGTCTCAAGTCTTTCAACCCAAGTCTCAACCCAAGTCTCAAGTAAAGACAAGTCAAGTCAAGTCTGAAGTCATAGGCTTAAAATTTTCAAGTCCTTCCAAGTCATAAGCACCGTTGACCAAATAAAAAAATAAGAACCAGGACAGTTTCATCACTTTATAAAAAACAACCAGGACAGTCGGGGCAGGACATGAAAACAGGACATGTCTTGGGAAAACAGGACACTTGGTCACCCTGGGCCTTAACTTTAACTTAACAAGCAAACATATACCATTGTTGCATATAACAGATGCTAAGCTAAAGTTAGCCAAAAGGATCTCACAGCAGGTACTAGACCAACTTACCTTTCTTTGTGCAGCTTCAGGTGCCGAACAAAGTTCAACGTCATCACCTCTCCGTCTGTTATTCTCACACTACAGGTTTTGCAAACGGCAAATCATTTTTTGTTTACGACATCGTAGTTTGTGAATGCAAATGAAATTATCCTCGTTAGCATGGTTCAGCATCTCTGGGTTGTTCCTGCACTCCTGCAGTCTTGTGCTCAGTGAAGTAACTGTGTAATCCACACCCTCTTTGTTTATTCATCTAAACCCTGATTGGATGTTAATAGATGCATTCAATGGGGCAGATCCTGTGGGAAAAAATATTGTCTTGCTGGAAATGACAAAAATCAGTCACTTAGTGAAATACTTTGAATGGGAGCACATTTTATTCAACAGTCTTACTGAACATTTACAGTATTTTCAAGTCATCAGACTAAAGTCAGAGTCAAGTCCCGAGTCACTGATGTCAAAGTCCAAGTCGAGTTGCAAGTCTTTGATGATATTGTCAAGTCGAGTCCAAAGTCATCAAAATTGTGACTTGAGTCTAAGTCGCATGACTCGAGTCCACACCTCTGCTGCCATGTGTTGTGACTGATCAGCTACTTCCATAAACAAGCAGTAAAATGGGTGTATGATGTTTTTCCCAACCTATAGCATGTGTTCAATGGAATTAAAAGGCTGATAAATTGATATTGACAACAATAAAGGGTGAACTGATACATATAAAATTTAAAAGGACTTTTCAAGAGAGGCATGTCATGTAAAAACATTTCAAAACATTTCTCTTAATTGCTGTGTATTGTAAAAAATGGTGAATCATTTCCCTAATTTACTTATCAAACTGGAGCAAAAGACTGCAACATGTTCCAATGTTAAAAATGCTGTGCATCTTGTGCTGCTGATGTGTCTTTCATCAGTAAGTCATCAGTCTGTTCTGATCAGATGTTTTTATTGGGTACTGATGGACCTGCACAGGTTCTCAGTCGTTCATGTCATGGTTCCCGGAGGTTTCTTCCTAGATGGCAGCTGTACTTTATCCTAATGCTACGGCCACACTGGACGCGAATTTGCAAAGACGCGCGTCGAGATTACATACAAAGTCAATGCAAAGACGCGTTTGGATGCAGATTCGCCCGGGCGGTGCGTTGGACGCGCGTTTGGAGCGTCTTACGCCTCTACGCTGGAGTTGAAAATATTGAACTTTCGACGCAAATTCGCGTGACGCTGTGCCGCGGCAGCCAATCAGCAATGACATTCCCCCCCAACATCATTGATTTGATGACGTGTGACGCTCCGGCCTCCTGCTTCAGCTCAAACCCCGCCGAAACATGGAGGAGAGGTCGATCTGCACTGTTTGCCATTATCCAGAGCTATACTACTCGGCGTGTGTACACTACAGAGACCGGAACAAAAAGGAGCAGGCTTGGGTGAAAGTCTCTGAGGAGACAGGTTTTGAAAGTAAGTTCTGTAAATATTTGTTTCAGCTGGATTTGCCTGCACGGGTCATTACTGAGTCTGACTGGCTCTGGCTCCCTACTACGCCTGTACAGGGACGCGCGTCGCCCCTCAGCTTGTCAAAATGGTCCAGCGTCCAACCTCGGGTGTTATGCGTGGCGTGTCAAAGGCACTACGCGCGTTCAAATTTGCCAATTCGTGTCCGGTGTGGCCATTTTGCCTCTTATTCCAAAGGCTTCTTAAAGGATAACTTCGGTTCCTGCAGCTTTTACATTGTTTATAGAATGAAGAACAACAATATACTCACCCAGAAGGCTTTCCTGATGCAAACGGTGCTTCGGGAGATATTTAGATCCAAAATCGAGCAGCGGACACCGATATAATGGTAGCCTGTAGGGCATAGATCGCCGCTCCTAAAAACTGCATTAGTCGTCCAAAAACTCATGTTTTTCACCAATATTCCATCATGATTCACGCCGAATGGACCGCCATTGCAGCCTGTGTCTCTCCACACAGCGCTGTGTGGCTGAACCAACGAGTTTGTTTACATGCTCTTCGCGCATGCGCAGTGCGGCTCATTGTTTCAGGGCAGCTACAAATCGACTTTCTTCTTCCAGTTTTGTGCAAAATGGACGAATATCTATGGGATGAAGATGTTGTGGAGGAGGACTTTGAATATGATGGACGTCCTTACAGTTTGGAGCCAGATTATACAGATAAGGAGCTGATAGAAATGAGGAAGCGATCTCAACGCTCCAGAGAGTACTGCGCATGCGCAAAGGGCATGCAAACAGACTCGTCTGTTTAGAGGTTAGTTCAGCCACACAGCGCTGTGTGGAGACACAGGCTACAATGGCCGTCCATTCGGCGCGAATCATGATGGAATATTGGTGAAAAACATGAGTTTTTGGACGATTAATGCAGTTTTTAGGAGCGGCGATCCATGCCCTACAGGCTACCTTTATATCGGTGTCCGCTGCTCGATTTTGGATCTAAATATCTCCCGAAGCACCGTTTGCATCAGGAAAGCCTTCTGGGTGAGTATATTGTTGTTCTTCATTCTATAAACAATGTAAAAGCTGCAGGAACCGAAGTTATCCTTTAAAGATAACTTGGCCCAGACTGGAAAATCCTCAGCTTCTGACTCAGCCTTTTATGTATACTGACAGCCAACAGAAACTTTGAGGTAGAAATGTATGCATAGTTCTACTTGTAGGGGGGTTGTAATTATTCCTTGTGGATTTATTGATGACTTAGTGCTCCGGTAGTTGAGATAATGATGAGCTGACATGTTGTCACAGTTTATTGCACATGGGTTGATCTCAAACACACATTGAGCAATACTAAGTAGGTACCTGCACAATTTGAGGATCGGATTGGAGGCCTATTCAAAGGCCCAAAAAAGGCCACCATAGTTAGTCCAGTTAGTGGCATCATGCCACGTCTATCACGTGAACGTCTCCTGGCACTGGGTATGGTGGAGGCCGGTTTGAACTCCAGTGGTATAGCCAGACGTATGGGCTGTTTCCAACCCACAACCAGAAACCTGGCTGAACGCTACAATATGACAGGCTCTGCTGGCGATAGACGCGCCCAGGGCAAGTGAGAGTGAAAACTCCCGACCAGGATTGCGACCAAGGTTATAACAGTTTTGGATTTGTCATTATAGTTTTGTTTTAGTTAGTTTTGACAATGTTTTTCCCATTACAGTTTAGTTTTAATTAGTTTTAGAGCGGGCCTTCTGGTTTTTATTTAGTTTTGATTTTTGCAACAAGGCTTAGTTTACTTTAGTTTTAGTTTAGTTTTAGTTTTTTCATACCTTATTTGCCAGGTGCAGGATTCAAAAAGTTCAGAGTAAGTATTGTGTCATACTGTCATACTGCTCAGTCAGTGCTGATTCTGTACTGTTGGCTGCTGCCTTAAAGCTGCTATGAGGAGAATTTATCGCCGGCGTAATGCTGCGTTCCTGTAACCTCGGAAATGGGAGTGACATCATCTCTGACTTATCGGCGTTCCAGTTGAAGTCAGAAAAAAACATGCCGATCTACCAGGCTATTGTTAGCTGTTGTTAGCACGCCCTGCGTTGTTGTATGAAGAATGTGATTATCACTATGGCAGCATTTTTGTAAATATAAGTCTAACAATACTATGTATACAGCTGATCTAGAGCGACACACCCCAGTCAGAAGTGCAAATAAATTGATTATTACAGGAGCTAAATAACTGTTCACACTGGGGGCATCCATCTTTGATTATTAACTCGGGGTGGCGAGGTTTCACCGAGTTCCCAGTAGGAAATTCTGACTTTGGGGGACGTTCCAGTTTTAGTTTCCCAGAAATTCCTACTTCTGAGTACACCTTGAACGCACCGGAGACGTGTGTTTGGTTGTAATGGTAAATGCAGCATGGATCTTTGTCGGAACTCTGCATTGCTTTACAAGTTCTTTTTCAACAACTTACAGGATGCAAAGCCACGAGGTGATGTATCTCTTTCTAGTTACGTAGCGGTAGTTTATGATGTGTGACGACAAGCAATGCGGGGAAAAGTTATTATCGTAGTTGTAGCCGGCTATATATGGCTACTTACAGCCCGGCGCTCTCAGACGTGTAATATAAATAATAAAATAATATAAATTTGCTCTTGTTTTAATTGTCTGGTTCCCCGAAGTTGAGTATCCAGGCCAGTCCAGTCTCTTTAAATACAAGAAAATAATATAAACTTAATAAAAAAGATATAAACATCAATATAAACAATATAAACTCTGGGCTTCCTTGTTTTCATAGGCTGTATAAGCCTCCTTATGGGTGCTCCTCAAATGGGCTTTTAAGTTTGTGGGATTTTTTCCCCTTAAGAAGCGCTCCACATATCGCACCAGTTTTAATTTCCACCAGGCACTTGCATTTGTTTGTCTCACTGTCGTACTCAAAAAAATCCCAAATGGGACACTGCTGCCTCCTCCCAACTTTAGCCATTTCTTCCACGTTGTTCCAACAACACGTTTCGTGGCGGCACAGAGCACAGCCAGTCAGAGCAGTAAACAGGCACGTCCCAGTACGTCGCTATGATGGTGCCGTACGGCGCTGACAACTGCCTAAAACTGTCGTAAAATTGGTTGGGAAAATGTGTCAAATTAATTTAAATCCTAAAGGCTAATAAATATTGTCAAAAACGAAAACGAAGAACAGTTTGTCTATAATTTTGGTTAGTTTCAGTTAGTTTTGTGAACACAAGAAACAGTTTAGTTTACTTTTCTTTTTGTTTTCTTTCCAGTTTTTATTACTTTGAGTTAACTGCAATGTATTTTGAATTTTCGTTTTTGTTTTAGTTAACTATTATAACCTTGATCATGACATCCGGTTGCAACACCTGCAGGTAAACACCAGGCAGGAACAACCCCCAGATCAGCAGCCCCACTGTGGAGGAAGTCATCTCCAAGCGCAGAGGCCTTTACGCGCCAATGTCCTGACCATGGTTCAACACCAGGTAACAGCTCCGATGGACACAGCACTACTGGGCGGGTACCCTGTTTTTTTACGGATGAGAGCCGTTTCTGTCTGAATAATCTGGGTGGTCGGTAGCGTTTGTGGATTCATCGTGGAGAACTTCACACAGATTTCTGTATCCGAGGGCAGAATCACTCTCCAGTTGCCAGTGTCATGGTGTGTGCAGGGATATCCTCCAGTTATCGGACACCATTGGTGGTCGTTGATGGCAACATCACTGCTCATCACTACATTGACCAGATCCTGCAGCCTCGCATGATTCTGTTCATGCAGCAGCACCCCGACATCACCATTTTCCAACAGGACAATGCCCGTCCACATTCAGCACTTGTGACCCAAGTTTACCTGGAGGCCCAATGTGTGGATGTCCTACCAGCCTATTCTCCGGATATGAACCTGATTAAACACTATCTCGGTCGTCAGGTGGCCAATCGGGTTCCCCAGCCGCCAAATAGGCAGCAGCTGATCCAGGCACTACAGCGAGAGTGGGATACGATTCTGCAGGCCACCATTCAAAGCCCAGTCCAGAGCATGCACCAATGGATCGATGCAAACGGAGGCCATCTCCGGTATTGACTGTTGTGACTTTGTGTTTGGCAGGTGCCATTTTGTTTTGTTAAGTTTTTTGTTTTGAAATTATTCTTGAAACTTTAGATGTTTGTTTCTGTATGTCAATATCCAAAACAAATGATTCATGTGAAGAAATCCAGTTTAGGGCTTCAAAATAAAAACCATGCAGAAATATATAGTCTCAAAGTTTTATCGTTTGTCAGTGTACATCTGAAGGACGATGACAGAGCGGGCCTTCCTCCTGGCAGTGCAGGCACATGGAGGGGGAACCAAGCTCCCGAAACATTTATCAGCCACCATATGTCATCTCCTCTGTCTCCATCTCTCTCCATGTTTCTCACTCTCTTGGTCTCCAGCTCCACAGGTTTATGTCATTACCGTCATCTTTGTGTATTCACTCTCTGTGCGCCCTTCACTTGCTCAGACAGCGGTGGGACACCAGAGTGTGAACGTTTCCTGAGTAAAGGGAGCTCAATAACTCGGATTGTTGCTAAACAGCAGTGATGGTCAGAACATAGACCATAGGGCTGCAACAACTAATCGATTAGATCTATCAAAGTCTATAATTAAATTAGTTGTCAACTAATTTATCGATTTTCATCAGCAACGAATCACGGGTGTTTTGGTGCATGAAATTGTAGCTTACCGTCGGGAGAAGATGAGCCCGCTCTCTTGCCGTAAGCTACTATGAGAGGCGCGCAGGCGCACCAGTGACCGTCACTGCACACAACAACATGCAGAAGGATTCACAACGGTGGCGTCCACGGCAGCATCACTTCATGAACGACCAAAAACCTCCAAAAGCTGGGAGCATGTCACGCTCAACAAAGCAAAGCAAACCATCACTTGCAAACATTGTAAGGCCGACTTCATCTGGCATGGGAGCACGACCTCTGTGAAAGAGCTGAGCTGAGAAAGCACGTCGGCGTGTTGGAGACAGACGAAGACTCGCCTCGGTATAAAGATTATTTGTTACATTCAGCAGCACCTTATTTTATTGAATACTTTATAGACAAGACTGATACTACTTTGCCTGCTTTGTTTCAAGAAAAAAAAAGTTTGTGAGCATTTATTTAAACAACATGCAAACAAGTCTGTTGTAACGTTCGTCGGACGTAAAAATAAAGGTGACCACACAAACTACAATTTCAAATCACGAACAAAACAGTGAGTAGTAATCTCTAGACCTCCTGCTAACGGCTCTCTCCCTCCTCGCTCGAACCCACACACTATCTCTCCCCTTCCGAACTCTGATCCGCTTGCCCCGCCTTCCTGGTCCCTTCACTGACCATCAATTTTCAGGAAACATTAACATCCACATTGAACACGTTAACAATAGAACTGCTACGCAATTAATGTACTTACAGTTTTGCACAATGAGTCAAGAAAAAAGAAAGCTGTAATAAAATATTACTGAAGGATATTGCTTTTAATTGCCTTTGTTGTTGTGAAGAAATTACCTAAAACAACTTTAAGCTAAATTGTAAAGGAAATTGCAAAAATGTGTCATTATCCGATTAAACGATTAATCGTTTAAATAATCGCCCGATTAATCGATTATGAAAATAATCGTTAGTTGCAGCCCTAATAGACCACAGGCTGATACGGCCCACTGGCCCGTTAGTGGACCCTGAACTATGGGCCTGGTCTACTAATATCCAAAATAACAAAATAAATTGCGTGTGCAAACTAAAAAATACTGCATGTGCAATTAATAACAGCAGCAAAAGTGGTTTGGACCGCCCTCTTTAAAGGAGGATTTTGCGTATGCTTTCAGCTGTCACCATGGAAAGTTTGGGAGAGCAGAGAGGCCGTAAATGAAAAATGAAGTTTAAAGCCGTGGAGTTTGAGACACCCAAACATCCTTACCACATGCTTGTGTTAGCCTTTTTTTGCCGCATGTCATTTTGATGGACAAGATCGTCACCATTCCTTCATGCCATATTTCTGTCGGTGAATTTTATTTTCCTTTTCTGGTTGCAATGAAACATAACCTAAATGACAGCATTCACAAAGTTACCAGCTTCATCATCAGTAACCTTACTGTTTTTTGTTTTCACATAGATGAAATGACCTCTGTGATGTAGAGCACAGAGCAGAGAGGGTTTACTTTACGTCTTCATGGCACACTGGATCATCACTCTTTGTCCAGTCCTTCAGAATGACTGACAGCCTCCAAGTCTTTCTGTTTTTCACCAAAAAATTCAGTCAGTGATGGAAAATATTTGTTTAATGTGACCCGTTTGCCACCATGATCACAGCCCTCTGTTCGCAACACGGTGCACTTTTTTGCACCTGCTTTTCAAACATACTGAATTCAGACACAAAAACACCTGTAAATGTAAAATGATACATCTGTGTGCTATGATTAAATGTGAAACAATAGTTAAGCTAACGGCTAACTGTTGTTAGCTGCTACGGCTAATGGCCATGAACTACGTATACTATGTCATAGCAGCGCTGCTTGATATTGATTGGTCTGTGATGAGTGTGATGAGCCAAACGATTGTCCAATCACAAGCTGCTGTTGCTTTTGAAGGTTCTGCCCCTGAAAACATTTTCTCAGGGCTCCTGCACAGATGGATTACTGAAATATGTTAATATGGAGCTGTACATCTGGTGTGTCAGGTTAGGATGTTGTGGAGAGGATGGTAACTGTCATCCAGGACATCCTGCACTGTGCTGCGTGACCGTCTCCCCACCACAGTCCTCAGGTCTCTGTACTCGTCTTCTTATCTTGATAGCATCAGTACTTCTGAATGTAGGCAGGACGTAGACCTGGACTTAAGGTCCATGCATAAATTCCATGTGTTTACAGTCTGTAGCTGGAACCATAGCCAAGTCAGACTAACTCCATTTTACACCAGACACCAGCAAACTTTTGATTTGAGTTAGAAGTTATGCAATGATAAAAGACGTTATTCAGTTTGGCAGGTTAAATGCTGATACGGCTGCAAAGGTGCTGACTCCACAAAGGAGTCTAAGTGTTGGTTTAAAAATCAGTTTTGAATCTACCATCATTTCCATATCCATTCATCTCTTTCTCCTCTCTGTGTTTGGTTAGAGGAAGATGGAAGGTTAAATTGAAATGATGGACAGAGTTAGAAAGTAAAGGTCTGTGTTCTGTGATTTTTCACCTCACACTATGTGAGCCGTGGAGCAGCTGGGAGCAGGAGAGCTGACTTATTCATAGAGATGAGGATGAACTGTGGGTCACAAAGTTAGAAAGGTGAAGAAGTGACCTAAGAGAGCTCGAGCTGACACCAAACAGCCCAAGGAACATGTTTCAACAAACTTTAACTCTGTACACTTTCTGGGTGAAATCCTGGGACTGTTCATGAGACATATTCTAGATTACACATGCACTGATTTATGCTGAGTCACAGAAATCTCAGTGTTTTCAAAGTACTGATTATAATTTCAAAAATGATTATAATTAACACCTCAACCCTTAAACCCCCAGCTCAACTGTTTGGCAGAGGTCAGTATATTTAGGAATATGTTGTGTGTTAAAAAATAATCATTTGCTTCCGTCAGTGTTTAAGGATATATAAAAACCTTCAAACTAAAATAACTGAGATTGTCTTGGTGAAGGATTTAAAGGCTAAAATATATTATTATTGCATCATTATTATTTTACATACTTAACCCTTGTGGACTGTTGGGGCTGAAAACAGCCACTTTGAATAAAATTTTCTCAGTTATTTGACCATAACTTTTCTTGTATTGCAGCAAATTGAATGAATTTTGGTCAGGAAACTTACTTTCACATACATTTTGAAAATACGATTTAAAATTTTTCAAAAGGTCAAGAGGTCACTGTGGACAAATTTACTGGACACTCGTACTGTTATGGCTGTTTTCAGCCATCATACTTTAAACTGCTCTAAAAACATATCAAATAAACTTTTTTCTTTACTTTTTTTGCTTAAATGTCTTCATTCACTTCTGCCCTGCTCAAAATAACAAAGCATTGAAAAATAAATAAAACATTTAACCTCTTAATGGCCATTTAAAGAAATATGGGATTGATTATGGGAAGGGTACAGCATCAAATGACCTATTTTTCAATATAAAACATGATCAGAGACAGAATATTTTTTACGTGGCATCATAGTCTTAGATATGTCAAAGATTAGTAGCATCATTGATTTTTAATCATTTTTCATTTATTTTGTAGCATCAGTTTTTTTTTTTTTTTAAAAAGTTACGCAGGTACTGTTAGTGGCTGTTTTCTTGCCGCCATGATGGAGGGATCCATGATTGGCTATATGGATTCATGTTGGTGTTGGATGTATATATTTGTATATATATGTATATGTGTATTTTATATGTATATATGTATCTATACATATATGTATATCCATAAAATGAAGAGCTTTATGCTCTATTGTAAAGTGTCTTGAGATAACACTTGTCATGAATTGGCGCTATACAAATAAAGATTGATTGATTGATTGATTGATTGATTGACTCACTTTTAACTGCTTTAAAAATATATCAGATCAGTATTTTTTTCTATTTATTTTTTTTTTTGCTTAAATCTCCTCATCCACTTCTGCCCTGCTCAAAACTACCAATCAAAAGTTAGTGGCTGTAACAGCGTCAGACAATGATTAGATGTGACCTGTTTTTTTTTTTAAACCATTAAATATCACTGTTTTCTTTGATGACCTCTGCCAAACAGTTGAGCTGGTAGTTAAAGGGTTAAGGTCACCTTAGTTTTGTGATAAAGATTTTATGTTTAGGCCATATATACCACACTTAGAATGCAGGTTTAAATGTGAATTATAACTCATATCTGTGGTCCCAAAGGTGAGGACCAAGCACTGATCTGAGCTGTGGGTCTGCACATAGTCCAACACATTTTTATACACACCTCAATTAAAAAAAAAAACATTAAAAGTTTAATATGGCATGTTTTTCCACATGCAGGTGAAGTGACCCACCTGTCCACAGTCTCCCAGTTAAAGAGCCCACAGAAATCAAACCATACCTGTGCAGATATATCACGAAGGCTACACAGATCTGAAGGGGAAACTCATTTTCCATCCTCACACTCTAAAGATTGCAATAACCCTGTGTTCAGAGATCAATGTTGGATTAAGTTGGATTCAGGAGATGACACAACGTAATCCTGGAGATGTGTTCTGGTTATGAAAACAAGAGAGCTGATCCCGCAGCAGCTCCTCAAGTGACACTGGAGCAGCTGCAAATCAAACAGACTACAGCGTAAATAACTAATAATATATTCATTAACCCTGATGGGAAAAAGGGTGGAAAATCTTTTGGTTTAGTGTTTTATTTTCAACACAGCGTCCCCCCCGGGTGTTTAACTGGTGTGAATAGAACGTAATGTGGACCTCCTCCAGCAGATCCTACAGTGTGAATGATGCATCGGCCCGTCAGCGGCATTATCGCCTTCATCAGTTTGGTTCACTGCTGCTCCACAGGCGCTGTGAGATGGAGAGATTCCAGACAGTCCCATTCAAACGGTGCCAAGAGCACTGACAGCTTAACATCAATGAGACGGGCTCTGCAGAGCCGTTTGAGATAAAAATGGTGTCCAAGTCTGAGCAGCGCCGTGAAGACAACCACCGCCAATTAGTCTGCTGCTTTATTGATTTAGGCAGGCAAATTAATTCAGCCAAAGATTTAAGATTCAATTAACTTTTATCAACACGTTTGGAAGACAGAGGAGGGCTGTCGATGCTGCACATTTTCACACAGCCGAACGTCATGCATGAGGGCTGACCGCAGAATTAACTGAACAGATGATTAAAAAAAACAGCCAAAGAAAAGAGTGTAACGAGAATGTAGAAGATAAAATAGAATATGTAAAATTTAATAGCTGCTCACGGTAAAACAATCTCATATGTACATGTTCAAGAGCAGGATTCGACACAACCAACCCACAAAAAAAACACAAAACACTCTTCCTCTGATAGATACGTCTTTTGTTTTTTTTTCCGGATCTGCGGAAGTCTATTGTCAGATCCTACAGGGGATGTCGCCAGCCTGGGGCGGGAAAACTTGTTTTAACCCATTCTGCCCCACCGGCAGCAATTGTTGTTGATAGCACTGGCGGCATTAGAGGCCAGGTTACCCCGCTGGCACTGGCCACCGGTAGTTGCACACAGAGCAAGGCATAAGCTGACCCAAGGCATAAGTGAACTAAGCACCTGCTTAGGGCCCCGTGACCACTAGGGGGCCCCCAAGAGCAATTAACTTAAAAAAAGAAAAAAGTAATTAATTATTTTTTCCATGTTTGAGTGATGATAATTCATATATTATCAAATGTACGTTCATGTACAAAAAGGCAATATTATGTGAACAGAGTGTAGTTTCCTACTGCCTCTCTGCTCTAAATGTCAGAGCTCCGCTAGTAACGTGTGCATCCAGCCATGCAGTGCGCACTGCGCATCCAAGGGGCTAGGTGCAGGTTACACATTATGTCGCAAAAAAGGACATACCCTTCAGGCGCTGAAAAGAGGAAAAGGAAGAAAGAGTAAGAGGAAAAAAGGCAACAAGATAAAGGTATGTTTGTATGTCTTGGTTGGTTGGTTGGCTGGTTTGGTGTCAAGGAGATTTTTAAAAGTTTCCTCAAATTAGTAAAGTCCCTAACTAGCCTATTAGCCTATAATAGCAATTTAGCTAGCTAACGTTAGTTCAAAACTAGAGAAATTTCTCTTTTAACTGGTAGATTAGATAGCTTACTATTCAAGCTAACATTTTTGTGTTTGTGTAATACTGTGACTGAGTTGATTCTTGATATATATATATATATATATGTCAGTCAAGCTGTGCGGATGTGTTCATATGATTGGTTGAAAAGTACATCCCACCCCATGTGGGGTGCGTTCTTGTGATTGGCTGAAAGGAGGGAGACATCTGATTGGCTACAGATACTTCCCTGTTGAAAAAAAACGCATTTGTGGATCGAGACACGTCAGGGGAGTCTCAAAAAGATTCAAATGCAGCCAGGTTGACAAATGCCGAGCAGTTTGTGAATGCAGATTCAACAGTTTGTGAATAAATTTCACAATATACATATTTGTTTTAAACGAAAATTGCAAATTATTTTAAATATAGACATTTGTGGATTTCCATTCATAAATATATAAAAAAGTAATATTTGTGTGTGCATCAGAAAGACTTTTGTGAACTTTGAAAAGTATTTGTGAGTTGATAGACATTTATGTTTTAATCCCAGAATAAATCTGTGAATCCTTCTGTGTGCATTTATTTATTATGAGACTGATCTAACTCCATACTGAGGAGGGTATATTTGATATGGTAGGGTAACCATGACAACAGCTCACCATTGTTAATGCATTGAGTTGCTTCCATGAATTTGACATTAATGAGGAGTTGACATGGTGAAACAAGTGAAGAGGCCAGCAAGTGTTTGAAACATGAACCAAGCCTGTAAATCCTGTTTGCCTCTGTATACTGATGTAACTTTACAGTGACGTTGGTCCAAAAACAGTCTTTTTACACTAAACATGTCCGTCAGTTCGAAAGCAAATTAATATCAACAGATCTGCATGAGTCTGCACAGCGCTCAAACTCAATACCTGTTAATATTTTCTTTTATTTGGCTCTTTGAAACCCCTCTACACATCAACAACAGGAAGCTGAATCACTTCATGTGTCGTCTTTGATAGCAGCATCTTAAATACATGTCTCCATCTCATTCCTCCACAGAAAATGTCAGCTCAACAAACCTTTTTCTGCAGACTGGTGGGATTAAGTACAGTTGTGCCCAAAAGTTTACACCCCCCAGCAGAATTTCAGATTTTTTGGCCTTTTCTCAGAAAATATGAATGGTAACACAAAAACCTTTCTGTCACTCATGGTTAGTGGTTGGGTGAAGACATTTATTGAAAAAAAGATTAGTTTACTCTTTTTAAATCAGAATGACAACAGAAACTTCCAAATTGACCCTGTTCAAAAGTTTACACCCCCTGGCAGTTTTGGCCTGATAACATGCACAAAATTTGACACAAATGGGTTTGAATGTCTACTAAAGGTAACCATCCTCTCTGTGATCTATTAGCTTGTAAACTGTGTGTGTGTATGAAAGCTCAGTGAGTTTCTGAGCTCCTGACAGACACGTGCATCTTTCACTCAGTGCTACGTTGAAGTTTCTGGTTTCTGCGTCATGGGTAAAGCAAAAGAATTGTCAAAGGATCTGCGAGAAAAGGTATTTCAACTGTATAAAACAGGAAAAGGATTTTACAAGATATCTAAGGAACTGAGGATGCCAAGAAGCACTGTTAAAACTCTAATGAAGAAGGGGAGAGAGAGGGATTCTGCTGAAATCAAACCACGGTCAGGCAGACCAACAAAAATTTCAGCTCCAACTGCAAGGAAAATTGTTAGAGATGCAAAGAAAACCCTCAAAGAACTTCAGCTGAAATACAGGACTCTCTGAAAAAAATTGAGAGTGGATGTTTCAAGATCCACAATAAGGAGACTCTTGAAGAAACATGGGCTGCATGGTCGGGTCGCCAGAAGAAAGACATTTCTACGCAAATGCCACAAAATATCCTGCTTACAATACGCCAAACAGCACAGAGACAAGCCTCAAAACTTCTGGAACAAAGACATTTGGAGTGATGAGACCAAAATTGAACTTTTTGGCCACAACCATAAATGTTACATTTGGAGAGGAGTCAACAAGGCCCATGATGAAAGGTACACCATTCCTACTGTGAAACACGGAGGTGGATCACTGATGTTTTGGGGATGCGTGAGCTACAAAGGCACAGGAAAATTGGTCAAAATTGATGGAAGGATGAATGCAGCATGTTATCAGAAAATACTGGAGTAAAATTTACACTCATCGGCCCAGAAGCTGCGCATGGGACGTTCTTGGACGTTCCAACATGACAATGATCCAAAACACAAGGCCAAATCAACCTGCCATTGGCTACAGCAGAATAAAGTGAAGGTCTTAAAGTGGCCATCTCAGTCTCCTGACCTCAATATCATTGAGCCACTCTTGGAAGATCTCTAATGTGCAGTTTATGCAAGCCAGCCCAAGAATTTACTTTTTGCCAAAAGGAATGGACAGTTTTACCATCTGAGAAAATAAAGACCCTCATCCACAACTACCACAAAAGACTTCAAGCTGTTATTGATGTTAAAGGGGGAAATACAAGGTATTAAAAACTGGGGGTGTAAACTTTTGAACAGGGTCAATTTGGAAGTTTCTGTTGTCATTCTGATTTAAAAAGAGTAAACTAATCTTTTTTTCAATAAATGTCTTCACTCAACCACTAACCATGAGTGACAGAAAGGTTTTTGTGTTATCATTCATATTTTCTGAGAAAAGGCCAAAAAATCTGAAATTCTGCTGGGGGGTGTAAACTTTTGGGCACAACTGTATCACATATAACAGGGTCAGTCATCAAGTCTTGCTGTTTTTCACTTTATACCAGGCCAGAACACAATCAGAGATTGATTTATAGAGATGATTATTGAAAAAACAAAAAAAACATGTTTTCCTTAAATAATAAAGAAGGTTTTAGCTGATTTTGCCTCCAAGAGCATCAAATAGTGTGTAAACAAGTAATCACACGTCTTTTGTTGTTTGCTTTATCGCTGATAAACTTGGTTTATTAAAGGTGCTATGAGGAGAATCTATTACCGGTGACATAATGACTCTGCTACCCATGAGCATGCGCGGCGAATGTAGTAATGCTGCGTTCCAGTAACCTCAGAACTGGGAGTGACATCATCTCCAACTTATCGACGTTCCAGTTGAAGTCAGAAAAAAACATGCCGATCTACCAGGCTATTGTTAGCTGTTGTTCACAAATATCACATGAAGAATGTGATTATCACTTTGGCAGCATTTTTGTAAATATAAGTCTAACAATACTATGTATACAGCTGATCTAGAGCCACACACCCCAGTCAGAAGTGCAAATAAATGGATTATTACAGGAGCTAAATAACTGTTCACACTGGGGGCATCCATCTTCCATTGTCAACTCGGGGGTAGCGAGGTTTCACCGAGTTCCCAGTAGGAAATTCAGACTTCGGGGGACGTTCCAGTTGCAGTTTCCTACTCGGAACTCGGAAATCCCTACTTCTGACTACAACTGGAACGCACCAAAAGACGTGACTGAAGCCAAAGTGTGTGTTTGTTGTGATGCTAATGAATGCAGCTCAGACCTTCCTCAGAACTCTGCATTGCTTTACAACTTCTTTTTTCAACAACTTACAGGATGCAAAGCCACGAGGTAATGTATCTCTTTCTAGTTACGTAGCGGTAGTTTTTGATGTGTGACAACAAGCAATTTTTGGAAAACTTAGTATGGTAGTTTTGTAGCCGGCTATATATCTCTACTTACAGCCCGGTGCTCTAAGACGTGTCTGAATAATATAAATTTGCTCTAGTTTTAATTGTCTTGTTCCTGAAGTTGAGTATCCAGGCCAGTCCAGCCCTGTCCGACCCGACCGTGAAGCTAAGGAATAGCATTTATAGCTAACCTATTTTGATGCTATAAAACTCATCTTAAAGTGTGTATTTCCATCAGCCATATATCTAAAAGGGAGACTTTTTTGTAATTACTTAGAAACTCCTCACAGTCCCTTTAAATACATGTCTCCATCTCTTTCCTCCAAAGAAAATGTCAGATCAACAAACCTTTTTCTACAGACTGGTGAGATCAAGTATCACATTTGGAACATGGCCATTTTTCAAAGTCACTTTATATCAGGCCAGAACACAATCAGAGGTTGATTTATACAGGTTTTTATTAAAAAAACTGAACCTTATTTTCCTAAAAAAAAATTTTTTTAAAAAGGTTTTAGCTGATTGTGCCTCCATGAGCATTAAATAGTGTGTAAAAAAATAATCATACGTCTTTTGTTGTTTGTATTATATCTGATAAACTTGGTTAGTGAACACTGCACTTATATATTTAATGGGATTGATCAGGCGGAAATAGCAGTTTTCAGGACAAGGAAAGTCATGTGTATTTATAGGAATATTGAGGAAAATTCATGCTCTCCATAACATTCACATCCAGACGGGTTCCTGAGCTTTTTTTAATTAACAGATGACGTATTATTCACTGATGAACATCTTATCTGTGTGTTTGTATGAGGCAGCATCAGTCAGTGAACAGTCTGCTCCTGTCTGACCTGCTCTCTGATAAACTCAGAAACTCTTTTCTCCTCTGGAAAGAGCGTCCGCCTTTACGTTCATAAGAAATAAAATAAACCATCATAACTTTAATAAGGGCTCAGCTAACGTGAGCTGCTGTAACATGGGGGCCTGCACAGAGGGGGGACCTCAGGAAGTTGACTGACCCAGAAAGAAAATTGTGGAAATATATGAATAACAATTGTTGTCCAGATCATGAAAAAGGCCAGAAATCATCCATGGGGTGCCAGGTTTGGCCCCAGACTGGATGAAGCCTTTTCCCTGTTTCATCACAGAGTGTGGTTCTGTCCAAAGACTGCATGGTTACTTATTTTGCTGGTCAAACACTGTTAGCAAACTTGTGAATATTTTTTTTTACTTTTCTGTTCATCAAACTGCTATTTGGCCTTGAGTCAACACAGAATTTGTTTCCATCTCAAGCACATAGATTTTGCAAAATGACTTTCTCTTTTTGGTAATGCATTTTAGCGATGAATAAATTCAGAGTAATATGAGTTTCTGGTATCAAAAGATCTTCGTAATGCATCCAGATAACATCCAGCAGAGATACTCGCTGTACGAGATCCACGCTCTATATTTCAGAGTTAAAAATGCAGCAGACACACTTTTGATTGTCAGGTATGAATATCCACCTCATGGACCTATATGATGGATTCCACCCTCATTTTATCACAAGGCCAAAGCTTTATTGGAATATCCCATGAATAAAACAGAAGACTTCTCTGCTACATGCACCCATAATGGAATAACTTTAGCTGCTTCAGAGCAGATATATGCCTTTAATTCAAACTATTCAGTCAAGCACAACTTGGATCTGAAAGTCATATGTGCTGGGTGTCATGGTTTCTGATGTAAGACGAGGAAAACAGTGGGAGGAATGACACGGATCGTGCATCATCCCTCTCTCCCATTCCAGCTGTCTCCCCCATCATGCTCAACTGATCTCACCTTTTCAATCTCCTCTTCGCTCCACATATACGTCTGTGAGAGGCCGACAGCTGCAGATGACTTAGTGTGTGTGTGTGGAGAGATGATCTAGTTTATGATTAAATAAAGGAAGGAAGACAGAAACCTGCTGGGTCTGTCTCAGTACGATGGATGGGAATTTTCCTTATCAACCAGGGAAGGTAAGGTTTTAAGGATGTGCACCTTCAAAAGATTTAAAACTCTAACAAGCAATGAAGACTAATTCACCACTACACACTAAAAAAAACTGGGCTAAAAACTAACCCGATTTTAACCCAACTGCTGGTTCAGAAAAGGACAAACCCCTTTTTGGGTTATTTTAACCCAACAGGTTGGATCCTTTTTTTTTGACCCAATTTTTGGGTTGTATTATTTAACACAAAAGTTGGGTTATGCTAGCTACAATGTTGGTTGTTTCTAATCCAGTTATTGGGTTGCGCAATTCAGTGCTCCCAGTAGTTTGACATAGAACCAGGTAGGACCCAGAAGCGACACAGATTTTGCAGTTCACAATAACCAGCTTTATTGAACAGACACAGGAACAGTTGAGTAGAGAGTGGGGATCGAACCCGCAATCCTTGGATTGTGAGGCAGTGACGTAGTCCACTCGGCCACACAGGAGCCACATACTCATACTGCAACTCAGAGTCTTTCAGGTGAAGCAGGTTAGGACTCATTTTGTCTTTCAGAGCAGGAAACGGTTCTGATTGCCAGAGATCAGGCTGCCACCACTGATTCAGGCTCACAGACGGGTACACAGCATCACACACAGGCAGAAAGGTCTGATACCAGATATCAGATGGCCACCACAGATCAAGATTTACGAACAGGTACTCAGCGTCAGGAACAGAAGGCAAGGTTGACAACTGGGGATCAGGCTGGCAGGTAGGTGCAGGACAGAAACGGGGTGGTACCTTGTAGTCTAGCCGAGGATCAGCCGATAAAGGCAGAAACAGGAACGGAACAGGTCGGCAACAGGTGATCAGTCCGGATAGTAGGTCTGGAGTTCCTGGCATGACAGCGAGACGATCTGACGCCGAGTGAGTGTGGAGCTGGTTGTGACATAGTTGGGTTAAAATAATAGCCCTATAACCCAGAAAATGGGTTACTCTTTATAAAAATAACCCAAAAATTTAACTCAACACAAGCAGCACATAAATTGGGTTACCAAAATAACTCAACATTTTTTAGCGTGTGGATGGCCGTAAACCTGACTGAAGCTGAAGCAGAGGCAGGAACATGGAGATGGTGCCGCTAACGATGTTACTACAGAGCAAACAGGAAAGATCACACAATTCATAAAGTGAATTTATCCATGACGTCAAAACAGTGTTTTACTGTTGCATTTCTGAGTGGTCTGGGGACATTAGGAACCCCGTCTCGGCTTGTCATATATGTGTAATCGGTCTATGTGACCTTTAAAGGGTTAGGGCAACATTTTTTTTTTGTTTCTTTTCACTTTTTATATCATATATATGACTAAGAGTTATAAATTTTAGTTCTCTAATTTACTTTTTTTAAAGTTGCGGAAACGGGTTTCCATACTGTTAGCTAACAGAAAGATTGCTTAGCAAATGGCAAGAAAATTATTTATGGTAATGTATCAAAATCCTACAGACACAGGTCTTTAATACCTGTGAATTTATTTAGTTTGGAAGAGTTTTCTAAGAGAATTTAAATGCACCAGTGTACCTCATTCTACAATTTGAAATAAGTAAATTATGAGAAATCCTGCAGACGGTGTTTTCATTTAGTTAGCAACAAGCTATGAGCCCACTGGCAACTTTTGCTGCTGCTCACAGAAATAAGCCCATGAACAAATAAATATTTATCCCAGGTTGCATTTTTTGGTGGGGGGTTACTCTAGAGACTTGAATGATTAAATAATCATAAATATGTTTTGGGGAAAGCATTAGAAATTTATGAAAATGACTTCTTTACAGGATGATTTGCGTCCTCCATGTTTTCCACCCGAAGGAGCAGGAAGCAGATGATGTCATGTGACAGGAACTACTTGAAAACTGTTTATTATAAACCAAAATCTTTATCTTAGTTGTCTACTAACACATAAGGGCAAAAAGCTGCATTACTACTGCTGACATTTTTTGTTGTGAGTAGAAAATGACAGTGATACACTTCGGCAACAGTTGTTGCTGCTGGGGCAGAATGGGTTAAATATCCACCTTCCAGCCACAGGAAGTCCTCCTCACCTCTCTGGGTGGTGTGCCAAAACTCCACCATAAACATTAATGCAATTACATGGCGTCCTTATAAGACAGCACATCCCTCAAAACTTCTCACTAGTTCTTTGTCACTTAATAGCCAGGGATTTCCTCACAGCATGTTCTGGTCATGGACTCAGCCAAGGATACTTTGAAGGGGCTCCATGTGTCATTCATGCCTATAAAACAAAGTGGAATGATGATTTTTGTATCAATCACTGAAAAAATGTGAATAACAAGGAGTTTTTTTTTCTTATTGCTCAGTGCAGCACAATCAGAGAATATGCCTGCACCGTAATCCATCTCAAAGAAGGCTACGGTCAAGGAGGAATGCTTTTTATCTTAAGTGTAGAGCCTTAAAGAGCAACAGGAAGTGTCCACCTGAACCCTCTAAGAGGGTCAACAAGGCTGAGGGGCAGCGCTCTTAATCATGGCACGTCATTTGTTCTGTTACTTATCCCTGCAAACCTCCTCTGAGAGCAGCATTAACACGAGGACCGTGCATCTGGAGACAATGAAGAGGAAGATAAAGTGTGAGCCGTCCATCATGGCTGCTGTGGAGGGAGGTTTCTTACACAGCTGTGGCCATGATCACTGCCTCTCAAATGTTATTTTTTCTTTTTAAATTAAACAGTAGAGGATAGCTGAAACCTTCACTGAATTAAAATTTCTAAAACATTAGTTTGGTCATTGAAATCCCTTGTGACCAACATAAGAGGTGGTAATGCCTCAGTCACACATTCCCGTTTCTCATGGCGATTGTGCACGACTGTAAACGATTGACGAGGCTGGTGTGATCGCTATGATACGGAATGAAATTACTGTTTCACCCCTGGACACACCCCGTAAATACACCGTCAGTAGAGCTTCTACAGCGCTTCGGGGGCGTTCGTCCCGCTCCAGCTAGGCTAATACAACTATATGACGAGGATTCCATGAATTTCCATCCCGCTGACACGACGTCAGCACCGCTCGAGCTCAGTTCGTGTCACGTAAGCCCCGACTGAGCCCCGTTGCTTGCGCCGTCTTGAACGGGACACAGTCAGGGCACAAACAGATACATCCTTTGTCAGTCGTCCTCACAAAGCTTTCAGGATTGAGCCACGATCAGCCCGACTGAGCTCCGTACATGCCATGCTAATACCGTTTGCAGTAGGACTGCATTAGGCTTCCGCCCCGCTATACTGAGAACGGCGATTCTCCACGACAGTTTTGAACAGTTCAAAACTGTCGGGACCCTTCCACGTTCCCTGCCGTTCATCAAAGCGCATGCACCATGACCAAAGCACGTTTCATCAGGATGATGACAATCGTGCACAATCACCATGAGAAACGGGAATGTGTGACTGGGGCTTAAAAATAGTCTGTGAGAGACTGGTGTCAGGACACCACGAGCCATGGGCACTAACTGTCAGGGCACAGACAGAGAGGACTCAGACACGGAGCTGAACGTGGATCAAAAACTTGGCCTTCATTCAGAAAAGGGTTGGTGACCAGACAGCAGGATAATCAGACAGCTGGAGGCAAGGAATCAAAAATCAAAGATCAGGACAAAGGGAAAGAAACCTCTAGGAGCAGGTCAGGAAGTGAGGAGGAAGTACAAGAGTACGTGAGTTGATCTGGCAGAGTGTGAGTGAGCCTGCAGGGTATTAAGGGAGTTGGGAGTGCAATTAACAAGACACAGGGGAAACACTTTACCCCCAAATTCCACATCACGCAAAAGCGTCACGCCCTTGAAATGTACTGCGGAGCACTTTGCTCCCATTCTAGTCTATCAGTCAAATTCCACTGCACCAGCACACGCCAAGGCGCTGGAGAATCGCTACAGGTCTTCAGGCCGCTTCCAAACCTTGTAAATTCACCAGACAGGAAGTCGGCATGTGGAGTATCTGGAAGTCTCAAAATAAAACACAGTGCATGGACTCTTGTAAATATCCTCAATTGTTTGTCATTACGTCAAAACTTGAGGCACGACCATCAGGTAATGGACGAAGAAAAGAGAATCATACAGGTACAGAAATATACAACACGGCTACCAGTTCCTCTTCTGGACCCTGGGGAGGGGTCTGCCTTATGGTGTGTTCAACTGGAAGTAGTAACTTGAAGCTCTGATCTACGTAGCCCCAAAGTTAAGAGCTACCAGCACTTCCCAGCCTGACAGACACACAACAAAACATAAATAGCAGAAAGCATGAATTCTTTGTCCGGTTGGTGAGATTAATCTGACGTAGCCTGGGTTTCTGATCAAAATTATGACTTGAAGCTTAGAAATTCCTATTTTTGAGCACTATTAGTAACACACAAACGATGAGCTCTCATGCTGCAGAGACCAAAATGACATGAATCCCCCGTTCTTAATGAATGTTTGACTCCTTATGCTGGGAAAGTGGGGGTATGGATCAGTGTCACTTCAAATCTTATGGCCCTTTTCTACTAGCACGCCTTGGCCCTACTCTACTCAGCCCTACTCGATTTGCAGCGTGTTTCCACTAGCCTGGTACCTCCTAAAACAAGCTAGTTTTAGTACCTACTCCGCTCTGGTTCCAAGCGAGCTGAGTCCATATTAAAAGATGACGTCACCGACTGCCGGCTACTGATTGGTCAGACAATGTCGTCATCGACGAGTCATGAGCACGACGACCTAGCATGCTAGCAGTAGCTACCATTAGCTTACCCTCATACGTCTTTCCTTTGCAGCTGGATTGCTCTCGTCCTCGGCTTCATTCTGTTGTATAGCTTCCAAAACTCTCCTGTGCTTCTCAAGGGGTATTTCTTCTTACCACCTGCAGCCTTCTTCTGCTTTCCTTTTTTACTCGGTTTGAGACAAAAAGCCACAGATTGTTGTGTCGCGCTCAAAATGACGTCACCGGAGTGCCGCTCAGCTGTTTACAGCGGCACTGAACGCTGTTGGGCAGGCGACTGGGTCTAATGGAAAAGCAGCACAAGGCGAGTAGAGTAGAGCCGGGTAGATCGAGTAGAGTAGAGTAGGGCTAATTGAAAAGGGCTATTAGGGTGATATATCCCCTGTTCCTAATGCCATCTTCACACATGCACGTCACAGATGCTGGATTTGACCTTTGAGAATAATCTGGATGTTCCTTTTCCTCTTTAGCCTGGAGAACACCAACCATGAGGTCCAAAAACAGGTTGAATTATGGACTTGTCAGACCACAGCACACTTTCCCACTTTGCGTTGGCCCTGGCGTTTCTGGGTGTCGTTGATAAATGGCTTTGGCTTTGCATGGTAGAGCTTTAACATTTAATTTAAATCTAATTGAAGCCTTTGTTAGGGTCTGTAGAAGCACTGATTTATGTGTTTGATATAAAATGACACGAACGTCAGATTTATCAGTCTGAATGACTCTCTTTCTTTAGATTGTCTTGACTGTTTGATTTGTGTGTTTTCATACATGTTTTAGATTTGTGAGCTCAAACTTCAGTTTTGTCTTTGCTAAATAATAAAAGCTGTGACCTCCTGGACCTGTGGGGATGAAACAGTCTGCTCTTTTCTGTTCTCCACTTTAATAAAAATTCTTCTCCTTCCTCGTTCATGTTTACTCTGCCTGTCTCCTCCTCCTCTATCGGAAACTCCATCAGAGGTGAAGACATTCTGTGTTATCAGGAGAGGCCAGCTCGTCATAGAGGCGCAGGTCATGCACCGCTGCATCTACACACTCACACACATCTACACACTCACACACCTACAGGATAACGGGAGAAAAGGAGAGAGGCTGATAAGGAACTCTCGTGGGATGAACCTGATCAGCGTGTTGTTTGCCTCTGTGGTCATTTTTAAGACAATTTTGAGCACAGCAGTAAAATCCACAAGTCTGCAGAGTGAATTTACAATAAACTTTATTTTATATCCAATATTGTGAGTCCAGATCCTTCAGATCAATCTGGTTTATGATTTCTGATCCAGAGGTCACAGTGGCAGTGGGGTCGTATAAGATATTTATGGTTTCACCGAATGACTCTGTAAATTTACAACATAAGGACAGACAGGAGAATGTCAAACGAAAGGCTTCAAACCAAGAGCTGAGTGCACCAACAAGGCTTCAGCAGTTTTAACTAGGGATTCACCGAAATGAAAATTTGTGGCCAAAGCCGAATAAAATATAAACGCTTGCGCGAATATCCAATGCGGAGGCAAAGTAGTTCACTATATTTTTAAATAGTGAATTAATAGCTTAGAGTACATTTTTAGACATGTTTTTAAAAGAAAGTAATTGTTTATTGAATATTATGACTTTTTTAATATTCCAGTAGCCTTTGCTTTTCAAAAAAAGCCCAACAAAGTTTTTTATTCATATTAAGCCTTCAAACAAAACAAAACATGCATTAAAAATATACTAAAGTGCATTGAATAAACCAATAATACCAACAAATAAATAATTGTCCTTTTGATACAAGACTGCTTTAAGGCTGTCACTTTATATTTGATGTTTGAATAACCGACCAAATATGGAATAAATATCCATAACCTAATTTTAAATAAGTATTTGATTGTAAAATATTGAGTGTGGCGACACATCAGGTCTGGAGCAGTGGACGTTTCAACAGATTAGCGTGACCGTCACATCCGCTGCTCTCTTGACCTCAGTAAACAAAGAGTTTCCACTCCGAGTGGACATTAGCAGCTCTGAATCATCTGAGAGCTGTGTGGAAGTAGTTTTGGATCTGCACCGTTGATGGCAAACTTAAAATCAAAGACCAGGCTTTGTTTTCTGTGAAATGCAGTTTAGTCCACTTATTTGCGGGCTCAGCCGTCAGCTTTTCATCCAAGTTGTATGGCCGAGTGCAGCGGCGCTTCGTCAAGAGTTTAACCCCATGTGACTGTGTTTTTCGGCAGGGTAGATAAGAGAGTCTCTGTCCCTTACTGGGGGGGGGGGGGGGGGGGGGGTAATCAAAATATCTTTGATTATTTGGGTGCATGATTGAGTTTGATTTTTAGGAAAAGTGACAGCCTTAGTCTGCTTAGCCACTGTCACACGCAATGACGTAGTTGATTTCGTCATTGCGTCACACAGTACTATTCAGCCTTGCTATTACATCACTCCACCGAAAAATTCAACAAAATTCAACCTATATTTAGCCACCGTATATTTGGTGCATCCTTGGTTTTAACATATGTGTTTGATATTTAACAAGCAAAACTAACTTTGATTTATCAAGTGCATCAACTCTCATGATGGTACGTACACAGAGTCCTCACATATGGTCAAAACAACAGGGCTGCAGTGAGTCTTGGGGGACTTTATAATCAGAACAATATTGGTTTTCTTTACCAAGTTTCACTGATCCAGAGGTTACAGGGGCAGGATAGGGATTGCAGTATTGTTTATGAGCTGTGCTGTGTGAAATATTCTCTTTTTATTGGTTAGAATCATCCTCTGTATTTTTTACAGCTCAAAGATAAGCCTCCTTTCACAGGATATCGTTTGAAGGGGTTTTAGGGGAAAAACAAAGAAAAACTCAGACAATGTGCTCTAGTAAAGTGTGTGCCAGGCAGGGGAAGATAGTGGTGGGTCGACACGACGGGCTGGGGGAGTTTCTGCCATAGTCTGAGGTTGTATAAGGTTCATCCTCAAGTCTAAATATAAACCCATGCCAAACTGTCCTCCTCTGGCTTGTTTTTGACAGAGTGAAGAGGAAGAAGGATTGAAGTGGAGGTTTAATCATGTCCTCAGGCAGCTTAATATTGGTGACAGGGGAGCACACAGACTCAGTGGGGGATAGTAGCTTTGTATTTTGTGTCTGATTGCCTGTGAGTGAATGTGAAACATTTGCTCTTTGGCTCTTCTTCAAAGTCATAAAGAAGAAGTCATACTTTACTCGTCCCTCATTAGGAAGTTCAATTCTTTTCAGAACTAGTAAAGCACTAAGAGCACAGACCTCCGCCAAGCAGCTCAGTTCCACATAATAGTGCTATATTTAGTTTATACCCACATTGTGGAATGAAAAATATCAATCTGCAAGAAGTGTGATTACTGTTTACGTAAATATCATACCAGTGTTATAGTTGAGTCACCATAGCTCGAGTCGAGTCAAGTCCAAGTTCTCAGTGTTTGGGTCCGAGACGAGTCTGAGTCACCAAAAATAAATAAATAAATAAATAAAAAGTCAGAGTTGAGTCCTCTCACCTTACGCAGGGTTCACACAGGATGTGCCGCGCGCGGAACGGAAGCGCCGCGCACAGCAGTTTTGGATCGGCGCCCGTGTTAACCTATTTAACTGTTCACACAGCACGCGCGCGGAAGCGCCGCGCGTGGAACGGCTCGCGCTCTTAAGCGCCTCCGCTCGCTTCTCTCTATTTTTTTCCATGAGCATGGCGCAGAGGCGCCAGTTGTAAAGTTTGGACTGAGCAGAACAGACCAGACAGGAAGTCAGGAACAGGAAAATCCGGTCAATAGTTTAAAAAAAAAGGATTGACAGTGTTGCTTGTCGGTCTATTTTTTTCAGATGAGCAGTCACACACACACACGGAAGTTGATCAGAGGGAGAGCAGAGATTCACTTGATGTAATTGAGACAAAGGAGAGGGAAGGGAGGTGGGAGGGGAAAGGGCTCTCCACAGGTCACCAAAAAGTCACACTCACATGTTTACAGCGCTCGGAAAGTTTGGAAAACTGAGCGCAGACGGACACGTCCGATCACTGCTGAGCTGAGTCGATGTCTGATCGGCGCGTCAGAGCACAGCAGAAAACGCTTCGTGTGTGAACAGCCAAGCGCCATGAGCGCGGCGCTGCGCGTCCGTTCCGCGCGCGGCGCGTCCTGTGTGAACTAGGCATTAGTCGAGTCCACAGTGCCTTAGCCCAAGCACTAGAAATGTTCTTCAGCCTAAGTCTGAGTCCTCAATATGTCTGAGCCAAGAGGCTGATGCTCTTCAGCTCTCCACTTTAGCAAAGAGAAAGGACATGCAAATTAAAAATGTCCTCATAAAATTAAATGATACTGTTTCCTCAATTTAACAGAACTTTATTAGCTATCAGAAGACTGCAAATTAAAGCAACACGTGTTGTGAGTTTGCTGTTCATTTTCAAGAATGGATGACGTTCAAATGTTTGAAAGATACTAAATAAACTTATTTAAAACTAGAAAAGCACTCGGAGACTTCCGCCAGTACCACAGTCCTCTCCCATATTGTGATTTTCACCATAAATGTTAGTCCTACCTTTATTTCATCTAAATATTTAGATTCCTTGACCATGAAAACATACCATGAGCAATAGGTTTCATAATGATATCTGTTTTAGTTCATTAGTAATTCACGAAAATCGCATTTTTCGTCATGGCGAATCCAGACTGTGATCCGAATCAACACCTAAATTGAATCAGTTCTTCCTTTTCCCACTTCAAACCAATCAGCCACCAACACCCCTGGAAACAAGAACAGCCTCTAAGCTTCTGAAAACCTACAAAATAACAGCTGCCACCTACTGGAGCTGAGCTAACATGCTGCATTTCAGAAAACATTAGTTCTGAAACATGGAGCTGCTCATCCTGCACGGTGAGGCCTCAGCAAAATGCCTCCATGACTAAAAACACTTGAAGAGGTGCACTGTGGCAGGAATCAACACTTGAACACGCATGCAGGTAAGCTAACACACATGCCCACCGTGGGCTTCAGATTGATGCCACCATCTAATTAAACTAAATTAAAATTCCTTCCAGTTTACCAAAGTACGACTTTCCGGAGACTCCATCCATGTCTTTGCACTGCCTCCATTCCAGTCTTGAAACTTCGCCCTGATCCTCAGAGAACGTCTCCCTTGTGTTCCTTCATGTTTCTCACCTAAATAAAGAAAATCTTCAAATATGAAACATCTATGAAAATGCTAAAACTGTTCCCTGATGTGTTATGTATGCATCATAAATGTCCTTAAACTCATCAGAGGAGACTGTCTGGTCATTGGCATCTAATGTCATTGGCTGCAGGATGGAGGGACAAAGGAGACGAGGAGATGAGGCAAGGAGAGAGGGAATGAACTGGAGCTCAGTTCAGTGGATCAGTCGAGCCCTCGGGCATGAGCACTTCAGAATGATTAGCATCAAACGGTTAATCTGTGGGCACAGCATCGAGCCATGCCTATGATCCAGTAATATAATGACAGAGGGACGTGGGGGAGTCCACACAAACACAGGACTCCAGGCGATGAAGCTCCCTGTAAAGATACATTCACTGCATCGAGGAAGTTTTATCCTTCACCCAGCCTCACTGCTGAACATCCATCACCGTCAGCATGAGAGCAGAAAAATAAAAGAAAATATGAAAACACTGCTCTTTATGGCTGCTAATGAGATGGCAATGTGATAATGCAAAAAGTTGCACAGTTCTATTGAAATGTGCAGAAAGCAGCCTGATTTTGATGCTGATGCTTCAATCAATAATTCAATCAGTCTTAATGGTATCAGGTCATAGCACCAAGACACTTTACCATAGAGCAGGCTCAAGGCTAACTCTTCATTTTATACATACACACCAGCTCAGCGTTTAGATTAGTCAGAAAACCTTCAGTGTCCTTTCAAAATCTTCATTTTCTATGACATACCACAAATACTTCCCCAGATGTGGGCCAGTGATTGCAAACAAGATTCGTTGAAGTTGCGCTCAAAGAAATAGAAATAGAATAATGTAAGAAATTCTCAATTCAAGATCAGGATGCAAACCTGCCAATCAAAGGGCGGGGAGCACAGCTGCATTTTAGTCTGAATCACCCTTATTTTCATGTTATGGTAAAAATGATGTTCTGTTAAAGGTGCTATGAGGAGAATCTATTACCGGCGACATTAAGACTCTGCTACCCATGAGCACACGCAGCGACTGTCGTAATGCTGCGTTCCAGTAACCTCGGAACTGGGAGTAACGTCATCTCCGACTTATCGGCGTTCCAGTTGAAGCTGAAAAAAACATGTCGATCTACCAGGCTATTGTTAGCTATTGTTAGTACGCCCTGCGTTGCTGTTCACAAATATCACATGAAAAATGTGATTATCATGATGGCAGCATTTTTGTAAATATAAGTCTAACAATACAATGTATACAGCTGATCTAGAGCGACACACCCCAGTCGGAAGTGCAAATAAATGGATTATTACAGGAGCTAAATAACTGTTCACACTGGGGGCATCCATCTTCCATTGTCAACTCGGAGGTGGCGAGGTTTTACCGAGTTCCCAGTAGGAAATTCCGACTTCGAGGAACATTCCAGTTGAAGTTTTCTACTCGGAACTCGGAAATCCCTACTTCTGACTACAACTGGAACGCACCAAAAGACGTGACCCAAGCCAAAGCGTGTGTTTGTTGTGATGCTAATGAATGCAGCTCGGACCTTCCTCAGAACTCTGCATTGCTTTACAACTTCTTTTTTCAACAACTTACAGGATGCAAATCGACAAGGTAATGTATCTCTTTCTAGTTACGTAGGGGTAGTTTTTGATGTGTGACAAGAAGCAATTTTTGGAAAACTTAGTATTGTAGTTTTGTAGCCGGCTATATATGGCTACTTACAGTCCGGTGCTCTAAGACGTGTCTGAATAATATAAATTTGCTCTAGTTTTAATTGTCTTGTTCCTGAAGTTGAGTATCCAGGCCAGTCCAGCCCTGTCCAACCCGACCGTGAAGCTAAGGAATAGCATTTATAGATAATCTATTTTGATGCTATAAAACTCATCTTAAAGTGTGTATTTCCATCAGGCAGATATCTAAAAGTGAGACTTTTTTGTAATTACTTAGAAACTCCTCATAGCCTCTTTAAACTCAATTTTGTTGCAACTTTGGAAACTGTTCTTTTGTTCATTATATTGATTAATACATTACTTTTAAGAGGTTGTACTTAATCATGCTGGGCAGTGCACAGATTTACTCTATACAAATATTAACCATACATGTTGATTTGTAAATACACACACATACATTTGGAGATGTCTCCATCCAGGCTGAGACAAAAGAACTAAAAGACAAACCCATGGACCCCAGATCATAAATCTCTAAGTATCATATTAGTCTCTGCTGAGTAGAGCCAATAAAAAATGTTGTCTGTATTTGTCTTAGATGAATATAAATGTATTAAAGGTAAGCCTCTTAAGAATTTGTAACTCATTTTCATGCTTGTTTGCATCATTTGCAGTTATGACACCTTTTCCCTCATTAGCTATCAACACCACTTTACATAAATATAAACATATATCAAAACCCGTACATGTTTTACTGTGATTCCATTAACTCATGTTGTTTTCTGTGTTTTCATCTTTTGTCATCCTCTGAATGGAAAAGATGAACAGAGACATCTTTAGTGCTTCTGTAAAACAACCATCCATCTGGTATTTTGCCAAATCAGATGTAGTGTTTCCTCGCGTAAATCCAACAGGCTGGCGGAGACACAAGGCTTCCTACTGTTACTCCACTTCTCTCCTGCTATTATGCAAATGTGTAAAAGTCTATTAAAAATGAATGTGACAGTGGTTCATTGATGTTAAGATGCTCTGTGGAGCACTTTTACACAGTTAGCGCTGAGACAAAGAGAGAAAACCAGGGCTGGAAACCTGAAAAGGATGCATTTCTGAATAACAAACAGAAACCTGAGGGAAAGAGAGCTGAAAAAAGAGCCGAGGAAGAAGAATCAGATGGAGGTAGAAAGGAAAGAGAGAGAGGGAGCTGCAGAGTGACGGCCTGCGTAGCCTTGGGCAGCCTGCTACTGTAAAAGCTGTGATTTATTCTGCCATCATCTCTGCAGATATATGATGTGAGTCCCAGCCCGGCCCGTCACTGCACATACATATTGAGTGGCCCACAAGAATAGGGAGCGCTTGATTTATTATACAACTATTTATTACACCGGGTGGGCTGGGAGGAGAGAGGAACACATGAAAACAGCTCGAGATTAAATTTCCCAGCCGATCTGTTACATCAGAGCCGATCTGATGATAACAATAACGGGCGAATAAATCAGAGCCCATCGCATCTCCTCCTCTTACTGCCACACAGAAAATGTAGATTCAACAGAGCAAATGTTCAAACCCAGAGAGGGGGCCAATAAATGCAGAGTTCATGAGATCAACGTATTCATAATAGTGTGTTTCTGCAGACGCTGCCTTCTGAACTTGTTTTCTTTGGCTGGTAAACACATTAAAGGCCGTCTTAAATGGTCCAAATGTCTTAACGGTATTCAAATGAGTTTTGAAAAGCACGATTATGCTAATAGTCTTTAAGATATACGCTCTTGAGGTTTCTTTTCCAATGTGAGAATATTTAGGGCTAATAAAGGTGCATGAGCTTTAATACATTCAGAGTAAAACAACAACAAACCCTCCAACCCAACTCCACCCACATGCAGTCCTGTTGTTGGTGTTTATGCTCACACACTTAGCATTAGCTTTAAAAGTTGAATTAAAAAATGCACAAAACTTGCGTGTGTGCACATAACCAGCAGAACTTTTTCAGTTTAATGAAAGCTGTTTTTAAAGGGACTGTGCGGAGTTTCTAAGTAATTACAAAAAATTCTCACTTTAAGATATATGCCTGATCAAAATACACATACTGGATACTCAACTTAACGGGAACAAGACAATTAAAACTAGAGCAAATTTATATTATTCAGACACGTCTTACAGCACCGGGCTGTAAGTAGCCATATATAGCTGGCTACAAAACTACTGTACTAAGTTTTCCAAAGATTGCTTGTTGTCACACATCAAAAACTACTGCTACGTAACTAGAAAGAGATACATTACCTCGTGGCTTTGCATCCTGTAAGTTGTTGAAAAAAGAAGTTGTAAAGCAATGCAGAGTTCTGAGGAAGGTCAGAGCTGCATTCATTAGCATCACAACAAACACACACTTTGGCTTGGGTCACGTCTTTTGGTGCATTCCAGTTGTAGTCAGAAGTAGGAATTTCCGAGTTCCAAGTAGGAAACTGCAACTGGAACGTTCCCCGAAGTCAGAATTTCCTACTTGGAACTCGGTGAAACCTCGCCACCCCCGAGTTGACAATTGAAGATGGATGCCCCCAGTGTGAACAGTTATTTAGCTCCTGTAATAATCCATTTATTTGCACTTCTGACTGGGGTGTGTCGCTCTAGATCAGCTGTATACATAGTATTGTTAGACTTATATTTACAAAAAATGCTGTATGGAAGTGCACCCCAGTGGGACAGAGCAGAGTCTTAATGTCGCCGGTAATAGATTCTCCTGGATGCCTCCCTGGTGAGGTGTTCCGGGCAAGTCCCACCGGTAGGTGGCCCCGGGGTAGACCCAGGACACGCTGGAGAGACTATGGCTGTTTCCCAAAGCCCAGGTACCTTGCCTTGCCTTGCCTTGGAAGGCAGTGCCTCCGAAGCTACTTCATTCCAATCCAAGGCAAGTGCCCTGCCTCTCCTCAAAGGAGACGCTAATGGAACAGCCTACAAAGGCATCTGGAAACGTCAGACCCGCCTCTTTGTGGAGTTTTTTTGGATGTGGATGCTTTACTAATTGATTTATTGTTTCATATCTTGCAGACATGACCGAGGATGAATTTGTTTATATTTTGTTTGCCTATTTTTGATGATATATTGGTTTCTGATATTTTTGTTATAATAAATGAAGGTACACAAAAACCTATTGTGTATGTTTAAAATGAACTAAAGTAAGGTTCATTGTTGCAGCACTTTTTTCCTGCAGAAATGGAGAACTATGTAAATCTACTATGTTCATCAGATGCACACATTAGTTTTATGCAGCTTCTTTGTGCATTGCACACATCAAATCTCGATCTGCATCTTATAAATGCATTATTTCCGATGCAAATCACTGTTCAGCATCTACCATCTTGTTATTTTCAGAGGTGTATTTTGTTACTTAAGTACATTTGAATTGGAATTTACCGCGCGCCTCCGCTGGAGCGTCTCTGTCTGGTGCGTCTTTTCCTTCCATTTTTTCCTTTTTTGTAGATTCGCGCGTTGCATGTTGGGTATTTATAGCCATGGCAAGGCAGCAAAGGATACACCTGTGTATCCTTGGTCAATTAGGCACATGCTAACCAAACGGAGGACATATGCCTCCGGAGGACATGAACATTGGAACAGCACTTGGGCAGCGACTGATGATGTGGATACCTGCCCACGCCCACATCAGACCAAGGCAAGGCAAGGTACCTGGGCTTTGGGAAACAGCCTATGTCTCTCAGCTGGCCTGGTAATGCCTTGGGATCCCCCAGGAAGAGCTAGACGAGGTGGCCAGGGAGAGGGAAGTCTGGGCTTCCCTGCTGAGGCTGCTACCCCCGCAACCAGACCACAAATTAGCGGGAGAAGCCGGTACGATGTGGTACTTTGTAGTGTTGTCTCAACTTTTCATTCCTTTGTGGTGAGGCCATGACAGGAGTAAGACTGTTTCATGATGATTGTTCCACACTGATGAGAAGCTGGGACTTTGTTACCAGGAGATTGTGTGTGCTGCATTTTGGCTTCACCTTGTGGTCACAATTCTGTTTTTCAACACATTTCTTTTTCTTTCAATTTTCATTGATGTTTCACAGAAATTAATTATTTTTTTATTTTTATCTTTTTGTTTAATATCTTTTTTTTAAATGTATTTTTTGGGCATTTTGTGCCTTTATTGATAGGAGAGAGACAGAGGATAGGCGTGTGAAAGGGGGAGAGAGAGTCGGGAAAGACACTCTGCAAACTGGTCACAGGCGGGATTCGAACCTGGACCGGCAGAAGCATGTACATGGGGGGCCTGGTTGCTAACCACTAGGGGTGGGCGTATCGATCTTAATGTTGATAGTATCGATACCGAGCTGAGTATTGGTCAGATCGATACTAGCGTGATGAGATCGATACTGCAGTTTCTCTTATGTCGTCTTTACTTTACTTTCCTCCGCTCCGACCACCGCTTCTAAAAGGTGCACCTCTCTCCCTCTATGTCAACATGTTACTGTTCCTGAACAAAAACCTATAAATCTGTTGTCAATATGGAAACAGAGCCAAAAGGACAACCCAAGAGAGGGCTTTGTGAGCAGAAAGCCAAAGGTTAAGGTTAACTGTAGTTTACACTTTATTTGTGCAATGGAAGGTATTTTTTGTTGTGATGTTGACATTGTTATATTTATATATTTTTTTACATTGTTACTTTTTTTGTTATTTTGCACTTGTGATTTTTTTTCTTAAATGTGGAATAATTTATTACTTTTTTACAGTTAACATTTTGTTCTATTGTTGTGTTTCATTAATAAAAAGCATTTTTATTGCCTAAAATCTTTGTGCTGTGTTTTACCATAATCATAATCAACCAACTCAAGGCAAAATTACAAAATTATTCAATGATCATCATTTCATGTAAAAAGTATTGGTATCGGCGACTATAGCCCTGTATTTACTTGTTATCGGATCGATACCAAAATTCCCAGTATCGCCCACCCCATTATCACACTGCCCTCAGATTCATCACTGGTGAAGGTTACTCCACTCACCGTTGTACTTAAAATAAAAAGTGGGCTAGACACCCCTGCATGTAAGACAGGACAGGTGCTGGTTCTTATTCATTTATAAAGCTTTACTTGGTAAAACACATTCATACGCCACATCTGTGATAAATCAATCTTATTATCAGGACCCAACAAAATCCAGAAACCTGCTGATGCTTGAAGTTAAACGCTTTATTTGGAAGAACTGCTTTAAGCTTTTTCTGCTGCATTCTCCTGGAACATTTTACAACAAACATTTAAACTGCGGCTATTGGTCAGTTAAGAACAATAATAATGACTTACGCTCTTTTTGAATGTTACTGTTTTTAACTGTGTTGTATTTTTGTTGTTTGTACGCTCCACATCCTTGGAAATGAGTGAGCACGCTCAGTGTTTTTATTTTTAGATTAAATAAAGGTTGAATGAATGAATTAATAAAGTTCTATCTAATCTAATCCTCAATAAAGAGCTTCAATATGAAGTTTACGAAGAACCACAGCAAATCCCAACATATGATGAGATTCACTTTAAAGCTATGGTCTACGATTTGGAAGCTTTGTACATATTAACAACAAGGTTTATAAGGCTGTTATGGTCCTATGGTCCTATCTACACAGTATAAAGACCAAAAAGAATGAAAAAAATCCATTCAGTATATCCGCTGAAAAGCTGCATACTAGCTGACCAATCAATACTAAGAACCTGCGACTATTAATTGGTCCGTGAGTTGGTCTGTGAGTCCATCCAATCCTCGTCTCCCTCACTACGCAGTACACAGCATCTTGCCCATGGTCCCGCCTCCTCCCCGCTACCTCCGGTGAGCAGCTAGCAGCGTTAGCTACTGAACTATCATGGAGCTGGAAAAGCCTAGCGCCGAGGCCGCCTCCCTCTCCCGCGGGGCCCAACAGAGCTCTGCCCGCGGGTTGAGGCCTGTTAGCGGGCTAAGCAGGTGAGTTGGTCTGTAAGTCCATCCAATCCTCGTCTCCCTCACTACGCAGTACGCCGCATCTTGCCCATGGTCCCGCCTCCTCCCCTCTACCTCCGGTGAGCAGCTAGCAGCGTTAGCTACTGAACTATCATGGAGCCGGAAAAGCCTAGCGCCGAGACCGAAGCCGCCTCCCTCTCCCGTGGGGCCCAACGGAGCTCTGCCCGCGGGTTGAGGCCTGTTAGCGGGCTAACGGCTAACGAATAGCCTCAGCCGGCCGTCAGACCTTCAGCATCGGCCGTTTCGCCCCTGGTTGATCAGGTAATGGCTTTGTTTACTACAGTGGGAGATGTATGCTGAATAACTCTGGTTAGTTTGTGCCTGTAGGGGCTAATAACTTGTAGGGGAGCGGGTTAGCCTGTTAGCCGCTAATCGTTAGCACTGTAAGCTGAGCTGGGGAGGACAGGCTGAGAAAGATAAATCCTCCCCCACACTCGGCTCCGCTCTGGCGGCGCCAGACCCGCATTGCCGCCGGTCCAATTGAAATGGCTACTGCTGTGTGTTATAATGGAGATGTCTGTCGTGTTTGATACTTTCAGTTGAGCTGAGCTGTTTTTGATTGAGTTTGCTGCTGATATATTGTGCTAGTCGCTCGTAGCTCCGTCCGAGGGGGCTTTATGAGGCGTCACGAGCTGGGGGCGGGATCTTGGAACACGGAGGGGAGAGGTGAGGGAAGGGGGGGCAGGCTGCGGTTTCAAATCGTAGACCACAGCTTTAAGGAGGACATATCATGCTTGTTTCTCCTTTTCACTATGCCAGACTGGGATGCCTGTAAAGCATTTCTGCCCTCAGTACAAGTCATTTAGTTCCTTCATTGCCCCACAATAGCGTTCTCAAAATCCTCATTTTAGGCCATTAACAAGCTCTCATTGAAATGCTTGGTTCTCAGGCTGACCTCCAGTTACATCACAGCCCTTTGTGCCCTGATTGGTCAGTTCTATCAGGGGTAGAGCCAGCCTGTCCTTCTTCTTCTACTGTATTTTCCGGCAGGCTCAATGCAGCGACCGCGTATTGAGTCCCCCTACAGGCCAGAGCTGGTAATGAGTGAGTGTGAGCTAGGGAGCTATATACCCCTGCTGGTGGATGTGTTCCTCAGTGACGGTTTTGTGGCTAACAGACATCACAGAGGAGGAAGTGTTTTATCAGATTACTCCAATAAAAAGAAAGGTACCTCGTGTCGTCATGACGTTTGAAATCTCGCGGTCATCTCGCAATGACCTATTTTCAGAGGCATCAAATCCCGTTCTAGGATATCAGAAAAAATACAATATCTCATTTTTTGAAAATTAAGGGGGTGTAAGGTCTTGTTTTCAAATTTATCCTCTTATATGTAAGTATTGAATCATGCATCAGCATGATATGTCTCCTTTAATGGCAGAAAGAGAAAAAAATGTAAGAATTACAACATGATAAAAAAAAAGAGATATGGGAGATGTGCAGCGCACTGTGGCTGTCTGAAAGCTCTGATGTGTTAATACACTCACAAAACTTAAATCACACGAGCACCAATCCTGTTCAATGAGTGGAATGAATCCACCATGAAACAGCCATTAACCAAATGCTGGTGAGAAACCCCTAAAACGACCACTATCTCTGGAGCACACCCTGCCTCAGGATGACCCTCATGATGTTCATACAGCTGTGGGACTTCTGCTGATTTAAAGTGAAGTAACGTGTCAGGTGTAAGGCTAGCTCAAAGGATAAGTTTGGTTTCTACAGCTTTCACATTGTTTATAGAATGAAGTAGAACAATAAACTCACCCAGAAGGCTTTCCTGATCCAAACAGTGCTTCAGGAGATATTTAGATCCAAAATCGAGCGGCGGACATCCGTATAATGGTAGCACACGGGGCATGTATAGCGCCGCTCCTAAAACTGCATTAATCGTCCAAAAACTCATTAGTGTCACCAATATTTCATCATGGTCCACTCGCACTACTCCTCCAAGACAGTCTGTGTCGCTCCAGACATGTTTTTGTGACTGTGCTGACCTCTGAACTGAAAAGTTTCTTTGGCTGCTGAGCATGCGGCGTACAGCTCATTGTTTCAGCAGCGAGCAGTGGCTACACAACAACTTTCTTCTTCCAGTATTGTGCTAAATGGACGAATATCTATCGGATGAAGATGTTGTGGAGCAGAACTTTGAATATGATGGGTATTCTTACGGTTTCGAGCCAGAGTTTACAGATGAGGAGCTCATCGAAAGGAGGACACGGAGGCAAAGAGAAGAACAGCTGACCAGAGAGCAGTCTTCAGTTCAGAGGTCAGCACAGTCACAAAAACATGTCTGGAGCGACACAGACTGTAATGGAGGAGTAGCGTAAGCGGACCATGATGAAATATTGGTGAAACTAATGAGTTTTAGGACGATTAATGCAGTTTTAGGAGCGGCGCTGTATGCCCTATGAATCATGTTTGTGGTTCCTGCAGTCATGCAGAATGATAATCTGTTAAACATCATAATTATCATGAATGCTTCGATGAAGCTCACTGTCAGGCTTTACACAGGGGATTCAGGTTTTTCATCATGACTGGATCCATTAATGCTTCTTCAATGATGCCAAACAAACACAAATCAAAGACTTATTCTAAAAGTAGTTCATCCTTTAGAGGTAAAACTTTCCTGTGGTATTTCCAGACTCCAGAGTTTTCTGAGGTTCAGACAGTTTTTAGGATATTATTCAAATAAGGTTGAAAACATGACAATTGGGCCTGACTGTGCTTCAGAATGGAGGTGATGCAGTCACAGTCAGACTCAAAGTGACACTGAATGAAAAATAAAGAGGGTGCCTCCAATTTTAAAGTCTCTCTCAGTTAATCACAGCTCAAAGTTGTCACACTTTGCTCCTCCATCCCTTCTCCTCGGTAAATGAGGACAGCTCCGCTGTATTTTCCTTAAATTAACTCTGAAAATTTATGCTGAAGCTTAATTATCGGCTCAGTGAAATGGGAAATGTGCCGTGTCACGTTTCCTTAAACCGTGTCGAGTCTCCTGCTTTCAGCCCTCCTCTCCTCACCTGTGACACGCCACGTTTCAAATTTAAATAAACGCTCCTTTTCTTCCCGTCATGATTGTGTGTGAGACTTATCTCTGACGTGCAGCTGCGAGGGGAGCAGGTATATTTTTATTCTGCTATCTGAGAGAGGAGGAGGCAGCAGGTGGAGTCCTGACGGAGGATGGAGGCTGATGCTGACGGTTACCTGGTGTAACACGTGTGGGTTTGTCATTAGAGGATGTGACCTGTGTGTTTGTCACCTGTGCTCCAGAGAGTGACCAATCAGGAGGCGGGATGTGGGTTTGTTACTTCCTCTAACAGCAGGAGTGTGAGACCACGAGGACTCAGGGGAGATCTTCTGCTTTGTAACATCCACAGCAGTTCTCAGACATCCTTATTTTTATTGTTTCCTCCATGACAGAAACATGTTGTGTTGCCGTGGAAACACTGGGAGACTGAACGACTATAAATCAGGAGCTGTGAGTGGACACTGTCATTCTGTTCCGGTCTCCTTCATTTCTTCACCTGTGATGGACCAACACGACTCTCTGACATCAGCTGCACATCTGTCACACTAGGTCACAACAAACACTGTTTTTACACCTCTGGTATCTGTTAGTCAGTGACTGACTCCACAGTTTGGGTGCTTCTTTTCTGCTTTCCATTACACTGTAAGATCCAAAATCGAGGCAGCTGGACTGAGTTGAGTTTTTGGAAGACTCACTTCTCATCCAAGAAGCTTCTTCAGTTCTAAATGGCTGGTGGAGGAAGCAGATACTGATCTTACCAGAGAAGAAGACAACAACAGTAGAAGGTGAGGGGTGTAGGAAGGACTCATAGAAACTCTTCACAGGGTGATTCAGCCCCCAAGAGTCGTTAACATAGACTATATACGTAGAGGCCTCATTGACTGGCGCTGCCTATTGGAGCTGACATATCAACCGGATGCCATCTTGGATGGGTCTCACATGCAGCTCCAGTGCGTTTATTATACTGAGAAAGGTGTATTAAGCCCAACTATAATGAGCATAACTAAGCAAATTTTTACCCGATTTTCACACGGATAAGTTTGTTACAAACGACAGAGATGTTCTTATAATACAGGACGCTGTCACACATAAAAATAATTATTTCAAATTAAAATACTTTTTATGCTCTTTTGTCGTGCAATGACACAGTACAGTGAGACGGACAGACAAACAATGTATGAGCAACAACATTATTGTGGTCATATATGTACATTTTTATATATAATCATGTATATAAGGGCTGTCACTTTAGTGCATTAATAAGATTAATTAATTACACCCCAAATTAATGTGTTATAAAAATTAATGTCAAGATTAATCATAGCACACAAACATTTTGATATTGTCCAGCTGGAGGACCCGTACATGGCAGTGGCACATGTCACTTCACACATGCGTCTCTAGTCAAACCAAACAAAGCCCAGGTGACAACAGGAATGGCATATTTAAGACTTAGTCTTATTTTATTTTTGAATTTATTTATCTATATTTGTACTACATTCTTTAATAATGCATCAGGCCTAATTGTTTTGCTGGATGTCCTCGACCTTTTTCTTATTTTGAATTTGATTTATGAAACACACTTAAAGTGTAATTTGAGTTGCCTGATTGAGCTTAGAATTTTCTGGACAAGTTAACCTGACTTTGGTTTTATTTAGTCACCAATAAAAATGTGGATTTACAAATCTTCACTTCTTAGTGTATTCATTTGATTAGTCCTGTACTACAATTTTATAATATCCTAGAATTCAAATTCTTTATTTGGGTACTTTAAGCAGATATGAGATTAAATGTGATTAATTAGATTAATTAATTATAAATCCGGTAATTAATTAGATTAATTGATTTAATCGTCTGTTAGCAAAACATTCCAGGAGAGTAGATAGGCCTGCTCAAGGACAGACCAGAAGCCAAAACAAATGAAGATGAGGAATAGTTTGGATCAGGCCAACTGTAATTTTCCATCAACCTTTGGGGCCTTTCGGTCTTCGGTCGATGATGTTCCAAAATTCGAGCCGTCAACTTCTCCAAGATGTTGTCCTGCTTGAAAACAAGTTCAAGAATCGCATCAAGCTTGTGATTGAGCTCACAAAGCGCTTGAGTCTGAGTGTTGACAGCCCTGCACATTCCTTCAGTCATGACGGGCAGCTTCTGAAGAGCCAAATGTGCTGCCATCGTCTTCTTAACTGTATGATAGATCAGGAAACTCCAAACAGCAAGAAACCTGTTATGATAAATCCAATTATGCAGGCATCATCTCGACGGACAGAATCGACAGGCACACGATACCCCACTTCTCCCAGGAGTCCATCGTGTACCTGGACGGGCGGGTTCTTTATAGGCTCTTCTCATCGTGAGAATTTGGTCGATTGCATTGAGAGACCAGCTGATTAGTTCCATGATGTTAGATATCGGAAAGAAATGCAGAGAGAGGCTGCAAAAGACACAGACAGCACAGCAGGGCAGGTAGAGCAGGGAGCAAAACGACAAGTGTCCACCCCTGTTGAGAAGCAGAAGCAGATCGTGGGTAACTATGCAGGAACCAGGTGACCAGAGAAGACCCTGGGCATGCAGGAACCATGTTTGTATTCTCCTCCATCACCATCACATGTGCACTCAGGCTCCCAATCTGCACAGGAAGGCTGATAAAAGCAAAGAGAAAATGAAACATGATGGAAAAATAAAGCTTTGGTACAGAAGTCATGACTTTATCAACCCGCTCCCACTGATGTGTCCAATATTCTCCATTTTCTCTTATTTACCGACCAGGTTTTCAAGTGTTTATGGCCTTGATAAGAAAGAAACTCGAGTTTTGGTGAAGAAAGTGTGAAGCTGCTTTGAATAAATCTGGATATATGTGAGCAGGAGACAGCACAGTGTGCCTCGTCACTCATATCTCACAGGTCACTCTCTGCGGGAACACTGATCATTTGTCTTCTTCCATCCGTCTGAAAGCTCCATCAGCCTGTTGTCATGGCTCGCTGCCGTCACCCCTCAGACACTGAAAGCATTTTAGCTTTCAGGACATGCTTCCTGACTCCAGGTAATAACCCTTTTATGTGCTTTTACCCTTTTTCTTACCAATTTAGTTGTTCCCAATCCCCACAGTGTGCCACAGCCTGACACGAGCCTCCTCTGATCCAAATGAGCCGTCTCCCAGGTCAGGGGTCTCGTCCTTTAAGAGAAAGAGTGGGCGTCCCCGCTGAACCAGAGCTGGACCTGACATTTGAGCTTCAGAGAGCAGGATCCAGGCCTGGGATTGTCATCTCAAAGGTTAATTGTGGTGTATTAATCTGATGTATGTCACAGCTGTGGCTCACGATGACGCCGTACGTCAGTTACTGAAGCCGAAAAAAGGTCAACAAGGAAAACAAACAATGCTAAATAAACAAAAAGGCTGGTTTTATGAGGGCTGCTACGCCACTTTATAGTGTGAGAACTAAACGGAGTGAACATGGTGATGGTTCAGAGCTAATGTTTTATAATAGGGCTGTCCTAATCGATGATGATGACCACAAAAGACTGTTTGTTCATCCCAGTGTGCAACAAGTGTCCTGTGGGTACATTTAACAGCCAACAAAATGGGATAAATGAATCATGTCAGACTATGAGGAAACATTTTTAATACAGTAATGAAAGCCTGCGTAACCAAAGAAATGGTTTTTGAAAATGAGTCAAAACTCCACAAACATTGCTCAAAAAATCTTTTTAAAAAGTAAACAAACTTCTCTCACCTGCATGCAACTTTGTCCATGTTCCAGGACTAAAATCAATTAAGGGATACATGACACGAGTTAGCTAGGTCCAGATAAACTTTATATTTCCGGAAGGCTAATGCACTTAAAAACACTCATATGTAGTGTCCTCTTAAACTGTGGTATTACTTTTTGATTTGAGTTCCTGTGGGCGTGATATCAGTGGTGTGAAAATACATTTGTGTCCATCTGCTTACCTCTTAGGAACACGGAAAGAGAGTATAAAATCAAAGCTTCCACACCCCATTATTTCTTTAGCTTTTACGTCAGTCAAGCGTATCATTATCATGAACTGGAAATCATACAAACCAAATTGTTTCGATATAGACATTTTGTCACAATCTCAGTCTTCAGCCTCAGCCTCTCTCACAGCCTGTCACTCCCAGCTGCACCCTAATCAGTCCAGACTCACCTCACCTATGTTGCTGCTCACACCTGCACCTCGTCTCCTGTAATCAAGCCAGCTACTAAAGCCCCAGCTCCACACTCAATCAGCGTCAGACTGTCGTCGCACTCATGCTGAGAAGTCCAGACTTGTTTCCCGGATTGATCACCCGTTACCGACAAGTTTCATCCCAGACTCTGCCTCATACGCCTGACCCTCGGCTTGACTCCAAGGTATCGACTAGCTTCTGTCCTGCATTCACCCGCCTGTCTGAATCCCTGGCTTTCGATCCTGCTTCCGTCTCCTGTTGCCTAGTCCTGTCTGCTCTTCGTTGTGAACCACGTCTGGTATCTGATCCTGCTTCCGTCTCCTGTTGCCGAGTCCTGTCTGCTCTACGTTGTACCGTCCGCCTGGTATCCCACCCCCTGCCTGTCTTCGACAACGTGAATTCGCCTGAATCACATCTCCGAGTGTTCCTGAACGCCTCAGCTCATCTGTGTGTGAGTCCCGCCTGCATCACCTCCTTCTGTAAAGACTGTGTGAGCTTCTGTCAGTGCATCTCCTGGGTGGCTCAGTCGGTAAGGCGTCCAACTGCGGATCGAGCTGTCGCGGGTTCGACCCCAGCTCAAGCCACAGCCTGTTTTCTGTTTAAACTGTGTGGGTCTCAGTTTTGGACTCCTTCTGCGTGTTGCAGTCCAAGAAGTGTCCCTCTCCTAAGTTTGCTGTTGCGGGTTGAAGCCCCGCTCAAGTCACAGCTACACCTCTGTAAAAACTGTGTTCAGAAAAGTGTCCCTCTCCTAAGTTTGCTGTTGCGGGTTGAAGCCCCACTCAAGTCACAGCTACACCTCTGTAAAAACTGTGTTCAGAAAAGTGTCCCTCTCCTAAGTTTGCTGTTGCGGGTTGAAGCCCCGCTCAAGTCGCAGCTACACCCCTGTAAAGACTTTGTGAGCCCCGCTCAAGCCGCAGCATCTCCCCTGAAAAGGTTGAGGGAACCGGCGGCTGAACAGCTCTGGGTTAGCTCAGTTGGGAGAGCGCCCGCCTGCCAATCTCCTGGTCGCGGGTTCGCGCCCCGTCCTGAACTGTTTCTGGTCTTGGTGTTAATAAAGACTATTCTCATTAAACCGCTTGCTTCTGGGTCCTAACTACAACCGTGTCACATTTGGTTAAAAGACCTTCTGGATATTATCAATGGAGCGGGCAGCTTCAACTCTTTTTGAATATTACCATGGAGATGATGGACTTTTATAAGATCATATCTAGGGAAAATGATTCATGATTGAACTTTATGGAATATGTCCTGCACCCCCCCTCCCCCCATACTTATGTCTTGTAACCTCCCCCGAGGAGGTTATGTTTTTGGGAGAGTCCGTCCTTCCGTCCGTCCGTCTGTGAACAAAGTAACTCAAAAAGTTATCGATAGATTTTGATGAAATGTTCAGCCAATGTTCAGCATGGGAAAAGGAAGAACTGATTAAATTTTGGTGTTGATCCGGATCAGCGTCTGGCCACCATGATGAAAAATGTGATTTTGGTGAATAACTACTGAACTTAAATAGACATCATTATGAATCTAATTGCTAATGGTATGTTTTCATGGTCAAGGAATCTAAATATTTACATGAAACAAAGGCAGGACTAATATTTATGGTGAAAATCACAATATGGGAGAGGACTGTGGCGTTGGCGGAGGTCTGCGCTCTCCGAGTGCTTTTCTAGTTTGATTTTGTGTTTTTGTTGTCGTTGTTGTCTTATTGTTTTACAGTATGTACATTATTTGTAGTGTGTCAATATGTTGTCTGTTGTCATATGCTGAAATAAAATTATGAATTATATAAAAAGTTTTTCTAACAGTACAAAAAGAAAACAAAGTTTCAAGGAGATGATTGTACACTTATTTTTTCTGACTTTACATACAAATGGAAACATCATATTCTGTATTCACTGCTTCTGTTTGGTGAAATGCATGCTACACCTTTAAGCACAAAGTGGTGCTGTGTGATCTGAGTTTCTTTAGCTCATTAAATGAACGTTAAAATAACAGCTTTAGCAGAAACTTCCTTTTAGTTATTAAGGGAGAAGTCATGCTGTGAGCTCTGCAGGTTTATTAATTATTACAAAGGGGATATTCGGGGACAGTGAGGTGAATTCAGATGACTCCACATCAGCAGAGTGGATGTCTTAGTCTGGTCTGAGCCCTTTTTAAAGGAGTCTGCCACTCTCTCCTCTACTTCTACTAATGTTAAGAAACAGTCACAGGAGGCTTATGGCAGCTCGATCTTCACTGGACTTACAGACAAAGCTTCTGTCTGAACTTTTGTTTGCTCCATGGTCCTGCACATTTTCAAGATGCTTCAAGGGTAAAAAGCCGTTTGAGCATAAAATTGATATTTGTGATATCAGTCCTAGTTCGGCTTTAATAGTACTCAAATTTTGAGTATGTACTCCATTTTGGTCAACTAGTGAACGAGTAGACCTAACTAGTGAAGCAAAAAGTGTCACCTAGTAGTACCATAGATCTAAAAAATGTTCACGAGCACAACTGCTAAGCTGTATATGTTAAAGATACTACAAAAAAGCCTCAGTTAGATATATGCCTGATCAAAATACACTCTTTAAAGGTGTAGTCAGCGATCTTCTAATCTTTTAATCTAATGCACTATTTGTCAAAATCACCGTATTTCTCCTCTCCATCCACAAGATGTCCCCACTGACAGCATGTTGAAAAAAAAGTCCGGTTTCAATACACAGCCTTGGCTCTGAATTTCAGCAGGTAAATACTGTGGCTTGGGCCGAGTCACCAAAACAGGGTACACCCCCCCACATCCAGGGGGCAGTCATACTCATGCGCAGATCAGACAGAGGGGGGAGGGGGAGTCGTAGGTTGCGTAGCGTGCGCAGTTAGCATAAAGGAGAGAAACAATAGGTGCAGCAGCAATGGCTGAAAAATAGCCCAAAAGAAAAAGGTCAGAGGAGTGAAAAGTGAAAAAGAAGGGCTATGACCATGAAAGAGCAAAGACCCGGGTCAACATTGGTGTTGCTTTCCGACGGTGGAGGGAACTCCGCCAATTGAAAGACCTGAAAACGGACGTGGATGTCGCCGTCTTTCTGCTGGATAGGTTAGCAACATTAGCTTTGTGGTGCTTCACATAACAGTAACAGCCGTCAGGCATTCATCTTATTGTCTAATCTGCCAGAATGTACTGTTGTTGTGATGTTATCAATAATGGCAGTCGAGTTGTCTGACGAGTCAGGGTTACCTTAGCTACGTTGGTCAGCTACGCAGTTTCTACGGCCGTTTCCATGACGATGCACGTCCTGTTGTGAGGGACATGAGTGTGGATCTATTTTTGCACTTTAAGATGGAATAAATGTGACATCATTCAAATGACTTCAGCTCCTCCATTCTCTGAGTTTCTGGCCCACTTCTTCTTCTCTGCTGCTTTCTCAGGCGCTCTCCTTCTTGCCCACCAGCACCAGCTCCTTGAGATGACTCAGGACCCCTGCTGGGTACGCCTCACGCTGCCTCCTGCTGAGCCCTCTGCCAGGATCCGCTCCAAACTTGGGCCCAAGAGCTGTTGAGTCTAAATATGTTCCTTCACTGTGAAATATTCTCATGTTGCAGTTTAATTCCCATGATAAAGTCTCTCGAAGCTGAGTTAAGTTTGGCATGTGAATGGCTGCAGTCTGGGTGAAGAACACAGGAGAGGGTGCTGCAGCCTGGGTTAAGACAGATGGTTTAAAGGGTTACTTTGGGTTTTTAAAGCAAGATGCTCGTGGTGCTTGTAAATGTCATTGCCAAAGGAACTTAAGAGCTTTGTCCATGTGGGGATAGATAACCAGGGGCAGAACATGCAGTACATGGTGCCACAAAAGCCTCCCAATTAACCCGCTTAAAGGTTAAAACAACTCACTAAACTATGAAAAAAAAGAATGGTTTACTGTTCTTATTGTTTTATTTTGAAAGGATTACCCGATCCTGTATATTCATCTGTGTATGTTGACTGTGCACACCAGTGGAGACAAATTAATGCATATCTGCATACGTTTTTAATCATAATTGTATTTTGTCCACACAAAAGAAAGGTGCCCAAAAACAGTGACGTCATAGCCCACCCCTCCCTTAGACTTTATGGGTCCTAATTTGGTGGCGCAGCGCAGGGGGGCACACCCCGCGCAGCATTAATTTCGTCCGGCGCACTGCCGTGCGCTGCCAATTTGACACTTTGGTAGACCGTTTGCGCAGAGATGGGTGTGATGGCGCACCAGGGGGAGGTGTCGGCAGATGTTGGCGCAGTGACAATTTCGTGCCAAAAACAGTGCAGAAAGTGCGCTGAAAGCTCGCCAGCTCCAACCTGGTCTATTCTCGGCGAAGCGCACCCTCCGCAGCTGTAATTTGGTGACAAGCGCACATGTGCGCACATGTCAACAAAGCCTCAGAGCAGGTTTCTAAAGTGTCAGGCACATTTTAATGCAATAAACAATCACAGCAATCACTATTTCATGTAACCGTCTGAACCAGCATATACATTTGTATCTATATTAACTGTCCCGTCACATCTGATGTCGGATTAAAGCCGTTTGTCATTATGGAAACTTAACCTGACGGCAGCTGGAAGTTTGATGCACATCTTACAAGTCAACAATAAACAGCCTTAACATCTGATACTGAGTATATATCTGGCTTCTCTCATTTCATTAAATTCAAAGAAAAGAGGGAGAAAAAAGACGAAGAAAAAAGAGATAAAATAAATGTATGTCACTCAGGATTTACCTGTGATTTCCCATATTTGTCTATTTTAGTCTTTATTTTTAACGTGATCTAAAAAGATGGGGTACATTATTGCAAGGAGGATGAGGAGACACCGGGAGAGTATACAGTATATCACTAAAGGCTATTTGGCGATGACAAACCAGGAGTGCAGGTGGATCACAAGCATGATGAATGGATAAGCCAGCGGGTGTGAAACTGTCTCTTATTTTTTTTACTCCTATTAATGACAAAGGAACAGATTATATCTGTCCCTGGAGCTGGCCCACACGGTGATGCGCCCCGCTGTCCGTTCTCCTGCTGAAGGGACAGCGGCTCTGACCGTCTCTGCTGCTGGGTCTTTCCAGCACACTGTTTCTACGGTGGCGGGGATCATTCAGACCAATCAGACACTGCGCCTCAGCCGCAGCGCATTTAAAGGCGAGGAGAGGCGTTCATTTGATTGGTGAAGACAGCGATCGGCTGTGTCAAACCCACTCATGCCTTTTCTCCGCCTCTCTGACATTTGCGCTGAGGGGCAGAGAAGGAGGCGTGGAGGCGCTGCCCTGCGCTGCTCTGCGCCTTGAGTGCGTCTCTCTTGGCACTGCAGGAAACTTGCCAAGTGCGCTGGCCACACCCTGTCCGCACAGTGAAGGCCAGCGCAGGGCAGGTGCGCCTGCGCTTGCGCCTGGTCTACGAAATTAGAGCCCTAAGTGTGAATCCTGACGGCCTCTGAGACGTTGGTGCAATGCAGTGTCACATTTCTCATGATGCACGTGTGTGCTCCATGGCTGTGTCTGAAATGGCATACTTGCGTACTACATTCTACAAACTCATGTGTATATACTGTATACTACATACTATAAGTATGATTAGGGTGCCAACCGTTCACACTGTGGTATACTACTAAGTTTCCCATGATACATTTCAAACCTCCGACGACAAAAATCAGAAGCACACCAGGCTATCCAATATCTCTGTTGATTCACCACATCTGAAAGTTCAGAGAGCATTTTAGGCGAAAAAGTCACCACGTAGAATACCAAAATGTGGTCATTTGAGCCATAAAACGCACGGATACAAATTTCATTTCAGCATTTTGGACATTTTGTATTGCGCGCCATTATGCTATCGAGGAAACTTCCGGTCGGCTCCAAAACAAGAGCCATTTAGTAAAAGCGTTAAAGAACTAAAAGGAGATAATAAAAGATGCTTTTACTTTGAAAACGGGAAGTTTGCTAGTGGACGATTTTTAGCTGAATGCCAATCGGTCATAATGCATGTCGCAATGCATTATGGGGCTTGCAATGCATTATGGGGCGTTTGAGTGTGACTAGTATGCCCACCTCGCATACTTACATTTTTTCCGATATAGTATACATCCAGGTATTTCTCGCACACTCAATCTTTTCATACTATCTAATGTGAACACACTACATACTCATTTTGGCGTCACACTTAGTATGAGTAGGATGTTAGTATGACATTTTGGACACAGCCCATGTCTTCTCTGGTTTCGGTGTCTGTATGCAGCTGCGTTACAAAAAAAAAAAAAAAAGAGTGCAGCAACTTACACATTGTTGTTGTTAGCTAACAGGGCACTGAGGGTTTTAACAGACAATAGTTGATTAGTTGGTTCATCATCCAGCTCTAGGTGTGAGTTAAAGTGCTCCTATTTTTTCATCTTAATTTCGGCTCTTATTTTCAGTTTTAATGAATGTTGACTGTGAAAATCAACCCACAGGATAATTTTGACTTTTAAATCTCTTACCTGTGTTGAAGGAATGAATGAATGATTGTTTTCAAGAGTATTGTTTTATTTGGAAATATACAAGCAAATATTGAAAAGTTGCTTAAAATGCAACTTGACTCCATGTGTAAGGGTTGGCATAATAAAAATAAAGCATTTTCTAGTGAGGATAAGCTGTATCTAATTTTTACTTTTTATATCTGTAATTACATGTGAGAATTAGCTGTCAAGTGTGCCAACTAAACATAAATAGAGAAGAGCTTAGTGATAACACAAGACACATACATACAAAAGCAGTTTTAACATGTAAAGGTGAAATGCAAGGGGAAAAATCAGGCCTTGCTATGGTCAATTTAGGAACCGATTAGTAAAAGATAATACAGTTGAAGTGAGGGCAACAAGAAAAAGAAAGTAATAAATAAATAAAAAAAATAGTCCATAAAATATTTTGGAAATTGTACTGACAACTGACATTAGAATGAATTAATTTTAATTTATTTCAAACACGCACAAAACTAACAAATCTAGAGAAATACCATTCACATGCAAAGAAAAAAAGAAAGTTATTGTACACGTTAGACTAGGAGCAGTTAAAGGGAAATAGTTTTTCAATCATCATTGTTGGTCATGGGCTGTAAAAAAGGTTCTGCTTTAACATCTATGCAAATATATTATACATATGTACACTACAAAAAGCATAATCAATTTATATTATTTTATTTTATGTTAGATTAGGGTAGGTTAGATTAGATTTTATTGTCCCCAAGAGGAAATTCATTTTCACAGTACTGTATATTCACACAACAGCATCAACACCGCAACAAATCGCTCCACAGACCACAGGTTAACAAACACACACTCAGCACAGCCTGTTGCTTAAAGCAGCAATGGCTGCAGGATCAGGCTTTTCCCTGTAGTGTCCTGTACCTACGCCCTGAGGGCAGAGGGTGAGGGGCTGGTTCAGTGGGTGTGTAACGTCCTGATGCGTGTGATGGCCCTGTTGTTTAGTGCGAACAGACTGGCTGTGGGGAGGCCGATGATTCTGGAGGTGGTGTTGGTGATGCTGTGAGTTTGACCCGGTTGGTGACAGTTAACAGGCTGGAAAAGCAGGAGGAGCAGAACATGAGGACGGGCTGGATGATGCTTTAGTAGTGAACTAAAAGAAGACGTGTGTAACATAAAGTCCTTTAAGTTTACTTTGTCGGCTCCTTTTGAAGATGGCGGTGGTGTGCTGGTTGAAACTGAGTTCATTGTCCAGTGTTGTGCCAAGGTAATTAAAACTGTCCATTATGTCAACAGTTTGGTTATTGATTGTGATGAATAGAGTGGTTTTCTGTGAGCAGGACATGAATGACTTGAACCATCTGAATACTGGAGCTATGTGGTGAAGGGTGAACAGCTGGTGCTGTCATGTAAGAATAGCATATAAATGACATATATATGCATAAAAATCTGTATAAGCACTGATATGCTTATACGCATGTACACCTCAAAATATATAATGTTGAAATAGTTTTATGGGTGTTGTTCTGGTAGGTTTTCACCCAGTTATAAAAATAATAGATAAGCAGATAAACGTTCAGATATATTCCTGCTCATAAAGTTCTCTTGCTAAAAAAAAAGAAAAAAAGGTTTTGCCTTTTTCTTTAAAGGTGTAGTCAGCGATGTGGGAGAAAACGAGTGGAGATGTTGTTGATAAACGAATTTAGACCCGCCTCTCCCTTCATACCTCACCCCCGGCTCCACCCCAGAAAGCTGATGGACGTGCATCGTCATGGAAACGGCCGTAGAAACTGCGTAGCTGGCCAACATAGCTAAGGTAACCCCGACTAGTCAGACAACTCGACTGTCATTATTGATAACATCACAACAACAGTACATTCTGTCAGATTAGACAATAAGATGAATGCCCGACGGCTGTTACTGTTATGTGAAGCACCACAAAGCTAATGTTGCTAACCTATCCAGCAGAAAGACAACGACATCTACAATATATGTTCTAACACCCACTGGTAATTGTAAAGTAACAATACAATATTTATTTATTCATATGATTTTCTTAAATTTCCTTTTTTTTGATTGAAATCAAGGGGTATACAGACATAGAAAGGCCAATAACAGAATATATTACAACCAAAAGTAATGGATGACTCCTGACAAGGTAGCCAAGACTTAAAGGTGCTATAAGGAGAATCTATTACCGGCGACATTAAGACTCTGCTACCCATGAGCACGCGCGGTGACTGTGGTAATGCTGCGTTCCAGTAACCTCGGAACTGGGAGTGACATCATCTCTGACTTACCGGCGTTCCAGTTGAAGTCTGAAAAAAACATGCCGATCTACCAGGCTATTGTTAGCTGTTGTTAGCACGCCCTGTGTTGTTGTATGAAGAATGTGATTATCACTATGGCAGCTTTTTTGTAAATATAAGTCTAACAATACTTTGTATACAGCTGATCTAGAGCGACACACCCCAGTCAGAAGTGCAAATAAATGGATTATTACAGGAGCTAAATAACTGTTCACACTGGGGGCATCCATCTTCCATTGTCGACTCGGGGGTGGTGAGGTTACATTGAGTTGCAAGTAGTAAATTCCGACTTCAGGGAACGTTCCAGTTGCAGTTTCCTACTTGGAACTCGGAAATTCCTACTTCTGACTACAACTGGAACGCACCACCAGACGTGACAATTTTTGGAAAACTTAGTATCGTAGTTTTGTAGCCGGCTATATATGTCTACTTACAGCCCGGTGTTCTAAGACGTGTCTGAATAATATAAGTTTGCTCTAGTTTTAATTGTCTTGTTCCTGAAGTTGAGTATCCAGACCAGTCCAGCCCTGTCCGACCCGACTGCGTAGCTAAGGAATGGCATTTATAGATAACCTATTTTGATGCTATAAAACTCATGGAGCATGTATAGGACACTTAAACTCAATGCTAAGGTTAGTTCTTACTTATATATGTATTTATTATGATGTGTGCTGACTTGGTTAGATCCCCCTTGTGAATGAGATCCTGATCCTGATCGGACTTCTCTGGTTAAATAAAAGGCTGAATAAAAACTAAAATAAATGTTAACCACTAATGATGTTCAAACTCTGTAGTTTTCAGAGTACCTCTGATCCACTTCTATTCTCATCTCTTGGAGCTCCTGTCACTGTAAGGCCCCCTCCCCACTGAAGGCCCAGTACAGTGACATGTTTTTAACGACTCTGCATTCTTTCCACAGCCTGTTGTTGAATTCCGTTTTCATCTGGGAACATCTTGAAATTTGAGTCTCTGGTTTTCTTGTTTTGGAACTGGAGCACAGTTTAGCCTCTCCAACATGTGAACCCAGGGGATGATGGTGACACTGTTTGTTTTGGACGAGGTCAAGACTTTAACTTCTGATGCAGCAGTGTTAGGTTTTCATGGATGGAAGTATTTCTTAACATTTATACTTAACAGAGACAAATATGGTAGGGATGCACTTGTGGTCTGGGCACCCATGAGTTCATCACTACCATAAATTCTTATTTTCAGTAAGAATATCTATGATTATACTTCTATAAAATGATCACCACAACCATTCAGACATGAGGACCCTCCTGAAAACCAGATGTAGCATCTCAAGAGGCTAACCTCTAATAAATCAGACGACAGGTCTATGGTTCATGGATCTGTCCCTAACTTTAGTTCTTACTTTAGTCCACTTGTCTCCTCTTACCTCCCTTCCTTCACCCTCACACCAACACAGCATGGTGTGGATTTGCTGTTCATCATGAGACTGGGATCCACATTCAAGATTTCCTGCTGCTTAACAGAAGGTTTTTTCTTGAGCCATGATGGAGGGATTCATGATTGGCTATATGGATTCATGTTGGTGTTGGATGGATATATTTGTATATATATGTATATGTGTATTTTATATATGTATATATGTATCTATGCATATATGTGTCTCCATAAAATGAAGAGCTTTATGCTCTATTGTAAAGTGCCTTGAGATAACACTTGTTATGAATTGGCGCTTTACAAATAAAGATTGATTGAGATTGATTAAGTGGTCAGCCATCTCATGCAGTTGCTGGTTCTACTCTTGTGCATAGAAGTATTTAATCACGAGGAGAAGATCTGTTGGATGTCAGAGTAAACCTGTGGAGCTGTAGCTGTGGTCGAACCCTGGCGTGAATGCCAGGCTCCCATTTTACATTAAGTCTGGAGGAACATTTGCAGAGGCAACATAATGGCTCAGAAAATGACATAAAATAGTGCTTTTCTCCACTCGAAATGGTTCAAATCCACCAAATAATAGACTGTATTGAAAAATGTCTCGTAGTAAAGGTGAGTCTGCATGTTATCTGTACATCCACAGGCACACTGACTCAGGACTCTCTCCTCTTTTATACTGCTGGAAGCTCTTTGCCTGCACATATAATGTTGTTTTTTGGCTCTGAATGTGTGAGTCCTCTTGTGAAGAAGCAAACCCTTAGTCAAGCTGGGGAGTGAAGGAGATAAAACAGACTCTACGTGGTGCAAACAGAGGATGGACAGAATCCTGACTGTGGAGCATAAAGCAGACAGGAGAAACTTTTAGGACACACTGAATTAAAGAAGCTGATCATCAGACTGCACGTGTTAAAGCAGAAGAGAGAAGGGTTTAGGTTTACACCATCATCAAGTAATCCTTATGGAGCAGAGTCTACAGCGGTAAATGGACCTGAGCTTCTAAAGTGCTTCTCTATACTGTTAAAAAAGGCTAGTTGTTTTAACTTAAAAAAGTTAGTGTCAGGGCTGCCTTAAAATTTTAAGTTTTCTGAATTTAGAAATTTAAGTTCAGTTGAATTAAGAACGGTTCAGATCAAATGAACTTCTTAAGTTCAATAAACTTGCCGTTAAGTCAGCTCTACTTAAATTGTTTAGTTTAACTTCTAAAAGCAATCCAATTCCAATAGTATTTATATTTTTATGCCAACACAGTAATTAAACTTCTTTAAACTACAGTTTTAAAGGTGAAACAACTTGATCTGAAGTTCAGCTCTCTGATGATTTTGAGCTAAATTGACTTATTGCATTTGGATTTAACTTCATATTTCTCTTTAACTTTAACTCATTCTGTTCTGCGTTGACACAAGTTTATAAAATAAATTTAATATTTACTTTAAGGAAAACAATCTTAAAGCAGAAAAAAGGTCTAGTGTTTAAAGGGTATTATTGCAAACAAACCAAAACAACTTCTGTTCTTCATGCTTTAATGACACAATTTTGATCACATGTTCAATGTGGAGAGCAAAACAGCTCTGAACAGATTCAAGATACATTTGACACAAAAGAGGGAATAATGCATCCTCATCCACAAATGTTCTTTAACTTTTACTAAAATTCGTCTGGCTTGCATGACGGCTTGTTTGGTGGAAAACGAGCTTATAGCTCACATCTTTGACTGTTTTATTTCTTTTTTCACATTTGTGGATGAGGATCAGTGAGCTGAACTTCAGATCAAGTTGTTTTACCTTTAAAACTGTAGTTTAAAGAAGTTTAATTACTGTGTTGGCATAAAAAATACTATTGGAATTGGATTGCTTTTAGAAGTTTGTTAAACTAAACAATTCAAGTAGAGCTGACTTAATAAAAGTTTATTGAACTTAAGAAGTTCGCTTGATCTGAACCCTTTCTTAATTCAACTGAACTTAAATTTCTTAATTCACAAAACTTAAAATTTTAAGGCAGCCCTGACACTTTTTTAAGTTAAAACAACGAGCCTTTTTTACAGTGTAAGTTTTGATCACTTGAAGCAGCTTTATACTTAACCATTCACGCTCCAGTTTCTGTTTGTTCCTCAACTATTCAACTATTTATTTCATGTTCATCTTACACACCACTGATGGAGCAGTTGGTGGGCAATAAGTAAAATAACCGCGAGTAATTCTTGGGGGAGGGGGGTTTAAAGTAAATACAAAAAGTCTCACTTTTTAGATATATGCCTGATCGAAACTTGGACAGGCCTGGATACTCAACTTCAGGAACAAGACAATTAAAACTAGAGCAAATTTATATTATTCAGACACGTCTTAGAGCACCGGGCTGTAAGTAGCCATATATAGCCAGCTACAAAACTACAATGCTAAGTTTTCCAAAAATTGTTTGTTGTCACACATCAAAAACTACCGCTATGTTACTAAAAGAGTCATTACCTCGTCACTTTGCATCCTGTAAGTTGTTGAAAAAAGAAGTTGTAAAGCAATGCAGAGTTCTGAGGAAGGTCCAAGCTGCATTCATTAGCATCACAACAAACACACGCTTTGGCTTGGGTCACGTCTTTACGACAGTCGCCGCGCGTGCTCATGGGTAGCAGAGTCTTTATGTCGCTGGAAATAGATTCTCTTCATAGCACCTTTAAATAAATGCTCAATTTTTGCTGTGTTGTTTTGATACATTCTCAAATGTCTTATAACCACTTTCTTTTAAAATAAATAAAACTGGAATAAATGTAAAATATATAAATGTTTATAGAGAATTCTAATACAGTGTAATATTTGTGTGATATATGAGAGGATGAGGATATCAGCATCAGGCAGAGAGGAGAGAAAAACTCTGGACAATTCACAGATTCATTACAAATTAAGATGAAAAGATGAGCTCCATACAGTGCAAATCTCATTTTAGCTTAAAAATAAACACCCTATTAGTTGCGTGCTGTGTTAATATGAGGCATGTCGGCAGGCTTCGAACACAGGAGTTGAAATTTTGTGATAAACAACTTATCAGCCGTTCTGTGTTTTAATACTCTTACTTCGTCCAATCACCTCCGCTGTGTCCGCCTGCCTCTGTGTGAACACGCTCTGCAGCAGAAAGAGTTTGGACCATACCACTGTGAGGGGAGGGGGGTGATATCTGAAACAGTTATAACTGTCTGACAATGTGTTTTTAAGTAGCGTTACTTGAATTGTGGGGGGGGGGGGGGGGGGGCAGACGCCGATGTCGCTGTCTGTCTGCTGGATAGGTTAGCAACATTAGCTTTGTGGTGCTTCACATAACAGTAACAGCCGTCTGGCATTCATCTTATTGTCTAATCTGACAGAATGTACTGTTGTTGTGATGTTATCAGTAATGACTGTCGAGTTGTCTGAGGAGTCGGGGTTACCTTAGCTACGCTGGTCAGCTACGCAGTTTCTATGGCCGTTTCCATGGCGATGCACGTCCATCAGCTTTCGAGGGTGGAGCCAGGGGTGAGGTATGAAGGGAGAGGCGGGTCTAAATTTGTTTATCAACAACCTCTCCACTTGTTATGTTGCGTTATGTTATGTTAACGTTACTCACCGTCTTCACAGCAGATTATCTCAGGACTTTTAAACATGGACTGATTCAAGAACGGGTGTAGTCTACAGACTTTAGTCCTTTCTTAATACTGCTCACCACTTTTCTGCATCACTTCTCCAGGTGTTGCATTGTAATGAGTTACCATGCTATCTGGTGTCCTTTGTGGTTCCACGTTGGCACCTCCTAGTGTCAATATTCCCAGGTGTGTCACACTGATACTTACATATTTATCTATATCATCATTTGTAAGACCTCCTCTATTAAACCACGACTTGATTTGGTGATAGCTTAACCTGCTTAATACCTACCAACAATGCAGTTTGCAACTCACTCATAGCAATGGTGCAATGAAATTATCCTTTTTTCAACAGGGAAACTGAGCTGAAGGTGCGAAAACACACAATAGATATGTTTTCAACAGCAACTTGGATTATAATGACCTATGTTTTCTGTTATGGAGAATCATTAATTATCACAAATGCTTATAACTACAACATATACATGCTATGTTGCATTATAAACATGCTCATAATATGTTTATAAAGCTAAGGGGCTCTGTCTGATCGTGCATGTGGTCGGTATTCAGAAGGTCACCCTGCAATATGTATATGTAAATGCATGAGACACAGGAGGTGCGCACACATACAAAGGTAGAGAAGCTCACTCGCAGTGCTCCTGTCTCCTGCTTAGTCTGCATTCGACCTTCTCTCCAGTATCAGAATCAAAATGAAAAAAAGGTAAAAATAGAAAATATGATTAAATAAAGAAAATGCAAAACAAATATAATTGAAGAACTCTTATGCTATGGCCACACCTGACGTGAATTGGCTAATTTAAACGTGCGTAGTGCCTGTGATGCACCGCGGGTAATGCCCCGAGGCTGGATGCTGGACCATTTCAACAAGCTGAGGTGCGACGCGCATCACTGCGCAAGCGGAGTAGAGAGCTGGAGCCAGTCGGACTCAATGATGACCCGTGCAGGCAAATCCAGCTGGAAACAAATATTTACAGAACTTACCTTCAAAACCTGTCTCCTCAGAGACTTTCACCCAAGCCTGCTCCTTTTTGTTCTGGTCTCTGTAGAGTGCGCACGTCGAATAGTATAGCTCCGGATGATGACAAACAGTGCAGATCAACCTCTCCTCCATCTTTCAGCGGGGTTTGAGCCGGAGCAGGTGGCCGGAGTGTCACATGTCATCAAATCAATGACGTCGGGGGGTATGTCATTGCTGATTGGCTGCCGTGGCACAGCGTCACACGAATCTGCGCCTAAAGTTCAATATTTTCAACTTGAGCGTAGAGGCGTTTGATGCGCCGGACGCTCCATATGCGCCACCCAGGGCAAATCTGCGTCCAAATGCGTCTTTGCATTGACCTTGTATGTAATTTCAACACGCGTCTTTGCTAATTTGCGTTCAGTGTGACCGTAGCATTAACAAATGCAATGTATGTATAAATGTACTTCAGGAATATAAACAAGCATCCAGGAATATTTACAACTGCATTATGCTTTTGTTACTACCTCTGGAGATGGAGCAAATGCAGCATCAACTTTTACCCGTTCTACCTCCAGGATGTTCACAGTGGAGGTGAAACCTCACAGAGAGGTAAAATAATCTGCCTTGAAACGGCAGTATGAATAGGGCTAAAACAAATGGAGTGTGATCTGAGGTGTTAAACTGCTTTGAGTAGCCATAGAGACGAGAAAAGGTACTGATTAGATTCATCTTGTCTTAGGAATACAAAAGTTTTATTGTTCTTCTATTGAGACAAAAGGTATGGTTACCTTGACATGTTTAGACGTTACTCTGCCGACAGCTGTGACGTGTCTTTATCAGCTGTTATTTCCGGAAGCAGCCAGCAAAAAAAAAAAAAAAGGAAAAGGCAAACCAGGAAAATTTAAAATCAGTAATATCAGACCATTGCAAACACGAAAACCAAGTAATGGACTGGGAAAAATGAACAATAATCGGATCAGAAAACAAAACATACAAGAGGTGGATCAAAGAATCAATAGAGATCAGAAAACGGGGCACAGACACCATCAACAGGGATGAAGGAGCTTTTCTGCTCTCACACACCTGGGATTCACTTCTCCAGAGACCACCAGGCAATGGGGGATGTAGCCGGCGGGACAGATCACGTGATCAACCTGTCCCGCCGGCTGCTTCCGGAAATAACAGCTGATAAAGACACGTCACAGCTGTCAGGATGACAGTTTCTGAAGAAGACGACAGAGTAACGTGGAAACATGTCAAGGTAACAACACCTTTTGTTTTAATAGAAGAACAATAAAACATTTGACTAGAAAAGAGCTAAATAAGCTCAAGTACTGTTATAAAGAGGGGCCTCCATTTCTACATAGTTTCAAGAGCACAGAGTGATTACAATGTTCACGTCTACAACGTCTAACTTTTCCTGCTTGTCTTAGTGTTATTTCAGTACACGGCACAGTGTACTTGCTCTCCTGACAAGAGCTGACTGATTAAAGGTCTTAATTTTATTTTGCTGCATCCAAAATGAAGATGTGCAAAGGTAAGAAATGTTTGATGGTTATCCTACTGACCAGCCTCAGGGATGTCAATAAAGAGTTTTATTCTGGCTCAGTTTCTCCTCAACAACGAACCTACAGAGTGCTTTAGAGCAAACCTGTTACTGAAGCAATTACTGAAGATAAACTTTAACTCTGCTTCTGTTTCTGCATCATAGTTTGTGCTGTTTTTATTTTAAAATGTGTTTGGATTGAACTTTAAAGATTTTCAATATGCCTCAGTTAAGAGTAACAACCATAAATCAGCAGAGCTAACACTAAGAGACAAGTTGTATCAAGTTACCCTCCTGACACAAACAGTCTCACAAACAGAGAGAGAGGAGGAGGAGGAGGAGGACGAGGGAGAGCCAGATGGACATTTGGAGTCAGACACAGAGAGACTGCAGCAGACTGAGCAGATGGCACGAGGAAACAGCTACTTGAGTGGAATCTTCTGGAATCACATTCTGACACAGTGGCAGCTGCTTCCTTGGCCCCCCAGCTTGCAGCAGAAAAATTAGCCTAAAAACCAGGATGATGTGACCTAAAAGTGGAGTAAATGTGCCAAAAGGTGACTGAAACCCAACACATGAACAGACCGAGAGTCAAAACATGGTCTGGGTCTGAAAACACACACAGACACACAGCAGGGGGAGAACAGGTGATCGCTACCAGAGGTGTGGACTCCAGTCATGTGACTTAGACTCCAGTCACAATTTTGAGGACTTTGGACTTGACAATATCATCAAAGACTTGCAACTCGACTTGGAGTTAGACCTTAAAGGATAAGTTTGATTTCTACAGCTTTCACATTGTTTATAGAATGAATTAGAACAATATACTCACCCAGAAGGCTTTCCTGATCCAAACAGTGCTTCAGGAGATATTTAGATCCAAAATCGAGCAGCAGACATCCGTATAATGGTAGCACACAGGGCATGTATAGCGAGGTCAGCACAGTCACGAAAACATGGGTGGAGCGACCCCAGACTGTTGTGGAGGAGTAGCGTGAGCGGACCATGATGAAATATTGGTGAAACTAATGAGTTTTTGGACGATTAATGCAGTTTTAGGAGCGGCTCAATAGATGCCCCGTGTGCTACCATTATACGGATGTCCGCCGCTCGGTTTTGGATCTAAATATCTCCTGAAGCACTGTTTGGATCAGGAAAGCCTTCTGGGTGAGTATATTGTTCTACTTCATTCTATAAACAATGTGAAAGCTGTAGAAACCAAACTTATCCTTTAATGACTCTGGACTTGACTCTGACTTTAGTCTGATGACTGTTGAATAAAATGTGCTCCCATTCAAAGTATTCCACTAAGTGACTGATTTTTGTGGATTACACAGTTACTTCCCTGAGCGCAAGACTGCAGGAGTGTGGGAACAACCCAGAGATGCTGAACCATGCTACCGAGGATAATTTCATTTGCATTCACAAACTACGATGTCAGAAACAAAAAACGAATGCTGTTTGCAAAAAACCCGTGGCGTGAGAATAACAGACGGAGAGGCAACCTGTTCGGCACCTGAAGCTGCACAAAGAAAGGTAAGTTGGTCTGGTACCTGTTGTGAGATCCTTTTGGGTAACTTTAGCTTAGCATCCATTATATGCAACAACGGTATATGTTCACTCGTAAACTCGCCGTTGCTAAAAACTGAGACTGATGCTAGCTGAAAATAATTGTAAAGATAAGGCCCAGGGTGACCAAGTGTCCTGTTTTCCCATGACATGTCCTGACTGTCCTGGTCAGGACAGTGACTTTCTCCCACCTCTGATAGCTACGACAAGAAAGTGGAAACATAGCGTGGTGCAGGGTCTTATTTATGATAATTGATCATTGGCGTGCCTCCACACTGTCGGCATATTTTCCAGTTGTGCATTCATCAATTTGTCCGTCTGTGTCAAATCTTACGAGCCCAACTTCTGTATATGTTTCTTCATATTCATTCATTCTTGTCTAAACATGTTAAAATCAGAATATGAGGCTTAGTAACCAACACAGCTTTTCTCCTTCCTCCAAAGTTCTCAGGAACATAAACAGCAAAGTGAAGCTGGACTCAAAAACTTCACACTTTGTTAAAACTGAATGATGTTTTCTCAAAAGCCAAACTGATTTTCTCATTGCCAGAAACTGTTCCTTTATAAAAAAAAAAGGAAAGAAAACTGCTGGCATGGGCCGACAGCACAGAAAAACTGGAGGCAGTCGTCTCCCACTCTTTTTTGCATTTTTGGCATCTAAAGTAATCTGCCTTTTCTGTGTTTGTCTGCACCTCGGGGTGAATGATCTCTGTGTTCTGCACTCACCCTGATGAACCAAATCCAGCCCTGACGACACATCCATTTATTTTTTGAAATAACTGTTTCCACCCAGCTGATCTCACCCGTACAATCCACCGGCAGAATAAAGGTTCAGTTTAACACCAGGGCAGTAAATCATCCTGCAAACTGACCAGCGAGAGCGCCAACAGGAGCAGAATTTCATTGGTTCATCTGTGTGGTAAACAAAAAGGAGCCTGCAGTAGGACTCATTCATCAGCATTACACACTCATATAGACGTGTGAGTGAGTGTGTAATGCTGTTTAAGTGGCCTCGTCTTCATCACACAGCTCTTTATTCTCCCATTTATACGTGCCAACAAGGTTGAAGGTAGCAGCCAGGCGGATGCTATCAATTAATGAGATGTCAACAAGGAAGTGTGCATTATTCATGTGAGCACTCACCGTGATGAAACCCTCAGCTCATTGGAAACACGACGGAGAGAGTTTTCTTTATACTCCTTTGATTTGCAGCTTTAGCATCAGACACACTGAACACAAACAGATGATTTTTTGATGACTGTCTGTTGATCATTTTTGGATGTATAAACTGAGCCTGTCATGCCTTTATAAAGGCTGGGTTCAAACTCCATCAGTGGAGAGCGTATCATCTCTGTGCATGCATTAAAGGGCTGTGTCCACACGAGCAATTAGGTCCTTCCCCTCTCATCGCCAAGGAGGGTTGAAATCCTAATAACCATCTTCAGAGCCCTTTGGCAGGGCTGACAGCCCTTCATTTTGAATTCTGAAGCTTTAATGTTGCAAAGTACAAAAATGCATTTAAGTTTGCCTCAATACAGAAAACTGGCATTGGTCACCACATTTCAAATATCTCTCAGTGTGAAAACTAACATTAACAGTAAAGAAAATGAACCATCAGTGTCTGCTGAGGGCAGGTGTAAGGTAAGAAATCATCAGGATGCAAGAGAAGACACAATCTTGACTCATCCATGCTCTGCCTGTGGTTTGTCGGTCGGCCTGTTTCCACATCTTGTGCCTTGAAACACCCCTGTCGCGTGCTGGTAGCATAGCACAGCCTTGGAAATACACATCGAGGCTTAAACAGCTTCAACTTGTTCCAAAACAGAAGTTCAGACTTTCAGACTAATTTCAAAATACAGCACTGTTAATACTGATGTAGACTGCAGACCCATATAAAGGTAATCCACCTTTTTATTACATGCTGGTCTTCCTCTTAGCTCTTGAGCTTACAAGTCCCCCATGAAGTTGTAGTTCTCTTATGCTACGGCCACACCGGACGCGAATTTGCGTCGACGCGCATCGAGATTACATACAAAGTCAATGCAAACACGCGTCTTGACTCAAATTCGCCCCGGGCGGCGCGTTGGAGGCGTTTGGCGCGGCGCGTCTGGAGCGTTGGACGCGTTTGGCGCGGGGCGTTTGGAAGCGTCGAGGCGTTTTGACGCCCAAACACCTCGACGCTTGAGTTGAAAATATTGAACTTTCGACACAAGTTCACGGCAGCCAATCAGCGATGACATTCGCCCCCGACGTCATTGATTTGATGACGTGTGATGCTCCGCGGCCCCCTGCTCTCACTCAAGCCCCTCTCAAAGATGGAGGAGAGGTTTATCGGCACTGTTTGCTATCATTCGGAGCTATACTATTCGGCGTGTGTACTCTACAGAGACCGGAACAAAGAGGAGCAGACTTGGGTGAAAGTCGCTGAGGAGACAGGTTTTATTTAATAATGTGTGACGCCCCGGCCTCCTGCTCCTGCTTAAACCCCTCTCAAAGATGGAGGAGAGGTTTATCTGCGCTGTTTGTCATCATCCGGAGCTAAACTACTCGGCGTGTGTTCTCTATAGAGACTGGAACAAAAGGAGCAGGCTTGGGTGAAAGTCTCTGAGGAGACAGGTTTTGAAGGTAAGTTCTGTAAATATTCGTTTCCAGCTGGATTTGTCTGCACGGGTCATCACTGAGTCCGACCGGCTCCGGCTCTCTACTGCGCATGCGCCAGGACGCGCGTCGTCCCACAGCTTGTCAAAATGTCCAGCGTCCAGCTTCGGGCGTTAAGCGCGGCGCGTTACAGGCTTTACGCGCGTTAAAATTAAAAAATTCGTGGCTACAGCCTTGTGGTCTCTTTTTCAAGCATATATCCCACAGATGTAAGGCAGGGGAGGATCTACTATGTGGAAATTTTGGATATAGTCCTGAATTAAAAAATCAATCAATCTATATTTGTAAGGCGCCAATTCATAACAAGTGTTATCTCCAGACACTTTACAATAGAGCATAAAGCTCTTCATTTGATAGATACACACTACAGCGTAACCGCCATATACTTTGGGGGGGACGTGTCCCCCAATATTGGAAAAATACCAATCTGTCCCCCCCAATAACAAGCCTATTATATCTTAATATGTTACATATGATATGCCCTCCTTTTATGAATCCTGGCTGTAGAGGATCCGTCAATTGTTATTTCTGATTTATTTTAAATTTAAGAAAAACAAGAGAAACAAAACTGTGTGACCCCCCCTCCCTGTATAGGCCTACTTGGTTGAGTCCCTTCAGCCGGCTCGCGGCTTTGTTTGAAAAACCGCTCAGTCCGCCTGTCACTGTTGGTCATTCAGGGTTAGGAACAGATGGAGGTTGGGACAAAAAGAAGGAAGCAGGACCAACAGGCGGATATTCGCCTTTTCAGACGGTAAGCCACTAGACACGCAAAAAGTAGTGTCATGGTAAAAAAAGACCGCTCCAATGTTGTAATAAATGTGAAGAAATATCGCTTATCACTGCGTTCATCATCTGACAGACAGTTGGAGCCACAGACTGAGGAGTTCCCGCACTTCCCACTCCGTTGATAAGCCTCTGTTTATTCATAAATGGCCTGTAAAACCCCAAACCTGTTGACTCCTGGTCTGGCTCCGCTTATGTCGGTTTGTTTTTGTAGTCAAGTTAACTGCGATCTGGTTTTGAGACAGTTTGTTTTATTTTGAAAGTCACAGGGCCTTTTTAGGAAGTTTCCGTGCACAACTTCCGGTCCTGCTCGATCTGCCCTCCGCTGAATTACATGCATGAAAACTTCAGCATCGCAGCGCCGGCAAAAAAGGATGGTTGTGAACCAGCCCGACCGCGCCGGAGCGGATCCAGTGTAATATCACAAATTGAATTAAATGGAAAACCGGAGGCTTATTTGTGGTGGGGGAAACTTTTAAAAGGGGTCCATTTGAACTGTTTCATCAGCGCGTGCTGTTCTTTTTATCGCCCCCCACCCCCTCTCCGTGTCGTGTGGGTGTGTGTGAGGGTGTGTGCGTGTGTGTTTGCGCGTGTGCGTGTGTGTTCGAGAGAAAGATATTGACTGATGGTTTTATACTTCACTTGGCACTTAAACAGGCTTGGTAAGGTTAAAGCAAATAGCACTAGCAGCAATAATATCAGAATATTCAATGCATCAATTTAAAATGATCATTTTGCTCAGTCATTGTTTTTTTAGTCCAATGATTTTTTTAGTAAAATGATACCTGCTCTGAAGATGAACAGGTGAAGCACTGTAATATGAGTCTCTGAACAGTGTAAAACATTATTTGGGTCATTCCTCCAAAAGAGTGCAATTTGCTTGTTGTAGCTCAACTAACTTAATTTTTCATTCCATTTCAATTTAGAATTTAGTAATATACACATTTACTCATTCAAAATGAGTACTGGTCAATCTCAGGCTACTTTATTTAATTTATTGCAACTTTTAAAAGTTTATTATCATTGCAATTTTTTCTCTGCTGTTACCAAAACTCAAATGCCATTTTAAAACCATGTTTAAAAGAATATCAATCACATACGATGTTTTCCCTTAAAAAAGAGTTAATTTAGAAGAAATGGTTGGTTACATGATGAAAATACTAATATTTATGACAAAAGATGATTATTTTTACCAGAGTTGTATTTTTCTGCGAATGCAAATCAAAACTTTTCCTTTATAGGACATAAAAAATAAATTTAATCCAAAGATTGAGCATGTAGTTCATTAAGCAATCAGACAGCTGTTGGAACCAATATAAATGTAAAAATACGGTTTATTTTCTTTATTTTTTAAAGTGACAATTAAATAATCAGAAAAAAAAACATTTGGTAACAAGAATGAAAATGGGTAACAGGAATGAGTATGTGAGTGCATTACGTGAGTCAAAACTGATCTCAGATGACAGCAAATTTTAGTTAGATATTTCATTTAAAATCTATGCAGTCATGTAGACCAGTTACTATTCATCCATTCATTATATTATTTACATTTATTCATTCATTGTATTCTTTTAATCAATACAAAAGGGCATCAGAGGGAACTAGCCTACTCATTGCTGTTACTGCCAACACATTTATCAAATTTTTTCTAAAATAGATTACTTATTACTTGTTTTATACACCGTTCTATGTTGTTTTGATCTGTTAGGGAGCAGCCACAAGACCAGCCACACACATCCAGAGAAGAGCCCCCCTTGTGTATTTGAATTGAGTGGACAATATTAGGAGCACTTTTATATAATAGAGAAAATGAAGTATTATCAATCTGTATCAACTTCAACAAAAAATGAAAATGCAGGAGCTTTGTAAAATATGAATTTATAGCAGAGTTGTTGTATTGGATTTTAATAGATTGCACAGGCCAATGAATTGTAAGTCTGTAATGTTATGTTAACTATTACCTGACAAAGTGGTTAAGTTCAAATTAAAGAAGTGAAACGTTTTTTTTCTATGTTTAATAAATTCTAAAAAAGTACATGTCATTATTAGAGGTCAATGTTTTTCAATATCAAGCAGTTTCGATATGAAACGTAACTATTGTGATAGACTTTTCAACCATATCACTCAGGCCGGACTCAGGCATCACTTGTTTATGTGTTTTGTTGCCTGGTAGTCAATTAACACCAAGATTTAACATTTAATTTTTATTTAATCTATGATTTCGTTCACATAAAACTTTCCAGTGTAAATGTGCAGGAATTTATTTTGAAACAAATCAACAAAATGTTAATTCACTTTGACTTACTTAAAAGTCCATAGTACATCTTATTGTTTCAATCACAATATTTAAACCAACACACTTTAGGTATGAAAGTTTTCCTCATTGGTCCTATTTGCTGCTATGTCAGAGAAATTTCAGACTGTTCTTGAAATGTTAATTCAAATGGCCAATGTATTCCTCAAAACTATGTTCTAGATGAGCAAATCTTTATCAATATATGGAAATTTTAAATTGTGGGAAATGCACTTGAAAAAATAATATCTGGGGAAGGACTCACATTTGGACCCCCCCAATATCTATACCATGGTTACGCCCTTGGATACACATATATGCATAGATACTTATAAACAGTCCTGCTCAGTATTATTGTCACCCCTTCTTCAGAAATAAATTGAAATGTACCAAATTTATGTCATCAGGATCTTTTAATTGAAGGTCCAAAATGCCTTAACAAAAAAAAACAAACATTTTTACAAGTTACATATTGTAATTTTAAAGAGGGAACTGAAAAAAGCATGTGCAGCAATAATGGCACCCCTCTTCAGTATTTTGTTGCACACCCTTTGGCACTGATGACAGCCTCCATATGTTTCTTGTAGCCATCTATAAGCTTCTTGCTCTTCTCACCTTGCATTTTTCCTATTCTTCCAATGCAAATTGTTTAGGCTCTTGAACATTTGCAGGTTTCTTTTCCCCAATGGCAGATTTCAGCCATACCAAAGATTTTCAATCGGATTGAGATCAGGACTCATTGCAGGCCATTTTAAAACAGGCCATTTTTTTCCTTTTCAACCATTCCTGCGTGCTTTTGGATGTGTGCTGTGGGTCTTTGTCTTGCTGGAGGGCCCACGATCTTCAACTCAAACCAAGTTTTCTTACACTGGGTCGGACATTTGGCTCTAAATGATTCCTGTGATACAGTCAAGGCCTCCAGTACCCGATGCAGCAAAGCAGCCCCAAATCATTATGGGACCTCCACCATGGTTAATTGTTGGTAGGGTGGTCTTTTCCTCGTAGGCTTCAAGTAGTTGCAATTAAAACTGCCTATTCTAAATATGACTGCATGATCATAGTACCTAATGAAGTAAAATTTACAAACCTTAATATGTGAACATTACTTCTGCCAAGTTTGAGTCTGATAAAGTGATGCAGAGCAAAGTTAGAGAGGTTTGTAAAGAAACTGTACTGTCACATTGTGTGCTTAGACTTCATGGGTGCCAATAATGATGAGTAGGACTGTACATATAAAAATACACATATACATATATATACAAATATATCCATCCAGCACCAACATGAATCCATATAGCCAATCATGAATCCCTCCATCATGGCTCAAGAAAAAACCTTCTGTTAAGCAGCAGGAAATCTTGAATGTGGATCCCAGTCTCATGATGAACAGCAAATCCACATGATGAATAAGGTTGAAGTCTCCCTACTTTTTATATGCAGTATCCCATCTAATCCAAAGTTGATGCTTTTTATTAAAAAATCCTGCTCGGGTATGGTTACCCATGCCATCACCTATGTGGGGCCGTACGAGACTTAATTCATTCTCGTCCTTTCACATGCATATATTTTCTCTCAAGCTCACACACATTCTCCTTTCGCCCACATATATTTTCACACTTGCACGAACACACATTCTCCTTTCACATTCATACATTCTCCTAACTAAATAGACATATATATATATGTACAAAGAAAATATATGCATGAAAGAGGACAATGTATGTGTGTAAGAGAGAATAGTGGAAAAGGAAATCCATCGTTTTTTTGTGCTGTGATTGGCTGAAAAGCTAAAGTGGGCGGGTCACGTTACCATGGAAGGTGGAGAGGAGTCCTGAGCGTTTCAGCAAGCCATTGGGGTTTAAAGAAACATTTTGTCATCCCCAGAAACGGTCACATGCTTCTCGTCCTTGCTTGAGCGGCAGGCCACAGATTTATCTGCACCAAACTTTACTCACAGCCGGTGGAAAGTGAGATGAGACAACTTTTCAGACCTGCAAACTTCCAAGTCGCATTAGCAGGACAAGCAGCACTTGGGTAAAGTTAGAAAGATATTCACAGATTCTGACTTTGCGGGTCAATAACTCATGAATTAAACAACATACTTACAAACCAGACCCTTCTTTCTAATAACTGTCACGAAGACTGTGAGCTACAAATAATCTCCGACCGAGCCGTCATCCGAGCCACACAATTTCAATTGGTCTCAATACGCTGCAGATAATGGCTCGACGGCTTAGGGACCGTCTGCAAATTACCATATCAGAAGAAAGGTGTGAAAGAAAATTCATTAACTTCTCCAAACTGAGAAATAAAGTCTTCAAAATCACAACATACATAAAGGACCACATGCAATTCATACTACAGGTCATATTTTCCAAGAGTTATGAATAAAAATATTTTACAGGGCGTGCTCACTGAAAATACAGCAAATGCCGTCAGAGTTATGACACCTACCAACAAAATGAGAACAAAACATGAAAGGTGATCTCCTTAGATTTGAACTAAAGCTGTTACTTTAACAAAAACATTTTGATTTGATTTATTGAAAAGTGTGGATTAATGTCTAAGGACAATAATAGCTGTAGAAATTTAACTGTTGTTTACTGTAGTGACACCAAACTTGGCCTGATGATCAAAAACATATCTTATACTTTATACTACAGCTGGAGGGATTTTTTTGTATTGATGTTTATTCACAAATGTGTAATGATGACGAAAACTTTAATAACTTAAGTTTTGTTGGTTGAATGGTCACCAAAGTCGCCCTGATGATCGAGTATCCCCTTCACTCTGTACTACAGCTCTGACTTTGGAGAAATAAGTCCCCTTCCATGGTAACTGTTACCTGAACGTGACCCGCCCACTTGAGCTTTTCAGCCAATCACAGCGCAAAAGAAATGATGGACTTCCTTTTCCACTATTCTCTCTCATACATACATACATTATTCTCTTACATGCAGATATTTTCTTTGTACATATACATATATGTCCATTTATTTAGGAGAATGTATAAATGTGAAAGTAGAATGTGTGTGTGTGTGAAATAATTTTAATATCTTCTGAATTGGGTTTATAGTGATATTTTATATTGATGGTTTGAGGGCACAACAAGTCCAAATGAGCAACTGCTCTATTGGAACAAGCCCAAAAAACTGCAACCAACAACTCCCAATATACACATGCAAGTTAGATTAAAACAAAGCCAAAAGTTGCTTATAATAAGCAGACCTGGCAACTCTGGCATCGAGTTTTCTCGTCTGTCTTTTAGTGGTGCAGCTCCTGTCTGAGTCTGTCTGAGTGAGGCAGGACAGATAACAGCTGACAGACATTAGCGCAAAGTAACGCGCCACAATTCACTGTCGCTAACGGCGGTGTAACATTTTGAATAGTAACTAATTGGATTACCCATTACTGGGAAAAAGTAGTGGTGTTGGTAACGCTGTTATTTGTAACACTGTTAGTCCCAACACTGCATCTCTATTAGTTTTACAGGTGACCTTCAGCTGAAAAAAAGTTGGTGTGTGATGCTAATTTCTGCACCAGCCAACAGAAGAATGTCAACCCTGCACCCCAATATTAAAGGTGTAGTCAGGGATGTGGGAGAAAACGAGTGAAGAAGTTGTTAATAACGAATTTAGACCCGCCTCTCCCTTCATACCTCACCTCTGAAAGCTGATGGATGTGCATCGTCATGGAAACGGCCGTAGAAACTGCGTAGCTGGTAGGGATGGAAATCTCCATCCCCAGGACGATACGATATGCATCTCGATATGTAGGCTACGGTACAATACACTAACCATTCACATGAAGCATCTACCAATTCAGGATGATACGATTTATCTTCCTACCACGATGCAATCAGGATGCAATCAGGATGCAAATCTGTGCAAATTCAAATGTCTATTTTTGGGCATTTTGTGCCTTCATTGATAGGAGAGAGACAGTGGATAGGCTTGTGAAAGGGTGAGAGAGAGTAGGGGAAGACGCTCTGCAAACTGGTCACAGGCGGGATTCTAACCTGGACCGGCAGAAGCAAGTACATGGGGTGCTAACCACTACGCCAAACCAGCACCCTGCAAATCTGTGCAAATTCAACTCAACTTTATTGTTCCTTCAAGACCACTTCAGACCACTTACAGTAGGCTACTTAAGCAGTCAGGAGGTGTGTTTGTCAACATAAAAAAGTAGGCCTATTTCACAAACAGGGACATAGGCCTAACAGTAGTGGAGCTCAGCCTTCAAAGCTGTCATTAACAATTTAGACGAAGCATATAAACAGCACTTTGAAAAAAACAACACTTTCAGCACACTAAAAATAATAATTTTAAATTAAAAAATATATATATATAATAACATGACATCGGATTTTACCGATGCAAAGCTTTTACAAGGCGATGCACTGTGGTTTCAGCCCAGTTTCTAATCCGATGCAGACCACTCCAACCGATGCAATCTACCATAGACCCTCGCAACGATGCACTGATTGCGCATCGGATAAAATGCCCATCCCTAGTAGCTGGCCAACGTAGCTAAGGTAACCCCGACTCATCAGACAACTTGACTGCCATTATTGATAACATCACAACAACAGAACATTCTGGCAGATCAGACAATAAGATGAATGCCCGACGGCTGTTACTGTTATGTGAAGCACCACAAAGCTAATGTTGCTAACCTATCCAGCAGAAAGACGCTGAAATCAGTGTCCGTTTTCAGGTCTTTAAATTCGCGGAGTTCCCTCCACCGTCGGAAAGCAACACCAATGTTGACCCGGGTCTTCACTCTTTCATGGTCATAGCCCTTCTTTTTCACTTTTCACTCCTCTGACCTTTTTCTTTTGGCCTGTTTTTTTCATCCATTGCTACTGCACATGTTGTATCTCTCTCTTACGCTAACTGCGCACGCTATGCAACCTACTACTCCCCCTCCCCCCTCTGTCTGATCTGTGCATGAGTATGATCGCCCCCTGGATGTGGGGGGGTGTACCCTGTTTTGGTGACTCAGCCCGAGCCACAGTATTTACCTGCTGAAATTCAGAGCCAAGGCTGTGTATTGAAACCAGACTTTTTTTTCAACATGCTGTGATTTTGAAAAATAGTGCACTAGATTAGAAGATCAGGAGATCACTGACTACACCTTTAAATACTGACGTAAAATTAGTCAGAAAAACATTTCTGTAGCTCTTGTTAAATACTTGTGTTAAATCACTGAGTGTGTCCATTTTTCTATAAATTTTCTGAGGAATCTTTTTTTTTTTTTAACCATTTACATGTTTGATATGTTCATTTGAGTTGTTGAGTTGTTGACTTCTCTTTCTCTTTACAGCTGATATACTGAATCCACCTCTTTATGATCTAATACTGTGCATCATATTAAGCCATGTTGACATTCAATGAGACAGCTGTTCTCTCCAACTTTTTCTTAGCTGTGTCTCACCTCTAACAGAGATGTGTTGGGTGTTTCAGTCGCGGTGATGTTCGCTGGTTTCAGACATCGTTAACAATGTGTCTTTGTGGGCAGGAATGCAGCCCTTTCACAGCCGATGTGAACGAGATAAGCTGCTCACACACACATAAACACGAGTGTGTGGCCTCTTATGTGAGCGTCCCACTCCAACATTTCTCGGGGTGATTCGCTTTGACACTTGAGAAGAAAGGAGAGAGTCAGAGGAGAGGGTTTGTGCTCCACAATAGTGGCTGTGTGCAGAGAGGCTGCTGCCTGGAGGCTGTTAGAAATCACTCTGACTTCCAGGGAGACACTGCTTTTTAAAGCAAACCGGCGTCTAATTGGAAACATCACCGGGGTCAATATCATATCGAGGATCTGCCAAAGAAAACGCTGTGTTCACTTCCTCAAAGCTCAGACGGGTGGAGCTTACTGTCCTGCTCCACTGTGGCAGCAGAGATGTGAGGAAGACGACACAGGGCCGACTGTTGTGGTTTTAGATTGATAGAGAACAGAGAGGGAAGGAGACAATGTGGAGCAGAAACAGAGTCCAGTCCAAAACACACACTCACTGATCACTGTGCTTATGACACACGGGGCTGTTTTCATTTAGTCTTACAACCTTTATACACTTAGGAGCGTGAACAAAACAACACAAAAATGTTAATTCTTCAGAGGAGATGTGTTGTTATAATTAAAGGTGCTATGAGGAGAATCTATTACCGGCGACATTAAGACTCTGCTACCCATGAGCACGCGCGGCGACTGTTGTAATGCTGCGTTCCAGTAACCTTGGAACTGGGAGTGACATCATCTCTGACTTATCGGCGTTCCAGTTGAAGTCGGAAAAAAACATGCCGATCTACCAGGCTATTGTTAGCTGTTGTTAGCTCGTTTTTCATCTTGCAGTTTCCTACTCGGAACCCGGAAATTCCTACTTCTGACTACAACTGGTTAGCTCCAAAAGACGTGACCCAAGCCGAAGCGTGTGTTTGTTGTGATGATAATGAATGCAGCTCAGACCTTCCTCAGAACTCTGCATTGCTTTACAACTTCTTTTTTCAACAACTTACAGGATGCAAAGCCACGAGGTAATGTATCTCTTTCTAGTTATGTAGCGGTAGTTTTTGATGTGTGACAACAAGCATTTTTGGGAAACTTAGTATCGTAGTTTTATAGCCGGCTATATATCTCTACTTACAGCCCAGTACTCTAATAATATAAATTTGCTCTAGTTTTAATTGTCTTGTTCCTGAAGTTGAGTTTCCAGGCCAGTTCAGCCCTGTCCGACCCGACCGGAAGGCTAAGGACTAGCATTTATAGATAACCTATTTAGATACTATTAAACTCATCTTAAAGTAGTATTAAATTAGTATTTCCATCAGGCATATATCTAAAAGGGAGACTTTTTAGTAATTACTTAAAAACTCCTCAAAGTGCTTTTAACATTAATTTTATCATTTAGTTCCTTTTACTACAATCATCAGTGTCAATGAGTTCATTCATGTTAAGTCAGACATTAAGGCAGACATCATTTCCACTCTTAAAGGGATACGGCAACTTTTTTTCTTTTTGTGTCCTCACTCTTGAGTCCATGACAAGCAGATAGACTTCATTCTTTAACTGTGTGTTGAGGAAAAAGGTGGAGACAAGCAGAACTCACCCACTACTATACAGCTTAGCTCAAACACAGGGAGTCAATGGGTATTGTTAGCCAGCCTTTGCCAACAGTCATCAGATAAACTCTTCAGCAACTCATAACTTCAAGGGCTATCAAGGACATTTCTGTCCTTTCATTTTGGCCATGACTTTGTGTTAATTCATAGGGAGTGTTCTTTTGTAGAAAGATGGGTTTTTTTCATGAAAATGTTAGATTCAAGTTTCAAGTTTTTTTCAGATGTCAAAGATTAGCTGGGGGCAAATTTATGACCAATGATGATCCAAAAAGTCCAAAAACTCCTTTAAAAGCATTACAGATTGATATTTTTTTGCTTACATCTTTAGCTCAACTTCAGCCTAATCAGAAAGACCAGATACTTCATTATTTCAATTATTTTAACCCTTTAAATGCCAAATGCCAAAAAGCACCCACAAATGAGTTATTAAGTCTCAGTCTCTGCACTTCAGTGTTGAGCTCTCCATCCCTCCTCCTTATTTCTGTGCCTTCTGTGTTCAGCTGATTCTGAGTGCTGATTGTGGTTTATATAATAGTTGTGACGTGCAGGATAAATGTCCATAATGATAAATCCAATGCTGATTTTTAAAATTGAGAAAGTTCTCATGATAAACAGGAAAATTACCATTTCTTCACCATTTGCTGACAATGCAAAAAAAAAAAAAAAACAACAACAATGCAAAATCAATTTTATGACTAATCGTATGAATATTTTAGCCTGATCTTTTGGAAAAAAGATCCTCCAGCATTTATTAATTGGAAAATATATATTTTGTTGTAATAAAAACAGTGAAACCTTTAATCACATTGGCATTTAAAGAGTTGAAATAAAATAAAATGTTTAATTATAAGTATTTTTGATTAAAAGGACTGTGAGGAGTTTCTATGTAATTACAAAAAAGTCTCACTTATGCCTGATGGAAATACACACTTTAAGATGAGTTTTATAGCATCACAATAGGTTATCTATAAATGCTATTACTTAGCCTTCGCGGTCGGGTCGGACAGGGCTGGACTGGCCTGGATACTCAACTTCAGGAACAAGACAATTAAAACTAGGGGTGCAACGGTTCAGTTAGCCCACGGTTCGGTTTGTATCTCGGTTTTGGGATCACGGTTTCGGTGCGGTTTCGGTTCGTATTTTGCATTTAAAAAAACAAGAATTTTGACTTTCCAAAAGACTCCCTTTATTTTGCTTTTAAGAAAACTATATTATGACAATGCCCCTTGGTCTTAACTATTATTTGGCTTAAATAAAGTATTATGACATTTATATAAGACACTTCATATGTAAACATTTTAAACGTTTAGAGTGCCTCTTAGCTCCCTGGCTCGTGTAGTGACTGACTACTGAAATACAATTTACTATTATAGCATTTTTTTTTGTCCTAAAATAACGAGTTTTAGTCGTTTTTCCAGCTACAAGCTTTATTAAACAATGGATAAAAGGAGTGATGAGAAAAAGTGAGAGAGCGCTGGGGCGATCGACTGACGTCTCCATTACACGCACAATAAACAATAAACGTGAATGAATCATATGTTTTTATGATATCTGATAAACTTAGTTTATTAACACTGTGCCTACTTTTTGAATGGATTAATCAGACTAAAATAAGTTTACAGGACGTGGAGACACTGATGACACCGCTGTCTATCTCATCCGGGCGTATTTGCGCGCTGCTGTATGTTCCTATGAGACAGCGTCAGTCAGTGAACAGTCTGCTCCTGTCTGATCTGCTCTCAGACAAACTAAGAAACATCAGAACAGATGACAAAAATATGCTTTTGCCTTTTTTGTTCACCTGTTCGGCACTATGGCTCTGAGATATTTTTTCTCTCCAGCAGCGACCTGCCATCAGCAGGGTCGGCAGGAGAGATCCCGGTGCGGGAGAGAGCGTCTGTCTTCAGGTTCATAAGAAATAAAATATAGTCATAATTATTTTAATAAGAGCTCAGTCAAGGTGAGCTGCTGTAACATCAGGTTCTACGTTATGGGAACAAACTTCTCCAGCACTGTGAAGCTCACTTTTGCTCTGTGTTTGTTGTCTCTCAGCACACCGTGCTATGCTGTTGTCATTACTTTTAAACTGAGCATGCGCGTCACTTCTGCAGTCTGAGATGTTTTCTCTCCCTCGTCTTTATAATCCATAAGGAAACCGAAATGTCCCCACACCGCAGACTGAACGAAGCCAGAGCTTCTTCAAACTCCGGTCTCTCCACCTCTCCGCTCGCCATAACTTTTATTTGAGTTTTTCTCCTTCTTCGTCTCAGTTTTGTAAGGCCGAGCAGAGCCGAGCTCCAGAGTGAGAGACGCCGCCCACTTAGCCATGTGCACGGCTCCTATTACACAGTAGCGATTGGATATTTACTAGCGGGACGGGGTTTTGTACCGAGCTGTGCGAGGAGGGGAAGAGGGGTTGTCTGCACAGCCGGAGAACAGGCGCTGGCTAGAGAAATCCGTCTCACAGCTGTTAGAAATGAATTGATTGCAAAACCGAAAAAGCGCGCTTCATAAAGGCGAATTGAGCCGTGCAGGGCGAACCGTTCAGTTTTAAACCGTAAACCGTTGCACCCCTAATTAAAACTAGAGAAAATTTATATTATTCAGACACGTCTTAGAGCACCGGGCTGTAAGTAGCCATATATAGCCGGCTACAAAACTACCATACTAAGTTTTCCAAAAATTGCTTGTTGTCGCACATCAAAAACTACCGCTACGTAACTAGAAAGAGATACATTGCCTCGTTGCTTTGCATCCTGTAAGTTGTTGAAAAAAGAAGTTGTAAAGCAATGCAGAGTTCTGAGGAAGGTCTGAGCTGCATTCATTAGCATCACAACAAACACACGCTTTGGCTTGGGTCACGTCTTTTGGTGCATTCCAGTTGTAGTCAGAAGTAGGAATTCCCGAGTTCCGAGTAGGAAACTGCAACTGGAACGACCCCCGAAGTCTGAATTTCCTACTGTGAACTCGGTGAAACCTCACCACCCCCGAGTTGACAATGGAAGATGGATGCCCCCAGTGTGAACAGTTATTTAGCTCCTGTAATAATCCATTTATTTGCACTTCTGACTGGGGTGTGTGGCTCTAGATCAGCTGTATACATAGTATTGTTAGACTTATATTTACAAAAATGCTGCCATAGTGATAATCACATTCTTCATGTGATATTTGTGAACAACAACGCAGGGCGTGCTAACAACAGCTAACAATAGCCTGGTAGATCGGCATGTTTTTTTCAGACTTCAACTGGAATGCCGATAAGTCAGAGATGATGTCACTCCCAGTTCCGAGGTTACTGGAACGCAGCATTACGACAGCTCATGGGTAGCAGAGTCTTCATGTCGTTGGTAATAGTTTCTCCTCATAGCACCTTTCACTTGAGAAGCTGAGAATATTAAACCAGATTATTTCAAACCTCGGGGAGTTCTGGTTATTTTTAGCCAGATGAAGATGAAATTATCTGCTCAGGTGGAGTTCCTGTGTTTGGGTCCCTCTGCAGAGCCGTAAATATTTGTTAGTCCACATGTCTGATAACCCACTGATGTGACTGACACTCGACCTTGAGGTGTGTGTGTGTGTGTGTGTGTGTGTGTGAGTGAGTGAGTGAGTGACAGCTGACAGGCCTGCAGGCAGTCGAACAGCAGACTCCCCGCAGCACCGACATCCTCCAGCCAGCAGGTCCTGACAGCCCACCAGTGAGGGTCCCGGCTCTCGGCATGTGTGTGATTGTGGCTTTAATTGCTCTTCATTTGTCAGTCCTCATCTCTCTGTGACTGCAGGGCTCGGGGAAGCCAGAGGTCAGAGTACAGAGAACGTGTGAGGCCTCACAAACAGACCTGCAGATCAGAGATGAAGAGCGGTTCACTGGGTCAAAAATCATGTTTCCATTTCAAAAGAAGGAGCTATTGAACTCGTGTGATGCTGGAAAAACACGACACTGTACGGCGTCTGATTTAACACAACACACTGGGTTTGTGTTTAAAAGTCTGTGAAGTTTGCTCTCTTTGCCCTTCTCTCCATTCATCATTGACTTTTTGAGCTATCCCAGCTGACATTTGGCAAAGTGGCACTTTTAACTGATCACCAGCCAATCACAGAGCCACACATAGATACAGACAACTTTTGAGAGTTCATGTTCAGTTTGGAAGAAGGCACAAGTCCAGATTAGATCAGTTAGACAACCATTTATTGGCAAAAAAATAATAAAATACTCAGCTGCTGAGGGCTCAGTTCTGCACCTCACCAGGGATGTACAGACAAAGAGTCTTGAACACAAGCATACACAAGATCTTATACACATCAGGATTTGGGAAGTACCAACTTATCACATGTTAAGATCATGTCTGGTTTCATCAGCTATGTCTGTCAATAAAGATAAACATAATGGCTAGATAAAGGTCAGACTTAAAGCTATGGTCTATGATTTGGAAGCTTGCCCTTCCCTCTACATCTTAATAACACCGTTAATAAGGCCGTTATGGTCCTATATAAAAGACCAATATAAAGACCAAAAAGAATGAAAAAAATCCATTCAGTATATCCGCTGCAAAGCAGCATAATAGTTGACCAATCCGAACCGCGGGGAACGGCGGTTCGGATTGGTCCGTGAGTCCATCCAATCCCCTGTCTCCCCTGCTCCGCACCGTCCCGCCTCCTCCCCACTACCTCCCTCATGTACCGGTGAGCAGCTAGCTGCACAGCTACTGAAGCGTCATGGAGCCGGAGAAGACCAGCACCGAAACCGGGAGGCTGCTTCTGTTACCCTCCACATCGAAGGGAAGGAAACGTAAAAGTTTCGAGGAAAAGGCTGAAGTAAGGAAGAAATATATACATATATATATATATATATATATGTATTAGGGCTGGGACGATTCACTTTTCTCCCGATTCGATTTTTTACGATTTTTTAGGTGCCGATACGATTTAAATTGCGATTCTACGATATTGCCGATTTTTGCAATCTTTAGTTAGCTTTTTTAAAACCAGTGAAAAAGATGAACAATGATGATGCCTACAGACTATATCAGGAAAAATACACATCACATGTGAGTCTGTTTTTAGGATTTATTCAGCAATATATTTTAACCAGCTGGTTATGCTCCCTCTCTTCAAAAGCCTGGATTGCATATAAAAAGTGGCTTATTATCCCTTCAGGCAACAGAGTTTTTTCAAGAAATATTCAATTTTGCTATCAAGATTTAAAAAGGCTATAGTTTCAAAGTGGTTAGTTTTCCCAGCCATCGTCATCGCTGTAATTTACGGGCCGAGCATGAACGCCTCTGCTGCCTGCACTGTTTACCCCCGGCTTCTCCCTCGTCTGACCAGAGCTCCGCGGTCTCATTCTCCGCTAACACCGTCACTTTTCACGGTGTTTTGAGCTTCCCTGCATCCCAGACCATGTAGGCCTACCCTCTTCGGCAGTCGCCGGCCAAGGAGAGGAAAAGCTCTCGGTATGAGCTGCTCCGGGACTGTAATGGCGCGCGGAGCCGCTCCCGCTGCGCGCATTCGCTGCCAGTTTGGTTCTCACTGGACGACTGACCGTCATCCTCAGAGAGTAAATATTCTTCAGATTCAGAGTCAGACAGTACTTGACAAAGTACTCTCGGCATCGTGAGTACTTTACTAAGTCTATCTATCTAATCTATCACTCTGTGTCTCTCTCTCTCTGCTCCGCTCCACAGCCTCTGCAGCCACACTCGCGTCCCTCGGTCCGGTGTGTGTGTTTTAAAATAAATATAGCTACGCCAAAACTTTGAATAGAAACCAGTCATCTGTCCACTATCTGCTGGTGAAAAGAAGTAAATCTATTCAGCACTATTTTAACAGCTATGGCCTGTTTTATCCAGCAATGTCGCTTGCCTCAATTTGGCGACTTTAGCGCCTATAGAGTGTGTGTGTGCGTGTGTGTGCGTGTGTGTGTGTGTGGGGGGGGGGGATATCGATTTTTGAATAAAAATATCGATTTTAAAATTGGCAGACAAAAAATCGCGATACTTAAGTGTATCGATTTTTTCTCCCACTCCTAATATGTATATATATATATATATATATATATACATATATATGTATATATGTATATATATACATAAATATTTTATGGGGTAGCAGATTCTTCATGTATGTAAATATTTAAAAAAAAAAAATAATGAAACTGGCTTGGACAAAAATGATGGTACCCCTACAAAGGATTGAAAATGGTGTGACCATAGGGACATGTTAAACTAAGGTGTGCCCTTTAATTATCATCACAGGTGTCTCCAAGCTTGTAATCAGTCAGTCTGCCTATTTAAAGGCTGAAAAGTGGTCACTGTGCTGTTTGGTATCATGGTGTGTACCACACTGAACATGGACCACAGAAAGCTAAGGAGAGAGCTGTCTCAGGAGATTAGAAATAAAATAATAGACAATCATGTTAAAGGTAAAGGCTATAAGACCATCTCCAAGCAGCTTGATGTTCCTGTGACTACAGCTGCACAGATTATTCAGAAGTTTAAGGTCCACAGGACTGTAGCCAACCTCCCTGGACGTGGCTGCAGGAGGAAAACTGATGACAAACTGAAGAGACGGAGAATACGAATGGAAACCAAAGAGCCCAGAACAACTTCAAAGAGATTAGAGGAGAACTCCAAGGTCAAGGTACATCAGAGTCAGATCACACCATCATCACTGTTTGAGCCAAAGTGGACTGAATGGAGGACATCACTGTTGAAAGGAAATCATTAAAAAGTGAGACTTGAATTTGCCAAAATGCATATTGACAAGCCACAAAGCTTCTGGGAGAATGTCCTTTGGACAGATGAGACAAAACTGGAGCTTTTTGGTAAGTCACATCAGCTCTATGTTCACAGACACAAAAATGAAGCATACAAAGAAAAGAGCACTGTACCTACTGTGAAACATGGAGGAGGCTCAGTTATGTTCTGGGGCTGCTTTGCTGCATCTGACACAGGGTGTCTTGAATCTGTGCAGGTACAATGAAATCTCAAGACTATCAAGACATTCTGGAGTGAAATGTGCTGCCCAGTGTCAGAAAGCTTGGTCTCAGTCACAGGTCATGGGTCCTCCAACAGGATAATGAGCCAAAACACACAGCTAAAAACACCCAAGAATGACTCAGAACAAAACACTGGACTATTCTGAAGTGGACTTCCATGATCCCTGATCTAAATCCTGTTGAACATTTGTGGAAGGAGCTGAAACATGCAGTCTGGAGAAGACAGCCTTCAAACCTGAGACAGCTGGAGCAGTTTGCTCATGAGGAGTGGGCCACAATACCTGTGGACAGGTGCAGAAGTCTCACTGAGAGCTACAGAAATCACCTGATTACAGAGACTGACCAAGAGGTTGTGCAACAACACATTAAGTTAAGGGTACCATCATTTCTGTCCAGGCCAGTTTCATTAGTTTGTTTTTTAAAATAATTCTCTTGGACTACAATTCAAAAGTAAAGTCTGATTTTCATTAGTTGATTTTCAGTAATTTTTTATTTATTATTACTTTTGACAGTTTCAGCTTATTTCAGTGACCATGTGGGTTTTTCTCTCTTTAATGGAAGGGTACCAACAATTTTCTCCATGTCTGTAATAGAAACAAAGATGTTTGGAATCACAAACTTGTTTCTGATTGTCACTTTTTCTGTGAGAACTTTATGAAAAGTCATTTTCCCACTCACAGTTTAAAAGTGAAGGAAAAATTCACATCATAGTCATTTCATTTCATTTCCTGGAAAATCATATTTCTAAATTTCTGGGCCCTTTTTTGTAAATTGAAGTGTCTGATATTTTCCTCTCACAGTAATTGTGGCGGCGCTCAGATCTGTTATTTTCTTCTTAAGCTGCAGAGTGAAGGACCTTCAGCTGGGAAGAGGCCAAGAAGAAGACCAGTTTTTCTCCTAAAGTTTTTATCCACAGCATCCTTTCTTTGAGTCCCTGTGAGAAAAAACACCCAAAGAGGACACAGGTGCATGTGGGACAATCGGAAATAAGAATAAAGGCATTAAAAGGCTTTGGGCTCTGAGAACAGATCAGGATGACTCTCCAAAAAAGGCGGGACATGCACAGCTCCAGGTGGACCACTCTGAGCGTTTGAAGACCAACGCTCAGCTGCTTTCTCTACATGAGAAGCAACAGGACCACACTGCCAACTTTGAGCTCCTAATTTAAAAGCGCCTCAGGCCACTGCTGGCTTTGAGAAAGCTGCAGTTTACCGTAACGTCTATACCATCCCTGTCACCATCTCTGTGGTGGTGGGTGCCGTCTGAGTGCCAGGACTGTGACACCAACAGAGTGAGGACAGCTGTACACTGTGTGGGTACTGAGTTAAGTCCGTTTTTGTTGTGGTCCTGAAAGAAACTGCTCCATCGGATGGTACAAAGGAGTGAACTACAGATCCAATGTTTCACTCCCTGCCAACTTCCAGCCTGTTAACTCCCAACATAATCCCGCCTACAACTGCATCTTCCTAACATTGCAGAGCAGATGCACCTGCCTGATTCACTGTCTGAAATCAAACAGATCCATCTTGCCAAGCTTCAGTCTCCTACGACTTCACAACCAAGAGCTGGATAGTCCAATCAGGAAGTGACTGCATCCTTCAAAACAATAGCAGCCTCTGAAGCAGTGTCCGTGGACAGAGCAATATACAGAGTTTTATAAGTGATTTACTCTTTTTCAACTTTGAAGTTGCTATCAGAGAATCAATTTCCAGCGACATAAAGACTCTGCTACCCATGAGCACGCGCGGCAACTGTCGTAAAGACGTGATCCAAGCCAAGGCGTGTGTTTGTTGTGATGCTAATGAATGCAGCTCAGACCTTCCTCAGAACTCTGCATTGCTGTACAACTTTTTTTTTCAACAACTTAAAGGGCAACTTCGGTATTTTTCAACCTGGGTCCTATTGCCCCAAGTGTATGTGTGTATACGATTGACGGGTACAACTCGTTTTAAAATTGGCTCAGTATCAAGGGAGCGGATGCAGCCGCCAGCCGCGAAGCTAGATAGGGGGGCAACTGCATCCCGTATAAGTTTGAGCATTAAAAGTGTTTATTTCGCCACAGACCGGTTGCGATCGCCGGTGCTAGCTCTCTAATTAGCATTGTAAGCATTGTGTTTTCCTTCACGTCCTCTGGCCTGTGTGAAGTCATCTCCTGTGAGCTTGTTGCCGGAAGAAAACAGCCATGCAGCTCCGGCTCATAGTGGAGCTGCTTATCCCGGAGGACAGTTGAAAGTTTTACTGCATCGGTGTCATGGCTGAATATTTACCAGATTTCGAGAGTGAAGACGGGCCTTTTCATTACGACGGCCACCCGTATTTATTTGAGCCAGAGTATACGGACGAGGAGCTGCTACAAACTCAAGAGCTAACGAGGATAGCAAGAGAGGGCCAACGAGCAGACGAGGTTGAAGCAGCGGCGGCACGAACGCGAATTTCTGAGGACTGGTGGTGCTCCTGTGGTTGCTGTGACTCTATGCCCACAGAGGAAGAATGTCTGTGTTGCAACGAGTGGGACCTGTTGCCCAATATTCGTGGTCTCGATGTGTCGTGGGATGATACAGAAAGTACTCGACGCTGTGTAACTACATTAGAGGATCTCCCCCCTCTGATCAACAGGGCAGTGCTGGATACCTTTTTTCATGTACCCAAAATAAATTGGAGGAGGCGACCAAAACCACGGGGACCAAATGGTCAACTATCCATAAAGTCAGTATAACTAATATGTCTTTATGCATACAATACGTGTAAGTATTGTATGTATTGTGTAAGTGTTTATTTCGCCACAGACCGGTTGCGATCGCCGGTGCTAGCTCTCTAATTAGCATTGTAACACGGTAGGCCACAAGTCTGTACTGGCTGGATGAGAGGAAAAAGTGTAGAGGATATAGGGCAACAGTAAATGTGTGTGTCAGAGACAAATCAAGAGCGTTCGTGCCGCCGCTGCTTCACCCTCGACTGCTCGTTGGCCCTCTGTTGCTATCCTCGTTAGCTCTTGAGCTCCTGTCCCCTGATGACGGGGCATTCAGGGGACAGGTGAGTCTCGATGAGGCTGCTCTCTGCTCTGACATGTTTCCATGACACCAGTCCTCCGAAATTCGCGTTCGTGCCGCTGCTGCTTCACCCTCGTCTGCTCGTTGGCCCTCTCTTGCTATCCTCGTTAGCTCTTGAGTTTGTAGCAGCTCCTCGTCCGTATACTCTGGCTCAAATAAATACGGGTGGCCGTCGTAATGAAAAGGCCCGTCTTCGCTCTCGAAATCTGGTAAATATTCAGCCATGACACCGATGCAGTAAAACTTTCAACTGTCCTCCGGGATAAGCAGCTCCACTCTGAGCGGCGCGCTGCATGGCTCTGTTTTCTTCCGGCAACAAGCTCACAGGAGATGACGTCACACAGGTCAGAGGACGTGAAGGAAAACACAATGCTTACAATGCTAATTAGAGAGCTAGCACCGGCGATCGCAACCGGTCTGTGGCGAAATAAACACTTTTAATGCTCAAACTTATACGGGATGCAGTTGCCCTCTATCTAGCTTCGCGGCTGGCGGCTGCATCCGCTCCCTTGATACTGAGCCAATTTTAAAACGAGTTGTACCCGTCAATCGTATACACACATACACTTGGGGCAATAGGACCCAGGTTGAAAAATACCGAAGTTGCCCTTTAAGGGCCGTTTACATGACGCCGAAAACGCTCAAATCCGACAAGATTTCATTGCATTTTGGCTTTGCGTTTAGATGGAGCCCGTTTTCAAAAGTTTGCGTTTTCACTGAAAACGCAAACTTTTGAAAAGGGGCTCCAGGGTGGAAAGATTTGATTCCGCTCTCTATCCAGCTCCGTGTAAACCCGTATCAGAGCGTTTCAGGGTGAAACGCTGACATCACCGTGCTTACCGTACTCTGTTTGTTATCCAGAAACAACTATCCAGACAGATTTGTTGTCCGAATTGATTTGTTGTCCAGAAAAGAAACTCCTGCTTCTCTGTGCGTCTCTTCGCCATTGTTGTTTGTGAAAGGTTTTCTTCGTCGTTTGTGTGTTGTAGCAACGCTGCCTCTCCGCAGAACTACACTGCCATCTACTGAACCGGCATGCACACTACAGCGGATTTACAGGGGACTAACTAACTAACTTGTCTCTGAGCGTTATCTAAATGCAGAAGAATTTGAAAACGCAAAGGAAGAATCTTTGCGTCTTCAAGTCAGGAATTTCCATGTAAACGGCCCCTTACAGGATGCAAAGCCACGAGGTAATGTATCTCTTTCTAGTTACGTAGCGGTAGTTTTTGATGTGTGACAAGCAATTTTTGGAAAACTTAGTATTGTAGTTTTGTAGCTGGCTATATATGGCTACTTACAGCCCGGTGCTCTAAGACGTGTCTGAATAATATAAATTTGCTCTAGTTTTAATTGTCTTGTTCCTGAAGTTGAGTATCCAGGCCAGTCCAGCCCTGTCTGACCCGACCGTGAAGCTAAGAAATAGCATTTATAGATAACCTATTTTGATGATATAAAACTCATCTTAAAGTGTGTATTTCCATCAGGCATATGTCTAAAAGGGAGACTTTTTTGTAATTACTTAGAAACTCCTCATCTTTAAAATGAAAAAGTAGACAGGACACCCCTGAATGTAAGACAGGACACTGGCACTGGTTCTTATTCAGTTATAAGGCTTTACTTGGTATAACACATTCATTCATCATATCTCTGTTAAACAGTCCTACAATCAGTACCCAACAAGATCCAGAAACCTCCTGATACTTGAAGTTCCTCGAGTAAACACTTGATTTGGAAGAACTGCTTTCAGCTTTTCTGCTGCAGGCATGTGTGACTTACCCTGTTTTTGAATGTTACTGTTTTTAATTGTGTTGTTGTATTGTTGTTTGTTGTACTCTCAGCATCACTGAAAATAAGGGATTTACCAAACTTAAATAAAGGTTGAATGAATTTATACATTTTCATGAAGAGAAAGTTCAAATCAGTTTGTATCAGTTTCTTGTAATTACACACCGTTTTAAGCATTAATGACATAATAATGATAAATACTTTCAGGAAAAAAGGGTGAAAAATTGTATTCATTGGACATTATCTGACATCTCTTGACAAAAAAATAGACTAGAGGTCTTGTTATGATTACAGTGTGAGTGTTTTACTGTGGAACCAAATGTGTCGTATTTCAGACATTTAACTTGATATGTGAAATTTATGTCTGGTGTTTCTATATAGTAATTGAACAGGAAAAACATTTTAAAGAGTGCAAGCTCACACTGTAAAGTTATATATCTTAATTTTTTCAATTGTTTGTTTACCTATTGAACAGGTCATCTTAGCCATCTCCACAACTGAGAAATTTTTCAGGAGCCGCCACCGTGATATCACCATGGCTGATCTCCAGTGTTGGGCACGTTACTTTAAAAAAGTAAGTAGTTGTAGTTACGAGTTACTTTTCCAAAAAAAGTAATTGAATTACTAACGGAATTACTTCTTGATAAATGTAATTAGTTACCAGGTAAAGTAATTGACGCGTTACTTTTTAGGAAAATCTTTTTCCTGCTTGAACTGTGTGTCTCCGTCTCTGTGTTCTTTGTTGTTTCCTGCTGCAGCAGCTCTGACATCATCAGTTCTCCAACGTGACGCTGACAGTGGAATTTGCATGATAGACTCGAATGGGAGTAAAGTGCTCCGCAGTACATTTCAAGGGCGTGGCGCAGTGCTGAGTTGGTGAAGTGCCAGTGATTTTACGCGCGGCTGCTTCCAAACCTCGTAAATTCACTGTCGTTAAGAAAGCACCAGACAGGAAGACAACGTGTGGAGTATCTGGAAGTTTCAAAATAAAACACAATGCAAGGACTCTCAATCGTAAATTTGCTCAATTCTTTGTCACTATGTGTTGATAACACAACACCATGGACAAAAAAAGTGAATTGTAGAGGTTTAGAAATATATCACATTGTATTCATGACACCAAACATCTTTTCTACAAGGATTTAGGCAGATAGAAGTTGAATAAATCACAAAGCTGTGTGGTTGGGACCTTAGAGAAGCGAAGTGAGGTGTTGTTTATTTCTTTTCTCAGTCTATAACATGCTTTATGAGCGTGTGAAATCGCTAGTCTCATGAAAGCCTGTGACTCTCTGGGGAACAGCCCTTCCTCCCCCTACAGGGCTGCACGCCGCGGCGTTGCTCAGCCCGCTGCTTTCAGTGGGGTTTGTCTGTCAGAGCAAGACCGTGGCACGGCGCTTCCGCGTGCAGTGGATTTTGGGGGTGACAGGTCGGATAGCAGCTGCTTGCCATCTGTGCAAAGTAACGCGCCACATTAACGGTAACGGTGTTGTAACACATGAAAAAATTATTAATTAGATGACCCATTACTAAGAAAACATAACAGCATTAGTAACGCCGTTATTTCTAACGCTGTTACTCTCAACACTGCCGATCTATCGATTACTGCTAATACACACCCCTACTATCCTTCCATGTTTTTATATTTATAGGCAGGAATTCATCAAATAACTGTGATGTACGAATAACACTGCTAATGCCTAATGACTCAAAATGTCAGAGCTCTGGGATTTCTGGTCTTTTATTTAGGACTTGACTTTTCTGTCTCCTGACTTGAGTTGAAACAGGACTTTAGACTTTAGGCGGGGAACACATAACACGACAATCTGGCCAACATTCGGCTCAGATCCCTGCTTTGGATCAAACTCAGCAAAGGCACAATTACCTGGAGGCCCTAAAAAGATCTCACTCGGTTGTTTTGTGCGGTTAGGTGTGTTAGGTGTGAGTCATTTTATTCTGTTAGAGGAGGATCGGAGCAGAAATGAAGTGCTGATGATGTGCTCTGCCACTGTTCATCAGTTGTATCTGGTTGTATCTGTCTGTGAACAAAATAACTCAAAAAGTTATGGATGGATTTGGATGAAATTTTCAGGAAATGTTCAGCATGGGAAAAGGAAGAACTGATTCAATTTTGGTGTTGATCCAAATCAGCGTCTGGATCCGCCATGACGAAAAATGTGATTTTCATGAATAACTCCTGAACTAAAATAGATATCATGATGAATGTAGTTGCTAATGGTATGTTTTTTTCATGGTCAAGGAATCTAAATATTGACTTGAAATAAAGGTAGGACTAATATTTATGGTGAAAATCACAATATGACTGAGAACTGTGGTGCTGGTGGAGGTCTGCGCTCTCCGAGTGCTTTTCTAGTTTTTAATTAGTATGATTTTTATTTACATGCAAATTTTCCCAAAAGAGAGTCTATTTCATTTTCATTTGGGTTTTTTTCTCTTTTTTTTGTCTGTTGAATTTATTATATTGTTTGTTTAATTTGTTTTATTTAAAAGCTCTTGACATTACAATTACAGTTAAATACCCAGAAGAAATTAAAGTTCATTGCTTTTGATATGGTATACTCACTTTATTATGACATATATCATAATTACATTAATGAAAATACAATGTTTCAAAAATAATATTGACAATTATATCATTTATCAACGATAATTTTTTGGACAATTTATGGTCCAGCAAAATTTGTTATGGTGACAGGTAGGGATGGGTACCTTTCACATTTGAACAGATACCATACCGATGCCCGGTACCTGGGAATCGGTATCGGTACTCAACAGTACCAATTTTCAGTACTTTTGCGTGTGTTTATGGGGTAATAAATATTGTTTACTATTAAAATCTCAAATTTTTTCAATGTAAATTTATTTCTCAATATATACAATTGAACAGATATATATCAAACAACATTCAACTGTTTGTTTTGTAACACTGTAGTTGTTCCAAAAATTTCTTCAACATGAAAACCAGAAACTAAAATGAACCACAACTTAATAAATTAACTGCAGCCCTCACTTTAACTTTAGGGCAGTTTAACAATGGGTCCAACAGAGCTGTAAATAAAAAAAGCATTTACATTAATGTTACAAAGTACAAGGACCCGACCTGATAATGATAACTGACGCACATTAAAATGCCAAGCTAATACCACCTTAAACATGAGGCTTATTTACCTGGACCAGGTATCCTCCTTGTCCCATTTGCTGCCATCACCAAATGTTAAAGCCATTTCTTTTCCTGTGTTTCTGGCTGCAGACGACTAGTCTCCATTGGACACAGGCGTGCTAACGGTGCTGAATGAATCCTTTGTGGTCGTAGATCTGAGGCTATCAAAAATTGTGCACTCTTCAGCTTTAAGAGAAATTTTGTGCGTCACCAGGTACTTCCTCAGATTTGAAGTATTTCCGCCGCTGGTCTTACACTTGGCGTCACAAATATTGCAGTGAGCATAATCTCCATCACATTTAATAAAGTGGAGCCATACTTTAGAGCACTTTCTCTCAGCCATGCTTGATTTCATTACTGTGCTGCGTTCAAGTCCGGTATGGAAATTCACCTACTCTACCCAATAGTATGCCTGCTTCTTCCACTCCCTCACAGTCACAAGGATGCGTTTAGGTACCTAAACATGGCACCGTTTGATTTTACGTGAATCGATACTCGGTAGTACCTACAGAATTCGGTCGGTACCTCTTAAAGTACCGAATTCTGTACCCATCCCTAATGACAGGCCTAGCCATGTGGCTCTTAGGTGAAGATAAACCACTGCTAGAAGATTTAATATTTTGATTTTAACCATTTCAAAGTCAGAATATGTGCTTCTGGAGCACACACTACAATGCTTTCATGAACTTGTTGGTTGCATCTACACACCATATTCAAATGAACCCACTCCTCCTGCTGAGATCACAGAAACTTCAAATCTCATTAGTAAAGCTCTTGTTGAAGCTGATGGGAGTACAAACCAACAATAAACAGACTGAAACTCAGAAATACAGAGTTATCAGCTCAACAGTTCAGATATTTCTGTGTCAGTTTGCTTTTATTGACACTCCAGCCTGGAGAATCGAGCTCTTCTGAATGCACGAGGTAGAGCCGCTTTTCAATCATTCCTTTCAGAGTAAAGAGAAGTAATTAGAAGTGATGAGGGAAGCTGAGGCGGGAAAAAAAAACACACAAAGAGAGTCTGAGTGATTGAGAGGAGGAACAAAGACGGACTCAATTTACTAATGGCAGGATGAGAAATTAAGAGATGTTCCAATTATGTGTCCTATAAGTAATGCAAGTGAGCTCATTAGCAGGAGGACGAGTTTCCCACAGAAGGCCTCTCCTCCGCGGGCTGCAGGGCTCTTCACTCGATGGCTTTAGAGGCTTTAATAAAGGCGCCGCGCACAGCCGAGCCATTCACACACCACTCACGAGTGCAGCTTTGTAATGGCCCCTATTTGGACTCATTACAGGCACTACCTTTTAATGTGCGCTGCTGTACTTGAGTAAAGGTAAGAGGTAGGCTTTGTTGCACAGGAGTGACTCCTTTGTGAGTGTATTGTACCGTCAGGAACAAAAGTGTGCTCCAGTAATGTCAGTGTGTGGCGGAAAATGGATTTAGAGTGCAGCGGGGCTCATGGCTAATAGAGGAGCAGAACTTTTCTGTGATTCTGTGGTGGTGGGAGCGCTTGAAAGACGGAGAGATGTGTTTTTCTAAAGCAGAGTTAAACAGCCACGAGGAGACTTTTTTAATCTTTTCGTTTCATTCCTCTTGATTTTGCTCTGACATCGCTGCACCGCTGTTCAAATGAAAAGTTTGAGCCATGGCTGAAGAGCTGAAATTTTCTCTTTATTTTTTGGTAAATACGCGATGAAGCTGGGGTTTGATTGTTAATGGAAATGGACTTTAGTTTATTTTCAGGTTCCTTTGACAACTTTGGACAGCCTAACTCTGTACCAACACATCCAAATGCTTTCATAACCATTAAAAAAAAACTTACGGTGAGGCATCTTTTTACTACTATGGCCCCCGCTCATGGCTTAACAGCCTGCCTGTAGACCTGATTTTATTTTTTTATCTTTGCTATCTTTCCTTATTTTATTTTCTAGTTTTTCTATCTTATTTTTATTTTTTAACTTAATTTCAATTTATTATTATTTTTTAAAATTCTTTTTTTTTAATTTATTTTATTTTATGATATATTTAGCTTTACACTTTTAACTTAACCTCCAGTGTTTTCTCATTGTTAAACCTTTAAGATGGCGTTTCCTCAGTACGTACTGGGTACAGCAGTGTGCTTTATTATTGTCTTTTATTTATGATACTTTTTATCAACACTGTGTATGGATTGTTGCATGGGTGGGTTCATGGGCTGGGTGGAGCGGGTTTGGGTCATAAATCCTTTATTTTAATTTATCTGTCTGTTTGTAAAGCACTGTATGCTACATTTTTTTTGTATGAAAAGTGCTGTATAAATAAAGTTTGATTGATTGATTGATTTACACAACACTGGCACAAGCAGTGGGAGCAAACTGGGGTTAGGTGCCCAAAGACACACTGGCTGCTTTCGATTTCACCGACTACATACTGCATATAAACGTAGTATGTAGTAGGCACTGCATACCGCCTACTACACTGGAATGTAGTATTTAGTATGACTGTTCTGTTGTTAGGTTTATTTATGAGTATGCTTCGCTGGTTTTTAGTTTGAGCAATGTGGGAGTAGGCTACAGCTGATTTATTTTCCAAACCTTATTTTAAATGTAAAAAACAAACCATGAGTGCATGTTGACATTTCGTTTATTAGGAGGAGGCTCTGCACCCAAGACACTGGGTTGTTTCTATTTGTTGGTGAAGTGATTTTATCTTTGACTAATTCTATTCTGATTCTCGTGGTCTATGATGAACTGATTGTTGATTTTGTTGTTTTTTTCTGCCTTTGTTCTGTCTGTTAAAGCACTTTGTAAACTTCTGTTTTTAAAGGTGCTATAGAAATAAAGTTATTATTATTATTAAAGCCAAAGATGACAACAGTATGTCAGCCTAAGGATTTACTGATGATTCCTAATGTGTTTTGTAAAAGAATACATATATTAAGCTCAGTATAACTCGTAATTTAAAAGTTTATTTATTGTTTTTCCTATTTCCTTGGCGGGTCTTGGCTGGTCAGTGACACAGAAGTGCTTGGACCTGCTCACCCTCATGGCTCTAATGAGATCCCCACCATGATGTGACAAATATGTAACATTTGCTATTTATAATTTGGGGATACAGACCTGATCAAAATCTTACGACCAGTTGAAAAATTGCTAGAATATACATGTTGCACATTTGGACCTTAATGAGGTTTTAAATAGAGCTACAATATGAAAAAGAAAGAAGGGGGAATGTGATAAAAAACACTTTGAAAAAGTAATTTATTGAAAACAAGTAAACTGAAATAGGCCGTTTATCAGCTGATCAAAAGTTTAAGACCACCACACGGTCATGCCCTCCTGATGGCTAAAGCTAAGAAGCTTTCTCTTCTTGAACGTGGTCGGATCGTCGAGCTGCATCAGCAAGGCCTCTCGCAGCGTGCCATTGCTGCTGAGGTTGGACGCAGTAAGACAGTCATTCTACATTTATGAAAGATCCTGAGCATTATGGAACAAAAAAGTCAAGTGGTAGACCCAAAAAAATTACACCTGCGCTGAGCCGGAGGATCCGGTTGGCTGTCCGCCAAGACACAGGGCGGTCCTCGACCCAAATTAAGGCCCTTACTGGTGCCGACTGCAGCACAATAACCATCAGACGGCATCTGTGGGAAAAGGGTTTCAAAAACAAAAAACGAATTCAAAGACCTCGTCTCCTTCAACGCCACAAAACTGCCCGTTTAGACTTTGCCAGGGAGCATCAAACATGGGACACTGAAAGGTGGAAAAAGTTTTATTCTCTGATGAGAAAAAATGTAACCTTGATGGTCCTGATGGCTTCAACGTTACTGGCATGACAAGGAGATCCCACCTGAGATGTTTTCTACCCGGCACAGTGGAGGTGGGTCCATCATGATCTGGGTGCTTTTTCATTCAGTGAACACTGGAGCTTCAGGTGGTGCAGGGTCGTCAAACGGCGGCTGGTTACGTGCAGATGTTGCAGAGGGCATCCCTCATGACTGAGGGCCTGCCTGTGTGGTAACAGCTGGGTTTTTCAACAGGACAACGCTGCAGTTCACAATGCTCGCTTGACCAAGGACTTCTTCAGGGAGAATAACATCACTCTTTTGGACCATCCCACATGTTCCCCTGATTTAAATCCCATAGAGAACATTTGGGGATGGAGGTCAAGGGAAGTTTATAAAAATGGACTTCAGTTCCAGACAGTTGATGCCCTTCATGAAGCCATCTTCAGCACTTGGAGCAATGTTCCCAAAAGCTTCCTGGAAACAAATCTTTGAAGTGATTAACAAGAACAGTGGAGCTACTCATTACTGAGTCCTACTGAGAAACATTTTTGTTCTGGTTTGGAGAGTTTTTTGTAATTTTTTGAGCGATGGTCTTAAACTTTTGATCAGCTGATAAACAGCCTATTTCAGTTTACTTGTTTTTTCAATAAATTAGTTTTTCAAAGTGCTTTTTGTCACACTCCCCCTTCTTTATTTTGCATATTGTAGCTCTATTTAAAACCTCATTAAGGTCCAAATCTGCAAAATGAATATTCAAGCAATTTGTCAGCTGGTCTTAAGATTTTGATCAGGTCTGTATATTCATATTGAATGTATTCAGTGTGTTTAGTTGTTCATATTAAACCGTCCAATGCCCTTGCTGAGTTCTTTCTTGCACACAGACTCCTCTTCTTGCTCAGACCACGAACACAGGCAGAAATACCCTCAAACCTTCCCACACAGACACCGGGACACAGATAGTTTTTGGCAAACAGAAATCTGCGTTTCACTGCCCAAAGAGCCTCAGGGTGACTCTGGACAGGGCGTGTGATATTACCACTGCTTGTGCAGTCTTGCACAACATTGCCACTGAGTGCCATAATAAGCTGTCTGGAGTGTTTGTGCAGGAGAAATGGAGAAACTCCGAGCCCTCAGGAAAACAAGACAGAACTAAAAGTTAAACTCCAGAGGCCTCTCTACACTCACTGGGTCGTCAGAGGAGCTGTGGGGTGCAGCTTTGCATGACCCACATGATCCCACTCAAACGACAGGGCCCGTTCTGAACGGTGAACTCCACTAATCACAGTCCCAGGGTCTCCTGTTGGAGTCACGAGGACACGTCCCTCATCCGTCAAACAAACGGCGGGGTGCTGATTCCTTTGGTGAGTGACAGGTATTGACGGGCCGACAGTATCTCCTCCTTACATCCTTCACTGCCTCGCTCCTGGCTGTCTGGATCACACAGAATACTTTTAATTTGTCACACCAGGCTGAGCTTTTGACTGCCAGGAAGTCAGACTGATAGATCGGACTGATCCCAGATCAATCCACGGATCTGACTGACTGATGGTGGAGGCTGTCAGCAGAGCAGAGGATGTCGGACGGGCACCTTTGACGCTCTTTTGTTGAGACACAAAGGTCCATCGGTCCGCTGGTTACACATCCGGCAGCAGAATCAGAGGCTCTGATCATCACTGACCGTCTATGACTGAACTGACTTGGCTGCCTGATCATGACACGTATGCAAAGACCTGTTTCTGTGCGCAAAGACTCTGTAACTGATTTTTGTAAACTCAACAGTATATGAGCGTAACTGCTAAAGATACTGACATAAAAAACAAACAGTAACTACTGTAAATGACAATGTTTTGTAAGAAAACATGCAGATCAATATAAACTTTTTTTCTTCTTTCTATTTTCATTTAGTTTCACATATATTTCCAACAAAATTCATTTACAGATGTTCAATTATGCTCCACAGTCGTCTCTCCTTCTGTTTATTTACATAGAAGGATAATGGAACATAAGTTCATATCAGCTATATACATAATGAGTTACATAGAAGACATAAACAAGACATCCTCCCAACATCCATATCTCTGCTTAATCAACAATCAAACTAATTCTTTCCTGAAACTGATATATAATGCTTGTATATGAATATATTTTTTCAGCTTACTTATTGCCACCAGTCACTCACCTGTTAATATTGTTCCACTTTTATCCATGGTTTTATTTCTCTACTTGTTACTCAGTTTGTTAATTTGTTTCTACATATTTACTTATTATCTGATTCTACTTGTTCTTTATCTGTTATTATTATCCGGCTTTTACCCATGTTTTTGTTATTATTGTCGTAACTCGTTTTTTTTTAAACTTGTTTCTGCTTATTTTCACCTCTTACTGTGGCCAGCACTGCACTTTAACGTCCTTGTGCAGTAACTTCTGACCATGCTGCCGCCGACCTCTTGCTTATGTTACTGTTGTTTGTTGTCTAGTATTTTGTTATTTATGATAGGGGAGACTGGGGACAGTTGCAACACGTTTAACATTACTCTCAGTTACTCAGAGAATATTTGGACTAGTCTCACTAGTCTAAAAAAAAAAAACATTAGAATTTCACTAATTATCCTCAGTGTTTTGTCTAAATAGGACAAATACTAATGTTATGACCCAGAGTGGACTCAAATTCAATTTTCTTTTCTGTACAGCTTTAAGGTATTTAATTAGTTTTGTTTTGTTTAAAACATGGGCCTACCTTGAGTCAATGTGCAGATGTTACTGAAGCTATAAAAACTCAATATTGCATTTTGGGACAAAAAGAATGGAATAATTTGCAATACAAAGAACATTTATTAAACATGTGAACAAACTGAACTTTCTTTAGTGAACAAAATTTACATTGTTTTAAAACTCTAGTGAATATCCTACACACTTTGACTTTAATTTTTATTAAAGTCACACAAATGTTTGTTTGTTTTTTTAAATAAGAGAGCAACACTCGCCCCTCCCCAACAAATTTGCTGCCTTGTGAACAATTCTTCCAGCTCCTGAACAATTTTGTAGAACACAAAACATTTCTGCTGGCTCACAGAGAGAATCAAAAAGAATGGGAATTCAGTCATTCAGAGTCACAGTTGTGACATGTGTAGATATCAGCCCCAGGTGTGCAATCTTTATGTGCCCAGGACTTGCACATCCAGCACTGCAGCCACACTAACAACCCCTCTGTTACTGACTCTCTTCCTCACTCTTGGCATACTGAAAATAAACAGAATACAATTTCTCTATTTCGATGATTCATTCACTATATGACAAGTTTGTATGACACATACAACGTACAACAATAACTTAATTGCTCATTTTTGCTTAACAAGTTATTTGGGAAATTATTCTGTTTATCATTAGCATTAGTTTCTCCATATGATTGCCTGTTCTGTTCATCATGAGCAATAAAATATATTAATTTTGCCTATTTTGAACTAAAAATCTTAAAAAATATGGTTGTGTGGTCTCTTCTAATATGACTAACCTAATAGCATGGGGACAGTTGCAACAGTTGCAACTGTCCCCATGGTACCAGTCATGACAAAACACCATGTGCTAGCTAGCCACATTGACATTGACACATTCTCACCATGTCATTTAATAGTCAACAAACAGTGATTCAAACTAGATAGGTTTGGATTCATTCATACATAAGGTCAGGACAGTATGACAAAAAAACAGCTCATGAAAAAAGCTACTTTCATACCTCCAAAACAACTTTACTTGATAGAAGCAGGACCAGATGCTCAATATGACCTCTCTCTTCTTGGTGGGTAGAGGGTCTAACTGAGCATGTGCAGTGTGAGTGTCATCACTCTAGCATGTTTCTGATTGGAGAAATAAGGCTTGTTGCAACCGTCCCTTGTTGCAACTGTCCCCAGTCTCCCCTACTGTGTCCTTGGCCAGTAGTACTGCTGTCGAAGACAAATTTCCTGCAAGGGACAATAAAGTTGATTTATCTATCTGTCTATAAGTAAAGTACAAACATGCAGATGTTTTTAAGAAATCTCCCCCAAAAGAAAAGAAAAGAAAAAAAAAAGATTTAAAAATAAAATCAAACTACATGTACTCATATGAACCTAAATTCATGAACATCAATACACAAAACGGACAAATTAAACCTTTGAGGCCCAAGACCATAGATTATAGCCAGAAAATTCTAATTTTTTTAGAGCTGAAATGTTTCTTTCACTTTCTGCTAAAATCCATAAAAATCAAAATGTCCTTAAAATTTAACATATAGATTTTTCATATCTCATTTGATACATTAGGCGTTTTTGGCAACTGATAATCCATTTGAGGACATTTTTATCACTTATCTGATTGTATTCAGATGTTTTTTTGTAATTTGTTTTGTAATAGTGAGTAGAAAGAGGTATTATAAAAGTATGTATCAAATATGATACAACTGGCTTTATAGGGTTAAGTGTAGCTATTCACAAATCTTGTTTTTCCACTTGGGAACACATGAATGCCAAAGGTCATGAAATAGGTGACCCCGGTTATATTTATCAAGTGTAACTGTTTCGAGAGGAAGAAATTGATCAATTTGAGTCAGGAACATGCTGAATGTTGGTGGTGATTCATTTTTCCAAAGGAGGAGTGTGCATTTTTTTGGCAAAGTATGTTATCATAATCAACTGTCTACATTTTTTTGAGTCCAATTGGCAAGTAATTATATCCTTTAATAAATATACACGGGGCTCAAATTATGAGCATATGCATAAAGGTTCCTTCTTTGATTTGCACCTTGGACAATTTGGAGAATTTTTTGGCAGATTTTCTGCATTTTTACTGGAGTTTGGTAAAATTTGTGAATAACCTTAAAATTAGTTTCTTTAATTTAATTACTTGTAAAAGGACAGTATATTCTATCTGAAATGTTTTTCTATGTGCCTTCATCCAACTTTTGTTTCAGATCTGCCTCCCAACTCTTTAGTAGAGCTTGGAAGACTGTTTCCTTAGCTAGAAGGCTATAGGTTTTACTGATTAGTCCTTTCATTGTGATATTTATATGTATAGATTTATATAAACTTACCAGCATTTTACCATAAATTCTACAGTTACCGACTGTAAAATGTCTACAGCTACAGAAAAAGGCAATAGATCAAGAGACAATTTTGGGTGGAACAAATACTTGATGAAATGTTTTTGATTGCATTTGATGTAATTTTTACAAAATATCTTGCTAATAAATGACCAGTGAAATACTTTAAGATATAGTGATACAAACTAAAAAATACAGCAAGTTCACTTTTATTTTAAATGCATGGAATACAGTAACCTTGCATAGCAGATGGGCCTGCCTGATTCAGTTCCTGAAATCCTGCAGATCCCATCTTGTAGCGCACCGTAGACCAATGGATTCACTCGGCTGAAATTTTAACGGCCCAATCAGGGAACAGAGACGGGAGTTGCGGGAAGAGCGGAAGTGACGAGAAGGCGTGACGTCAGCAGACGGCTACCCGATTTGTACTGCGCATGCGCGAAAACTGCGTCACTTCCTCTCGAACCGTGATGTGTATAAAAAAAAAGATATAGATATATACGCGATGGATTCAGACATAGAAATACGTACGGATCGAGTAGTGACTCCTGTCATAGATACTTAGTAAAGTATCTGCCCTCCTCAGAAGTTTATTTTTAGTGTAAATGGATAGTATAAGGCCGTTAGCTGTTAGCAGCTAAGTTAGCGGCTAACGGCTAACTTTAGCCGCTACGCACATAAGCTACGTCATATCGGGGCTTGATGTGGATTGGCCTGTGGTGAGTGTGTCAATCAGAACGGTCGTCCAATCTTCTTCTTCTTTGGTTCAAACGGTCGTCCAATCGACAGCTCCTGATTGTTTTGAAGGTCCCGCCTCTGAAAGCTAATCAGAAGAGCAGCTACCCAGATGGACTTGTGAAATATTTCCGTGGCGGACATATGAAACTATCCATCTGGCATGTCAGGTTAGGAATACAGTACAGCATTATACTTTGAATGAACCGACTTCAAGAAAAATACAGCAGTCATCCCATATTTAAAAAATGCAGTAATTACATTGCAAATTAAAATAGGTTATTGCTACTGTAAAGACATTTACAGTAACTTACTGGCATCTTATTGCCAGTAAGTTACTGTAAAACTACAACAACATTTTTACAGTGCAGGAAAGTGGGCGGGGCTTTACTGGAGGCTAAACAATCCATCAGGGACACATGTAGTCTTTGGTTGATTTTTGACAACAGGAAGAGATTAAACAAGTCTCTAAGTATTGGGGATGGGATGAAATATTGTTTGACAATATTTACCGATACAGTACGTGACAAAATGCATCAAGTTTGAAAAAAATGGATCCCGAAATAAAGACGTCACGTCCGGTAATAGCGCATGTGACCAGAAGTGACAAAAACAAACATTAGCACCAACTAGCTTGCCTCCAAAAAGCTGAATGATGGAGTCGAATGAGGTCGAAATTGAGGACGCTCCGCCTGGATACAAGTCATCTGTCTGGCAGTATTTTGGCTTTCTCATTAAAAAAGAAGAAGATGGCAAAAATGAGCCTACCGCTCTTTAGCATACACTCTCTCTAACCTCTCTAGGGTTAGAGACAGTGTTATTGTTTGTGTTTGGCCTGTTAGGCCTTGTGTTTTCCTGTGTGCAACTCAAACAAATATAAATAAGTTGTAATTACACAGTAATATTTTTTCTTTTTTACTTTTTTGATATTGTATCGTGACGTATCGTATCGTGACCCGGGCATATCGAGGTGCAGCGTATCGTGAGTTTAAGTGTATCGTCCCATCCCTACTAAGTGGGGACTGAGGTTACTTCAGTCTGCAGGCTGAGAGCACTGCATTTACAAGAAAAGAAGAAACTGGTTCTGGTTTGGTGGAGCAGGCAGAAACCTCACAGTACATGTAGAGATCCAGCCAAATTTTAGTCCGCTGACTTTCTCACAAAGATGTAAAATTACTGATAGTCAGAGTGAGTATGATTAAACTTGTTACCACACAGACCAAGTTCGAGCTGAACACTTACAGTTTTTCACAGCTCTTAACACACAAAAAGCGATAATTTGGCACAGTTTGCAAAACCCTCACTTCAAGTACCAATGGCTCGGCCCTATTTGCCACATCTAAACACTCCCTTACCTGCATTAGACTCTGACTTTCCTTCTTTACACACTGATGTCAATCACACATCACCTTGTTGTCAAAGCTGTACACACAATGATCAGCTGTTGCACACACATCCCAATTGAAATCTCAAAGCATCAACCCACAACACACAACTATCCAAACCTCTAAACACCCAGGTCTGGTGAGCAATTTTCAATCAGGAGAACTGCAGCATAAAAGGGCCTTGAGTCTCTGCTTTGTTTGGTGAGCACTGAACAATGGACAACGACAACCAGAGAAGGAGAGGGAGAGGACCTTTTGACTTTTTTTTTAACATACATTTTCTTTAGAAATGCCTGTGCACTGAAACTCTGTAAATAAAACAATGATTTGCTGCATACTTGTGTGATATTTTATGTTTGAAGAAGTGGGCCCACACAGACATTTTCCAAAAGGAAAAATGGGTAATTCTCATGAGTCAATGCCATTCACATTGTGTGTTGCATTTCTATAGTTTGGTTTTCTATTTTGCACTTCAGTGTGCTGTGAATGCTCGGTAGTGTGCAGCAAATGCTGAGCTGTGTGTATCAATTGACTGGTATGTGTGTGTCATTGGAGAATGTGGCTGTGTACCAAATGAGAACATGAGTTCCATTTTGTGAACAGTTCAGAGATTTGATGGCAAAGAGTCATCTTGAAAAGGGAGTGTCAGGTTTAACATTTTGTGTGTGAGGTTTTCAGGTTTGTGTGCACAATTTGAAGGAATCAGTTAGATTTTTGAGGAACCTGTGTTAAGAACTGTGAAAAACTGTAACACACAAGGACTATAACATAAACAGCAGCTAGCTTGGTTGTAGTTCATGCTAACCTGATGCTGCATAGACACATTTAAACGTCTCCCTGTATGACCATAGTGTCAAACATCACACAACATTTTGATATTTAGGGCCATTTTCACTGCACCTCATCTAGAAAGAACATTTCTTACCTGTACAGTACAGTGTAGAGAACATGTTAAGTCATATTTATCAAAGTGCCCACATATCCTGAAGGCAGTATCATCTGAGGATGCTTTACTATGTTGTCACTCACAATCACGTGTCCTTCTCATCCCCAACGCCACAACACAAACAGAATTTTAAAACTAAAAAGTATATAAAATAAATCTAAACCTGGAAAGATAGCAATTGATCTAAAAATATTATTTCTGCTTTGATCAAACACATCCTATTAAAATAAATTTCAGTGAGGGAAAAAAACGTAACTTTTCATTGGAATTGAATTTTACAATGTAATTTTTTTAATTGTCTCCACATTTGCCCTGGATTTTTGCTTCTTCTTTTGGTTTGTCCTGTATTTCTTCATGGTGGATTTTTTCCATCCAATCAAATTGTTTCCATTCACATTATTTTGGGGGATGTATTGAATAAAAAGAAACTCTTGAAAGCCTGACTGACTTTTCTCCCTCACATTCAGTGCTTTCCCCTCCAGTTTTGGAAATGGACCTTAACCCATTCTGCCCAATTGTTGCCAAAGTGTATCACTGTCATTTTCTACTCACAACAAAAATGTCAGCAGTAATAATGCAACTTTTTGCACTTATGTGCTAGTAGACATCTTAGATAAAGATTTCGGTTTATAAAATATAGTTTTCAAGTAGTTCCTGTCACATGACATCATCTGCTTCCTGCTCCTTCCAGTGGAAGACATGAAGGATGCAAATCATCCTGGAAAGAGGTCATTTTCATAAATTTCTAATGCTTTCCCCAAAAACATATTTATGATTATTTAATCATTCAAGTCTCTGGAGTAACCCTCCACCAAAAAATGTTACCTGGGATAGATATTTATTTGTTCATGGGCTTATTTCTGTGAGTGGCAACAAAAGTTGCCAGTGGGCACATAGCTTGTTGCTAACTAAAGGAAAACACTGTCTGCAGGATTTCTCATAATTTACTTACTTCAAATTGTAGAATGAGGTACACTGGTGCATTTAACCCTTGTGCTGTCTTCGTTTGGACTAACATTGCCGGCCTTCCCGGGTCATATAGACCTGAGCTTGTTTGACTGATATAAAGCATGTAGCATAAAATTATCACCAAATTCTATGTTTAATCTTGTTAGTCAACTTCCCTGCTACTTATTAAAATAAACTTTACACTTATTTTTGCAATATATGATGTCATTGACCTCATTTGCATAAAATTATACCTATTTTTGGAGTAAAAATAATAAATAATTATGAATTATGAATTCTGAGTTTGAATATAAAGTGATGGATTTTTACATAGTAGCACATGTCAAAGTTTGGTCAAAAAAATTTTTTTTTACTCTTTCAAATTTTTGAATGGCAGCAAATACTAACGTTGCCGGCCTTCCCGGGTCATATAGACCCGAGCTTGTTTGACTGATATAAAGCATGTAGCATAAAATTATCACCAAATTCTACGTTTTATCTTGTTAGTCAACTTCACTGCTACTTATTAAAATAAACTTTACACTTATTTTTGCAATATATGATGTCATTGACCTCATTTGCATAAAATTATACCTATTTTTTGAGTAAAAATAATAAATAATTATGAATTCTGAATTCTGAGTTTGAATATAAAGTGATAGATTTTTTACATAGTAGTACATGTCAAAGTTTGGTCAAAAAATTTTTTTTTACTCTTTCAAATTTTTGAATGGGAGCAAATTCTAACATTGCCGGGCCTTCGCGGGTCATGTATTGACCCGATGCTTGTTTGACTGATATAAAGCATGTAGCATAAAGTTATCACCAAATTCCATGTTTCACCTTGTAATTCAACTTCACTCCAACTTATTACAACAAATCTTACTCTTATTTTGGAATATACACATCATCGACCTATAAAAACTCCACAAATATATAAAGATAACAGAGAGAAGAGTTTCAGTTTCAAATCCAATCAAAATTTATTTAGAAAGGCCAACTCACAGCCCAGAATAAAACAAAAACAGAACTGTAAGAGTGTGTGTGGCAGCTGTGTGTCTGTCTGTCTGTCTGTGTGTGTGTGTGTGGATGTGTGTGTGTGTGTGTGTGTTTGTGTGTGTGTGTGTGTGCGTGTGTGGGTGTGTGTGTGTGTTTGTGTGTAGCCTTATTACCTCCGCCAAGGAGGTTATGTTTTTGGGACAGTTTGTCTGTCCGTCCGTCCATGAACAAAATAACTCAAAAAGTAATGGACGGATTTTGATGAAATTTTCAGGAAATGTTCAGCATGGGAAAAGGAAGAACTGATTCGATTTTGGTGTTGATCCGGATCAGCGTCTGGCCGCCATGGCGAAAAATGTGATTTCTGTGAATTTGCGAATTTGCACAGACGTGCGTCGAGATTACATACAAAGTCAATGCAGCAGCGATCTGGATGCAGATTCACCGGTGGCATGTTGAACGCGTTTGGCGTGGCGTTGAGCATCAATGCCTTAACACTCACGCCGACGCCGAGTTAAAAATATTGAACTTTACACTTAAGTTTGCATGGCTGTGGCGTGGCAGCCAATCAGCGATGACATTCCCCTCTGACGTCATTGATTTGATGACGTGTGACGCTATGGCCCCCTGCTCCCGCTCAAACCCCTCTGAAAGATGGGTTTGGGTGAAAGATTTTTTTCAACCTGTAGCGCCAACTAGTTTTCCGGGTCATATAGACCCGGGAAGGCCGGCAACGTTACAAAATTAAATAAAATACCCATAATGCAATGCAAGTAGTGATAATCAATTTAATTTAAAAAAGACAATAGTTATACACAAAATATATAATTTTCAGGCAATTACATGGAAGAAAACCATATTTTTATAGCGTCCATTTATGGTATTCGGGTCATATAGACCCGAAGACCGCATAAGGGTTAAGTCCTCTTAGAATACTCTTCCAAATAAATAAATTCACAGGTATTAAAGACCTGTGTCTGTAGGATTTTGATACGTTACCATAAATCATTTTCTTGATATTTGCTAAGCAATCTTTCTGTTAGCTAACATCAGTATGGAAACCTGTTTCTGCAACTTTAATTAAAAAAGAAAATCAGGGAGCTACAAGTAAATAAATAAATACTAAGTCTTATACCATGGTCTGGGTGAATACTCGATTCTGATTGGCTGCAGGGTGTCCATTAAAAGGTGATAATGGACACCTAGAAAAGAAGTTCCGGTCAAATAGCCTGATGGTTCTAAATTACTGCGCTGGATCAAACAGTAGTTGGTAATCGTGGCAACGGAAACTCTTAACATCGCCTAGCTCATAGACAGTAGACAAAATGAACGATTTCATGGTTTCCTTCAACCTGTTTGGTGAATTTGATAATTTTGAAGACTTGGATGCAGCAGAAGAAGAGAAGAGAAAAGAATATGAGAATAAGGAGATGGGACACAAGGAGGTGACACCGGAGGAATTGAACAATTTAGAGGAGGACAAGGACGAGGTGAACATCCTATTTATAAAAACGATGTAGGATAAACTTACTTTCTTGATAGCACATTTAATGATCAGAGTGAATGGTGGACAGTATTTTTTGCAATAAAAACGATTCAGTAAACTATCTGTTGACTTTGATTCTTTGAAAAAAAAATCGCATCATCCTCTGGATACACAAACGATAAGAGGGGCACTTGCCCTCTGAAATCACACTTTTTTTCACGTAACATCACGTTAAGCAATCATCTCACTTCCCTCCACTGATTAGGCCTGAAAACAACTGCGGCCGACCGAGCTGCAGGTTCTGTGGCCAGAGGAGGTTACCTTAGCAACGTGTCACAACGAGCAATATTAAATAGTCCGCTCAGTCGCTTCTTGTTTAAAACGAATGATTTAGACGGTGTAAAAACAACATTAACCTGTTTTTAATTGATTAAAGATGTATTTTTTTTATAAGTGACCATGGTATAAGCGGGATAATGCCCTCTGAGGTGTCCATTATCAGAAATTAATGGACTTCGTGGAAGCAACCGTCCTCCGTTTCGCGTCAGACAGTTCACGCCTCCGTGTGGTTCATTAATTCTGATAATGGACACCTCGGAGGGCATTATCCCTTACATAATGATGTGATAAAAAGTCGACATTGTGAGATATCATTTGTGCATGTGCCCCACGTCCAAGGACGATCCTATAGCCACACACCTTTCTCATAATTATGACTTTTATTTCATAACTATTACTTTATCTCATAGTATGACATTTAACTCACAATTTTGATGTTTTTATCTCATTACTATGACTTTATTTCATGAAAATGATTTTTTTATTTCATAATTATTCATTATTTTGTTTATTGTTTATTCAGTCATGACAACACCAAATATTGTGCACAACATTGACATTTGACACAAAATCACAAAACCAAGAATCACGTGTTAAATAATGACTGAAAGGCAGAAGCAGATTGCTTATAAAGGCCTAACCTATACGGTCAACTCTTTTTAGGCTACCAGCCTCCAAAAAAGAAAAGAAGCAACAACACAGATACTTAATCACACTTATTAGCTTCAAAAATAGTTTTACAAACCATTTTCTTAAAAACAAAAAAAGAATGACAAGTTTTTAAATTAATTCTGGCATCGTTCCAGAATTTAACTCCAATAATGGAGACACATCTCCTTTTCATACCTTTTTTTAGCTCTTTGTACAGTAAATTTGCAAATCCTTCTGAGATTATACAGACTGTCCTGAATGAAAAAGAACCTCTGCATTGAGTCAGGGAGCATTTTTGATTTTGCTGAAAACATAATTTGCATTATTTTATAATAAAACAGATCAGAAAATTTCATAACATGAGAATTAAGAAAAAGTGGCTCTGTATGAGCATAATAGTCAGCTTTATTGATAATAGGTATAGCTCGTTTCTGCAGTTTTATTATTGAATTTATGGTTTTAAAGGTGGATCCACACAATTCCACACAGTAAGATATATAGGGAACAATCAATGAGTAGTAAATCAAATGTAAGGCCTTGGAATTCAAGACATTTCTGGATTTATACAGGAATTTAAGTGATTTTGAGGTTTTCCCTTTAATGTATTCAATGTGTTGTTTCCATGTTAGCTTTTCATCAATGATGACTCCAAGGAAGTTAGTCCCAGAAACTCTTTCAATGTCAACATTGCAGTTTTTAATTTAACATTACAATCACTACCATTTTGATTCCCAAAAACCATAAATTTTGTTTTCTTAATATGTAAAGATAATTTATTGACATCAAACCAAGTCTATTATGACTTTTTATACAACAATTTTGACTTTTTTTCTCATAACTATGTCTTTTAATCTCATTATTATGACTTTGTTATCTCATACATATGACTCTTTCTCATAATTATGACTTTATTTCTCATTATTATGACTTGGTATTTATTTGTAATTTCATTAGTCCCCCAAATTCCTTTTTTTTAAGGGCTTCCATACATTAGCTTGTGTTTAACTGAGGTTAAAAAAATGTTGATGTGCAGTTGGAGGTGCACCTTTCTTGACACACAAGTACTGATCATAGCCACCGTGTGAACCCTCATTCACCGGCCTAATTACACCTAAATTAAATCAAACAGTCTTTTTTTCAAAGCTGCTCCGTACAGGAAGTCCAGCACCAATTAACAAGAGCTGGAAGATGTCTGACATGAAATCTCATTGTAAGAATGTTTGAGTTGAATTCATATTAAAAGATTATCATCAGAGTCTGTCTCCATGGAGTCCTGCAGGATCATTTTCCAGACCAGCAAACACTTTAAAATTTAATCTGTGTGATGGTTATGCATGAGGTCGTATGTGAGGCTGCACACACACTCGCGGCACACAGCGTGAACATTTGCAGCAGCTTGCATCAGATGCAGTTTGTTCCTCGTCCCACGTGACCGTTCTGTCACTGCGGAGCGTCGGCCAATCACGGACACAATCTGGAACGCTTCACCAATATGCACATTCAAATTTTCTGCATCTCCTCCAGCATGATTCAATTTGTTCACCATTAGCAGAATGACACGTTTCTGCTTCAGAGCTCTGGTCGGAGCTAAAGTGATAATTGAAGTCAGTCTGGATTTACTGCACATCCTGCTACTGTACCCAGAGATGAGAGGGAAAAGTGAATAAAAACAAAACTGGAAAATGAACCGTGGTCACTGATTCAAAAGTGGATTACAAACAGAAATGTGACCCCAAACATCTTAGTGGAGGGTTTTCCTTGTATGAAATAGATAAGAAAGAATAGCCTGGTCATTTGTTTGATTCTTCTGTGGGTGTGTTGCTCAAACTTGTTTTTAAAGATAATTGATTTACTCATAGGAAGTAGGTCAGATGTCGAGATCACTGGGTCTCATGTTTTTTCCATTTCTTCATGGCGTGTTCCCACCGAGAGCATCGCAAATTTTTCGCACTTTGATATTACATACAAAGTTAATTTAAAGACGCAAATTGACGCTGCATCGGGGCGTGCAAAGAGCGGCTTCAAGCGGTAAGTGGTGAGCGTTTCCAGCAAAAAAACGCTCAATGCTTGACGCTCGAGTTGAAATAATTGAACTTTTCGAGCGAGCGTGCATGTTGACGCGCTGGGACAGCCCTAGCGTGGAGATTGTCACTGACGCAGAGCATTCTGGGGTTTAGGGTTCCGGGTCAGGGTCTTGCTAATTTGACAAACTGCTAAACTGGACACAGATGGAAAGGTGCTCTGCAGCTGCAGCTGGACTGTCTTGCCTGTAGTTGGTATCCAGGCGGGAGATCCTGGCACCAACCCTGGCTAGTAGGGGTGGGAGAAAAAATCGATTCACATAAGAATCGCGATTTTTTGTGTGACGATTTTTAAATCGATTTTTTGGGTCAAATATCGATTTTTTCCCTAAAATTTAAATGCTTCATTTTGGTCTATTTTAATGAGCCGGGCCGGAAAAAAAGTACCACTTCTCTCCAGCAGAGGGCGGAATGTTTTTCTTCTTCCCTTTTACCTGGTAACTTGACATCACATCCATTCGGGGAGAGAGAAAAAAAAACACAGAAAGAAGGTAATGGCGGACAGCACGGAGCAAACAGCGGAGCTAAAACCTCCACCGTCACATTTTAAATCCAAAGTGTGGGCATATTTTGGATTTTACGGTTTGAAGAGAAAGTCAGAGCTGGACATGTCGAAAGCTATTTGTAAACTCTGCAAAGCTCACGTCGCATACTGCGGGAACACGACTAACGTCACTGCACCAAGCAAGACACCACCCTGAGGTAAATGTGGAGGTTACCAAACGTACCGCAGCAGCAAGCCAACAGACACTCAGAGAAGCATTATATAAACTACCCAGCTGTTCTGAAAAAGCAAAACGCATCACTAAGTCAATCGCAGACTTCATCTGCAAAGACCTGCGGCCTTACAGTGTGGTGGAGAACACGGGATTTAGGAACATGCTACACACGCTGGAGCCGCGGTACGTCATACCTTCCAGAAGATATTTCTCCGAAACAGTACTACCTCAAATCTACAAGGACACCAAGGAAAAAGTCAAAGAATCTCTTAGCAGAGCAGAACGTGTTGCTCTTACCTGTGACGCATGGACCTCACGGGCAACCCAGTCTTTTATCACCATAACAGCCCATTACATCGCAGAAGACTGGTCTCTGTCCTCCTACGTCCTCCAGACCAGGGTCATGCATGAGTCTCATACAGGCTCAAATGTAGCAGAGCTGCTTCGTAATTTGTTGACTGAATGGGACATCACAGAGAAGGACCCGGCTTTAGTGTCGGATAACGCAGCTAATATGGTTGTCGCTGCGCAGTTAGCCGGCTTTCTCCATGTTAAGTGCTACGCGCACACACTTAACCTGGCCTCCCAGCGTGCCCTTAAGCTGCCGGCTGTCGCAAGATTACTCGGACGAGTACGGCGTGTGACTGGCTTTTTCCACAGAAGTGCCACAGCAGTTCATGTTTTAGAGCAAAAACAGAAATTGCTGGAGATCCCCGTGCACAAACTTATAACTGACGTATCAACCAGATGGAACAGTGCGTATGATATGGTAGAACGTTTCCTTGAACAGCAGCCAGCAGTCACGGCTGCACTGCTCTCCCCCGAAGTGAGAAAAAGAGAGAAGGAGATCAACACCTTCACTGAGTTGGACATATCGAATGCAGAGGAGTTCATCCAGGCCCTGAAACCGATCAAGGTGGCAACATGTGTTATGTCAGATGACAACAACCCGACAGTCTCCATCATAGCTCCACTTCATGCACAGCTCCTGCAAGCCACCCAGGAAACCCTCGGAGACCCTGTGTTTGTTAAAGACCTGAAAGATGCCATTCACCAGGACCTAAATAAGAGGTACACGTCAGAGGGGGAAAAGGCCACACTCAATCTAGCTTCAGCGCTAGATCCAAGGTTTAAAGTGCTACCATTCCTGCCGGAAGAGGAGAAGCAAGAAACCTTTTCAAGAATGGTCATCGAAGCTGCAGCCACTGTGGAGCATTTTCAGGTAAATAGAGAAATAAATATAGATATATATATATATATATATATATATATATGTATATATATCTATATATATATATATATATATATATCTTTGTGTGTGTGTGTGTGTGTGTGTGCATAAAAAAAATAACTTGAATATTGTGGATGTGAATTTTTTTAGAATGTTTACATTATAAGTAAGAATAATGTATTTAGAACACTTTGCTAATATTGTATTATGATTTGCTGCAATATAACTATCAAATAAGTAGAATGCTGACAAAGTCATAAGATAAAGATGTTTATGTAGTGTACCAGTTATTGATATTTTTGTACCACTGTGATTTTTTTGTTGTAGGAACAGGTGGACAGGCGGGACCAGGAGGACCTTGGTGATGACTGTGCTGCTGCAGAAGAGGGTCAGAATGAAGAAGGAGACAATGACTTTCTGGGGCCCCCACCTGCTAAAAGAAGAGTGCCCTGTGCACTAGATGAACTACTTGGAAACACTTTTGGGGAAACCAGCAGGCAGACACCAGCAGTTCAAGAGAAGTCAGCCTTTGAAAGGGCAACAGAGGAGGTGAAAGAATACAGCAGAGCAGCTCCTTTGCCACTGTCTGAAAGTCCTTTAGAATGGTGGAAAGAACATAATTGTGAGTACCCTCTCCTTGCCAAACTAAGCAGTACTTATGTGTACCAGGGACAAGTGTCTCTGCTGAACGCGTCTTCTCTACAGCCGGGGACATTGTCACCGCTCAGAGGAGCAGCCTTACCACAGAGCATGTTGACCAGCTCTTGTTTTTGCACAAGAATCTTGACATTCCCAAGCACTAACTTGATGAAGAGCATAGCCGAATGTAGCAGGCAGAATACTTGGAAAAAGTATATGTTTTTGTTCATTTAATTTGTTCATTGTGTTATGCATTTGGTTTATTACTTATGATGTCAAGGGTTTTGAATGAAAAGACACTATTCAAATTCAATTTCCTACAGAGTTCAAGACAAAATTTTTGAGTTTTCAGGGGCTCGATTTGACCTGACATTTGTTTTCTTAAAGCACTGACTGAGCAGGAACAGCTAAATAAGCTAAAGAGATATGTTCAATGTATTTTTTTATATTGTCCATTTGTTTGCCTATTTTACTTACAGTTAAAGCTTTGAAAAGGCTTTAAGTGCACTTTATAATGGAGTATGTTATTGTAAAGGCTCCTATTTGTGTGCAGATAGTTTAATTCAGAAAGTCTATATTCTATCTCATTTTGTACGAAGGGTTTCAGATGTTTTCTATTATCACTGCTTTTAAGTGCAGTTCCAGGCTTTTGAGAGAGTATTAACAGCTGGTTAAAACACATTGCTGAATAAATCCTCTAATCTGACTCACATGTGGTTTGTATTTTTCCTGATATAGTCTGTAGGCATCATCATCATTCATTTTTTTCATTGGTGTTAAAAAACTAACTAAAGATTGCAAAAATCGGCAAAATCGTAAAATCGTAGAATCGCAATTTAAATCAAATTGGCACCTAAAAAAATCGTGAAAAGTCGTATCGTGAGAAAAGTGAATCGTCCCAGCCCTACTGGCTAGCAGGTCTTCAAACTGGGCAACAGTCAGCCTGAAGTACTGCTGGAACCGGCCGTCGTCCAGACGCAGCTCCTGCAAGAGACGGTGGAATTCACCGAGCTCACACCGCCTCTGTAGGGTAGCATGCATCCAGTACCGACGTCGGCGCCTAGCCCGCAGCTGACTTCTGCACAGCAGGTACAGAGCAGCGATGGTGGTAATCAGAGCCATGTTCGACGATGAAATATGATGAAATGATAATGGCGGACTTTCATTAAAATTAAATTAAAAAAAAAACTTAAAGCCAATTAGTAGGGTCAATTAGCGAAGGTCCTTTTCTCAATGGATTTGTCGACTACATATGGTACGTTCCAGAGGTGGTCGGAAGTCGAAATTTCCCAGTTCCGAGTAGGAAATTTTATCTGGAACGCCCCCCGAGGTCGGAATATCCGACTAGGAACTGAACCTCACCACCCCTAAGTTGACAATTGAAGATGGATGCCCCCAGTGTGAACAGTTATTTAGCTCCTGTAATAATCCATTTATTTGCACTTCTGACTGGGGTGTGTCGCTCTAGATCAGCTGTATACATAGTATTGTTAGACTTATATTTACAAAAATGCTGCCATAGTGATAATCACATTCTTCATGTGATATTTGTGAACAACAACACAGGGCGTGCTAACAACAGCTAACAATAGCCTGGTCGATAGGCACGCTTTTTTCCGAGGTTAATGGAACGCAGCAATACTACTTTCATACACAGTATGTAGAAGGCAAATTCGAAAACGGCCTGCGTTTTCCTTGTGACATCACACATGTCTTTGTTCCAGTGGTTTCCATGGTGATGGTAAATCTCAATTCATTTCAATGGGAGTGAAATAAAGGAATCTATTCATTTCCATGGGTCTGAAACTGCAAAAGAATTTGATATAGCCAAAAAAATTGTGATACAGACCTGAAAAGTCATAGCCACATACTTCTTTTTAATGGGAAATCAACAAGTGTTGTTTACACATAAACATCTACATCGACTTCAGATGTTATTTCTGTGAACTTTAACTGTATACTATTCAATTCATCATGAGCAGAGCTTCCATTATAACCTTATAGAGACTCTGTAACAATACTGAAAAAAATGCCCCAAAAATGGCAAAAACTCCCCCCCAAAAAAACTTTGTGTTGCGGCTCTCTTTTCGACGTGTCGTCTTCTCCCTCCATGCCGTTTTGCTATGTGTGTCGCCGTGGCCTTTTTCCCTCCGTCATGGAGTCACACTCCCAGCTGAGTGTAGCGAGTGTGCAGGAAGTGTATGTCGCCATGGTTTCGTAGCGGCATCTTGCACGAGCGGCAGTTTTTGCATTGATTCACCAGTGACTGAAACATGAGCAGATGAGATCCTCCAGAAGGCGCAGAGGTCAGCCTATATGTAACTCAGTGCTGAAATTAGCCTAATTAACATGTCTCTGGTAATTAAAAAACTTTTTTGTTTTATCCTAAGATAATACAAATTATTTCACTTATTCTTTATTGTTCTTTTTCTTACTGAAGAGTTTTCATTTTTCACTCTCGCTTTGATGAATTACTTAGTTTTCGTTACATTCCTTGTAAATATAAAACATTTAATCAAATAAACTGTTTTCTGGACTAATGCAGCACAGGCCTTAATAATTTACAACTGAAGTTGTAAACGTCTGGATGACAATCATGAAATGTTTGTCTTAGTTTAACAGAGTTTGGGCAGGCACTTGCGTGGAACTTACATTTGTATGTTGCTTCTTCCATGACTGACACTGGACACACTTTGCATCCGTGCAGACTCGATTGTGGAGGGTTTTATAGCCCACTACCCCTCCCCGCGAATCTGTTTGGGATGGCCCTTAATATGGTGGACCCTCCGCGAGGACGTGCAAATGGAGGGGTAGTGGGTCAGGGGTGGTTTGAAAAAGACCCGCTGCCAGCTGCTCCGAGTCGCTTTTCACTTCTGGTGGTGACAGGAAGTCAAACCACTTCTGTAGTTCTTTTGTGTTGCTAGTACGGTCAAGAAAGTTATGCTGCGTTCCATTTACCTCGGAACTGGGAGCTGGGAAATGGGAGTGACGTCATCTCCGACTTGTCGGCGTTCCAGTTGAAGTTGGGAAAAAAACGTGCCGATCTACCAGGCTATTGTTAGCTGTTGTTAGCACGCCCTGCATTGTTGTTCACAAATATCACATGAAGAATGTGATTATCACTATGGCAGCATTTTTGTAAATATAAGTCTAACAATACTATGTATACAGCTGATTTAGAGCGACACACCCCAGTCAGAAGTGCAAATAAATGGATTATTACAGGAGCTAAATAACTGTTCACACTGGGGGCTGCCATCTTCCATTGTCAACTCGGGGGTGGTGAGGTTCCCCCGAGTTCCTAGTAGGATATTCCGACCTCGGGGGGCGTTCCAGATGAAATTTCCTACTCGGAAGTGGGAAATTCCGACCTCCGACTACAACTGGAACGCACCATTAGCTCTCACTGAGAGATGACTACAAAAATGGACGCATCTGTTCATCTGGTTGTTTAACACGGCTGAAAATGATCATCTATTAATGTCGCTCCCGCTCCTGCCCGCTCCCGTTGCTTTTTTTCCCGTCCCTTCCCGATCACAGGATTAATTAAAAAATGACTCCCATCCCGTGGGATTCCCGCAGGAATCACGTGACCCATGGGAATTCTCGAAAAATGTCATCCTCTAGTATAAACCTGCCTGATGGTAGTTCTGCTTTTTTTAGCTTATGTGGATTAAACCCTCACATTTGCAATAATAGTCCTGCAGATACTCATGATCAGCGTTTTAAGTCCAGTGCACACATGGTTTGTTATTTAAGAGCGTGCTTGATAATGAGTAAAGGTGTTTGAGGAGGGATGCATAATTAAATTACAATCATCTTACACCCACATAATGTAGCTCATGTTCAGCAGGGCCTGCTCTCCACAGGCTTCAGCGCAGCTCGGTCTCAGTTCACCGTCCATAGCTACACCGTTGGCTGCAGGCCAGTTTCCATGATACAGTTTGGTTAAAGCTCTGCAGCTCTCCTCTCTGCTTCACTGTAAGCTCTCACCTCTTCTTTGTTGTGAGCTGAATTATTGTAAATGATAAAAGCTGTGGTTGAGAGAGGAATGCTCAGAGTGGTTGGAGATAGTAGCAACAAGAGCAAAGTATGGAGAAGATCATCTCTGAACACAAAGGGTGAAACGTGAGCAGATGGGCTACCACAGCAGGAGACCACACTGGAAGCCACTCCTGTCAGCTAAGAACAGGAAACTGATGGCAAATGGCTCGCAAACTTAGACAAACCAGATGTATTGATTGAGTTTTACAGCACAGGTGCTTATTTGCTCCACAGGAGGCTTAAGGGTGAAAGGTGTATGGTGTAGAAGTTGGCAGCATTTTGCCAAACAGAAACTGTGGATATAGGATATGATGTTTCTGTTTGTATGTAAAGTCTGTCAAAATAGGTGTATAATCATCCCCATGAAACTTTGATTTTCTTTTTGTTGGAGTTCAAAAAAGATTTTTATATCTATGTACCGCGGGTCTCCCCTCTGTGGAGGCTGACATAACAATCGGTCATTTTGTCTACGGGTGGGTTTTGGAGACAAAAAGAGCTGAATGGGATTTTTGAATCAGAGTCCGATCCTGAAATCCACCTGGATTGCATGTGGCATCTTAACTGACCTTAAAGGTGTAGTCAGCGATGTGGGAGAAAACAAGTGGAGAGGTTGTTTATAAACGAATTTAGACCCGCCTCTCCCTTCATACCTCACCCCTGGCTCCACCCCCGAAAGCTGATGGACATGCACCATCGTGTCATGGAAACGGAAACTGTGTAGCTGACCACGTAGCTAAGGTAACCCCGACTCGTCAGACAATTCGACTGTCATTATTGATAACATCACAACAACAGTACATTCTGTCAGATTAGACAACAAGATGAATGCCCGACGGCTGTTACTGTTATGTGAAGCACCACAAAGCTAATGTTGCTAACCTATCCAGCAGAAAGACGGCGACATCCGCGTCTGTTTTCAGGTCTTTCAATTCTCGGAGTTCCCTCCACCGTCGGAAAGCAACACCAATGTTGACCCGGGTCTTCGCTCTTTCATGGTCATAGCCCTTCTTTTCACTCCTCTGACCTTTTACTTTTGGGCTGTTTTTCAGCCATTGCTACTGCACCTATTGTATCTCTCTCTTAGGCTAACTGCGCACGCTACGCGACCTACTACTCCCCCTCTCCCCTCTGTCTGATCTGCGCATGAGTATGATCGCCCCCTGGATGTGGTGGGGGGGGGGGGGGGGGGGGGGACCCTGTTTTGGTGACTCGGCCCGAGCCACAGTATTTACCTGCTGAAATTCAGAGTCAAGGCTGTGTATTGAAACCAGACTTTTTTTTCAACATGCTGTCAGTGGGGACATCTTGTGGATGGAGAGGAGAAATACGGTGAATTTGACAAATAGTGCATTAGATTAGAAGATTAGAAGATCGCTGACTACACCTTTAAGTCTATTATAATAATAGTTAAAGATATTAATTAAAACCCTCACCTGGTAACTTGTAAATGATGCCCTGTACTACAACATCAGAACAATGAAAGATCTGCAGTTTTTCAGATTACATTTATACATTAGCTGTAAAACAAAGGTAACATGTTAAAGCAATCAACCAGTTAAAATAATTCATGTGAGCACTGTTGTTTGATTTTAGCCATTGTTTGAGTCTTTTTTCAGATGCATTACAGCTGGTCTCAAGTTTTAGATTAGCAGTTAGAGAAATTCAAGCTTTTCCGCTTTAACAGAAGAGCAGATTGATGGAGTGACGCTTCCTCTGATTGTGTGGTCGCTTTGTGAGAGCTCTTACGCCTGGTGGACAGTTCAGAAAACAGAGGTGGCACGTGATTGTTTAGACATTTAAAACACATTTAAGACTACTAAAATTCACACAATTTCCAAAGGTGAAAAGATTGTTTTTTCTTGAAATGTGGCAGGGATGCCATCTCATTGGTTTCTGATCCATGATCCTGCTTGTATATTGGGATTATGGGTTTTAATGAAGTTGGAGAAGCTTGTGACCATGATGTGATGTGATGCAGTGTGACAGATGAGAAAATCACTGCATGCATGAGCAGTCTGCAGCTTGATGAGACAGGTTAGAATTTGTTGTGAACATCATGGATCGATCATGACTTGGGTCAATGCTTCAGGATGGTGTGATGGTGTGGGGGGTATTGTCTTGGCACACTTTGGTCCCTTAGTCCCACCTGATCACGGTTTGAACCCCACAGCCCACCTCAGTATTGTTTCTGACCATGTCCATCTCTTTATGACCGCAGTGGACCATCTTCTGATGGAGACTTCTTTCTTGTGTTTTTTGAGGACCAGACAAAGTCCCCTGTGGCCCATACAGCCACCAAATCTTGATCAATGAATCAGTGTTTGGAAATGGAAAGAATCTTTCTGAGGCATATTTGGCAGGTGATTGGACAATTGTCCTGCCAATCATATCCAATACGGGCCAATCAGATAATGTAGTTGGTGGAGATCTGACAGATCTGATAAACTGTTCCTGAAGCTGTTAGCATGTATGCTAATCTCTGTACAAGTTGTTACTTCCTGTCATCTCACACTAAGCTCCCACCTCTTCCTGCTTTAAAGGATGCTGATTGGGCCGTACCGCTTTGGGCCTCTCACAGTCGTTGTAGGTTGGATCTTGGCATGATAAATGAGATTACATAATTTTATCATGGTTGTCCTTCTGAACTGAGAGCTGTGTGGATATGGAAAGCCCTTTTGATATAAAATTAATATCAGTGATACTGATGGTAGTTCAGCACCACTAGTACTAAAATTTGGAGTACAAATACTCAATGTGGTTAACTAGTGCACGAGTAGATGAAACAATGTTAACTAGTACTACCAGTTGACTGTTTTTACTACTAGTGTAACCTTACATGCTAAAAAGGAGGCAAAAAAAGCAAATTCAATGAATCAACTAGAAAAGCACTCAGAGGGCGCAGACCTCTGCCAGCACCACAGTCCTCTCCCATATTGTGATTTTTACCATAAATATTAGTCCTACCTTTATTCCATGTAAATATTTAGATTCTTTGACCACGAAGACATACCATTAGCAACTGGATTCATAATGATAGCTATTTTAATTCGGTAGTCATTCACGAAAATCGCATTTTTCGTCATGGCGGATCCAGATGGTGATCCGGATCAACACCAAAATTGAATCAGTTCTTCCTTTTCCCATGCTGAACATTTCCTGAAAATTTCATCAAAATCCATCCATAACTTTTTGAGTTAGTTTGTTCACAGACGGACAGACAAACAAACTGTCCCGAAAACGTAACCTCCTTGGTGGAGATAAACAATCTTTATTTGTACAGTGCCAAGTCATAAAAAGTGTTATCTCAAGACTCTTAACAATAGAGCAGGCTGAAGACAAACTCTTCAGTTTATAGATACACATATATGAATATATACATTGCCTTTCAGAAATGTAACAGACAATCAGGGTGCTGGATTTGGTTATAATCCCTCTTACTCCTTTTGCATTAGGGCCACCAGTATCACTTGTGAATCTTTTGGGTGACGAGTACTAATAGTAGACTAAAACCAGTCTACTATTACTACTCGTAATGTATTTTGAGTATAAGAGTAGTTTAGTATTTTGTTTTACTAGCAAAGGTTTTTTTTGCATGAGTGGGAATAGACCGAGGGTGTGGACTCGAGTCATGTGACTTAGACTAAAGTCACAATGTTGATGACTTTGGACTCGACTTGGACTTTGACATCAATGACTCGGGACTTGACTCTGACTTTAGTCTGATGACTTGAAAATACTGTAAATTTTCAGCAAGACTGTTGAATAAAAAGTGCTCCCATTCAAAGTATTCCACTAAGTGACTGATTTTTTTTATAAAGTTGCGAAAATGTCCTGGTTTTTATTGTTTTTTTTCTTTGGTCAACGGTGCTTATGACTTGGAAGGACTTATAAAAGTACTTGTGGACTTAAAACTCAAAGCTTTACCAGTTAGCACTGGTGACACTATTTGCTTTACTACTCATGTACTAGCTGTCCAAAGTTGAGTTCATGGACCCAAACTTGAGTACTAGTAGAGCTGGACTATTGTTGATATCACAGATATAAATTTTATTCCCAAACTGCTTCCCATAGGTGGATGGATGGATTTGTGCCTGTGTGTTTGTGTGTTGTGATCATATATGTGTGTCTATGTGAACATCATCTCAGACATCCTTCATTAAGGTCAGTTTCACAGCACCTCAGCATAGATAACAGCCCATTACATGATCACGATCGGATGCTACAACACAAACACTTAAGGACCAGACCATAATGGAGTCGATAAAGTCCACGTAGAGGCTCTAAAGCAGCCTGTGAACACAGAGGTACTGTAAGCTGGAGAGTATTTCATCCTCTTTAACGTGGATGTTTCTGTGGTTAAAGCTTTTTGTTGGCATTTATTCCTGCTGTCTCCAAAAACATCTCAGAAAGCTGCACTTCTTCACAATTTTCCACCTGCCAGTCTGAAGCGCAGCTCATAAAACAACATCAGAGCCGCAGGAAACAAAGAGGCATGAAAATCTGTTCAGCTTTTACCGTTTGAGGACCGGAGCGTTTAGCTGAGGCTGCGTTTTTCTGATGTGTCCCTGCTGTGTGCGACGGTGACTCACTCCTGCTTCTCTGGCACAGCTCCTTTTCTCCGGCACGCTGTGACACTTCAGTTTCACTGTCACATGCCAATTCTCTGTGAATGTTTCTCTGACTGCTGGTGAGACACTATCACTGACTGACAGCTCCATGATACACAAATATTATGGCACTGGCATACAACAAATGATTACTGACAGATGCTACTGCACCACTACGCTGAGGAGACACCAGGGAAGCTGCAGTGAGCACTCTGTCTGTGTTAATGCTTAATTCACATTCTCTTTACCAGGCTGTTGACCGAAACCTTTTTTAAACCCCATTCTGTCCTCTCTAATTACTCTGACTTTGAATTTATTTGATCCCCTGTAGGAGAAACTTGTCGTGGAGGACAGGCCCCCCCCTGCTGCTACATACATTGGACAATACAGTGTAAACAAGATACAGTGCAGACAAACACAACACCTGCCCAAAAACCATAAAAACTTACAGGCATATGCACACCCCACACTGCCCATCCCCAGACATTACATGGTTTCCGTAGTGTGAGCCCTCAAGTCCTCCGGCTTGTCAGTCTACGTCCCTCTAGTTGCTTGTTAATTAAGCTTATAGCATGTGGGATAAATTAGTTTTTGTAGCGGATTGTAGCAGAAAGGCGTCCTATAGCTCCTTCCTGAGTTTAAGAGCTCAAATTGGGAGTGCAGCACATGGGAAGGATCATCTATGATGTTGGTGGCCTGCAGTGTTGGGCACATTACTTTAAAAGAGTAATTAATTATAGTTACTAGTTACTTTCCCAAAAATGTAACTGAATTACTAACGGAATTACTCCTTCATAAATGTAATTAGTAACCAGGTAAATTGATGCGTTACTTTTCTGAAAAAGCTTTTGCTGCTTGAACTGTGTGTCTCTGTCTCTGTGTCCTTCCTTGTTGTTACCTGCTGCAGCAGCTCTGACATCATCAGTTCTCCAACAGCACAGAGAACGTGCAGCTGAATTTGCCTGATAGACTAGAATGGGAGCGAAGTGCTCCGCAGTAAGCGCCAGCATGCGCCAAGGCGCTGAAGATCAGACCTATTTTCTGCGCGGCCGCGTCCAAACCTCCAAACCGCGTCCAAACTGCATGCCGCGGCGCAGCTCGGTGCGCCCTCTCAGTGGGTTTTGTCTGTCAGGGCAAGACCGCGGTGCAGCACTTCCATGTGCCGTGGAATTTGGGGTTGAGGCAGGTTGTATAACAGCTGCTTGACATCGGTGCAAAGTGACACGCCACATTTCACTGTTAGTAATGGTAACGGCATTGTAACACATGAGAAAGTAATTAATTAGATTACTCGTTACTAGAAAAAATAACGCCGTTAGTAACCCCGTTATACTCTAACGGCGTTATTACCAACACTGGTGGCCTGTCGAATAACAGACTGGTCATATATGTCCTGGGGGGCAGGACTTTGACACATCAAGGCTGTTGGGACTAAACAGCATCAAACTGCAAACATGTCGAAAGTGATTATGAATTCACCTTTTATTTTGAATCAAAAGCAATAAAGTTTTTAGTTTAGATAGAACTGTATTAATCCCTTTAAAGGAATACTCCGACGATTTTGGACCCACGCCCTTTCCCTATCATTGACAAAGTGAGACAAGCTCAAAAATACCTTTTTTTGTGTCTCTGCGTCCAGTGGCTGGCTCCCAGCTGTTAGCATCGTAGGTAGCTTAGCTCAATGGCTGGAGGTCAATAGGAGTCAGAGCCAGACTGATGAAAGTGGACAAAATACTCCTTACAGTGGTCCAGGGGATGGCGTATTAGCACGTGAAGTAAATCCGAATGGTTATAAAACATTTTAAAAGACGTGTTTTCTTTTCAACCTGTTAAAATAACGTTTTGATACACACAGACCTGCGCATGCGGAGGAGAACAATAAGAAGGAAGGGGAGAAGAAGAGAGGAGAAGTAGAAGAGAGGAGAAGGAAGGAGGAAAGGAAATCAGGAGGAGCAGTAGAAAGAAGTAATTAAAGAAAAGAGGAGAAGAATAAGAAAGAAGGAGAAGGAGGAGAAGAAAGGAAGAGGAGAAGAGTGGGAAGAAAGGAGGAAGAAAGGAGGAGGAGAGGAAATGAAGAGGAAAAGAAGGAAGAGGTGGAGAAGAAGGAGTGAAAGAGGGAAAGGGGAGAAGGAGGAGGAGGAGCGGGAGAAAGAGGAAAAGAAAGAAGGAGGAGAAGAAACAAAGAGCGGAAGAAGAAGAAATTTTTTTATTTTTGAGAAGTTGTATTTGATGAGGAGGATTTTGAAGTGGACTGGGAACCAGGTAAGGTGTTGCAGGCTGTGGTGATTTGAATGAAGTCTCTTTTGTCGACTCCTTTTTTTTCAACATCTTGGCTGCGCCTGCTTACCAAACAGAAAGCCACGAGGATTCAACCATCAGTGTGAGCTGAATGAATCTCTGATATATCACAACATGACGTTACTGAGGCAGAATGAACGTCAACCTCCTAAAAACTTTGCGAACGGCGCGGCGCACAGACTCTGATTAGCAAACATCAGTCCGATGGGCGATGGAGTGACTGACAGCAGGGAAAATCACACAGGAAGTGCCAGAGCCAATCACGGAGCTTGTGGGCGGTCCAGACTGAGGGAAGTCTTCAGCTTCAGCGGCCGTTTGGTCCTAGTTCTAGACGTGTATCAGGCTATAGCGTAACATAACACTGTATTCAGACGGTATGAGTGTGAGCATCAATGGTTGCTTGTCTCTCTATGTGGCCCCGTGATTGGCACAGGTTGTTCCACAGAGCCAGGGTGGACCTGCTCATGACGTTTCCATCAACAGTTCTGATGTTTTTGTACAAAACCCAAAGCCAGTGAAGTTGGCACGTTGTGTAAATCATAAATACAAACAGAATACAATGATTTACAAATCCTTTCAACTTATATTCAATTGAATACACAGCAAAGACAAGATACTTAACGTTCGAACTGAGAAACTTTATTTTTTGCAAATATTAGCTCATTTGGAATTTGATGCCTGCAACATGTTTCAAAAAAGCTGGCACAAGTGTCAAAACAGACTGAGAAAGTTGAGGAATGCTCATCAAACACTTATTTGGAACATCCCACAGGTGAACAGGCTAATTGGGAACAGGTGGGTGCCATGATTGGGTATAAAAGCAGCTTCCCTGAAATGCTCAGTCATTCACAAACAAGGATGGGGCAAGGGTCACCACTTTGTGAACAAATGTGTGAGCAAACTGTCCAACAGTTTAAGAACAACATTTCTCAACCAGCTATTGCAAGGAATTTAGGGATTTCATCATCTACGGTCCGTAATATCATCAAAAGGTTCAGAGAATCTGGAGAAATTACTGCACGGAAGAGGCAAGGCCCAAAACCAACATTGAATGCCGGTGACCTTCGATCACTCAGGCATCAAAAACCGGCATCACTGTGTAAAGGATATCACCACATGGGCTCAGGAACACTTCAGAAAACCACTGTCAGTAACTACAGTTCGTCTACATCTGTAAGTGCAAGTTAAAACTCTACTATGCAAAGCCAAAGCCATTTATCAACAACACCCAGAAACACCACCGGCTTCACTGGGCCTGAGCTCATCTAAGATGGACTGATGCAAAGTGGAAAAGTGTTCTGTGGTCTGACCAGTCCACATTTACAATTGTTTTTGGAAACTGTGGTCGTCGTGTCCTCCGGACCAAAGAGGAAAAGAACCATCCGGACTGTTATAGGGGCAAAGTTCAAAAGCCAGCATCTGTGATGGTATGGGGGTGTATTAGTGCCCAAGGCATGGGTAACTTACACATCTGTGAAGGCACCATTAATGCTGAAAGGTACATACAAGTTTTGGAGCAACATATGTTGCCATCCAAGCAACGTCTTTTTCATGGACGCCCCTGCTTATTTCAGCAAGACAATGCCAAGCCACATTCTGCACGTGTTACAACAGCGTGGCTTCGTAGTAAAAGAGTGCGGGTACTAGACTGGCCTGCCTGTAGTCCAGACCTGTCCCCCATTGAAAATGTGGTGCATTATGAAGCGTAAAATACAACAACGGAGACCCCGGACTGTTGAACAACTTAAGCTGTACATCAAGCAAGAATGGGAAAGAATTCCACCTGAAAAGCTTCAAAAATTGGTCTCCTCAGTTCCCAAATGCATGAGTGTTGTTAAAAGGAAAGGCGATGTAACACAGTGGTAAAAATGACCCTGTGACAACTTTTTTGCAACGTGCTGCTGCCATTAAATTCTAAGTTGATGATTTTTTCCAAAAAACATAAAGTTTCTCAGTTTGAACGTTAAGTATCTTGTCTTTGCTGTGAATTCAATTGAATATAAGTTGAAAAGGATTTGCAAATCATTGTATTCTGTTTTTATTCACGATTTACACAGCGTGCCAACTCCACTGGTTTTGGTTTTGTGCTTCATAAATATGAAACGGATAAGATTAAGAACTTACAACAACATCAGGACCAGACAACAGAACAGGATTCATCATCTGTGTTCAGGCGGCTGTTTAAAGTCCACAGCAGCAGAGTTTCAGTGCGATGATCCGGCCTGCGGGCTCTGACAGTGCTGACTAAATGGCCCTCCAGCCCCTCTGCTGAAATAATGATGCAACACTATCTCCTTTGACAGAAATAAAATCACATTTGCAGCATTTTACATTGTGGCCTCACACTGAACATCAATACAATGGAGCAGGGAGCGATGCAGAACAAGAGCCTGGCATGAAAAATCCAGCAGAACAGGACAGATTTACAGCGGGGAGATCCGTCTTACTGCGAGACGGATAACAGGACGAGCAGCAGCACGGAGCACAGGCTGAGCGTCGGCCTGCAGCTCCGTGGGGTCATAACTGATGCAGATTGCACTCATAGATGATTACAGCCGTGAACTGATGACCCCTCATTACCATCATCCAACTCAGACCGGCTCTCAATCACATTAGACACAGCTCGTCTCTGCTTTAATCTGTCTGATTCAGACTGAGAGCAGATTTCCACTCACCTTTGACTCGGTTTATCATTTTACACCTGCTTCACTGCAGCAGAGAGGCGGGGAAGGTTCAGCCGAGAGCCCATCAGGTTTAACAGAGAGCCCATCAGCAGGAAAAGCTCTAAAGCAGGAGAGTAAACACATCGGACTGTTGTCTTTCTCTGATTACCGGATGTTTATGCATCCAGATTCTACATTTAGGGTTACAACCCTTTAACTCCCAGCTCAACTGTTGACAGAGGTCAATAAATCCATGAATATCCAATATGTTAAAGAAATAAGTCATTGTTTTTTTTTTAAATACCAAGATAACATAGAGTACAGTCCAAAAGTTTGGACACACCTTCTCATTCAATGTGTTTTCTTCATTTTCATCACTATTTATATTGTAGATTCTCCCTAAGGTATCCAAACTAACGGCGTGTTCCCACCGAAAGCGTCGCAAATGTTTTGCGCGTTGATATTACATACAAAGTCAATTTAAAGACGTGAATTGACGCTGCATCGGGGTGTGCATAGATCGGCGTCAAGCGTTCAAGCGCTGAGCGGCGAGCGTTTCCAGCTAAAAAACGCTCGCCACTCAACGCTTGAGTTGAAATAATTGAACTTTTCGAGCTAGCGTGCGTGTTGACACGCCGGGACAGCCTATCAGCGTGGAGATCGTCACTGACACAGGGCATTCTGGGGGTCGGAGTCTTGCTAATTTGACAAACTGCTAAACTGAGACTCACCGGAGACAGATGGAAAGGTGCGCCGCAACTGATATGGAGCGCCTGTAGTTGGTATCCAGGCGGGAGATCCTGGCACCAACCCTGGATAGCAGGTCTTCAAACTGGGCAACAGTCAGCCTGAGGTACCGCTGGAACCGGCCGTCGTCCAGACGCAGCTCCTGCAAGAGACGGTGGAACTCACCGAGCTCACACCGCCTCCGTAGGGTAGCATGCATCCAGTAGCTACTGACGTCGGCGCAGCTGACTTCTCCACAGCAGGTACAGAGCAGCGATGGTGGTAATCAGAGCCGTGTTCGACGATGAAATGATATGATTTTTTTTTTTTGCATATTTGTACAAGCGTCAAAACGCGTCGATTTAACTTGACGCGCGAATACACTCGCTTTCAACGCTTTCGCTGGGAACATGCCGTATGAATGAACATGCGTGAAATTATGTACTTGACAAAAAAGTGTGAAATAAATGAAAACATCATTCTCTTTTGAGCTTCAACAGGTCGTCACCTGAAATGGTTTTCTCTTCTCAGGTGAGCCTTTCCAGGGTTAATTAATGGAGTTTCTTGCCTTATTAATACTTTCATGCATGGTGTCCACTACAGTAGACAGATATTTGGAATAAATTTTCCATCCTTTAGGCTGCAGCACCATGTCCAACAACAAGGTGGAAAAATTCCCAAACCCTTGTCTCATATTTATTTAAAAATATCATCTTTTCACATTTTTAACATATCAAGATATTGGATCAGAAATCTAAAAAAGTTGACAAAGGGCAAATTAGGTATTGTGCCTGTATTCAGATTTTACATACTTTTGTATTTTTTGTTTTAAATTTTGGTGTAATTCTTAAGTGAATAGTTTGATTAAACAACATCAATACATATCCTTCAGATTTTGCTTTTTTCTTTTATCAACTCCTAATAAATGTTTGTCAAAGACGTGTTTTGGATCTTTACTAAGCTACACTAAATTACTATTTATACCGTTATTGTATGATGAAGTAGACAGATGCATAACTCCCTCAAAATATGAGACTGAAAAAAATGGGATTTTTAACTTTTTTGTTTGTTTGTTTGAAAGTATAATGAAACATTTAAAAAAGTATTCCTTAGTGACTAAATAATTCATGCATGAAAGGTTAATGGGGTTGGACCATCATTTGTGTTGTGCAGTAGTCAGGCTGATGCACAGCCCACAGCCCTATTAGACAACTGTTAGAATTAATATTATGGTAAGAACCAATCCGCTAAGTTAAGAGAAACGAGTGGTCATCATTACTTCAGCGAGAATTTACAAAAACACATTGAATGAGGTGTGTCCAAACTTTTGGCCTGTACTGTACATAGTCTTTGTGTGGGATTTAAAGATTCAAAAAGCTGAAAGTTTATTTTAAATACTGAACCACTTATTGATACAATCATTTACTAATGTAAAAGTCTGTTACTCATCCAAAACATGTCACACACAGCATCATCTATTTTAAGTTTTTTTAGTGCTACTATTTTTTACAAACATTTCTGCTTTCTCTGATGAGTTTTGTACCAAATATTTGTGCATTTTTATCTCACCACATTGTCAAAAATTATCTGTTTAAACCTTTTAAAGGTGCTATGAGGAGAATCTATTTCTACATAAAGACTCTGCTACCCATGAGCACGCGCGGCGACTGTCGTAAAGACGTGACCCAAGCTAAAGTGTGTGTTTGTTGTGATGCTAATGAATGCAGCTCAGACCTTCCTCAGAACTCTGCATTGCTTTACAACTTCTTTTTTCAACAACTTACAGGATGCAAAGCCACGAGGTAATGTATCTCTTTCTAGTTACGTAGCGGTAGTTTTTGATGTGTGACAACAAGCAATTTTTGGAAAACTTAGTATCGTAGTTTTGCAGCCAGCTATATATCTCTACTTACAACCTGGTGCTCAAAGACGTGTCCCAATAGTAAAAAATTGCTCCATGCTATAAAACTCATCTTAAAGTGTGTATTTCCATTAGGCATATATCTAAAAGAGAGACTTTTTTTAAAGATTTGTTCTATTTAAAAACAAAATATTCCTGAATTTATTAATGACCTCTGCCAAACAGTTGAGCTGGTAGTTAAAGGGTTAATCTGTTTTCTTTATAGCGTTAAAGGTCAGCTTGGTGTGCGTGTAAGAAATTAATCTTCAAAAGCCAAAAATCCATCATTTGATAACTCTGTGCTCATGATGCCAAAACAATAGTGATTTTGCTTTTGTTTTAAAGATCTCTTTTAATGACTATTAAAAGAGATCATCTTTTTAGATGACATCTTTTAACTCACATCTTAAAACCCACTTTTATAGGCTTGCTTTCACATGATTTTCTTCCTCTTTTATTATTACTGTTATTATTATTATTATTCACTCTTTTAACTTTCTTGTTTTATCTTCTGCTTTTATCAGTCTTACGGTTTCTCATTATTTTATTCCTGTTTTTAATTTCTTTTCCTGTTCTGACATACTCAGTTTCTATTATCATTTTTTTTATTTCACTTCATTTTATGTATTTATTTATTTATAATTAGTTTTTATTATCAGTACTTGATTTATTATTTATTATCTATTTTCCCTTCTTACCAGTCTTCTATCTGCCGTCTTATTTTAAATCTTCCTGATGTGATGTTGTCAACTTTTAACAGTTTTGAATTAAAGGTGTAGTCAGCGATGTGGGAGAAAACGAGTGGAGGGTTTGTTTATATTCGAATTTAGACCCGCCTCCCGAAAGCTGATGGACGTGCATCGTCATGGAAACGGCCGTAGAAACTGCGTAGCTGACGTAGCTAAGGAAACCCCGCCTGGTCAGACAACTCGACTGCCATTATTGAAAACATCACAACAACAGTACATTTTGGCAGATTAGACAATAAGATGAATGCCTGACGGCTGTTACTGTTATGTGAAGCACCACGAAGCTAATGTTGCTTAGCTTACCTATCCAGCAGACGGACGGCGACATCCGCGTCCGTTTTCAGGTCTCTCAATTGGCGGAGTTCCCTCCACCGTCGGAAAGCAACACCCGTGTTGACCCGGGTCTTCACTCTTTCATGGTCATAGCCCTTCTTTTCCACTTTTCACTCCTCTGACCTTTTTCTTTGGGCTGTTTTTCAGCCATTGCTACTGCACCTATTGTATCTCTCTCTTACGCTAACTGCACACGCTACGCAACCTACAACTCCCCCTCCCCCTTCTGTCTGATCTGTGCATGAGTATGATCGCCCCCTGGACGTGGGGGGGTTCACTTTGTTTTGGTAGCTCGGCCCGAGCCACAGTATTTACCTGCTGAAATTCTTAGTCACGGCTGTATATTGAGACCGGATTTTTTTTCAACATGCTGTCAGTGGTGACATCTTGCGGATGGAGAGGAGAAATACAGTGAATTTCACAAATAATGCATTAGATTAGAAGATTAGAAGATCGCTGACTACACCTTTAATCTATGTATCTGTAAATCTATTATCTGCCTACTGTCTGAATATCTCCTTGTCATTATGCATTTTACCAGCTGTTTGGTCCAACCACTTTATAATATTTTCTCCCATTTTGTTGCTTTAGTTAACATGACCCTCTGTGCCTTATCCTCTGACTCTGGTGGTCTATGATGAACTGATTGTTGATTTTGTTGTTTTTTTCTGCCTTTGTTCTGTCTGTTAAAGCACTTTGTAAACTTCTGTTTTTAAAGGTGCTATAGAAATAAAGTTATTATTATTATTAAAGCCAAAGATTACAACAGTATATCAGCCTAATGATTTACTGATGATTCCTAATGTGTTTTGTAAAAGAATACATATATTAAGCTCAGTATAACTCGTAATTTAAAAGTTTATTTATTGTTTTTCCTATTTCCTTGGCGGGTCTTGGCTGGTCAGTGGCACAGAAGTGCTTGGACCTGCTCACACTCATGGCTCTAATGAGATCCCCACCATGATGTGACAAATATGTAACATTTGCTATTTATAATTTGGGTATACAGACCTGATCAAAATCTTAAGACCAGTTGAAAAATTGCTAGAATATGCATTTTGCACATTTGGACCTTAATGAGGTTTTAAATAGAGCTACAATATGAAAAAGCAAGAAGGGGGAGTGTGATAAAAAGCACTTTGAAAAAGTAATTTATTGAAAACAAGTAAACTGAAATAGGCCGTTTATCAGCTGATCAAAAGTTTAAGACCACCACACGGTCATGCCCTCCTGATGGCTAAAGCTAAGAAGCTTTCTCTTCTTGAATGTGGTCGGATCGTCGAGCTGCATCAGCAAGGCCTCTCGCAGCGTGCCACTGCTGCTGAGGTTGGACGCAGTAAGACAGTCATTCTACATTTTCTAATGATCCTGAGCATTATGGAACAAAAAAGTCAAGTGGTAGACCCAAAAAAATTACACCTGCGCTGAGCCGGAGGATCCGATTGGCTGTTCATCAAGACACAGGGCGGTCCTCGACCCAAATTAAGGCCCTTACTGGTGCCGACTGCAGCGCAATAACCATCAGACGGCATCTGAGGGAAAAGGGTTTCAAAAACAAAAAACAAATTCAAAGACCTCGTCTCCTTCAACGCCACAGAACTGCCCGTTTAGACTTTGGAGCATCAAACATGGGACATTGAAAGGTGGAAAAAAGTTTTATTCTCTGATGAGAAAAAATGTAACCTTGATGGTCCAGATGGCTTCAACGTTACTGGCATGACAAGGAGATCCCACCTGAGATGTTTTCTACCCGGCACAGTGGAGGGGGTCCATCATGATCTGGGTGCTTTTTCATTCAGTGAACACTGGAGCTTCAGGTGGTGCAGGGTCGTCAAACGGCGGCTGGTTACGTGCAGATGTTGCAGAGGGCATCCCTCATGACTGAGGGCCCTCGTCTGTGTGGTAACAGCTGGGTTTTTCAACAGGACAGCGCTGCAGTTCACAATGCTCACTTGACCAAGGACTTCTTCAGGGAGAATAACATCACTCTTTTGGACCATCCCGCATGTTCCCCTGATTTAAATCCCATAGAGAACATTTGGGGATGGATGGCAAGGGAAGTTTATAAAAATGGTCATCAGTTCCATACAGTTGATGCCCTTCATGAAGCCATCTTCACCACTTGGAGCAATGATCCCAAAAGCTTCCTGGAAACACTCTCATCAAGCATGCCCAAACGAGCTTTTTAAGTGATTAACAAGAACGGTGGAGCTACTCATGACTGAGTCCTACTGAGAAACAGTTCTGGTTTGGAGAGTTTTTTGTCATTTTTTGAGTGATGGTCTAAAACTGTTGATCAGCTGATAAACAGCCTATTTCAGTTTACTTGTTTTCAATAAATTACTTTTTCAAAGTGTTTTTTGTCACACTCCCCCTTCTTGCTTTTTCATATTGTAGCTCTATTTAAAACCTCATTAAGGTCCAAATGTGCAAAATGCATATTCTAGCAATTTTTCAACTGGTCTTAAGATTTTGATCAGGTCTGTATAAATGAACATTTTGGTTGCCATAGAAATTTCCACTTAAAATGATGTGGACGCGTCTTTTAGTTTTAATTTGTGGAAGACAAAGCTGTTTGAGAGCTTCTTCAGGTTTTATGTGCTCAACACTTACCCTCCTTCCCTTTTTTACAGCAACTCATCAATGCAACTCACTCGCAGCCAAAAACAAAACATTATCTATTAGAAATGTTCTTTTTTTTAATATATTTGTCCACCAGGAGAATTACACCTTTTACTGGTTTCTGACAGAATGCTTGCATCATAAATGTTGCTGTCAATAATAGATCTATCTTAGGGCTTAATAGGATAAAAACTAAGTATTTATTAAAATGTATGTATGGGGGACCATTTCAGCCTTTTTTCCCTAAAAAAGAAAAAAAAACAGCGTTGTGTAACCATACTGGCCTTTGAAGGATAAAAATCCCCCAAAATGATCAATATTTCATAGATTTCCAGCTGGATTAGTTATAAAGGTCTGACTAGTTTAAAGTGGAAAGTGATTCAGTCTGTGTTTTTACAGCTTATTTTAGGAAGTGTCTTTTATTAATTACCCGATGAACAATAAGTGTGAGTTTTCTCTTTAATTATCACCCTGCAGAAAACATAACATGCAATAGAAACGTATCAAATTAGATGTTGCTGTCAATCACGGCAGATCCCAGGGCAGAATTATAATAATAATTACACATTTTTTACAGTATTGTTGAAATTCCTTTATTATTTTATTCTATTTTTTGTTCTTAAAAACCCAGTGCAGTTCTGTCCATAAACTGACCTTTAATGGGTTAAAAATAAAATCAATTATTGAAACATAAACTTCTGGCTAGAATCAATAGACTGACTCATTTAAGTGGAAATAACACAATTACTGAATTTAAGGGGCTTACACTTTGTTCCTTGGATCATGAGACTTTGCTTGAATAATTTTGGTTTGACAAACAAATGCATACAAATGAATGCTGATGCTAATCATTGGCCCATCTCAGAGCCTGACAATAATTCAACAAAATTGTCTTAAAAGTGCTTTTTGAGATTATTTTAATTTATTTAAAAAAGAACTACAGTTCTGGAAACTTACTGGCTTTAAAGATTTAAAAATAAAATATATATTTGAACATACAGTTCAGGCTGAATTGGTTCACAAAGGACCTCGTTTAAAGTCAAAAAAATGTTTTATATTATTTTTACAGCAGTTTTTTGGACTGTGGCATTTTTTGTCATTAGGGGCATATTAGTAAGTTTATTAAAGGAGCACATGAGGGCACAAATTTAGACGGTACATTTCCTTAGGCAGTCATTTAAATCTGTTTTGAGCTTCATAATGGCTGTTTCAGGAATCAGAGATCAGAGAAATAATCATAGAAAAGCTTTTTATTTTTGTTGGTTAGGTGTTAAAACGTCTCGTGTTGTTTGTACGGTGTGCACAGACCCTCTGCAGCCCCCCTTTAGCACCTGCAGATAATTTCTGAAAGTGTGTGACACAGTTTCATGTCTGAAGTCTCAAACAGCTCTTGTCTTTTTTTAAAACATGAAGTTTGTGTTGTTTTCATGCTCTGCGTCAGTCCTTAATTGGCAGCAGTAGCTTAATCGTGGAGTTTAATTAGCGGCTCGGCTGTACGAGTGTCACCAGCATCACACACTCTTCTAAACTTATGTGCTGCTCCAGAGTCCCTCTGATTGTATTTATTCATTATTCATTATCTGGCTCACTCCAAAGCTGATTCCTGCTGCAGCACGAACACGAGCGGGGCGACGCACATGCACATGCACGTGCACGTGCACACAGCTGACACGGCTGTCAGAGCCGTGAGCGTCTGCTCGCCGAGGAGCTGCCTCCGCTCCCGGGACGGGAATTAACAAACGCTACAAGGAATTAGTGTTTCTTGGCACTGTACAAATTAACTTGTTCTGCTCCGTCTCTCTGCGATGCATGCTGCTGCTTGATACGACTCCATTTGAGTGTGTGTTAGTGTGTATGTGTGTGTGTGTGTGTGTGCATGTGTGTGTCTCTGTGGATTAACAGAAATCAGGCGTGCCAAAGCCCAATGTCAGATGAATTTCTCTGGTTGATTTTGTCCAGACAGAAACAATACAAGCAGCAGAGTCAGGTCAGCACACACACCTGCACATTCTGCACACACACACACACACACACACACACAAACAGTCCAGTCAGAGAAGCGGGGGTCCTCCTGATGCAGACCTACACACCAGCTCAAATGCATCCATGACTTTGTTTTAAAGGTCTGTTGCTTTACTTAACATACACACTCTTAGGCAGAGAAAACATTTACCACAACATTCAAACTCGAAGTGTTGAAGCTCTAAAAACTAAATCTGAACAGTGGGTGATGAAGATGAGGGAGGGGCACAGAGGGACTCCTCACTTCTTCATAGATCAGGGGTGGGCAACTTTAATTACCAAGAGGACCACAGTCTGAGGGCCACATTGTTACAAATTTTCAGAAACTCTCGATAATGAAAAAGAATGTTGGATAAACAACAAATGAGAATATACATTTGTCATAAAATTAGAATACCAATATTCATATATTACAACATAAATACAAGTTATTATGCATAATCAAATGAACTTGATATAAAATTCAAGTAAATTTATCAAATATACATGGGATTAAAGCCAATGAAGCTTTTTTCAAATCAATAAAATGATGTGTTCTCCAAATTTTTAAAGCTTAAATATTTTGCTGCTGCCATTTTTAAAATATAATTGAGTAATACTTGATATAATGTTAAAGGCTTCATGAAAGAGATTTAGACACTATAAGAGCAAAGTAAGGTTGTAAATAACTTACATAAGATTATATAGAATTAGTTCTATTGGATATCTGAGTTTTCTTCATATTTACAGCTGCTGGTTTTTGGGAATGAATGGCGGGCCACATTTAGTGATGTGGAGGGCCGCATTTGGCCCCCGGGGCGCCACTTGCCCACCCCTGTCATAGATACTCATGTTATTTTTGGTTGTTACCTCCGCCAAGGAGGTTATGTTTTCGGGAGAGTTTGTCCGTCTGTGAACAAAATAACTCAAAAAGTTATGGATGGATGTTGATGAAATTTTCAGGAAATGTTCAGCATGGGAAAAGGAAGTACTGATTCAATTTCGGTGTTGATCCAGATCTGCCATGACGAAAAATGCAAGTTTCGTGAATAACCACTGAACTACAATAGATATAATGAAACTAGAAAGCACTCGGAGAGCCACAGTCCTCAGCCATATTGTCATTTTGACCATAAATATTATTCCTACCTTTATTTCATCTGAATATTTAGATTCCTTGACCATGAAACATACCATTAGCATTTGGATTCATTCTGATATCTATTTTAGCTCAGTAGTTATTCACAGAAATCACATTTTTCGCCATGGCGGCCAGACGCTGATCCGGATCAACACCAAAATCAAATCAGTTCTTCCTTTTCCCATGCTGAACATTCCTGAAAATTTCATCCGAATCCATCCATAACTTTTTGAGTTATTTTGTTCACAGACGGACGGACGGACGGACAAACTCTCCTGAAAACATGACCTCCTTGGCGGGGGTAATAATATTAATGATGAATATCACAATATGGATGAGGACTGTGGGGCTGGTGGAGGTCTGCGCTCTCCAAGTGCTTTTCTAGTTTTATGTCTGTGGCAGGCTGTGTTTTCAGAGTCGACCAACGCCATGACGGACATGTTTCATTTATCGTTTGGTTAATGGTTTTCCCACAGGAACATGTATTGTGTGAAAAATTGTAGTGACCGTTTGTCCACAAAAGAAAAAATAACAACGAAAAGTTTCGAACAAACTCTTTCACAAAATCTCAAAAGGCCACTCTTGCACCGTGGGTTGTGGCGTACACGGATTGGGGAAAAACTTAAGGTCCAAATGAATGTCCAATTCAAACAAAAACGTGGTGTATTTAACCAGAAATCAAGCGAACACAGAACAAAGGAAAATTCCTGTGCCTCTCCTGCTCCAGTACAAAACCATTTACCCACCCAGGTGCATGCTGGTCCCGACCGTACGCCTACCTATATAACCTATAGCTGCCACCTTGCCCAAATTAAACAAATAATAAACAAAACACCCAAACTAAAGAAATGCTACCTACTAGAATACTAACAACAATGTAATCATAATTGAATCAAAATTGATTTAGAATAGTAAAATCTAAACACTAAACTAAATTATAAACAAAAAAACCTCTAAATAGCTCCTACACCATATCCACCACTTCTGCTCTTCTGTTTCTGGACAACACTCATGTTTTGTGCTGCTTACATGTGATGGACCTTCATTATCTTGACTTTTGTCAGTTCTGTCAGCTCCAAGAAAGAATGACCAAAAAAACATGACATTTATGAATGAAAAAGAAACCTGATGTTGGCTTTGAAAACTCAACATGATGTGTCTACGAACTAGCGAACCTGCACGTCTGTTGATTGAAAAAAAAAAAAAAAAAAATCAGATTCAAGCTGTTCCCAGAATGATAAACTCTAGACATCATGACTTTCATGATTTCTATTTTTTAGTTTTTATGTAATGTCGTCCTTCGTCCAAGAAAAACAGAAGAGTGCAAATATCCAACAGTCCTTCAACTGCTAAAGGTTATGAATACAATTATACAGCAAAAGAAAATAAACATTAATATTCATGTCAGGGGTTTTATGTGAGTCCTGCAAGAAAAATTTTATTTTTATTTTGCAGTTCATCCAGAAGTTCCAAATCCCACTATGGTCAAAAGAGCCAAAACTTGGTGGATTGAGCCAAAAAGTTTGTAAAAGTTCAATGGCAGACAAAATGTCAGAAGTCCAAATGTTGCTGGAAATAATGCGTTTGATAAATTCACTGAATTTAGAGAGTAAAGTTGAAAGTTTGAGAGTAATGTTTGAAGATGTTTTTTTTTAATTCAGGCCCAGGGCGAGAATAAAGTCAGAGAAGTATGAAACAGTCATGGAGTTGACATTTGACGATGTGAACCCAGTGGTGTTATGAATCTATCAGGGCTCCTCTCTGCTTACAATAAAGCAAAACAGTTTATGAACCAATTGGATCAGGTCTAAAGCAGTATTTTAATGGATGAATATTTACTACATCTTAATGTTGAATAAAAATATCTATTCTCTCTCCTGTGCAGCCATGTTTACTTTCTAGATATCAAACTTCTCTTCTGAATTTTTTGTTGTATAAAAGCTTCTGAGAACTTGTTTTAAGTTCTTTCTGTTTTATCAAACATCATCGAGCAGCCACAAAACCAGCTCGATGTTACAGAGGCCATGATTGGTTGAGGGATTTTAGATGACCACAACATCATCAACAAACAATGGAATTTTTCCTTCTAGTTACATTTTGAATATTTAAGAAAAGTTTTAATCAAACCATCTGTACCACTGTTCACCTTGAGATTTCTAAATAAATAGAGTGCCCTCGTTGTCGTGGTTGAAGGTTTGTTCTCGTGTCCTTGGCGAGTCATCACAGACAGAATCACCTCGTCACCTGCGCGCTGACAAACAGGACGTGATCACAGTCGCTCCCACAGGAAGAGCTTCAGCTCGCTGTTCGGGCCTGGCGTCTGATGGCGATGATAGAATTAAATCGAAGCCACACCAGGGAACCGCGACTCTTCTGTAGCTGGCGTTTCACCACCTCCTGCCCCGTGTGTGACATCACTGCCGCTTCACTTCCTGTTGTGGCCGTCCCAGCGTCTGCTTCAAGGACGGTTTGGACACTGAGGCTCCCGGGAAGCCGTCTGTTTCCTGGCCTGACTCACCGAACAGCCCAGAATACAGGAAAAGAGGCCAAAAAGAAAGGCTTCACTTTGATTTGAGGAAATGGAGGACATGTGGTGGATTGTTTTTTTTTCTAATTGTATCAGTCCAGGAGTACCTGCTTTAAAACATGTCAAACAAACAACTTTATATTACACCACACATAATTTGAAGGGACTGTGAGGAGTTTCTAAGTAATTACAAAAAAGTCTCCCTTTTAGATATCTGCCTGATGGAAGTACACACTTTAAGATGAGTTTTATAGCATCAAAATAAGTTATCTATAAATGCTATTCCTTAGCTTCACGGTTGTGTCGGACAGGGCTGGACTGGCCTGGATACTCAACTTCAGGAACAAGACAACAAAACTAGAGCAAATTTATATTATTCTGACACGTCTTAGAGCACCGGGCTGTAAGTAGAGATATATAGCCGGCTACAAAACTACGATATTAGTACTACGAAGTATTCCAAAAATTGCTTGTTGTCACACATCAAAAACTACCGCTACGTAACTAGAAAGAGATACATTACCTCGTGGCTTTGCATCCTGTAAGTTGTTAGTAAAACAAAAAATAAATAAATAAAAAGGCCTGTTCATGGTCTAATATAACGAGCTGTAACATGGACACTAATGCTGCAGGAAAACTAAAATGTGTTTGTAAAATAGGTTATGCTTTTTTTTTTGCCCTCTCAAAACTTTGAACATGTTCATTAACAATTGTTTATGAAGAGAAACCTGTTAAATGTTCCAATCTGTTTTTTTTTCTTTTCTTGTAATTACACACAATTTAAGCATTTATAACAGAATAATGACAAATACCTGCCAGGATTGTTTACTTTTATTTCTAATGAAAAAGGTTTAAACAAATTTACTTATAGGACATTTCTTGACACAATTATTGACCAAAAAGGACAAACGAACTTTTTAAAGTATAATATTAAAGGGGTGAAATGATTTGAAGACTGTGTTAAAGTACTTTTTGAGCATTTCGAGCTCAATGCAATAATACCGTGATAATTACGATAACCGTGATAATTTCGGTCACAAAAACCGTGATATGAAATTTTCATACCGTTACATCCCTACTTTTGTGAATCAATAAACACAACATGCCAATATCACTTAATGGGAAATAGACTTAATGATTTATCTCAGGCTATTTGTCAGAGAAAGGAAACAGTTGTAAAGGTGACAAACACCATGGTGTCCATCAGGGGTGTTCTGCTTTAATCTGTGGTTTCTTGTGGTGTGTCTTTGGACGTGCATCACCCATCAGTCCACTCTTATGTTGTAAGTCAATAAAATCTCACTTCTGACTTTGAACTGTTGTAACTTCTGCACAAAGTGATGAGCTGCAGGAGGCGTATCAGCAGAGGACAGAGGTCATTGAGTTCACTTTATCCTTGATGTGGTCGCAGCAGAGAGGCGCTCTGTGTGCTGCGTCTGGATCAGAATCTGAGGAAAATGTTGGACAAAGTTTGAGTGACACCAGCCCAAGGCTCTTTCAGGCTAATCCACCTGCCATGCTGAAACAGTCTGAAAGTTATTTATCTCTTCAAAATCACTTTTTCTACAAAAGACCTTCACTCAGTTCCCTGATCCACCTCTATTCTCTGTCCATTATGGAACCCCCTCCCCCTCTTTGGCCCACTCTTCTCTGATTTATGGACTATTTTAATTTGTTAGTTCAGGTAACCTTGTAGAGCAGATGGACCTGCCTGAATCATTGTCTGAAATCATGCAGATCCATCTTTCCAAGCTCCAGTCTCCTATAACTTCATGGCCAAAAGCTGGACAGCCCCATCAGGGAAAAGATGAGGAAGCTGAAGACATGACGACAGCAGGAAGTGACTGCATGTTTGGAAATGATGGCTGTTTCTGAAGCCGTCTCCATAACATCTGTTTTTTTTTTTTGAACAGAAATAAACTCAATTTCTTTTTTAAAGATGCTATGAGGAGTTTCTAAGTAATTACAAAAAAGTCTCTCTTTTAGATATATGCCTGATGGAAATACACACTTTAAGATGGGTTTTATAGCATCAAAATAGGTTATCTATAAATGCTATTCCTTAGCTTCGTGGTAGGGTCGGACAGGAAGTTTATATTTTTCAGACACGTCTTAGAGCACCGGCCTGTAAGTAGCCATATATAGCTGGCTACAAAACTATCATACTAAGTTTTCCAAAAATTGCTTGTTGTCACACATCAAAAACTACCGCTACGTAACTAGAAAGAGATACATTACCTCGTGGCTTTGCATCCTGTAAGTTGTTGAAAAAAGAAGTTGTGAAGCAATGCAGAGTTCTGAGGAAGGTCTGAGCTGCATTCATTAGCATCACAACAAACGCACACTTTGGCTTGGGTCACATCTTTGGTGCGTTCCAGTTGTAGTCAGAAGTAGGAATTTCTGAGTTCCGAGTAGGAAACTGCAACTGGAACTTCCCCTGAAGTTGGAATTTCCTACTGGGAACTCGGTGAAACCTCACCACCCCCGAGTTGACAATTGAAGATGGATGCCCCCAGTGTGAACAGTTATTTAGCTCCTGTAATAATCCATTTATTTGCACTTCTGACTGGGGTGTGTCGCTCTAGATCAGCTGTATACATAGTATTGTTAGACTTATATTTACAAAAATGCTGCCATAGTGATAATCACATTCTTCATGTGATATTTGTGAACAACAACACAGGGCGTGCTAACAACAGCTAACAATAGCCTGGTAGATCGGCATGTTTCTTTCCGAACTTCAACTGGAACGCCGATAAGTCAGAGATGATGTCACTTCCATTTCTGAGGTTACTTGAACGCAGCATTATGACAGCCGCCGCGCGTGCTCATGGGTAGCAGAGTCTTTATTTCGCCGGAAATAGATTCTCCTCATAGCACCTTTAATAGAGGAGCAAAGAATGTCTCTTCAAGCTTTTCTGACAGGAATTATGTTTTTTTTGTCTTGGATTTTGGAAGATCAGATCAGAGAAGCGGGGGCATCACTGTTGGAAAACTGGAGAGTGTGAAAATTCTGAGATGCCTGTTGGTCTATGGTAGTCGTGGTTACACAGCGATACCTGATGAGTTCATAAACTCATCAGAAGATGACTGAGAACTGGGTTGGATTGTAGTTGACAAGGTTCACGTCACATTTAAGTGGTAAATGATACAGATAACCAGGATAACCAACCAATTGCCCAAGTCCCTCTGATCCGAGTCCCAAGCAAGTCTCGAGTGTTTTCTGTTGTGGGCAGGAATGTTAGCTACCTGGCTAACATTTGCAGGTTTCACTTACTTGGCCTCATGTGTCCTCAGGTGGTGGATAAAGTTTGATGTTTTGTCCTCTTTTTCGCTTATCGAAGCGTTGCAGGTCGTGCACTTGGCGTGTCTTCGTTTTCCATCTGATTGAAATTCTTTATATGCAAAGAAAATAACTTTGGGCACAGAGGACATAGCGGTTGCCAATTTGAAACCTGCGTCCCGCGCACCCTGCCCACTGATCATCACTGTAGCAGAAGCAGGTGTGTGGTAGGAACGTAAGTGTGTAGTACTGTGTTGTTTGTGGGACAATAATAGGTGACGGACAAGTGTACTGTGAATGGAGCATCAATAAAGTGAAGCTAAAAGGAAAGAGTGGCGTATATCTCCTGTCTGGCTCTTCATATAAAGCCTGAGTGTGTGCAATTTTCCGAATCATGTTGTCTCAAGTCAGGTCAAGTCTGGAGACACTGGGCTCTAATTTCGTAGACCAGGCGCAGGCGCAGTGCACCTGCCCTGCACCCTGTCTACACCATGCCGAGAGGGTGTGTCCAGCGCACTTTTTAAGTTTCCTGCAGTGTGCAAAGAGGGGCATCCACGCCTCCGAGAAGGAGGAGAAAAGGCGTGAGTGGGTTTAACACAGCCGAGTGCTGTCTTCACCAATCAAATGACCGCCTCTCCTCGCCTTTAAATGCACTGCGGCCGAGGCGCAGCATCTGATTGGTCTGACTGATCCCCGCCACCGCGGAAACAGTGTGCTGGAAAGACCCGGTAGCGGACGCGGTCAGAGCTCCTGTCACTTCAGCAGCTGGGAGAACGAACTGGCCATCGGGGCGCGCAATCTGTTCCTTTGTCATTTATAGGAGTAAAAAATTAAGAGACAGTTACACAGCAGCTGGCTTATCCATTCATCATGCTTGTGATCCACCTGCTCTTCTAGTTTGTCATCGCCAAATAGCAGAGCCTTTAGTGATAAACTGTATACTCTCCCGGTGTCTCTGCCTCATCCTCCATGCAATAATGTACTCCATCTTTTTAGATCACATTAAAAATAAAGACCAAAATAGAGAAATATTAGAAATACACAGGTAAATCCTTAATGACATACATTTTTCTCTTTTTTCTTTGTCTTTTTTCTCCCTCTTTTCTTTGAATTTAATGAAATGAGCGGAGCCAGATATATACTCCATGTCAGATTTTAAGGCTGTTTATTGTTGACTTGTAAGATGTGCATTAAACTTCCAGCTGCCGTCAGGTTAAGTTTCCATTATGACAAACGGCTTTAATCCGACATCAGATGTGACGGGACAGTTAATATAGATACAAATGTATATGCTGGTTCAGATGGTTACTTTAAATAGTGATTGCTGTGATTGTTTATTGCATTAAAATTTGCCTGACACTTTGGAAACCTGCCTCTGAGGGTTTGGTGATGTGTGCACACATGTGGTGGTGCGCTTCGCCTGCGTCGAGAATAGACCATATTGGAAATGGAGAGCGTTCAGTGCACCTTCTGCGCAGTGTTTGGCACTAAATTGTCACTGCGCCAACCCAAATCTGTTGGCACCTCCCCCTGGTGCGCCGTCACACCCATCTCTGCGCAGATGGTCTACCAAATTGGCAGCGCACGGCTCTGCACACCCTGCACTGCGCCACGAAATTAGGGCCCATTTTCTCCCGAGTCTGAGTCGAGTTGCAAGTCGTCTCATTAGCTGCTCATGTCGACTCGAGTCCGAGTCCCTATGACTCGAGCCCAATTGTCTGTGGATAACTAACATATAAAATTTGAACCATCAGTGAGTGAATGTGAGAGTGTGACCTGCGGTCTGAAGCAGCTTTGAGTAGTCAAAGACTAGAAAAGCTGCTATTTCAGCTCAAGTCTGTTCACCATTTACCATGTCTCCATGAGATGGTGACTTTCCCTTGGTTAATAAAGCAGCTGCCAATCATCAGACAGCAAACAACACCACCAAACAGACACATTCATGTTCAGATAGATGGCTGGTCTCTCTCAGACCTTTTTTGGTTTAAAGGTGCAGTGTGTAGAACTTGGCATTTTAGCGACATCTAGCATTCAGATTCTAGAATGAACCTAACTGTAGCCAAAACGTCACGTCGCTGAGCAACGGGATCCTGTGAAGACCAAAAAAGATCCTGAACACAATTTATGTTGTGTGTGTGTTTATACACACAGTTTGAATTCCTATGACAGAGTAACAAATTTCTATGCATCCACTGCCATCCTCTCCTCTTCTTCACCTGCATTCCAGGCAGATTTCAGAACCGGGGGACAGATTCGCGTTTCGTTCAGTTTGTCCCTAAAAACCACCCGTAGACAACACGGCAGATCAATATGTCGGCTTACACGAAACAGCGGCCCGCAGTCATGTAATTTTTAAAAAATATATTTTTCTAACTAAATAAAAATAAAACAAACGTTTTATGGGGATGATTGAACTCCTATTTTGACTTTACATACAAATAGAAACATATATCTCCAATATTCACCGTTTCTGTTTGGCGAAATGCGGTGGATGTATAAAATGCCACATTCTACACACTGCACCTTTAAGTGAATCCCACAATCTCACAGTGTATTTCCAGTGCTTGAGCAGAGTGGAGTACAGATCACCTTTTCCTCTGTTTAGTGTTTAATGGTCAAACACAGAGAAGGAAAGTGGGAAAGTGAAAAACAGAGGCAGCGTGTTTGTGACACTTCACTTATAAGCTCCCCACAAGGTTTATTTACTGAATAATAAACCGTTTAACTGTTTTCACCGGATGGATGATTATGACATTATTAGGGAGAAAGCCTATTAAAAAGTGGTGCCAACAATTTGGTGAGCATCCCTTCATCCCAGCATGCTTTGCATGGTAATTAGACCACTGGCTCTGCACAACTGCTCCAGTTTGCTTTTGTGGACACAAGCCTCACTCTGGTTCTGACCTTGTGATTTTAAAGGTTTATGTATAGAAAACTTACATAAACCATGAAGCACGAACACAAGGCACAATGACTCTTGTATTTTCAACAGAAAGTAATGAAACAGGAAGATTAATATTGAAAACACACCTGTGTAACGTGGTTCGAGTGGAGAAATAACCATCTGTTCAGACCAGGCAGTGATTCTGCCACAGAAGCTGCTGCTGTAGATGTTTCAGGGATTTGGCTCTGAAGTAAAAGCTCTTGGTTCAGGTCATACCACAGTTTTCTTTCGCTAATGACTTTGGTGACAATTTTTCAGTTTAAACAGGAAATAAAAACGAGCAGGACCACATGAGTGAGTCTGTGCTTTTTAAAATGGCCGCAGTTGGAGGTTTTTCTCCACTCACGGAAACTAAATCACTTCACCAAAACATGATGTGCTCACCGTCCTCATCATTAGGTACACCCTCCTTGAAACGAGTGCCTCCATTATGGCATCACACATCCATGAAGAGAATCTCCTGCTCCAGCCAACGTGCCCTCTTGGATTGAAACCAAGTGACTGTGGAGGACGCTGGAGTGCTGTGAACTTTAAGGTCAGTGATCTTCTTATCTTCTGATCTAATACACTATTTGTCAAAATCACCGTATTTCTCCTCTCCATCCACAAGATGTCACCACTGCCAGCATGTTGAAAAAAAAGTCCGGTTTCAATACACAGCCTTGGCTCTGAATTTCAGCAGGTAAATACTGTGAAAAAAGAAGGGCGAGTCACCAAAACAGACCCCACATCCAGGGGGCATCATACTCATGTGCAGATCAGACAGATGGATAGGTTAGCAGCATTAGCTTTGTGGTGCTCACATAACAGTAACAGCCATCAGGCATTCATCTTATTGTCTAATCTGCCAGAATGTTCTGTTGTTGTGATGTTATCAATAATGACAGTCGAGTTGTCTGACGAGTCAGGGTTACCTTAGCTACGTTGGTCAGCTACGCAGTTTCTACGGCTGTTTCCATGACGATGCACATCCATCAGCTTTCGGGGGTGGAGCCAGGGGTGAGGTATGAAGGGAGAGGCGGGTCTGAATTCGTTTATAAACAACCTCTCTACTCGTTTTCTCCCACATCGCTGACTACAGCTTTAAGTGCTCTTATTTGAGTGGGTTTTTTTTCATTTCCTTTGTTGTTGCTGAGTAGTTCACATTAACTTCAGTTTTCTTGATGCATGCAGCAGGATATGAAGGAGAGGCTCTGTTCTTTAATGGATCATTATGTGTTGATGTGTAATATTATCACAGTAAGACATCTGCTTCCTAAAGTCCATGCCTCTGCTCCAAAGCTTTCTTCCAGCTTATGCCTCAACTTCTGAGAAAAATATAACATCAAAAATCTGTGTTTTCATTTTTATGCGTCTTTGTTTTTGGAATTACTCAAACTAGTTATTTACCTTATCTAACAGACATGAACAGACCAGTTTTTTATTAATATCAGTAAGAATTTGACCAACAAATTTCTCTTAAGGGTTGTAATGATACTCAAAAAGTCCTGATGTTTCTACTTTTTAAAGTTGCTTAGGATTAGAAGTTTGCCTATTGTGTCAGCCTGCATGGACAACCAACAGTGAACATTGTGGTCTGCGTCATGTTGTGAAAAGTGTAAGAAAGAGTACATCATCCAAAGCTCTGTGGGTGGTCAGGAGAGTAGAAAGGCACAAAAGGTCCATTCACAAACACCAGAAGCCCCGTGTAATGCTTTACAAAGTGGAGTGAGTAAAGTCTTTTAGACATTTAGGTGATCTTTGTCATGTCGAAGTTGGATTATTTCAGGTTTGCCGAATCAAAATCGAAATAAAATTAGAGGAGTTCATCTTTTTGATGGTGGCTGTGATCATTCTTTTGTCGTGTGTGTTCCCGTGGGTGTTGGGAATCCTTGCATTAAGGCATTTAGTACAAAGGAATACCATAAAACCATTTTACACATAAACCCAGCTTTTTTGGAGCACAAAGAGGTTTTGTGAAGAAGAAGAGAGTCCTGTTTTCCAGCTCTGCCGGGTGATGAAGAGGCGGAGGGCAGAGGCAGAAGAAGATGAAGATCTTTGATAACATGCACACACATGAACAAGCTCCTCTCTGATCCTCACAGCCTGGACACGGGGGCCCGGCAGCCTGCGTGTGGGGGTGTGCAGGTCAGAGAGGAGGGAGACGGGCTGGAGAGGCCTTCAGCTCAACACTGCCCCCTCATGGAGGAGCAGGGAACTGCACAGGCAGGCATTACAGGAGAGTGGGGTGTTAAAGTCGAGTGTTCATTCGTGTCCATTACCGTCAGAACACTAAAGGTTTTAAATTTACAGCTGAGGTTTGACCCTCAAAGAGGCTTCATTTTATTGGACTAAATCACCATGGTAACCAACACTTTAACAGGTAAACTGCTCTGAAATGGGTCAATTTACCGAGCAGATCCACTTTGTTAGAGGAGGGTCAGTAATCCAAAAATGCAGATGAACTAGCAATCACAATGTAGAGATAAAGAAAAGTTACAGAGCTGCCATGATCCCCTTTAAAAGTACATTGATAAAACATTAATAATTCATAAATGTGGCAAATTTGTGTAAAACCCTCTCCCCTTCTCAAGAACTCTTATTTATACTGTTACTTTAAAGTGTGAGATTCTCCCCACAGATCAGGGAAACAGAAACATTTAAAGCTGAAATGACAAATTAACATTTCACTGAGCCACTCTACATTACGAGAGAGAAGATGCAGTATTGTAGGCTAACCCTGAAATTAGTTTTTACTCTCTTGACAACAAACCTAACTTTCACAACTGTTTAATCAGTGGGAGTAAAATGTTATTTTTAGACTCTGATGGAAATCCAACATGGCGGATTGACTCAATAGTGTTGATTAAAAACAAGCAGCAATGATCTGTGTTATTGTCCTTATCAGCAGTTCTTTAACAAAAATAATTTTACTAACACAGTAACCTTTAAAATATGAAAGCATGTCAAGATCAAGTACATTTAAATGGCAAAATGAAAAATTCAAATCTTGTATGCACCAGTTCATCACAGACCTTTTGCAGGTTTTTATCTAAAATCCCACAGACTTTGGACTGTTGGAAACAGAAGTGCTAAAATGCTACACCACTTCTGAGTTTTGATGCATCCTTCACGCTACTGTGGTTTTCCATCAAGGACTGTACCTTAAACCTGGCACAGATTTTTGTATAACCTTTAGTTCAATCAATCAATCAATCTTTATTTGTATAGTGCCAATTCATAACAAGTGTTTTCTCGAGACACTTTACAATAGAGCACAAAGCTCTTCATTTTGTGGATACACATATATACATAGATACATATATATATAAAAAAACATATACATATATATACAAATATATCCATCCAACACCAACATGAATCCATATAGCCAATCATGAATCCCTCCATCATGGCTCAAGAAAAAACCTTCTGTTAAGCAGCAGGAAATCTTGAATGTGGATCCCAGTCTCATGATGAACAGCAAATCCACACCATGCTGTGTTGGTGTGAGGGTGAAGGAAGGGAAGTAAGAGGAGACAAGTGGACTGAAGTAAGAACTAAAGTTAGAGACAGATCCATGAACCATAGACCTGTCGTCTGATTTATTAGAGGTTAGCCTCTTGAGATGCTACATCTGGTTTTCAGGAGGGTCCTCATGTCTGAATGGTATAATCTTAGATATTCTTACTGAAAATAAGAATTTATGGTAGTGATGAACTCATGGGTGCCCAGACCACAAGTGCATCCCTACCATATTTGTCTCCATTAAGTATAAATGTGTTAAAGGCCTCTTGAGATGTGACATCCCATTTTCAGAGGGACTTCATGACTATGTGGTGATAAAAAAAATAGATACTATAGATGTATTGATCATGGATATGGAGATCATGCTAATGTCTACATTAACAGCTATAATGAAAATGGGAATGGAATGTTCCTAATGAACTGGCCAACTATGTGTCATGTTTATAATTGTAGTTTTGAGGCTTCATGACTCCACAGCAGCAGGCAGTCTCCACCAAGGATCCCAGACCACCTACAAGACAAGAGCCAGAGACGAGTACAGGAGCAAACAAAAGGGGCAAAGACAGATGTGGAGAGAGAGAGAGAGAGCCCAATGTGACAGATCCCCCCCCCCTCCCTCCCCCCTTCCCCCGGCAGTCTAGGCCTATTGCATCTTAACTATGAGTCTAATTAATGGACTAATTTATAAACTATAAGCTGGTCCCTAGCTGTGGTTAAAGCTCATTGTCATGATGTCTGTGGAGCACAGCACCTCTGGGTATGTCCCTTTATACTTTGTTACTTCAACAAGACAAAGTCAAGAGTCGGCACTGAAGAGTTTGGACCACATTGGAATAGCATAGAGAGGAGTGGTCTTGCTCTCTGACTCTTCACAAACTTAAATTGGGTTTTATAACCAATGCTGTGACATGAATGGAACTGCCCAAGGCCCTGACTACAGGCCAGAGGTGGGGGAAAGTCACTGTTTTGCAAGTCTCAAGTCTTTCAACCTAAGTCTCTAGTAAAGACGTGCAAGTCCAAGTCGAGTCTCAAGTATAGACGAGACAAGTCAAGTCTGAAGTCATAGGCTTAAAATGTTCAAGTCCTTCCAAGTCATAAGCACCGTTGACCAAATAAATAAAAACAATAAAAACCAGGACAGTTTCATCACTTTATAAAAAACAACCAGGACAGTCAGGGCAGGACATGAAAACAGGACACTTGGTCACCCTGGGCCTTAACTTTACAATTATTTTCAGCTAACGTCAGTCTCAGTTTTTAGCCACGGCAAGTTTACGAGCAAACATATACCGTTGTTGCATATAACAGATGCTAAGCTAAAGTTGCCCAAAAGGATCTCACAACAGGTACCAGACCAACTTACCTTTCTTTGTGCAGCTTCAGGTGCTGAACAAAGTTCGACGTCGTCATCTCTCCGTCTGTTAATTTCACGCTGCAGATTTTGCAAACGACAACTCATTTTTTGTTTTTGACATCGTAGTTTGTGAATGCAAATGAAATTATCCTCAGTAGCATGGTTCAGCATCTCTGGGTTGTTCCTGCACTCCTGCAGTCTTACGCTCAGTGCAGTAACTGTGTAATCCACACCCTCTTTGTTTATTCTTCTAAACTCTGATTGGATGTTAATAGATGCATTCAATGGAGCAGATCCTGTGGGAAAAAATACTGTCTTGCCGGAAATGACAAAAATCAGTCACTTAGTGGAATACTTTGAATGGGAGCACATTTTATTCAACAGTCTTACTGAAAGTTTCAAGTATTTTCAAGTCATCAGACCAAAGTCAGAGTCAAGTCCCGAATCATTGATGTCAAAGTCCAAGTCGAGTTGCAAGTCTTTGATGATATTGTCAAGTCGGGTCCAAAGTCATCAAAATTGTGACTCGAGTCTAAGTCATATGACTCAAGTCCACACCTCTGCTACAGGCTACAGTCTCGTGAATTAGATCTTAACAATGTGTTTATGTTTAAAGGAGACATATCATGCTGATGCATGAACTAATACTTACATATAATATAATACATTTGAAAACAAGACCTTACACCCCCTTAATTTAAAAAAAATGAGATATTGTATTTTTTATGATATCCTTGAACGAGACTTGATGCCTCTGAAAATAGGTCATTGCGAGATGTCCGTGAGATTTAAATCGTCGTGACGACACGAGGTACCTTTCTTTTTATTGGAGTAATCTGATAAAACACATCCTCCTCTGTGATGTCCGTTAGCCACAAAACCGTCAACGAGGAACACATCCACCAGCAGCAGTATATAGATCCCTAGCTCACATTCACTCATTACCAGCTCTGACCTGTGGGGGGACTCAATACACGGTCGCTGCTTTGAGCCTGCCGGAAAATACAGTAGAAGAAGAAGGACAGGCTGGCTCAACCCTCTCGGCAGCTCTGATAGAACTGACCAATCATGGGGTGCTGGTTTGGCGTTGTGGTTAGCACCCCATGTACTTGCTTCTGCCGGTCCAGGTTCAAATCCCGCCTGAGACCAGTTTGCAGAGTGTCTTCCCCTACTCTCTCACCCCCTTTCATAAGCCTATCCACTGTCTCTCTCCTATCAATAAAGGCACAAAATGCCCAAAAATATACATTAAAAAAAAAAAAAAAAGAACTGACCAATCAGAGCACAAAGGGCTGTGACGTTGCGAGGTAACTTTAGGTCATCCTCAGATCCGAGTGTTTCAACGAGAGCTTGATAATGGCCTAAAATGAGGATTTTGAGAATGCTATTGTGGGGCAATGAAGGAACTAAATGACTTGTACTGAGGGCAGAAATGCTTTACAGGCATCCTAGTCTGGCATAGTGAAAAGGAGAAACAAGCACGATATGTCTCCTTTAAAAGTTGTTCAATTAATAAATGAAGTGGCTCAGTCTAGCACTCAGTCTTTTGGTAAATGCCCAGCTCTGGCTGCCATGTCGATGGCGATGTCTCCTTGAACAAAACCCTTGACCCCTAGTTCCTCACTGCTGCATCAGTGAGGTGTAAATGGGTGTGAAGGGACGTGAATGTGTTAGTTTATTCTGATAGAAAACTGACAAAGGCACTCCAACCATCAGTGAGTGAGTGGGTGTAAATGTGTGGATGTGACCTGCAGTGCAAAGCTGCTTTGAGTCACCAAAGAAACTAGAAATGGGCTGAACAAGCTCAAGTCCATGGACAATTTTACTACATAACTGTAAGATTAAAATCTCATGAAATATAAGCACACAAATAAATCAATCAACCTATGAAACATGTGGGCTATTGTTGCTCTGGGTTATTCATCATTTAAAGTAAAACAATGACACTTCAAACTTTGAGTGATTTAGTGGAGAGTTATGATCCATAAAAAAGTTTTTATTTCCGTCTATCGTCCTCGAGTTTGTCACAGATGGTGTTTTAAGTCTGTTTGTGAGCTGCAGCTGAGAGTCATCTGGTTGGTCTCCATGGTCACAACACAGGAACTTGGTGCTTTCTTGGCTTGAGAAGGAAAAACTAAAAAACAGTATAAAGAAGAACACAGATGTGATGGTAAGAGCACTTGTTTGGCATCGGTGTGTTATTGATCGGGAGCAGAAGGTGGCAGAAATGCATGAACTACGCCAGCTGCCCTCAAAAAAAGAAAATGAGTTTGGTGGAGAGGATGCTCGTCACTTTGAGTTGAGGTCTGTGGGGAAGGACACTTTCTATTTAGAGATTTTCCTTTGCCTAGTAAATTTAGAAAGTACTGGAATTGATTTATCCTATGTTTTTATGTTTGTTTTGTTTTTGTTCTTTTGTGGTTGGTTAATGGTTCCCTTTAATTAAAAGTATTAACTCACTGCCAATACTTTTTCCCGTTTACTCTGCCTGTCATTCAAATGTGAAACATGTACATTTATGAAACCAAATCAACTTCACTTGAGTTTCTGCACACTTAAATATCTTTGGTGTAATAATTACTTCTTCTGAAAACTCCCAGCTCAACAAAACCTTTATTTTCTCTGCATTGGAGTTAAAGGGTGAAGGCAACAAGAGTTTTTTTAATCTTTATTTTACTATTTTTTTTACAGAAAATCCACCATCTGGACAAAATAATTAAACTGATCATGCCGTGTTTGTCTTGTTAATGAGGAGCAGAGCGTGTGTGAAGCTGCCATGTGACATCACACACTGTTCGACAAAAACAGACCTCACTGAACACAAATATAGATTTTACATCTGAATCACAAAGTTAAATTAATTTGTCTTTAGGAACATATTAATTAATGTCCATAATTATCCAAAAACATTTAAAGTGAAGCTAACTTTGGTGTGCATTGAAGACTTTTACAAGGACAAACTGGTAACAATCTGACAACAATTTAAAGCCTCGGACAAGCTGTTGTTTTGAAGGAAGTCACAAAGCTGATTAGTCACCACTTTCTCAGAGATCTGCACCAAACTGAAGGATGGAAATAAACCTGATGAGTCGAGTAAGGGGACGTTTTTTAAGAAAAAGTGTGATTACAACTACTTTAAAGGACTGTGGCACATAGCCTGTAAATAATGATAGACTGAATGTCTCAAACAAGGATGAACAAACCAAGGGAAACACCTTTAACAGCTTAGCTGGGATCAGGTCTGAAAGGCAGGCTGGTGGTTTGGAGGACCAGTCTATGTGTAGCCTACATTAATGAATAAGGGGGTAAGTAAGATTACCAAACTTTAAGGACATGTCAGGCCCAGGCAAGGGCAGGTGGTCACTAATTTTATCTCTAGTTTTAAGAATTGTACGGTTAAAGAAGAGGTTTGATGGCTCTGACTACAGAAGATTATTTTTATTTTCTTCTATCAGTGAGGAGATGTAGGCAGCTTGAGCATGAAGAACAGCTGTCATATATTTACAGTTTTTCACGGTTCTTAACACACAACAATTGATAATTTGGCACAGTTTGAAAAACCCTCACTTCAAGTACCAATTGCTCGGCCCAATTTGCCACATCTAAACACTCCCTTACCTGCATTAGACTCTGGCTTTCCTTCTTTACACACTGATGTCAATTACACATCACCTCGTTGTCAAAGCTGTACACACAATGGTCAGTTGTTGCACACACACACCCCAATTGAAATCTCAAAGCATCAACCCACAACACACAGCTATGCAAATCTCTAAACACCCAGGTCTGGTGAGCAATTTTCAATCAGGAGAACTGCAGCATAAAAGGGCCTTGAGCCTCTGCTTTGTTTGGTGAGCACTGAACAATGGACAACGACAACCAGAGAAGGAGAGGGGGAAGAGAGAGAGGAGGAAGAGGGAGAGGACCTTTTAACTTTTTTTTTACCTTTATTTTCTTTAGAAATGCCTGGGCACTGAAACTCTGTAAATAAAACAATGATTTGCTGCACACTTGTGTGATATTTTATGTTTGAAGAAGTGGGACTACACAGACATTTTCCAAAATGAAAAATGGGTAATTCTCATGAGTCATTGCCATTCACATTGTGTGTTGCATTTCTATAATTGGGTTTTTAGTTTTGCACTTCAGTGTGCTGTGAATGCTTGGTAGTGTGCAGCAAATGCTGAGCTATGTGTATCAGTTGACTGTTATGTCCCCGGTCTAGGGGAACCCAGAACACAACATGCAGAGCCCCCTCTGCTTGCCCACTCCCAACAAAGGCCAAATCGAGCACAGTTTGCCACTGAAGACTGAAGTTTATTTATTACACGTGGAGCAATGCCCAACACAATAAACAGAACATTCTAATAACTCTAATCTTACCTGTGGGAAAAGAAAAACCATGAGAAACAAATTACAGATCTCTTACCTAACTATAATCTACGGAAAAACAGGAGAAAAGTTATTAAAAGAAAGAGGGCTTCTCCCTTTCACTAATTTGCCTTTTTGGCTTCACGCAAAAATATATCACACAGAGTCACACAAAGATACAATTTGCTCTACAGCGTCACAGAGATGATTTGCGGCGGACCGTGGCTCTTTGTTTGGAGAGGCAAGTCAGAGAGAGAGGGCGGGGCTTCCACCGGCTTCTTAAGATGGAGATGTCCGTTGTCCTCCAATCACAGCTCTCTCCCAATCCCGTCCTCCATCAGAGCACCAATCAGCACACCGGACCTTGGAGCCAATCCTGAATCTCCACCTGTGCAGTTCACTCACACACGCACTCACACACAGTGGAGAGAGACAACTAACAACGAAACAATTAGGCCTACTAATAAAAATAAATACATGACAGAGGGTCATGACATGACTGGTATGTGTGTGTCATTGGAGAATGTGTGTGTGTACCAAATGAGAGCACGAGTTTCATTTTGTGAACAGTTAAAGGAATACTCAGACGATTTTGGACCCACGCCCTTTCCCTATCATTGACAAAGTGAGACAAGCTCAAAAATACCTTTTATGTGTCTCTGCGTCCAGTGGCTGGCTCCCAGCTGTTAGCATCGTAGGTAGCTTAGCTCAATGGCTGGAAGTGAATAGGAGTCAGAGCCGGACTGACGAAAGTGGACAAAATATTCCTTGCAGTGGTCCTGTGGAGGGCGTATTAGCACCTAAAGTAAATCCGAATGGTTATAAAACATTTTAAAAGACGTGTTTTCTTTTCAACCCGTTAAAATAACGTTTTGATAAACAGACCTGCGCATGTGCAGTGCTCCGCGGACCGGAAGTGGCAGCCAGACTGGTGAAAGTGGACAAAATACTCCTTACAGTGGTCCAGGGGATGGCGAATTAGCACCTAAAGTAAATCCGAATGGTTATAAAACATTTTAAAAGACGTGTTTTCTTTTCAATCCATTAAAATAACCATTGAGCTAAGCTACCTACGATGCTAACAGCTGGGAGCCAGCCACTGGACGCAGAGACACAAAAAAGGTATTTTTGAGCTTGTCTCACTTTGTCAATGATAGGGAAAGGGCGTGGGTCCAAAATCGTCAGAGTATTTCTTTAAGAGATTTGATGGCAAAGAGTCACCTTGAAAAGGGAGTGTCAGGTTTAGCATTTTGTGTGTGAGGTTTTCAGGTTTGTGTGAACAATTTGAAGGAATCTGTTAGTGTTTTGAGAAACGTGTGTTAAGAACTGTGAAAAACTGTAATGACTGTCCTGCCAATAGTCACGTGAGTTTCCTCTTTTGTAAGTGCTACATTCCCTTTTATTTTACAGGATGATTGTTTATTGCACAGTATTCAGAGTTAAACCAAGGAGCTTCTGAGGTTAGTTTTTCATCTTTAAACCTGAGCAGACTCATGTTTCATTTGCAAGAGGTTTTATCTGGAATCAGCTTCTCACTTCACAAACCTCTTAATGTATGCTGTATCCGACTGTTTGCACACACTTCAGCATCAGTCTCACCTTTACTTCAGCCATCTCCCATATGCACTTTTTCTTTCGAGCTTGTGATTTTACAGTGAGCCCTGTAACAGCTGAATCAGACCTGGAGTAAAGACACCGAGAATGAAATACTGCTATCTGACAACTTCGTACCTCTCCTGGCTTCAATCAGCTGATGAAAGATTTTAGTGTGAGCCACTGTTTAGCTCTAATCTACAAAATAATTTGGAATCTTGTGAATTCACAGTTAAAAAAGTGAGAAAAAAGGAGGTGGGATAAGATGCAATAGAGAGAAATGGGAGTTTTAATAAACATGATCCAAATTTAGCTTGTGTGAGTGTGTGCTGATCCAATGTCAGTCTATACACGAGCCATCATTTCTGGATGTTTTTGGACTTGCAGAGAAGAAGATAAAGGCAATGATAGTGAGATTATGCAGCCAAAAAAATTATAGATGAGTATTTCATGAGCACACACCAAAGTACAGTACAGATTCATCATGGAGACGTAAACACAACATTTTAAATTTCCTACAAAACTTGTGTAATGAATGTTGAAAATGTTGTGCTTTATGATCAGTGGACAATTATTCACTGTGTCACTTAATAATATTGACTATAGTTAAATTCAGTGATGAGATTTCATTTACATTAAACCTCAAGGCACCACCATGAAGGAAAACGATAGTCAATTTATTAAGTTAGTCTCATTAAGGTTACTGACTATTAATTTGGAACCATGATTTATAATTAACTTAATAAAAATAACCAAAGTTACCTAATGAATTTGTGACGCTGTCACCTACTTAAATAATTAAGGAAAAAGAAAGAGAGAAAACTTATAATAAACCAGTGAAGATGGTGCATCCGTAAGTGTATCATAGAAATGCGAAGTAGTACTGTTTAGGCTATAAACATGTGCTAAATGATGTCGTTTCGAGTAAATGGTGGACGTTACCCACTCAGGACACTTGGATTACAGCGCACGAGCAGTATGGAGGAATATTGCGGACTTTTTGTGGACTTTTAAGGACACTGTTCGTTCGGGCTCTGACCGAAGTCATGATATCAATGGCAGTGGACAGCGAGTATACCCCCAGATCTCCGGCTGCATCCTAGATGTTCCAAAACTACTCCACAGTGTTGTTCAGCATGAGGGTGAGTAGAAAATGAGGCCTAATCGTTGTTTGGGTGTAGTGTTCCTTTAAGGAGGATGTGGCGTGGAGGAAGATGGGGAGACCTGACGTGAGCGGCAGGAACCGGACAGACACGTTAGCGAGGAGTCCTTAAAAATAAATATAAAATAATACCCAGGCAAAAGTTGACTTGTTGTGGGGATACAGAAAAGAAGAACCCTTAGACTAACGAAATAGCCTTTGATCAGTCCCGTAACACAGCGGACTTTCCTGCCGGCCAGCCACCTCTCAGCGCGGACGCTGAGACGCCGACCTGAGACAAAAGACTGCTCCTCAAAAGGATTTTCTTCACCTGGAGACCGGTTGGTGGTGAGATCCACCCTGTGTAAAAGCTGTTTTTTTTTCTGGTGTACCAGTGTTTGGTTTTTTTTGGTCGATCGATCAATTCTTTGTGTTTGATAAACTTTATTTTTTAGAGTTGGATTACCATTTTTTTTTGCGCACGGACAATTTGGAGAAGAGCCGCTGACGCGAGGACCTGATGATCAGAAAACTGTTTAAAAACACATTTAATATGGACCAATTCGGTTATTAATTTAGAATTCGTTAGGAAAAAAGGTTTAGTTAATTTAGAAATTATAAAAACTTGAATTGAGACTGAAATGTGTATATAATATTTTTTTGTTGTTGTTGTTGTTTGGAGGGTAAAAAAAAAGCGAAATTTATGGTGTTTAGAAACAAAGCAAAAAATTGAAGAGCCTTATTTAACTTTAAGAGCAATTCTGATTATTTTTTTTTATTTACAAGGGTGATAGAGGGGGTTTACTAAGTTTGTCTTTCGGTATGTGTCATTGATTTCTGATAAGAACCCCTATCTTAGTGACGCCTGCTTGAGAAAAGTTTGAGTGTTACAAATTGTCAGTCAATGTTGAAGGATTTGGATTTGGAGTTCAAAATCATTTATTGACAAACAAAACATGAAAACATACAAGACCTAACCTAACAAAATCCTATGTATAAGTGTGTGTGTGTGTAACAGACAAAGGCAAGATGGCTGCCTCCAAAGATGTCTTAACGCCACATGGCTCAAAGGTATTTACAACCAGGACCACATGGGGAGTGTGGAGATTAGAAATGGTTTCTTTTGTGTTAGGTTGATGCCTCTAAATGAAGAGGACAATTTAAAATAAGCAGCAGTTAGCTATAGCTTAAAGCTTAAAGAACATATTCAATAAAGCAGTGCAGTGGTTGTAAAACTGAATAGTCCTGTGCTTAGCCGTGCTATGCTAAACTCTAAGGCCCAGTTATATTACCAAGTCCATGGGAGGAAAAGGTGTCTGTTTTGGTTCTGCTCTGCAAAGTCCAGTGCTGCAGGAACTGGGAGTGACATCATCTCTGACTTATCGGCGTTCCAGTTGAAGTCTGGAAAAAACATGCCGATCTACCAGGCTATTGTTAGCTGTTGTTAGCACGCCCTGCGTTGTTGTTCACAAATATCACATGAAGAATGTGATTATCACTATGGCAGCATTTTTGTAAATATAAGTCTAACAATACTATGTATACAGCTGATCTAGAGCGACACACCCCAGTCAGAAGTGCAAATAAATGGATTATTACAGGAGCTAAATAACTGTTCACACTGGGGGCATCCATCTTCCATTGTCAACTCGGGGGTGGCGAGCTTTCACCGAGTTCCCAGTAGGAAATTCCGACTTCGGGGGACATTCCAGTTGCAGTTTCCTACTCAGAACCCGGAAATTCCTACTTCTGACTACAACTGGAACGCACCAAAAGACGTGACCCAAGCCAAAGCGTGTGTTAATGCTAATGAATGCAGACCTTCCTCAGAACTCTGCATTGCTTTACAACTTCTTTTTTCAACAACTTACAGGATGCAAAGCAATTTTTGGAAAACTTAGTATCGTAGTTTTGTAGCCAGCTGTCTGACCTGACCACTTAGCTAAGGAATAGCATTTATAGATAATCTATTTTGATGCTATAAAACTCATCTTAAAGTGTGTATTTCCATCAGGCATATATCTAAAAGTGAGACTTTTTTGTAATTACTTAGAAACTCCTCACAGCATCTTTAAGCAGGCTCTTGTGTCACCTGTGGTGCTACAGTCTGCATTGAGCAGGACTGTGGAAGAAGTCTTAAGATCGTACTCCTGAAAGGAGACTGTTGAGGTTCGGTGTCTTTTTCTACAGGCTGAGGCAGAGCTGAGAGAGGACCTGTGCCCCCTTCATTCTATGGTTCATAAAGAGAAAGACTGCAGAGCAGAGCAGAGTCTTATTGTCCTAATCAGGGGGTTTATATAGACGTGTGAAACCTGGGGGGTGAGATGGTCAGCCGACTTTGATTTAGGCATGTTCCTTTTAGAGCACATGGATCCCAACAAAATAATACAACAATCATAACTTGTGTACTCAATGGTTCAGCACATGTATGTACACCACATCGTATGGGGCGGAGAAGGGTCTTAAGAAACAGCCATAAAAGAATAGACCAGAATGCCTGTATGATTGGTCCATGTTGCTGGGGAATCATTTTACTGGCGGACCAAGTGACTGAGGCACAAAGTTTCAGATTTTTTAGTTAATAAAGTTGGCAATGTAAGTTATAGTTATTGTTATATGTAGCTGTAATCAATGGCACTTCCTGTCATAAATCACCAATATTGCGCTCAAGGTTTTTCTCCTCCAAGCCGACGTCAGGGTAGTTGCAAAACCAACGATGCTAACTTTAGCGTTAACTATTTAATACCATCCAATAGTTTGACCATTCTCAGCTTCATAACATTTGCTTAACAACAACATCCCAACACATGAATAAGTTACAGCTGTACAAGTTGCACCTAAAGTACACACAGACTAGCCAACATAACAATCCAAACTCTGAAAAGTAAAATATTGGTGGTTTATGGCAGTGAGAAAATGAAAACGATAACAGCTACATAACAATAACTTACTTTCACTTAATTTTCCAGCTTCATACACTAAACCTCTAAAACTCTCGGCCTCTGTCGTCTCATCTACCAGCAAAAAGAGTCCCAGCAGAAAACCCGGACCAATTATTCAGGCCTTCCGGTCACTTCCACTGTGGTGTTTGCATTTGTGACCTTTCTCAGCCACTGCGAGATTGTCTTCCCTGTAGATGAATAACTGAGTGGACACTGCATTGACTGGGTGGATAAAATGTGAAATCATAATGTGCACACTTGCCAGCCACTTTCCGAGGCTCCCCTTCCCAGTACCAGGTTGGCCCTCGCATCACCTGCAGAGCTTCTTAATGCTCAGTGTCACAAACTCAGTAATGTGCTGAATCATCCATGTCCATGTCTCCATGAAAGCATCACACAGTCTCTGCAGATTTGTTGGTAAAACATCCATGATGAGAATCTTCTGTGCTCTATTGGGTTGAGATCTGGTGACTGTGGAGGCCACTGGAATGGCCTCCACAGAATAATGACTTTATGAGGTGAAGTCCACTTGACTTTGTTCATTTCCTTAGATCTCATTTAAAGTCACTATTTGTGCAACAAAAATACACGTCTACACATGTTCGTGTGGCACGTCTAAACTTACAGGCTCAGGCTGACAATGCCCTGTGCAGTGGAGACTACTGAATAGATGCAGAGTTGTTGAAAACATGGCACTGAACAGCACTGATCTGACCAGTCTGGACTGCGGTCCAGTCTCAAAGTAACAGGAGCTCTGAAAGAGAGAACCCTAGCAGGTGTTTTGAAAATTAGAGACTGGAACAACTCTATCGGTCATTTAGCCTAAATGTATGAACCTTAATGCCTCAGTCACACATTTCAGTTTCCCAAAGCGATTGTGCACGACTGTACATGATGAAGGAGGCTGGTGTGATCGCTATGATATGGGATGAAATGACTGTCTCACCCCTGGACTCACCCTGTAAATACACCGTCAGAGCTTCTACAGCACTTTGGGGGCGTTCATCCTGCTCCAGTTAGGGTAATACAACGATATGACGAGGATTCCATGAATTTTCATCCCGCTGACACGACGTCAGCCCTGCTGGAGCTCAGTTCGCGTCACGTAAGCCCCGACTGAGCCCTGTCACTTGCGCCGTCTTGAACGGGACACAGTCGGGGCACAAATGGATACGTCCTTGTCAGTCGTCCTCATAAAGCTTTTAGGATTGAGCCACGATCAGCCCGACTGAGCTCCGTACATGCCACGCTAATACTGTTCTCCTTGGGACTGCATTAGGCTTCCATCCCTCTATACTGAGAGCGGCGATTCTCCACGACGGTTTTGAACAATTCAAAACTGTCTGGACTCTTCCACGTTCCCCGCCGTTCATCCACGACTATAGAAGGCCGATCCAGACCAAGTAGCGCATGCACCACAACCAAAGCACGTTTCATCAGGATTATGACAATGGTGCACAATCGCCATATGAAATGGGAATGTGTGACTGGGGCTTAACCAGACGTAACCCAAATTAGTCTGAGAGTCTGTTGTATAAGGGACGCCTCTTCACAAACCCTGTGTAGCTCTGGGTTGTGTTTTTACTTGGTCTTTGGGGTGCTGGGTTTCATGCAGAGAGAAAGAGGACCAGACATCAGAGGTGTGATGGAGACTCAACTTTAATCTGTCCATGAGCTGCTGGTACATTCCTTTCACGGCAGTAACAGAGGGAAGATGGTGTCTGCACGCCTACAAGTGTAAACAGAGCCACCGCAATGGGGTAGGCATACTAGGCAATTGCCAAGAGCCCCGAGCTGGACGGGGCCCCAGGCTGACATTGGTCCTTCTGTCAATGACAAAATGATTGAACTGCTTTAGACACTGCAGCGTCGATGCATTGGGAAACCCCCCCGGGGCCCCCACCAGCTGTCACTGCAAAGTGCTCACTGTCACTCCAGAGTGTGTTAAGCACCCACATTGTCAAAGAAACGAAAACGGGATGAAGCCAAACGCAATTTGGGAAAGGCTATGAGAAAAAAAACAGGGTCAACATCGGCGCTGCCTTTCCCAGATGGAAGTCCCTGAAGGATAAGTTTGCAGACAGACGCCGAAGTTGCCTGTTTTTTTGGCTGGACAGGTATGACTTAGTGTCGAATTGTACTCTTATATGGAGCCAAATTTATTTGTTTACTTTCGGGAGAAGTCGGAGTAAGACGCAGAACACTTTTTGTCCTTGGAAGGCCACCGTAGCTCTGGAGGTTCTTCGACAGGGAGGGGGGGGCGCCGGAGTGCTGCAATCTCAAACTTCACCTTTAGATGCCGCTAAAAACTACACACTGCACTTTTAAAACGGCCCTGAGTGTAAACTACGGGGGCCAAAAAGGGACAAAATTGAGTTCTTTACTAGGATTGGCTAGAGATAAACAGTGCCACAGCGCCATCAAGTGCAGTGTTTTCAGTTACTGCCCTACATAGACAACAATCGGACAGCGCACCTCCACCAAGGTGCTGGTACATCTATGAGCAATAGTTCAAGTTACCATCATTACATTCCTTATATTATATATTTAAACCCTGAAATCACACCCCTAGCACTCAGAGTCATGTTGATATCATTATTAGTTAGTTTGTTATTAAGCTAAAATGATCATTCTGTAATGGTGTTTATCTGGATCACCAACAAGATCTAATCAGTTTTAAATTTGTCCATTACCAACATCTCCAGACAGTTTCAGCAAAAATCCATCCAGCAGTTTTTGCATAATTTTGCAAACAAAGAAAAAAAAATTGATCTCAAGTGGCTGAAGTGCATTACCCACAATTCCAGAGCATACCTGTGTGTTGAGCTGCTTTCTCTACATGCAGCAGAATCTTGTTTTTGCCAATCAGATTAAGTGTTGAATGTAGAGGAATCATAAATGTCTTCCACTTTTCCTCTCAAGCAGTCGTGCTTCTTATCTTCAGATAGCATTTGACTATTCCAGAGAAGTCTGGGTTATCGGCCTTTAAGCTAACAGTGAGGAGGACCTATTTCATGCAGTGAAAAGCTGTTGAACAGACATTTATTCTCCGTTCTCTGTTCCCTTCACAGCCTCCAGCAGCATGCAGGAACAATCAGCTGTCACCATCTAACAGACTGACTCTCTGTTAAGTACAGCTGTTCACTCGGACATTCAAAGCTTCAAACAGAGCAGGGAAATGGAAAAAGAGCATTTTGTTCCCGTCCAATCTGCCACCGTACTTTAAAAAGCCTCTTTTCTATGCCGTCGTCCTAAGGTTGGACAATCAGGGTAGTTAGCTTAAGGACGCCTCTCCGTCCTCTTTGTCTCCCTGCCTCCCTCTCTGTTATTACATCACTTTGATTCTCCAAAGCCGCAGCACTCACGTCGGGAAAATCACCCGAACAACCAGCAAGAAAAGTGCAGCTCCTTGGAAGCAGTTACAGGGTTCATTGTCTCCTCTCATAAGCAGGAAACAGTGAGGCATGATGGGAGTTAATGAGCTGTCGCACTCTGTTCTCTGCGTGGCTTCAGGACAGGGCTTAATGGAGAGGCACACTTCTTCCTGTCTGTCAGGCCCTCTCTCTTCCTTTCCTCCATTCTTCGACTCCCCCTCGTTCAGCACTCACACTTCCCTGCTCCTTCCTCTTTGACCTTCTCTCTCAGCCTTCAGCACCCATTTATCTTGTATGATGAGACTTGATGAAGTGGATCTGGAGCGACAACAGCACAGGATCTGTTTCAGGGCTCACCTCTCAGAGTGCCATCACACTGCAGAGCCACAGGAACATTTTTATAAAGGTTAGAGTCATTTCTGCACACAGAGGGTGAACAGAGGCCTGCAGATACAACAGGGTCTGTTCTGTAGGTCTGCGTCAGAGCTACATCAGGCTGTCTTTAACATTTCCTCTGATGAGCTGCAGAGTCACGAATATTCCCCTAAATCACACATCGTCTCTTCTCCGTCTGCAGACCACATGTCAACAAGTGTTATTTCACAGTAACTAATAAAAACAAGAGCACATGGACAAAAACTCAAACTAAACTGACGGTTTCATCAACAAATAAAATCTAGACTAAAATGTCTGACAGACTTAAAGGTGTAGACAGCGATCTTCTAATCATCTAATCTGAATATATCAATTCATAAAGAGAGCAGCTCTGATTGGATCGCTCCACAACTTATCCCACCACCACCAAGCTAAGGCAGCTGTGATTGGATGTCCCTCTGAACTCATCCAACCTTTAACACAACCAAAGTAGCTGTGATTGGATAGATTCATCACTTGTCTCTACTTCCTACATGACCATATTAGGTCTGATTGGATTAAAGGTGTAGTCAGCGATGTGGGAGAAAACGAGTGGAGAGGTTGTTGATAAACAAATTTAGACCCGCCTCTCCCTTCATACCTCACCCCTGGCTCCACCCCGAAAGCTGATGGACGTACATCATCATGGAAACGGCCGTAGAAACGGCGTAGCTGACCAATGTAGCTAAGGTTACCCCAACTCATCAGACAACTCGACTGCCATTATTGATAACATCACAACAACAGAACATTCTGGCAGATTAAACAATAAGATGAATGCCCGACGGCTGTTACTGTTATGTGAAGCACCACAAAGCTAATGTTGCTAACCTATCCAGCAGAAAGACGGCAACATCCGCGTCCGTTTTCAGGTCTTTACATTGGCGGAGTTCCCTCCACCGTCAGAAAGCAACACCAATGACTCGGCCCGAGCCACAGTATTTACCTGCTGAAATTCAGAGCCAAGGCTGTATAATGAAACCGGACTTTTTTTTCAACATGCTGTCAGTGGTGACATCATGTTGACAAATAGTGCATTAGATTAGAAGATTAGAAGATCGCTGACTACACCTTTAACTGTTGTTAGCTGTTAGCGACTAAGTTAGCCGTTATGGCTAACATCCATGAACTGTTGTTAACTGTTGTTAACCGTTAGCCGCTACATTAGCCGCAACCCTGCTTGATGTGGATTGGTCTGTGATGAATGTGGTGAGCCAAACGAGTGTCCAATCACAAGCTTGTGTTTTTTTTTAACGTTCTGCCCCTGAAAACAAATTTAAAGGGCTCCTACCCAGATGGACTAGTGAAATATTTCTGTGGCAGATATATGGAGCTGTCCATCTGGCTGGTCAGGTTACCAGAAATCTAAACTGTGTTGAAACTTTAGTTATAAGAAAATGTATTCCTAATATGATTAATAAAGGACCAGTGCCGACAGGATATCAGCTGATAACACCACAGTCATCTAACATGAGTCACTGAGCTATAAATAAAGACGTGTTTGCATTTTTAACATAATTTTAACGCCCAGTCTGTGGTGTGTCATGGACTCTCTCATAAAATAGAGTATTTCTGTCACATAGGAGGGATTTTTCAGGACATATCAAACCTCTGTGTTTGCCTGGGGCGAAGGAGATATCTGTCTGCACACCTTTAGGCCATCGTGCTCTGTCTCTGTCTCTTAAAAGAAACATACTCCCTAACACTGCTATTTTTCAACACCACACCAGGATTTATTTCATTAAAGAGTTCATCAACAAAGTGCTCAGTAGTACAGTAAATACAGCCACAGGACAGAAAACCATGAGGCTGCAGCTCTATTCACTCATTCATGTTCTGAAGAGCCGTCATGCTCTTAATGTCTGCAGGACGTCAAACACATGAATCAGAGATCACCTCCTCTGTTTCTGCTCCTCTCTTCTTTATACTACCATCTCACACACACCCTCCTTTCAGGTGACAGGTGGGCGCAGGCGGGTACAGTCGGAGGCGGAGAGTGGACGGTAATAAAGCGGTGGAGGAACTGTCAGTGTTTCTTTTAATGGGCTGTAGTGTCACATAGATCTGGAGGCTCTGGCTGTCCCTGCTGGGAGGAAAAGACCTTGTCCTTTAGTTTCACCGTAACTTTTTAATGAACAAAGAGCTGGGTCTGTATTCTCAAGCAGACCGCCGCTCGCTCTGAGCGCTGAAAACAGTTTAACCTTTGTAAGACCTCGGGCCGCCCGATGGAAGTTCAACAATAGATTCGATTTATCTCACTGCAAATGAACTGCTTCGGATGTCATTTCAGAGTTTTTTTTCTTCAGGCTGGAGATTTAAGTGCTGTTAACTAAATGGAAACACGACTGCGACACGTCCCTGCACCTGCTTCAGTCTGCTGGCTGCTCATGGCCTCTACAATTGGGATTTGCACACATGACTGGACAGATCTAACCGGCACAGCGGGTGAACCGTTCAGTACATTTTACCAGTCCATTTGGGAAACAGCCTATAGAAAGTGTCTGAGGATTGGATGATCATCAATCTACCATATTTTTCACACTATAAGGCCCATCGAATTATAAGGCGCACCTTCAATGAATGGCCTATTTTAGAACTGTTTTCATAGAAAGGGTGCACCACATTATAAGGTGCATAGAATAGAAGCTACTGTAGTGGCTGGGGTTGCGTTATGCATCCACTAGATGGAGCTGTGCTAAAGGGAATGTAAACAAAACAGATAAGTCAGTCAGTCAGACTTTATTAATAGAGTACAAACCAGTTCTGACAACTCCATTCCCCTTCCAAAACAAGTGAGAGCATTCACAATCCATGATCCATTGGTACATACTGCCAGCGCTGTCCCCTCGTCTTGGTGAACGTGTGCCGCGCAGTTTGCAGTCTAGCTTTGAACACCCTGTTGACACCAATATCTAGCGGCTGGAGTTCTTTAGTCAATCCATCCGGAATGACGGCAAGTGCCGAATTAGTAACCAATATTGATCCATATATAAGGGGCACTGTCGGTTTTTGAGAAAACTAAAGGCTTTTAGGTGCGCCTTATAGTGCAGAAAATATGGTACTTGTGTTACCGGCCAATCAGATAACCCTTTCATGCCTGAATTATTAAATCACAAAGGAATAGTATTTTCAATATTTGTTTTTACTTTCAAACAAGTTGAAAATCATGTTCATTTTTTTCACTAATTTTTTCAGGGAGTTATGCATCTGTCCACTTCACCATGCATCATTGGTATAAACAGTAAGTTAGTGGAACTAAATATAGATTCACAAACACGTCTTTGACGAGCTTTTAAGAGTAATAAAAGTAAAAGAAAAGTTTGAAGTATGTGTATTTTTGCTATTTAATTAAACTCTTGTGAATTTCACCAAAATTTAAAATAAAAAATACTAAATTATGTAAAATCTAAATACAAATGCCAAATCTGTCCTCCCTCAGTTGTTTTTCATTTATGATGCAATATCTGAATATGGTAAAAAAAAAAAAAAGTGAAAACATTTTTTTTGAAGTTAGTGTTGTTATAAAACTTCAGACAAGTGTTTGAGAGTTCCCCACCTGATTGTTGGGCATTGTACTGCAACCTAAAGGGTATAAAATGTATTTAAAATGTTCGTTTACTGTAGTGGACATCATGCATGAAAGGGATAACGTAGGCGGGCTCTTCTCTTGCAAACTCTTGTCTGAACATGTCAGAATGGAGCGATTATATCCTTCCTGTAGAGAAGTTTATCGTGAAGATATTTGTGTTTCATCCATTAAAGAATTGTGGTCATGATCTGATCGAACTGCTACTGCAGCTGTTAGCATCTATGCTAATCTCTGTAGGTGTTGTTACTTCCTGTTGTCTTCTCCCTCGTAGCTCGGTCCTCTTTCTGCCCTCAAGGTCTCTGATTGGCCCGTCCCGCTTTGGGCAGGTCCCAGTCATTGTAGATTGGAGCTTGGCAAGATGGATCTGCCTGATTACAGACATTAGATCAGTTATGAGGAAGAAGAGATGAGGGAGGTATCTTGTTAGTAACAGGGAAAGTATCTTGAGCCACTGGGGGTATATGAGACATAGTCCAACCTAGCAGTGCAGCTAAAGGAATCACAAGAATACGCCGCACAGCATAGCAGTAACCAATATTTATTATTTCTGTCTCTGAAACCGTCTGAAATGTTGACCCTGAGAGCGTTCTGACTGACAGACTGATGTTGGCGGTGGAGAAGATCTTTGAGGTCGTTGAGAGGACCATAGCCGAGTACAAACAGGAGATTTTTCACTCCAAAGATCAGGGAGGGCTGAACCTCTTGCAAAGCTCCAAACTGAAGTAAGAGAGTTCAGTCTGCAGAGGCACAAACAATCAGCATCTTCTGAGGAGACAGAGGTGACAGGAGCATGACAACAACAAGAGGTATTCAATATATGTTTAATCTGGCACTTAATAAGAAGTGAAGTCACTTCCTGTTGTACAAATAATGGCAACTAATGTGGGTTAGCCTGTGGTCATCATGGTTTCTCAGTGAAACTTGGTGAAATCTGCTCTCCTCATAAGTTTACTTTGTAGGGATTGTCTTTGACGAGTTTCATGTTACACTTAAAGCTATGGTCTACGATTTGGAAGCTTTGTACATATTAATAACACCGTTTATAAGGCTGTTATGGTCCTATGGTCCTATCTACACAGTATAAAGACCAAAAAGAACGAAAAAAATCCATTCAGTATATCCGCTGAAAAGCTGCATACTAGCTGACCAATCAAGCCTAAGAACCTGCGACTATTAATTGGTCCGTGAGTTAGTCCATGAGTCCATCCAATCCTCGTCTCCCTCGCTACGCAGCGTCTTGCCCATGGTCCCGCCTCCTCCCCTCTACCTCCGGTGAGCAGCTAGCAGCGTTAGCTACTGAACTATCATGGAGCCGGAAAAGCCTAGCGCCGAACCTGGGAATCCGCCTCCCTCTCCCGCGGGGCCCAACGGAGCTCTGCCCGCGGGTTGAGGCCTGTTAGCGGGCTAACGGCTAACGAATAGTCTCAGCCGGCCGTCAGACCTTCAGCATCGGCCGTTTCGCCCCTGGTTGATCAGGTAATGGCTTTGTTTACTACAGTGGGAGATGTCTGCTGAATAACTCTGGTTAGTTTGTGCCTGTAGGGGCTAATAACTTGTAGGGGAGCGGGTTAGCCTGTTAGCCGCTAATCATTAGCACTGTAAGCTGAGCTGGGGAGGACAGGCTGAGAAAGATAAATCCTCCCCCACACTCGGCTCCGCTCTGGCAGCGCCAAACCCGCATTGCCGCCGGTCCAGTTGAAATGGCTACTGCTGTGTGTTATAAGTGAGATGTCTGTCGTGTTTGATACTTTCAGTTGAGCTGAGCTGTTTTTGATTGAGTTTGCTGCTGATATATTGTGCTAGTCGCTCGTAGCTCAGTCCGAGGGGGCTTTACCAGGCGTCACGAGCTGGGGGCGGGATCTTGGAACACGGAGGGGAGAGGTGAGGGAAGGAGGGGCAGGCTGCGGTTTCAAATCGTAGACCACAGCTTTAAGTGTTAAATGATACATCTGTGTGGTATAATTTAATCTGAAACGATAGTCTTAAGGTAGTTAAGCTAACTGCTAACAGCAGTTAGCCACTATGGCTAAAAGCTAACAGCTAACAAAGGCAAAAAATAGTAAATGGTCGTTTGCTGTTAGCCATAGCAACTAACTGTTGTTAGCTGCTAATAACAGTTAGTCACTACGGCTAACGGCAGTTACCTGTTGTTTGCCCTTGTAAGCCGTTAGCTGTAGTGGCTAATAGCTGACTGTTAGCTGCTACATTTAGTCGCTACGTATGCTACATCATAGCAGACTGGTCTGTGGTGAGTGTGAACCATCGTCCAATCAAAAGCCCCTGCTGTTTTTGAAGGTCCTGCCCCTGGCAGGGCTTTTTCCCAGATAGACTAGTGAAATATTTCCAATATGGAACCGTCCATTGGATGTGTCAAGGAAGTAATGTGCAATGTAACATGCTCTTCCTGTGCAATAATTGGACAGTGTACAATAAAACAAGGACCTGAGCTTCCAGGCAGCTAGCACTCTGCACTTTAGCATATGGCACTTTTTATACTGCCATAGTCCCCTAACCCCCAAACCATTATATCGTATTTTGAACTGTTATTTAGTTTGTCCACGGTTTATGATGTTTCCTTTAATATCCCCTGAAGGTTTTATTCCTTTTATTGCTGTTTGTTTCTGGTTTAACTAGACTAAAATTAAAGCCATTTAGATGAATAAATCACGACTAAAACCAAAGGACATTTTTTCGGCAAAAGAATATGAACACAACATATTAAAAAAGTGCCTGCAAAATTTACACAAGTAGCAACAATGCTGCCTGCAGCTGTCAGAAACACGGTTAGATCTCCGATGATGTGTTGGGGCAGTGGGCCAGTTTTTACAGAAATGTAATGCATTATTTATTACCTGTTACTGTCATTTCAAAGTAATTAGTTCCATTATAATATAACTGTATTTGAAATGTAAGGCATTGCACTGTTATAACATTACTTTTACTGGTCAAAATAACAGAAATATGGATTTGTCATTCTAAATGTAGCTCATTTTTAGACGGTGATGTGGTGTCCATCTGACTGAGTTCAGCTTAAGGCTAAAAACAGGAGAATATAATAAGACACATTGATGTGACCGTTATTCACATAACATGTAACTAATGCTCTCAGTATCACATATGCTGTGCATGTCGAGCACAGAAACACAAAAACATTCCACCCATGCTTCTGAGAGCAGCAGACACACAGACAGACACACAGACGGTCCCACGCCTTGACTCCAAAGACTGCCAGAGGCCCGATCTATTCTGGGACTGGAGCGGTGTGTTGTTTAGCATGACTGCAGACACACTTCAATCAGTGTGAAGATACTCCTTAATCCTAATCCTCGCCCCTGTGTGATACATGCACACTTCCCAAAATATCCCTGATCATCAGTCATTGCGTGGCTCTGGGCGGGAACATCCAAACGGAATTTAGTGCAGCAGGAGCCCTGCAGCAGCGGGGTCATAAAAAAACAAACAGTACATTTTTAATTTATGTTGCTGTAGTTCAGCGACGGGAGGATCCCACAGGGCATCATTAGGTTATAAATGACGGTTTGAGTCTCATTTTTAAAGGGAGATACAGACAAAAAAAAAAAAGAAAAAGTGATCCGTCCGATGTAATCATCCACTCATGAGACCCACTGCCCTAAAGATTTATATTTCGTAAAGGCCAAAGTTTATTTTAAATGTATATACATTTCTTTAAAACTGATTCAACTCTGTAAACTTTTTCCAAGTTCTTTTGTAAAATGTTTCATGTTTAACCATTTTAGTTCCACCTTTGAGGACACAGAGACCCCCGTACTCGAGCTGCCTAATGTATTCTGCCCTACCAGCAACAAGTGTATCGCTGTCATTTTCTACTCACAACAACAAATGTCAGCTGTAATAATGCAACTTTTTACACTTATGTGTTAGTAGACAACTTAGATAAAGGTTTTGGTTTACAAAATATAGTTTTCAAGTAGTTCCTGTCACATGACATCATCTGCTTCCTGCTCCTTCCGGTGGAAAACATGGAGGATGCAAATCGTCCTGTAAAGAGGTCATTTTCATAAATTTCTAAAGCTCTCCCCAAAAACACATATATGATTATTTAATCATTCAAGTCTCTAGAGTAACCCTCCACCAAAAAATGTTACCTGGGATAAATATTTATTTGTTCATGGGCTTATTTCTGTGAGTGGCAACAAAAGTTGCCAGTGGGCTCATAGCTTGTTGCTAACTAAAGGAAAACACTGTCTGCAGGATTTCTCATTATTTACTTATTTCAAATTGTAGAATGAAGTACACTGGTGTATTTAAGTCCTCTTAGAATACTCTTCTAAGCTAAATAAATTCACAGGTATTAAAGACCTGTGTCTGTAGGATTTTGATACGTTATCATAAATCATTTTCTTACTATTTGCTAAGCAATCTTTCTGTTAGCTAACATCAGTATGGAAACCTGTTTCCGCAACTTTAAAAAAAGGAAATCAGGGACCAAAAAATAAATAAATAAATACTAAGTCATAATTATGAGATAAAAAGTCAACATTATAAGATACCATCTGTGCATGTGCCCCATGTCCATGGACAATCCTATAGCAACACGCCTTTCTCATGATTATGACTTTGTTGTCTCATAAATGTGACTTTTTTTCTCATAATAATGAGTTCAAATCTCATGATTATGATATATATATGTATATATATATATATATATATATATATATATATATATACATATATATATATAAATATATATTTATATATACATATACATATATATATATATACATATATAATCATATATATATGTGTGTGTGTATGTATATGTTCATATATATATGTATGTATATATATATATATATATATATATATATATATATATATATATATATATATATATATATAAATATATATATACATATACATATATATATATTTACATACATATATATATATATATACATATATATATTTACATACATATATAAATATGATGTAGCCTTTGGCAAATATACAGATATCCAAATTTCTATTCAGACTTTTTTTCTGTCTGAAAAAGTTTCTGCAGTGCACATGCATGCCATGGTCAGGTGCAAAACAAACTTGCCAGGGGCAGCCAAAAAGAAACTATATGGCATTTAACAATACAATAAAATAAATAAAATAGTAAGTAATAGTAGCTGTGCTGTTGGAAGTTTGTGTAGCAGTAGGTAAATACAAAGGGTAGCAAAGCTGGACGTGGAGTTTCTCTGGCAGCTGCTCCATTTGTGCTCGCCTTGATGACTGATGATGACTGGCAAACATTAAAAGATTAAGGGTGTTTTCACACCTGATAGTGCGCACCCTGGTGCGGCTTGGAATGTTAAAATGATACTTTGTTGCCATTTTGAAGTTCTTGCGGTTTCTTTCACATCTGCTTTTTGTCACTTGGGACCAAACGCCGCAGTATTTTGAGAGCGTCATGTTTCCATGACAACAAGGGCTAAAGCACGTGCAGCGTTACGTTCAGTTGGAATCTGGAAGCGCCGAGAGTACCGTTTGCTTGAACCAGAGATGATGGAGAGTCAAATAGGCCTACGCCGAGTTTTAATAGCGCTTCTAATTAATTTCTATATTGTTTTCGACAATCGATACGTCAGGGCTTTCTCTCTCCCCCGGACACGCTCAGCCGTAGCTTGGATCAGCCTGGATTGAATAAGCGTCTCTGAAAATCAGCCGAGCCTCGTTAGTGGAACTACTCGCAGCTGAGATTAAAGTTGCCGCTTATTCAACACATGCTTACCGACGAAAGCCCAGCCTTTTGTAGCCAGCTTCGTGGAATACCCCCCTGTTGTTCTTTGTCCCGTTTGTTGTGTGTGTGTGTGAGTGTGTGTGTGTGTGTGTGCTCGGCCTTCCAGTACAGTTCCTCTCACACCTGGGAGCTGGCCTGTCTGGAGCTTTATTAAAGGTCTCAGCTGCAAGTGTTGGAACCTTATTAGAACTTTGACGTTCTCCGTTTGTGCCTTTATACATAAGATTAGTTATCCCATCTGAAGAACACTGCAGCAAATCTTTTTAACCTGAGAAAAAGGAGTCAAACATGAATGTTTGCCATGACTCCTCATACAAGATGGTAAGTTTCTTTCCCGTCGTCCTCTCCTTTTATGCTTGCAGACATCCGTCAATAGAAACCTTACATGACTTTTATCTTACTCAAATTCAGAAAACTATGAGAACATACACAACTGTGTGAACAATGAGGGCAAAAGAGTTAAAGATAACAGAGGTAACGCCACAATCTATCCAGGAACAAAACGACCGCGAAGCTAAAGCTCTTAAAGTGTGTATTTCCATCAGGCATACATCTAAAAGTGAGACTTTTTCGTCATTATTTAGAAACTCCTCACAGTCTCTTTAAGGGGTGTCCTCAACTTAAAATTCACTGTGAGTCAAGTGGACCACATTCTGTGCAGAGAAGGTCCATCATACTTGACCATCTATAGATCAAAAATACACAAGCAGGGAGACAATGAGCAGTTGTATGATAACGATGGCTGCATCTGAATTTGACTGATTAAAGGTATTTCCCAAACGTACAGTTATTCCCTCAGGGCTGAGCCTGGAGTGCTTCTCTGCAAAAACTGCTCTTTCTGCTCGGTGTGTGGGTGTGTGTGTGTGTGTGAGTGTGTGTGTGTGTGTGCTCGGCCTTCAGTACAGTTCCTCTCACACCTGGGAGCTGGCCTGTCTGGGCTTTATTAAAGGTCTCAGCTGCAAGTGTTGGAACCTTATTACAGAACTTTGACCGTTCTCCGTTTGTGCCTTTATACATAAGATTAGTTATCCCATCTGAAGGAGACACTGCAGCAAAATCTTTTCCAACACAAGGAAAAGAGTCAAACATGAATGTTTGCCATGACTCCTCATACAAGATGAGTAAGTTTCTTTCCCGTCCGTCCTCTCCTTTATGCTTGCAGACATCCGTCAATAAGAAATCTGGCTTATTGATGTTGTTGCTCCTCACAGTCTTGAAAGTGCAGACCATCCCTGACCCCGCTGTCAGCCTCAGATTGAAAAGTAAAGCACAGTAGGAGGTGGAGGAAGTGGCAGCATTGATTTTATCAGCAGTGCTCCATTAGATTTTACTCACAGATGTAAGCAGATAATAAGCCCTTTATGGTCTGATTTCCCCTTCCAACCAAAAGCCTGCTCACCTTATGGTCTGAAGAGTTATCCATCCACACTGTCCTGCAGCTTGAGGAGTGTGAAGAGTGATTTGCCCTTGACAAATGTTCAAATTTGCCTTTAATCCAAGTCAAAATCTTTCTGCTGGACAGACAGAAAGATAGAAAATCATTTATTGCCACTAAAGCCTCAGTCACACATTCTCGTTTCTCATGGCGATTATGCGCGTTTGTCATAATCCTGATAAAATTTGCTTTGGTCGTGGTGCATGCCGTCCCATATTTGCCGGGACGTCGTGTATTTGAGCCAAAAGAGGCGCATCCCGGACGGGACGTTGTTTGTCCCAGCCACATAGTAAAGGGAGGATGCATATATTTTTTCTCTCTGCGTGCCGTGCATTGTGTGTCTGGCTGGCTGCCTGCATAGCCAGCTGTAAACTACGGGCACTAGGACCGCTCAGTTGACAGGGTAGGCGGGCAGAGCTTCAGCCTATGGCTGCAGCGCTTATGTGCGTGTGACTCAGTCCCAGTGTGTGTGTGCGTGCGTGCACACTGTACTGTGTAGCGAGCAACTAGCGGCGAGGCAGGCAGCTGTTTGTGAGGAAGTGGAAGTATGCCAATGTTTACTACTCGGGTCATGTGTGTTTTCAGTTTAGATATTGCACCTTGTTGGTTTTTTGTTCAGAAGATTTTACAGTTGTGATTTTGCACTTTTTTTAGTTGAAAATAACAAAAAAAATGGAGCTAAGTTTCCAAATACGTAGGCAACAACCAAAAAATGTTTGCACAACTTAGTTGCACTATTAGGCCTACTCCTACATTGTTTACTGCTGTTACATTGTGTTTACATTGTTTTAAAACTGTTAAAATCCAGAAGAAGAGACAGCAATTGTTAAATGTCATTTTGCACATTTTGCAAAAAACAAATATAGACTTGAATGATAACTGTCTCACATGTATGCCTCAAAAACAAACTGATCATGAGCTGTTCTTACAATCTTGTTTCTGTAAGTGTAATGCAGTAGCCTAATGTGTTTGTATAGTCTGCAAAAGGTATAACTGTGACAAAATGCTGTTATATATGCGTTTTTGACCCCCCTAAAATCCCAAATGTTTTCAGCCGCCCGCAGGAGGTGTCCCTTATTTCAGTCTCTGGGTGTTGGCAACCCTATTTCTGTGGTAATTGTAATTTAAAGAAAAGCTGTGAACATGGCTCACAGTGAGATAAGGGGGGGATTCATGACACTAAAAGCGCTGTTCTCTGTATATATGTGAAATTGATTCATGAAACCAGAACAAGTAATTACTGGTGAATAAATACACTTTGTGTCGTGAAGTTTTGCCTCTAAAGGAGATGCTTTATAAGTATTTAAATCTTCAGGTTTATTTTTGTTTCTATTCAAAACCTAAATGTTGTGTTGATAGTTGTGACGGTTGAATTTGCTCTAATCTGTGGAATATACCTCATGTTTTACATGCTTTTCTGTTCCCTCCCATAATGTGGCTCCACATCCCTGTCTCAGTGCTAAACTGTGGCTACAGAGGAGCGTTTGAAGCCCTCGTGTTTGTTTGGCATCAAAACATTTTGCCTATTCAGAAAACATTTCTTCCCCTGGTGCCAAGATTAACAAGGTTCTGGCCTACTGCGGGGATTGAAAGGATTATGTGGCATTCATATCACAGTGATGGGTGACAGGCATCATAATAACCTCGTTGTTATGCATGAGTCTCTGAGATGATATTTTTGATTCAAGCATGCTGTTTTGTTGGGAATTCGCTGCATTTTAAATGATTAGCTGTGGAAGGAAGGCACTGTGTCCGTACATTCAAACATCAGAGGAGCTTTGGAAAGGAAATGGAGGATCTTTTAAAGCTAAACAAATGTGCTGATTATTTACTGTTAAGGATGTTTGTAGTCAGCAGGATCTTAAGACTGAAGGAGTCAAAGGGTGTTAGTAAGCTGCAACAAGCTGCGGTTAAATAATTTGGTAAATGAGTCCAGAGCACTTTGTATCTTTAATGTCAATCCATTTTTTTTTAGCTTACACCCACTCTGCTCGCTCTGCACGCCACGGCTCTCCGGGCATCAGCGCTGGCCTTTGATATGAGGCAATATCCATCAGAAACAAATAATATCTTTTTCTCTTAACCGTTTTCACTTAATTCAGTTTCTTCAGGGACGAGCGGCAGAGTGATGCAAACTGAGGCAACGCATCAGCAGAGAGCGTCTGTCATGGAGGGGCCCCCAGCGCCCGTCTCAGAGGGCTCGGGAGGAGGAGCAGGGTGTCTTCGGCCCCCGCGTGCTCAGACAATGTGAGGAGGGGTCGTTCAAAATGCAGCTCAGAGCCGAGAAGAGCGGGGTTATTGTGCCATCTACAGTGTGCTGAAGATAAAAAGCAGCTGGAATCATCGGCTTTTTTCCCAATTTGGTCTTAAAGCATGAAGCATAGAGCAGGGTGCTGTTCTGATAATGCAGATTATTGAATCAAGTGTCATTTAAACCTATAGAATTCATGCTCTACATCCTGTCTGCTGTGATTAAATTTATGACTTCTTACTTTTGCAGACTGCATGTTTTGCAAATCAATCAATCATCAGAGGCCAAGCAGAGTCGAAGGAATTGATTGAGGAAAATGAGTAAAGATTTGTAGATTTGTTTATTTTTAAAAAATGGGACAATACATATTAATGAACATATAAATGTAAACACGTGAGATTATAGCCATGTGGCTAATTTCCATCTCTAGTCCCACACAATAAAAACAAAACAAGACAAAACAAAACAAAGACAAGCGAAACAAATATACAAGTGCAGAGTGCTAAAGTGTAAAGTGCATCATTGTATTGCAAATTGCCCAAAAAATATAAAGTGCTATTTTGATTGCTTAATGCTCAATTACATATTATAATAATCAAATACCAGCAATGGTAATTTGTGATACCTAGAGTACCTAGGAATATAAAGTGCTAGTTGCATTGCACATTGCTCAGTAAAAATTGGAGATGGAGCTCTTGACAAAATAGATACATAGAACAAATACACAAGTTCAGGCCTTGTTATTGGAGCAGTGTTAGTTTTCCAGTAGCCAAACCTTAAAGAGACTGTGAGGAGTTTTTAAGTAATTACAAAAAAGTCTCACTTTTAGATATATGCCAGATCGAAATACGCACTTATCGATAAGTTTTATAGCATCTAAATAGGTTATCTATAAATGCTATTCCTTAGCCTCCTGGTCGGGTCGTGCAGGGCTGGACTGGCCTGGATACTCAACTTCAGGAACAGGACAATTAAAACTAGAGCAAATTTATATTATTTTATTATTTATATTACACGTCTGAGAGCGCCGGGCTGTAAGTAGCGATATATAGCCGTCTACAACTACGATAATAACTTTTCCCCGCATTGCTTGTCGTCACACATCAAAAACTACCGCTACGTAACTAGAAAGAGATACATTACCTCGTCGCTTTGCCTCCTGTAAGTTGTTGAAAAAGAAGTTGTAAAGCAATGCAGAGTTCTGACAAAGATCCATGCTGCATTTACCATTACAAACAAACGCATTTGGCTTCACGTCTCCGGTGCATTCAAGTTGTAGTCAGAAGTAGGAATTTCTGGGTTCCAAGTGGGAACCTAAAACTGGAACGTCCCCCGAAGTCTGAATTTCCTACTGGGAACTCGGTGAAACCTCGCCACCCCGAGTTGACAATGGAAGATGGATGCCCCCAGTGTGAACAGTTATTTAGCTCCTGTAATAATCAATTTATTTGCACTTCTGACTGGGGTGTGTCGCTCTAGATCAGCTGTATACATAGTATTGTTAGACTTATATTTACAAAAATGCTGCCATAGTGGTAATCACATTCTTCATACAACAATGCAGGACGTGCTAACAACAGCTAACAATAGCCTGGTAGATCGGCATGTTTTTTTCTGACTTCAACTGGAACGCCGATAAGAGGGAGATGATGTCACTCCCATTTCTGAGGTTACAGGAACGCAGCATTACGCCGGCGATAAATTCTCCTCATAGCAGCTTTAAGCTGTTTGGTAAAAGAGGTCAGGGTTGGGAGTTCGCATATTGTACTCGGAACTGAGTTCCAGGTGTGATATGCGCAGACAGAAAAGTGGCTTGACTATAGGCACTTTTTCTAAAAGGACCTACACAGTCACCTCTCGAACAGCTCTGGTTGACCAATTTGAGGTTTTTTTTTTTACAAATTCTTGTAGTGGAGGTGGTGCTTGGCCATTGTACATCAAGACAGCATCAGCGTGTTTGATAGTGTTGTCCCAGTTCAAGCGCTCATGCTTTTTTAAAATCTGACAGTAATGAAACGTTCTGGGTTTTTTAAATAGAACTTTCAGGGCTTGTTTATGAACAATTTCGATCTGCCTTAGTGTTGTCTTACAGGCTGCTGCCCGGCTTGTTACACAATAGAGCATATGTGACATGATCATAGTGTCAGAGTATAATTTGCTGACTCAGGAGTTAGGTTGTTCCTAATTAATCTAAAGTTAGACAAGTTAAACTGAATTCTGTTCACGGTCTTTTTACCTGTTGTTTGAAAGTGAGTTGTGAGTCGAGCGTGATTCCCAGATATTTTAACTCATGTACCACTTTACTTGTTTTATCTGGCACAAAGACGTTGGCGTCATTGTCGTTATTTGGCCTATTTGAGAAGTACATGCAGACAGTCTTGGATATGTTCAAGTATAATCTTGATTTCTCAAGGCAGTTGTATACATTCATCATGGCATCTCAGTTCATGCACAGCGTGTTTTTTGTCTTTTGCATGGACATACAGAACAGCATCATCAGCATACATTTGACAGGTGACATTTGCAGGGCAACAGCTTGGCAGGTCATTTATAAATAAACTGAAAAGCAATGGACCCAGGACCGATCCCTGTGGTACCCCTAGGTTGTTGGTACGTAATGCTGACTTAGTGTTCTGTATCCTAACACACTGTGTTCTTGAGGAGATATAGGATTCAATCCAGTTCAGTGTGTGTGAGGAGAAGTTAAAGTAAGACAGTTTGGTTAAAAATACCTGATGGTGTGTAGTGTCAAAAGCTTTCCTGAGGTCAATAAAGAGAGCACCAATAACACCGCCTGCATCCAACTTTGATTTTAAGTTTTCCAGGAAGAAACAGACAGCCGTCTCAGTAGAATGATGTTTTCTAAAGCCAAATTGCGTCTTCCTTAAGGTATATGGACTGTTGTTAAGATGTTTAATAATTTGCTCCGCCACAAGTTTTTCCATGACCTTGGAGACTGCAGGAAGTATGCTTATCAGTCTGTAGTCACTAACCATTACAGGGTGATTCTTTGCAGATGTTGATTCCTTGAGTGATATGATCTGCATGTTGCAACCTATTTACTTAATTGTTCATGCTCTCATTTCTATTGCATTTATTCTATTGTATTTCATCTTAATTCTACTTTATTTTAGTTTAGCTAAATTAATGCTCCTCTCTATTCTGAAGTCTTCATCTGACATTTCCAACTGTGTTACTGTGTATAGGAGCAACTGAAACAACAGAACTTCCCCTTGGGGATTAATAAAGTATTTTTGATTCTGATGATACTGGTTTTAGATTCCCGTCCCCATAGAACACACACAGGAGCCTGTATACATTTATAAAGAATTAGGGTATTTAACTCATCCATCCATCTTTGATTTATGCAGCTGACCCCTTCAGTGCACATTAAAAACAGTTGGGTTAAAAAATAACCCAATTTTAACTCAACTGCTGGTTCAGAAAAGGACAAACCCCTTTTTGGGTTATTTTAACCAAACAGGTTGTTTTTTTTCTTTTTACCCAATTTTTGGGTTGTATTGTTGAACAGAAAAGTTGGGTTATGCTAACTACAACGTTGGGTTGTTCCTAACCCAATTATTGGGTTGCAGAATTCACCGCTCCCAGTAGTTTGACAAGGAGGCAGTTAGGACCCAGAAACGACACAGATTTTGCAGTTCACAATAACCAGCTTTATTGAACAGACACAGGAACAGTTGTAGAGAGCAGAGATCAAACCCCCAATACTTGAAACACATTAACTTTTTATCCTGTACTGTCTCAATCACGTGATGAATAGTAAAGTTGACTCCCATCCGGCGGGAATCCAACGGGAATCCCACGAATCCTGTATTAGTGTAAACAGAGAATAAAGGCTGCAGCCCCAAATTACACAATCCAAGCTGACGTATGCCAGCACACATGCTTGATACCATCCATTAAACCTGCAGCAGAGAAGGGAGTTTGATCGAAACACACAGAGCTGTGTGGAGTGATGCTGTGCTGCTCTGTGTGCACATTTGTCTGATTTTCCCTGCTGTTTGTGTCAGAGAAATCCCTCCATTATCGGGACAGTGTTACTAGTTTATTGCCACAACCCTCGCTGAATTAAAAGCGTTTTTGACAGGATATTTGACCTTTGCTGTCCATTGATTGTCAAAAGTGTGACCTTTCAAACACATTAAGTCCCATGGTGAAGTTTCAGATGTAACACTCTCACTTAAAATAGGGGTTCAGTCAGAAATCAATAAAACACAACAAAAAGCATACCTAGTAAATTCCCAAGATCACCGTTGTAAATATAAAAAACAAACCAGAGTTGCTTTTAAAGTTTAGCAATGTTCTTTACTTGGTTCTATTTCCAACCAACAGAAATTTCGCCGTTTCCTCCTCCAGTAACAAAAAAAAAAAAATTACTTAAACCTTTCAGTTTCAAATCAAACTTTTATAATTTCCAAAATTGTCGTAGCATTTTAACTTAAAGGAAAAGTTCGGTTCCTGCAGCTTTTACATTGTTTATAGAATGAAGAACAACAATATACTCACCCAGAAGGCTTTCCTGATGCAAACGGTGCTTCGGGAGATATTTAGATCCAAAATTGAGCAGCGGACACCAATATAATGGTAGCCTGTAGGGCATAGATCGACGCTCCTAAAAACTGCATTAATCGTTCAAAAACTCATGTTTTTCACCAATATTCCATCATGATTCGCGCCAAATGGACCGCCATTGCAGTCTGTGTCTCTCCACACAGCGCTGTGGCTGAACTAACCTCTGAACTGACGAGTTTGTTTACATGCTCTTCGCGCATGCGCAGTACTCTCTGGAGCGTTGCGATCGCTTCCTCATTTCTATAAGCTCCTTATCTGTATACTGTGGCTCCAAACTGTAGGGACGTCCATCATATTCAAAGTCCTCCTCCACAACATCTTCATCCCATAGACATTCGTCCATTTTGCACAAAACTGGAAGAAGAAAGTTGATTTGTAGCTGCCGGTCTTCCCCTGAAACAATGAGCCGCACTGCGCATACACAAAGGGCATGTAAACAGCTCGTCAGTTCAGAGGTTAGTTCAGCCACACAGCGCTGTGTGGAGAGACACAGGCTGCAATGGCGGTCCATTCGGCGCGAATCATGATGGAATATTGGTGAAAAACATGAGTTTTTGGACGATTAATGCAGTTTTTCGGAGCGGCGATCTATGCCCTACAGGCTACCATTATATCGGTGTCCGCTGCTCGATTTTGGATCTAAATATCTCCCGAAGCACCGTTTGCATCAGGAAAGCCTTCTGGGTGAGTATATTGTTGTTCTTCATTCTATAAACAATGTAAAAGCTGCAGGAACCGAAATGATCCTTTAAGGAAATCTGAATATATAATTGAATTGGTCCACTCCAAATGATCTTTTAAATACTTTTCCCAAGCCTCCTGTCCATCTCTTAATGCAAAAAAAAACGGTAATTGAAGTGAGTTCAGAGTGAGACTTTACCAGCAGCAGCCGGGATTTGGTTGAGGTGGGGATGGATGTCTGACAAATTACGCAGAGATTAGAATTAACTTTTGTTTTGCTAATTTTAAAATCTATCTTCCACTACCAGCTTATTCAAGCATTGATGTGTGAATAACGTCTAAAATGATATTTTCCAGTGCAATTATCCCCAAATCAGTATTTCAGTGGACTAGTAATAAATAGATTTGTGGAAAGCGCACGGTAGCCGATATGAATTGGTTTAGATCTGACCGGAACAACAAACAGTATCTCCTGCTCACTGCTAACTTCGATCCCTGACGCACCCACACACACATAACATAACATTACTCGCTCCTCCTGCTTCCTGGACAGAATATTCATAGACAGAATAAAAAAGACTATCCCACAGAGATTAGCCTACTTACTGTAATCATGGGGTCTTCTCCGTCCTTATGAAACCTGCTTAATTACGGTGAGTGTCCATCTTCTTCTGTAACCGCGCCAAATATCAAAATCAACCTGGAAACAGCAATGCTACTTTTTATTTGGCTGTTCGGTAGATATGCTTTTTGTGATTGGCTTGCGTGTGGCAAGCAGCTTCTGAACTCTCGAGGGAGCTCGCTTGATTCCGACTTGTTCCACTCTCAAAGCGGAGCAACTTGGTGGACGTCACCGTGGTAATTTAAATGCGTGAGAAATACAATGTGTGGCGTGTGAGCGTGTGAGCCGGTGGGAATGCGTGTGTCGAACGCCAAATGCGTGAGACTTGAGAACCCTGCTCTTCACTGTCCCGGTCGCCTGGTTCCTTCCGCTCACGCCATGTCTCCCCCCTTTCCCCTACGCCACATCCTCCTTAAATAACCTCCGCTCGGACACTTTAAAATGATTATTTTGGCACTCCTACATTATTAATACACAACACAGGGAATATTAACAAATCAACAACTACCTGAAAACTTTTTTATGCACCATCTTCACTAATTTATTATTTGTTTTCTCCCTTTCTTTTCACTAAATTACTAGGTGACAGCGTCACACAGAGATATAAGTAAACAGTGTGTTTCCATCCAGGGGCGATCTTGTGGAGTGGCTGATGGGTGATTGTTGTCATTGTAAAAGGAGTCAGCCTCACACTGCTGAAACAGAGTCAGACTTACAGTATATCCTATAATGATGTAAAATCAGGATTTGGAGAGTGTGATATGCTTCAGTACTTTGCACATGAAGAGTTCATTTATAAATACACACAATCTTCTACAAGCAGAGATTATTTAATTAAGCTGTTTTCATCCCAGCCTTCATCATTTGTTAACATCTGCAGTGTGGCCAGGAGGAGGTGATCATCACACCTCTGAAAGTGTTTCTGATGTTCATCAAAAATCTTCACTGGAGCCGATCAGACCGCCCAGGCCAAAGTTAACATCTTACAGGATTAAAACTGAGCTAACACTCTTCTTGGCAGTTTTCAAACTTTGGGGGAAAACATCTTTTTCAATGTGTAATTCCTGCAGAGATTAGACAGCACCAACAGGCATGCAGAGGCTTTACTCTATGTTAATGAGTGACTGAGGAGGAGGAGGAGGAGAGAATAATGGGCTTCAAGGTGTGTTAATAATGAAGCACTTTGTTGTTTTTCACTTTTAAATCTTTCATATAAGATAAGAAAGTTTAACATCACAGTTTTACACCTTCAGTTGATTCATTATGAAGTGGATCCAATGAAGCTGTTGTCTATTTTCAGTCATCTTACATCACAGGTTAAACCCTCCATTCATTATCCCACACACTTATTCAGAGTTAGGTGTTCATGAGGATCATCGGGGACCATCAGAGTCTTTGGTCTGAAGCCCTTAGAGATCATGTTGAGCAGGGACACAGGAGGTCAGACATGTACTCGTGTGATGGTCGAGAAGTTGGCCCTAAAGTCTTAAAATTGGTTCTATAATTCAGGATTCTCAAGATTTCATGTATGTCATGTTATGAACTATTTCAGGAGAAGGAGTCTGATGTCATGGCTGGGGTTTTATTGTGCAAAAAAGAAAAAGGAGAAGAAGGAACTCTACTAAAATAATGTGACTCCAAGTACAAAGGGCATGACAGTTATCAAGAACCATTTGTTCAAAATGACTCGTGCTCTGTACTTTTGTTTTTGAAATGCTTGAGTTAAAGTTGAAAGAAGTTTTAAAACATTCACATTCCTCCAAAAATCTAGCCTTGCAGAGCAGATGGACCAGCCTGATTCTGAAACCCTGCATCTCCGTCTTGCCTTCATTGGCCAACAGTTTCATTCGGCTAAATGCTTAACAGCCCAATCAGGGAAGAGAGACGGGAGCTGCGGGCTTGATGACAACAGAAAGTGACTTGACAGGAAATGAAGTCACTTCCATCCGTGCATCTATACATCTGTGTGGTATAATTTAATGTGAAATGATAGAATTAATGTATTTAAGCCATCGGCTAACGGCTTATAGCTAACAAGGGCAAACAACATCAAACAGCTGTTAAGAGCTAGCTATTGCTCCTAATGACTGCTAGCCACTAACAACAGTTATGCGTGGATGGCCATTACGGCTAATGGCCATCAACTGTTGTTTGCTCTTGTAAGCCGTTTAGCCGTAGCGGCTGTTAGCTGTTAGCTGCTATGTTTAGCCGCTACATATGCTACGTCATAGCAGTGCTGCTTGATATGGATTGGTCTGTGATGAGCCAAACAATCGTCCAATAACAAGCTGCTGTTGTTTTTGAAGGTTCTGCCTCTGAAAACATTTTTGCAGGGCTCCTCCCCAGATGGATTAGTGAAATATTTCCATTAATGTTTTTTTTAAAGTTAATCTAATAGTTGACAGACTTTGATCAGAGAGAATGGTGTCCATCCCACTTCCTCCACACTGTTAGCCTGAATATAGCACTATGTAAATCTGGCAGTAAGTCATGGCTAACTCTTAAAAAATATCTTCTACTTTACTGCCAAGTTCACAGCAGCTTTAGGAAGAAAACTAGAAAAGGAGAGCAAGTTTTCTTCTTTTCTCTTCTGTCTTTAGCATTGTCTAATTATTTGAGACAAAAGAGGACAGGGCAGATGAAGCAGGGAGAAGAAAAAGAAAAAAATGAGGGAGTCAGCAGCAGGACATTTGCATAGATATATGAAAAGGTTTTACATTCAGATCTGAGATTCATAAAGCAACATACAGTCCTGCTCAGTATTATTGGCACCCCTTCATTATTTTCATTTCTTTAACAATATCTTCAGAAATAAATTGAAATGTACCAAATTTATGTCATCAGGATCTTATAATTGAAGGTCCAAAATACTTTAACAAAAAAAAAACATTTTTACAAGTTACATATTGTAATTTCAAAGAAGGAACTGAAGAAAAGCAATAATGGCACCCCTCTTCAGTATTTTGTTGCACACCCTTTGGCACTGATGACAGCCTCCAAATGTTTCTTGTAGCCATCTATAAGCTTCTTGCACTTCTCAGCTGGTATTTTCTCCCACTCTTCCTATGCAAATTGTTTCATTTGCAGGTTTCTTTTCCCCAATGGCAGATTTCAGCCATACCAAAGATTTTCAATCGGATTGAGATCAGGACTCATTGCTGGTCATTTTAAACAGGCAGTTTTTTTTTTCCTATTCAACCATTCCTGCGTACTTTTGGATGTGTACTTTGAGTCTTTGTCTTGCAGGGGGGTCGACTATCTTCGTCTCAAACCAAGTTTTCTTACTCTGGGTCGGACATTTGGCTCTAAAATTTCTTGATAATTCTCTGATTTCATGATTTCTGTGATATGGTCAAGGCCTCCAGTACCCGATGCAGCAAAGCAGCCCCAAACCATTATGGAACCTCCACTATGCTTAATAGTTGGTAGGGTGTTCTTTTCCTCGTAGGCTTTCAAGAGGTGGCAATTAAAACTGCCTATTCTAAATATGACTGCATGATCATAGTAGCTAATGAAGTATAATGTACAAACCTTAATATGTGAACATTACTTCTGCCAAGTTTGAGTCTGATAAAGTGATGCAGAGCAAAGTTAGAGAGGTTTGTAAAGAAACTTTTTGTACTGTCACATTGTGTAATTCAACTTCATGGGTGCCAATAATGATGAGTAGGACTGCACTTTACGACAGAGCTGCCTGTTTTGTGATTGGACAAGTCAAGAAGTTGTGTTAGGAAGATTGAGGACAGTGTTGGTGTGGACATGGAAAAGCCTTGTCAGTAAGTTACAACAGTCAAATATTATTATTTACCTCCACCATGGAGGTGGGTGTTTGCTGGTGTTTGTTTGTTTGTTTGTCAGTTAACAAGATAACGAATAAACTGCTGGACAGATTTTGCTGAAATTTTCAGGAGATGTTGGGAATGGAAAAATGATTAGATGGTGGTGATCCAGACAACGGCCATTCGGGAATGACTGTTTTTGCTCAATAACTGTTTAAATCATAATGATATCAATATGATTCAGGGTGCTATGTGAAGGTTTTCAGGGTCATGAATCATATAATGATGTAGCTTTATCATGAAACTATTGCTTATTGATGCAACAGCAAAATTTGAGCTACCGTGGTGGAGGGTTGTGCTCTCTAAGTGCCTTCTAGTTTTTTTTGCAAAGACATTCAATGAGGCAGCTACCTTTCTGGTCTTTAGCTGTCTGTCTGTGTGTCTGACTGTTTAACCAAATTATTGTGTCATTTATTTACCCATAGAATAATCATCGTGATGAGGAAGCATTTATAGTGTAAAAAAACAGAATTTCTCTGAGTTAGGCTCTGATGATAAGGAATAATCAAAGGAGACAGAAGTAATGATTTTTTTTTCTCGAGACTGGAATAAGATATTTAATGTCTTTTTCTTGTTGAAAGGGGTGAGTGAGCTCCGGGCTCATGCACACAAATACAGAGAGAGAGAGAGACAGAGAGAGGTGCGAGCAAGAAAATGAGGCACACAAATGAACAAAATGTCTGATTAACTCAGAAAGCTCGGACTCGGGTATCATTCAGCCTGTATCATCTATTCGTTGTGGTCCTAAAACCAGTTAATCGTCTGAAACTCTGCAGATCCATCTTACCAAGCTCCAATCTCCTTTGACTTCACGGCCAAAAGCTGGATGGCCCAATGAGGGAAGAGAGGCAGAAGCTGAAGACCTGACCACAGCAGGACATGACTGCACGTTTGAAAACAGTGGCGGCTTCTGAAGCAGCCTGGACGCGGTAATATCTGCAGTTTTATCATAAGTGGAATCAATATCTTCTTTAATAAAGGAGCAAAGAGCACCACTTAAGCTTTTCTTACGAGAAGTCATGTTTTTGCTCTTCTCCGACCATCACTGACGAAGTTCATGTCACATATAAGTGCTAAATGATACATCTTTGTGACATAATCTAATGTAAGATGATAGTCTGAGGACTGAAACTTAGTTTGAACAGCTGGCAAAAGAATCTATCTGCTACATCATACTGCTTGATATGGTCTGTGATGAGTGTGACTAACAGAACGATCATCCAATCACCATCTGCTGTTGTTTTTAAGGTTCTCAGTTAATCATTCAATCGATCATTATTTGTATAGCTCCAATTCATAACAAGTGTTATCTCAAGACACTTTACAATAGAGCATAAAGCTCTTCATTGTATGGATACACATATATGCATAGATACATATATAAAATACACATAAAAATATTTATACAAATATATCCATCCAACACCAACATGAGTCCATATAGCCAATCATGAATCCCTCCATCATGGCGGCAAGAAAAAACCTTCTGTTAAGCAGCAGGAAATCTTGAATGTGGATCCCAGTCTCATGATGAACAGCAAATCCACACCATGCTGTGTTGGTGTGAGGGTGAAGGAAGGGAGGTAAGAGGAGACAAGTGGACTAAAGTAAGAACTAAAGTTAGTGACAGATCCACGAACCATAGACCTGTCGTCTGATTTATTAGAGGTTAGCTTCTAGAGATGCTACATTTCATTGTTAGGAGGGTTGTGGTGATGTTGGTTCTGCCCCTGAAAACATTTCCCATGGGCCCTTCTTCAGATGGACAGTGATTTCCGTGACAGATTACTATATTGCCAAAAGTATTCGCTCGCCTGCCTTGACTCTCATATGAACTTCAGTGCCATCCCATTCCTAATCCATAGGGTTCAATCTGACGTGGGTCCACCCTTTGCAGCTATAACAGCTTCAACTCTTCTGGGAAGGCTGTCCACAAGGTTTAGGAGTGTTTATGGGAATTTTTGACCATTCTTCCAGAAGAGCATTTGTGAGGTCACACACTGATGTTGGACGAGAAGGCCTGGCTCTCAGTCTCTGCTCTAATTCATCCCAAAGGTGTTCTATGGGGTTGAGGTCAGGACTCTGTGCAGGCCAGTCAAGTTGATCCACAGCAGACTCTGTCCTCCACGTCTTTATGGACCTGCTTTGTGCTCTGGTGCACAGTCATGTTGGAGGAGGAAGGGGCCAGCTCCAAACTGTTCCCACAAAGTTGGAGCATGGAATTGTCCAAAATGTCTTGGTGTGCTGAAGCATTCAGAGTTCCTTTGACTGGAACTAAGGGGCCAAGCCCAGCTCCTGAAAAACACCCCCACACCATAATCCCCCCTCCACCAAACTTTACACTTGGCACAATGCAGTCCCACAAGTATGGTTCTCCTGGCAACCTCCAAACCCAGACTGGTCCATCAGATTGTCAGATGGAGAAGTGTGATTGGTCACTCCAGAGAACGCGTCTCCACTGCTCTAGAGTCCAGTGGCGGCGTGCTTTACACCACTGCATCCACGCTTTGCATTGCACTTGGTGATGTGAGGCTTGGATGCAGCTGCTCAGCCATGGAAACCCATCCATGAAGCTCTCTGCACTGTTCTTGAGCTAATCTGAAGGCCACATGAAGTTTGGAGGTCTGTAGGGATTGACTCTGCAGAAAGTTGGCGACCTCTTCTCACTATGCGCCTCAGCATCCGCTGACCCTGCTCCGTCAATTTACGTGGCCTACCACTTGGTGGCTGAGTTGCTGTGGTTCCCAAACACTTCCACGTTCTTATAATCCAGCTGATTCTGATTATTTGGATGGGTGAGCGAATGCTTTTGGCAATAAAGTGTATATGGAACTGTTGGTCTAGCTCTCCAGGACCTGTCCCTGATCTTCAGATGAGCCCCTCCAGGCTTTGGCCTGACAGTTGTATACTGGATAATGAGCAATGGTGGATCCTGCTGTGCTGCCCTGAGCTGCACGCTGAAAAACAGACAGTGGGTGATGGATGGTGAGGTGCAGCATCAAGCTGTGGCACCAGAGTGACGTAGCTAACACACGACCAGAGGAGGTGCAGCTACGATTAACGTACATTTTCAGGTTCACCACACAGACTTACAGTACATCCACAAGCCTCTGCTGGTGTGATTCTGAACCATGGTGCATACATATGTTTGGTTTATTCATTGTCATCATAACTTTGCAGTTCCTTCTTTGTGTGCTGTGTTGCCTTGTCGTATAATGCTCCCTGTTTGCAGGTCTAAGCTGTGTGAACTGTAATCCCTCGAGCTCTGCTGCAGCTCTCACACATCCTCATGTTTCCTGACACCCTGTAAGAAAAAATGACAGAGCTCTCATTGTAATTCCTTGTTGGCTGCTGCCCCCTGACAGCCTCACACTGCACACACACTAACCAAAGAGACATCCATGTGTCGGTCCAGCTTGTGCTCGCATGAGAAAATCTTCACAAATCAACAGGGCTGAGGGTGAAGTTTCGACATCTCTGATACCAGGCGAGCACCGCCAGAGCCAATCAAGACGTCTCCACTCCGAGGCCGACTCCAGCACAGCCACCTGTCACTCCTGCTTGTAGAGTGTCAGAGGACTCAGCTGGTCGACTCTGGGATCATCTGATTGGTTTGATTAAGCCCTCCTGTCTTCACCTGGTGCTCCTCTGAAGGAGTCTGCTCGAAGCTGTCAGTGAGCGAGAGCAGCCAGAAGTCTTCATCCAGTCATCACCACTCACATCCAGCTAACACCAACACCACGCTGCATATATGCAAAGAGACACACACACATCGCAGACCCACGGCGTGCCTGCCTAGTGACCAGACTGATGTGATGACGGATGACGTGAAGAGGAAATGTTTGTTGCCATGGAGACTCTGAAAGAAGCGACAAGGATGTGTTTTTTTTTTTACTGGGTTTGGCTCCAGCTTTAATACAGAGGTGCAGGAAAGAGTCCAGGAAGGGAAAAACAGTTAGCATTAGCAATTTTCTGGTTCCCAAGGCAAAAGTACAAAGTATTTAGGAAACCCTCTTATGATATATGACAGAAACAGGCCAGAAATATTAAACTGATATAATGAAGTTCATCTGATTCTACAGTACTGTTGTGCGTTGAGATGGATCGTTGCTGCAAACATTTCTGATCATCTTGTCAACAAGCAATTATTAAAATTATTAGGGGTGTAACGGTACATGTTTCCGTACCAAACCGCTCGAAAAGGACGTTTGGTTCAGTACAGTGCTGTACTCGAACAAGTACAGTAAGTTTACGTAAGCCGCTGCACATGGCTTCTTAATATTCATGGAGGTACTTGTCCACGATTGGCGTGGTTAGGAAGGCTTTTTAATATTCATGAGGAAAGCGGTCTGTGATTCGTGTGCTCATGTACATATCATGTGGACGTGACGTCTCGAGCCAATCAGAAGACGAATATCAAAGAGCTTCTGTAACCACAGGAGCTTGTGTCTGAATGGTGCATCATGGCTACTGCTAGTGACCAACCGGAGCTTGGAGACCCCCCCACCATGGCTGAAATCATCTGTTTGGGAACACTTTGGCTTTCTTGTGAAATATTGCAACGGAGAAAGACAGGTGGATAAAACGACTGTGGTGTGCCGATACTGTTCAACTGAGGTCGGGTATTTTCTGACAGCACGTCAAACATGCTAACTCACCTGAAACGGCACCACTCAAGTGTAAAGATTTCCACGGTAAGGAAAAAAACACTGTAGTGCAAATTCAACTGCCGTCTGCATTCAAGCAGCCTCTCCCAGACAGTTTAGATCGGGCCAAAGCGATAACAGCATCCATCAGCAATTTTATTGCAACGGATCTAAGGCCATATTCAGTTGTGGAAAATGCTGGTTTTAAACTCATGCTAAAGGTGATTGAGCCCCGGTATAAAGTACCCAGTCGTCCACTTTTAAACCTGGAATTTAAAAAGAAACTCACGATTTTTTAATTTCATACATTTGTTCTTTTTTTTCTTTTTGTTTTCTTTTGTCTTGTTTTGTTTTTATTGTGTATAAATGTATTGTACAGCACAAACCTGCAAATGGGACTACAGATGGAAATTAGCCACACGGCTATAATCTCACTTTTACATTTATATGTTCAATGACATGTATTGTCCCACTTTTAAAAAATAAACAAATCTTCAAATCTATAGATGTATTTTATTTAACTTATTAGTATTACCAAGCAGGACATTGAATTTATTTTGGTTTTAAGTTTGTATAATGACACATTTTTGGTTTAATAAACGTGCTAAACAAGCAAATGGTTTTGCGTTGTTCCCATACTGTACCGAAAATGTGCCGAACCGTAACCCCAAAACCGAGATACATACTGTGCCATCATTTTTGCGTACCATTACACCCCTAAAAATGATTGATCTTAAGATTTTACTGATCACTTTTAAAGCACTAGTATTTCAGGCACCAAGCTTTATTTATTTTTATATTTATGCATTTTTTGGCTCATTTTTGAGGTCTTTGCCCTGTTATCCATGCCTTAAGGTACTTTTTGATGCAGATTCAGCATTTTCAGCAGAGTTCCAGCCAACTTCCAGCCACTACGAGTCCCCACATCCTTCTGGTGGTGTAAAAAACTGCCATCCTCATCACACCACTTCGTCATAGGTTCCTGCAACAACCCTTTTCCCCTACAGAAATTAACATTAACTAATAAAAACAAGAGCACATGGACAAAAACTCAAACTAAACTAACTGGCATTTTCATCAACAAATAAAAACTAAGCTAAAAACAGGCTTAATCCAATCAGACCTAATATGGTCATGAAGGAAGCAGAGACAAGTGATGAATCCATCCAATCACAGCTGCCTTAGCATGGTGGTGGTGGGATAAGTTGTGGAGCGATCCAATCAGAGCTGCTCTCTTTATGAATTGATATATTCATGTAGAGCAGGTTCACTGTTTGTTGTCAGTTCTGATATTGTAACTGAGATGCTCTGCCAGGTAGCCTAAATAAAGGTGACTGCATTTCACACAAAGGAACATTTGTTTCTGTTCATTTGGACATTCAGACTTTACTAACATTCAATAAAGGCTTAGTAGATGATTGATTTTATCACAGAGGAAAACAGGACTTCACAAATTCAAGGAAACATAAAAATGTCTTACCCTTTACACTTCAAATTTTAGTCGACTACATTTACTGTAGATTCCATTGAATAAAGCTGGACTAAAATTAACACAATTTCAGTGACTACATAATGACTATAACCAAAAAAATATTTCAGGCCAAGACTTTGGCGAAAACCAAATTAAAAAGTGCTGTCAAAATCAACACTTCATGAAATTTCAAGGTGTCCTGATAAGAAAAGCTTTTACATCGGGCTCTAACCTTTGCCCTTAATCAAGTTTCTCTGAGGGGGATCTCATGACAGATCCCATCATGGACCTGCCATGGTCCAGCCAAGACCCAGTCAAGGAAGGTGGGCTTCATAGGTAGCACCAGGTCAGACCCCCTCCTGCCCTCACAGCTCCTTCAACCTTGGTGCCATAGATCCAATCAGGTGCTGAAACATCTGGTCCACATGTTGGTCCATATCTCCATGACAGAAGCACAGTTGCTGCAGATTTGTTGGCTGAACATCCACGATGAGAATTTTCTGTTCCACCACATCCCAAAGGTGCTCTACTGGGTTGAGATCTGGTGACTGTGGACACCACTGGAGCGCTGTGAACTAGTCGTCAAACTGAGATACTCTGAGCTTTGTGCTGGAAGATGGTCCACTGTGGTTTTAGAGGGATGGACACGGTCAGCAACAATATACAGGAAGGCTGTGGGATTTGAACCAGAGGTGTGGACTCGAGTCATGTGACTTCGACTCGAGTCAGACTCAAGCCACAATTTTGATGACTTTGGACTCGACTTGACAATATCATCAAAGACTTGCAACTCGACTTGGACTTTGACTTTAACGACTAGGGACTTGACTCTGACTTTAGTCTGATGACTTGAAAATACTGTAAATTTTCAGTAAGACTGTTGAATAAAATGTGCTCCCATTCAAAGTATTCCACTAAGTGACTGATTTTTGTCATTTCCAGCAAGACAGTATTTTTCCCACAGGATCTGCCCCATTGAATGCATCTATTAAAGGAACACTACACCCAAACAACAATTTGGCCTCATTTTCTACTCACCCTCATGCTGAGCAACACTCTGGAGCACTTTTTTGATGTCTCAAATGCAGCCGAAGTCGGGGGGATTTTCGCTGTCGCTCGCGTCCATCTAACAGGGGGCGATGGAGCCGAAAAAAAGGTCCATAAAGTCACAAAAACCTATTTTCCTTCGCCACTGCTGCAAATCGCTGTAATCCGTGTCCTGGCGGGTAGCGTCCATAATTAATTTGAAAGCGAGGTCATTTTAGTACATTTTTCGAGAGCCCTAAACAGTGCTATATCGTACTTCCGCAGTACTGCGTCTCGTGCCTCCCTGCACTCGTGGCAGCGGCGAGACCAATCAGGCGGATTACATATTGCAGAGAACGCGGCGTGAAGCGTGCACTGCGGATGCGATATAGCACTGTTTAGGCTCGAAAAATGTACTAAATGACTTCGTTTCAATTAATTATGCGTTGTTTGGGTGTAGTGTTCCTTTAACATCCAATCAGGGTTTAGAAGAATAAACAAAGAGGGTGTGGATTACACAGTTACTTCCCTGAGCGTAAGACTGCAGGAGTGCAGGAACAACCCAGAGATGCTGAACCATGCTACTGAGGATAATTTCATTTGCATTCACAAACTACGATGTCAAAAACAAAACGAATTGCCGTTTGCAAAACCTGCAGCGTGAGAATAACAGACGGAGAGGAGATGACGTTGAACTTTGTTCAGCACCTGAAGCTGCACAAAGAAAGGTAAGTTGGTCTGGTACCTGTTGTGAGATCCTTTTGGCTAACTTTAGCTTAGCATCTGTTAAATGCAACAACGGTATATGTTTACTCGTAAACTCGTCGTGGCTAAAAACTGAGACTGACGTTAGCTGAAAAGAATTGTAAAGTTAAGGCCCAGGGTGACCAAGTGTCCTGTTTTCAAGTCTTGCCTTGACTGTCCTGGTTGTTTTTTATAAAGTGATGAAACTGTCCTGGTTTTTATTGTTTTTTTTATTTGGTCAAAGGTGCTTATGACTTGGAAAGACTTGAAAATTTTAAGCCTATGACTTCAGACTTGACTTGTCTTTACTTGAGACTCAACTTGGACTTGCACGTCTTCACTTGAGACTTACTTGCAAAACAGTGACTTTGTCCCACCTCTGGTTTGAACCATCTCAGGATGAACCAAAGTGTCTCAGGAAAATGTCTCCACACCATCCTCACCAGCAGCAGCTGGACTGTTGCTTTATGATGTTCATGCCAGACTCTGACCCAACCGCCTGAATGTGGCAGCAGACCAGGAGACATTGGAAAATGTAAAGGGAGAGTATACTTATCTACATGTGATCCAGAGCTGGGTGAACATATGACGCACAAATCTATAGGAAGCTGAAGTGCTCTCATACTGATTGTATCTGAGGACGAGTGGCACTATGATAAACAGACGACTGTCTCCTATAGGCAGGAGGTTAATGCTGTTTCTGTGCCGTACCTCGTCTGCTCACATGTTCAAAGAGCATTATAAAAATCTTTGTCTTTTAAAAGCAAACAGCAGCAGAGATGTGCCAGTGCAGCAGAAACAAAGCCTTTGAAAGAACCTGTGTGGGCAAATAGCCTCTTCATCCTGCTCACACACACACAGCCTGCTGCAGCTGTAAAAATAATCTGCACCTTGTGCCCTACAGTCCCTTTATAATTGGAGCGATGGGAGATACTAGAATAGAAGAGGGCTCTGCATTTATTCTCTGCTTCAGCAGAGTAAAGTTTATTGTGGATGGTCTAAATGTTAATGTGAACAGAGTCTTTACAGAAGAAAAATCCTGAGAACGAGAGGATCTGAGCTCATGGTTATTAACAAGGCTGCTTCTCCCTTTTATTGTTTTAAACACAGCTATATTATTAGGATTTTCCAAAAACACTCATCATCTTATTTCAGAAACACTATTTTCAAAAATCATCCTGTGAATGTTAGAGATGGGACAATACGCTTAAACTCACGATATGCTGCACCTCGATATGCCCGGGTCACGGTACGATACGTCACGATACAATATCAAAAAAGTAGAAAAGAAAAAATATTACTGTGTAATTACAACTTATTTGTTTTTGTTTGAGTTGCACACAGGAAAACACAAGGCCTAACAGGCAAACACAAACAATAACACTCTCTCTAACCCTAGAGAGCTTAGAGAGAGTGTATGCTAACGAGCAGTAGGCTCGTTTTCGCCGTCTTCGTCTTTTTTAATGAGAAAGCCAAAATACTGCCAGACAGATGACTTGTATCCAGGTGGAGTGTCCTCAATTTCGACCTCATTCGACTCCATCATTCGGCTTTTTGGAGGCAAGGTAGTTGGTGCTAATGTTTGTTGTTGTTACTTCTGGTCACATGCGCTTTTACCGGACGTGACGTCTTTATTTCGCGATCCGTTTTTTTCAAACTCGATGCATTTCGTCACGTACTGTATCACAACATATTGCCAAACGATATTTCATCCCATCCCTAGTGTACGTGCTACAGGTTTGTTAAACTCTCTGTTAATTATTCTGTATTAACTTGTAAGAATGTCAGCGAAAAGCTTTTTTTGCTCCAGGAGAAGTTTTGCTTTCACAGATAGTCCACCCATAAGTCAGACTGGTGTTATAGTTTAATGTGTGGCTATGTGAACAGTGAACTAAAGTTACATTATCATACATGTTTGTGGGTACTGTTGGTTTCTAACCTGAAACACCAGATGGACCATTCAGTATATTTCACTAGTGCATCTGGGAAAGAGCCAAAGCATTAGGAGAGGGTGGAAAGTTTAAAAAGCATATTTGACAGGTGATTGAATGACTGTTCTGTCAATTATATTTATTATGAGCCAATCAGATCATGTAGACGGAAAGTCCCTCAAATTAAGTCAGACATGGAGCAATAGAGAAGACAAGAGTTTTGATATTTAATTTTAATTGGTCCAGATCTGATAAAACTGCTACTGACACTGTTAGCATTCATGCTACTCTCTGTATCTGCAGCCACTTTCTGCTGTCATCTCGGTTATAGCTCTCACCTCATCCTGCTCTAACTCAAAGCAGGGGTTCATGTACTCATCAGGGTTACACAGGAACACTGCAGGGGGTACGTGTAATAAGCCTGTCAATAAAATGTTATGAGTGTGCTACAGCTAGTTTTCCCGGGGAACAATAACCTGTGGCACAGCCGAGCCAAAATGGAAGCAGCTGCTAAACTTCAGACAGGAAAATATGGATAAGTGACTGAAATGTACAGTTGCTCTTTATTAAGAAGAAGGTTGTGTTTTTTCTTATTTTTTAAAGTTTAGATGTCTGTTTAAAGGGACTTATTCAAATGAGCTCCAGTGTTTTGTGCTAAATGTTACAACAGTTATGTTCAACAAAGGCAGGTAATTATTTTGATTTCATATCTGTGTATTTGATCACTACTTTATCTTCAAGGCAATATCTAATTTATTTTTAAGTTTAATTTGAGTTAAAAGACAAAAAATGAGAATTTAATGTTCAGGGGTACACAAGACAAAAAAGGTTGAAAAGTGGATGCTTTGCAATAAACTGGTTCTAAATAGAGGCAAAACAAAATGTATAGTTCTAGGCTCTAAACATTCATTTAGAGAAACAGCTAAGCTTCACATATCTTTGGGTGACACAGAGGTAGACCAAATAACAGAGGTAAAACTATTAGGATTTGTTGGAGACAGCCAAATGTCCTGGAAGAACCAGGAAGATCATATAGTTAAAAAGATAGGTGGTGGTATAGCTGTGATTAAACGCTGCAGAAATGTAATGTCTAATCGTCTACTAAAGCAAATGGTGCAGGCACTGGTGCTGTCACACTTAGACTATTGCTCTATAATTTGGTCAAGTACAACAGAGAGTAACATGAATTGGTTACAGGTGGCCCAAAATAAAGCAGCCCGTTTAATCCTTCAATGCCCATTCCAAACAAATGTTAGATTAATCAATGATAGTTTAGCCTGGTTAAGTGTTGAAGGTGTAGTCAGCGATCTTCTAATCTTCTAATCTAATGCACGATTTGCCAAAATCACCGTATTTCTCCTCTCCATCCACAAGATGTCACCACTGACAGCATGTTGAAAAAAAAGTCTGGTTTCAATACACAGCCTTGGCTCTGAATTTCAGCAGGTAAATACTGTGGCTCAGGCCGAGTCACCAAATGATCAAGAGGGTACTCTGCCCCCACATCCAGGGGGCGATCATACTCAAGATCAGATCAGACAGAGGGGGGAGGGGGTAGTAGGTTGCGTAGCGTGCACAGTTAGCGTAAGAGAGAGATACAATAGGTGCAGTAGCAATGGCTGAAAAACAGCCCAAAAGAAAAAGGTTAGAGGAGTGAAAAGTGAAAAAGAAGTGCTATGACCATGAAAGAGAGAAGACCCGGGTCAACATTGGTGCTTTCTGACAGTGGAGGGAACTCCGCCAACTGAAAGACCTGAAAACGGACGCAGATGTCGTCGTCTTTCTGCTGAACAGGTGAGCAACATTAGCTTTGTGGTGATTCACATAACAGTAACAGCCGTCGGGCATTCATCTTATTGTCTAATCTGACAGAATGTTCTGTTGTTGTGATGTTATCAATAATGGCAGTCGAGTTGTCTGACGAGTCGGGGTTACCTTAGCTACATTGGTCAGCTATGCAGTTTCTACGGCCGTTTCCATGACAATGCATGTCCATCAGCTTTCGGGGGGCGGGTCTAAATTCGTTTATAAACAACCTCCCCACTCGTTTTCTCCCAATTTTTTTCCAGACACTCTTTGTCATTTTGCCCGACAGTCATCTGAGCGTCGGTTGGTGTTGTCCAACTTCAAACAGAGGACGACGTGTTACAGAGCAATGGTGGCATGGAATGCGTTACCCTTTTTTCTAGTCTCAGAGAGTAATGTGATGTGCTTTAAGAAAAAGTTGAAATTGTTTCTGTTTACCCATCATGTATAACTGTGAAAATTCATTGTCAAGTGAGCATTATTCATTTTGTTTAAGTGTTGAGCTGCAATCTGAGTTGTGTGTATTTTTTAGTATGAATGTGATATAATGTAAAAGTGTTTGATCTTTACTGCTTCTTGGTTGATGGGATTGGTGAGACCCCAGGAAGAGTAGCTGCTGTTAATTTCAGCAGCTCATGGGGATCTAATTAATAAATAAATAAAGGTTGGGAACAAATGATCAAGAGAAGACTCTGCTTTGGTCGTTCTGCTTAAACACAGAGTTGTAGACTGGATCTGTCTGAGTACAGATATCTAATCAGGCAGGTGGGGCTGCTGTGCATGGTTATTCTGTTTGAACACCTGTTGTAATCATGGCACAATAGATGCAATCAGCCACAGTTAACAGTCTGTACCATGTCTTAAAGTATCTACATGTGGACAACTATTTACTCAGGCTCACCAAAGTTGGACTTTAAAATATTGTTAAGTGTTTGCTGGATTTGTGCTGACACACTCGGGGTGGTGGGGTGAGTACTTTGCTTTATCAACACAGATCCATCTGGAGAATGGCCCAGCCTGAAAAGTCTGCTTGCAGCAATATGAGTAAATCAAGAGCTGTCATGCACTGTCATTTTTATTAAAAATATACCAGCATTTATTCTTGTTTATTCCAAAGAAGCTAATAAAAATCAAATAGCCTTGTACCTAATGATCCACATCCTGGTTCTTGGTCAGACCCCTGCCCCAGACTGCCAGTGCCACCCCGACATGATGACACCTCCTGAAAGTGTTTCTGGAAGAATCCAAGCTGCTCCTCGCTCTGTAAAGAGGCTAAAACAAGAACAATCCTGACAGCTGTCAAAAAACATTCCTTGTACTGACGTTTGTTCAGACGCTGCTGATAAACAAAGACGATCTGTCGACTGCAGGGCATCCGGAGCTGCAGCGTGGCGTTTACCTGCACCTCTGAAGGTGTGAAAACCTCCCCCTCCCCTCTGTCATCGTCTCAGTCTGCTCCACTTCAAAACAGTCCAGTCATCAGAACATCAGGCTTGGTTTAATCTGAACTCTCTGACTGAACTGTGTGGTGACTCAGAGCTCTGCCTCCTTAATCCAAACCTCTGAGATCATCCACATGAAGCTTGTGTGCATTTCAGTTTGTCTTCTCTAATTTCCTGTTAAGCCCACCCACAGTCCTGCCATGCTGTAGAGACACCGCCCACATGTGTGAGGACACTCAGCAGACTGATGAAGCCAAAAAAACGAGGAAGAGAAGCTTCCACATCAAACCCCAAACCACCATGTGCAGCTGACCTGAAGACAGCTCTCAAGACTTCAGGGGATTGTTGTGAAACATGAGCATCACCCAGACAGCTTCGAGTCCTAACTCTTTCCTACCCGACATTACACCACACGAAAAGAGACAGTCACTCACTCTCACACCTAACAAAAATTTAGTGTCACCAATCAACCTAATGAGCAAGTACAAAACCCAAAACCAGTGAAGTTAGCACGTTGTGTAAATCGTAAATAAAAACAGAATACAATGATTTGCAAATCCTTTTCAACTTATATTCAATTGAATACACAGCAAAGACAAGATACTTAATGTTTGAACTGAGAAACTTTATTTTCTTTTTGCAAATAATCATCAACTTAGAACTGAATGGCTGCAACACATTGCAAAAAAGTTGTCACAGGGTCATTTTTACCACTGTGTTACATCGCCTTTCCTTTTAACAACACTCAGTAAACGTTTGGGAACTGAGGAGACCAATTTTTGAAGCTTTTCAGGTGGAATTCTTTCCCATTCTTGCTTGATGTACAGCTTAAGTTGTTCAACAGTCCGGGGTCTCCGTTGTTGTATTTTACGCTTCATAATGCTCCACACATTTTCAATGGGGGACAGGTCTGGACTACAGGCAGGCCAGTCTAGTACCCGCACTCTTTTACACTGAAGCCACACTGTTGTAACACGTGCAGAATGTGGCTTGGCATTGTCTTGCTGAAATAAACAGGGCGTCCATGAAAAAGCGTTGCTTGGATGGCAACATATGTTGCTCCAAAACCTGTATGTACCTTTCAGCATTAATGGTGCCTTCACAGATGTGTAAGTTACCCATGCCTTGGGCACTAATACACCCCATACCATCACAGATGCTGGCTTTTGAACTTTGCGCCTATAACAGTCCGGATGGTTCTTTTCCTCTTTGGTCCAGAGGACACGACGACCACAGTTTCCAAAAACAATTGTAAATGTGGACTGGTCAGACCACAGAACACTTTTCCACTTTGCATCAGTCCATCTTAGATGAGCTCGGGCCCAGTGAAGCCGGCGGTGTTTCTGGGTGTTGTTGATAAATGGCTTTGGCTTTGCATAGTAGAGTTTTAACTTGCACTTCCAGATGTAGACGAACTGTAGTTACTGACAGTGGTTTTCTGAAGTGTTCCTGAGCCCATGTGGTGATATCCTTTACACAGTGATGCCGGTTTTTGATGCAGTACCGCCTGAGGGATCGAAGGTCACGGGCATTCAATGTTGGTTTTGGGCCTTGCTGCTTACGTGCAGTAATTTCTCCAGATTCTCTGAACCTTTTGATGATATTACGGACCGTAGATGATGAAATCCCTAAATTCCTTGCAATAGCTGGTTGAGAAATGTTGTTCTTAAACTGTTTAACAATTTGCTCACACATTTGTTCACAAAGTGGTGACCCTCGCCCCATCCTTGTTTGTGAATGACTGAGCATTTCAGGGAAGCTGCTTTTATACCCAATCATGGCACCCACCTGTTCCCAATTAGCCTGTTGTGGGATGTTCCAAATAAGTGTTTGATGAGCGTTCCTCAACTTTCTCAGTCTTTTTTGACACTTGTGCCAGCTTTTTTGAAACATGTTGCAGGCATCAAATTCCAAATGAGCTAATATTTGCAAAAAATAACACTGGTTTGGGGTTTTGTACCTCTGCAGCCTCCTTTGTTTCAGCTCTTCATGTTAAAAACTGCTCTCTTCTAATCTGTTGCTCTTCACAGTTCCCCGAGCACTTGCAGATCTTGGAAAGACTGGCATCGAACAACCTCCAAAAACAGCCAAAGATAGTGTTATTGATATCACTGAGAAAATTTTAAATGATCATGAGGGGTGTGGTGGCAGAGAAGAGTAGCTGCTTTTCATGAAAGGTCTCTGTATATTTTCTAGGCCTGTAAGAAGTTAGTTGTTGTGCTGTTAATGTTTTGTCTTACTTTTTAATTCTATAATACTGTATGGGCTGCTACCTCGGCCAGGTCTCTCTTGTAGAATAGATGTTTAATCTCAATGGGACTTCCTGGTTAAATAAAGGTAAAATTAAAAAAAAAAAAAAGTTTTTGTACTGTGGAAGGAAGGTGGAGTGCCCAGAGATGGACACCACCACGCAGAAGGCTCTGACTGACCCAGGCATGCACTACCTGCTGCACCACCGTGCTGCCCCAGCATTGTTGTATTTTAGTAAAATTGGTTTAATTATTGATACTAATGTTCACCAGTAGAGTAAGGAGCTACGTCAGAGAAATAATCTCTATTTCATCTTTATCATGTTGAGAACAATCAAAGATTCTGCTCTGATTGGCTATTTTCCGTTTAAGAGGTGGGATTCATGAAATTTAAAGTTGCTGTGTTACAGCTGACCGCTTTTCTGATTATTTGTTGTTTTCTTTTTCTATGGACTTGATTTTAAAAGGAAGGTTTGATACAATCCTGTAGTTAGATAATGTGCCTGAATCGAGGGTAGATTTTCTAAGAAGAGGTCTGATTACAGCTGCTCTAAAGGACTGTGGCATGTAGCCTGTTGATAGAGATTTATTGATCGTCTCCAACAAAAATGGATAAACTAGAGGAAAGACCTCCTTGAACATCTTATTTGGGATCTGGTTTAAAGGGCAGGCTGATGGTTTGGAGGAGGAGACGAGAATTAAGCTCCTGAAGGCCAGGTACAGATAAACAGTCTAAATCAGGTCTAACTACATTTAATGATATGAAAGGTCCAGATGAGGCAGTTCAGTGGCAAATTTTATCTCTTATTTTAATAATTTTGTCCTTAAAGATGCTCATAAAGTCCTCACAGCTGAGGTCTAGAGGAATCTCAGGCTCAGTAGAGCTCTGACTCTGTGTCAGCATGGCTACAGAGCTGGCTGTTGTTTTTATTTTCCTCAATTACTGAGGAGTAGTAGGCAGCCTGAGCATGTTGTAAGGCTGTCACAATATTATCAGGACTTTCCTGCCAAAGTATACACGACTCCTCCTTCAGAGCACCACATCACTCTAATTCATGGATGCTTGTTTAAAGATGCTGAGGAGTTTCTAAGTAATTACAAAAGTCTCACTTTTAGATATATGCCTGATGGACATACACACTTTAAGATGAGTTTATAGCATCAAAATAGGTTAACTATAAATGCTAGTCCTTAGCTAAGTGATCGGGTCGGACAGGGCTGGACTGGCCTGGATACTCAACTAAAACTAGAGCAAATTTATATTCGTCCCCCCGAACGTCCCCCGAAGTCTGAATTTCCTACTGGGAACTCGGTGAAACCTCACCACCCCCGAGTTGTCAATGGAAGATGGATGCCCCCAGTGTGAACAGTTATTTAGCTCCTGTAATAATCCATTTATTTGCACTTCTGACTGGGGTGTGTCGCTCTAGATCAGCTGTATACATAGTATTGTTAGACTTATATTTACAAAAATGCTGCCATAGTGATAATCACATTCTTCATGTGATATTTGTGAACAACGCAGGGCGTGCTAACAACAGCTAACAATAGCCTGGTAGATCGGCATGTTTTTTTCCGACTTCAACTGGAACGCCGATAAGTCGGAGATGATGTCATTCCCAGTTCCGAGGTTACTGTAACGCAGCACTACGACAGTCGCTGCGCGTGCTCATGGGTAGCAGAGTCTTTATGTCGCTGGTAATAGATTCTCCTAATAGCACCTTGAAGTGCACGAGTTTCAGAACCAAACCAAGGAGCCGTCCTCTGAGGTTTATCAGTGTTTTGTCTCAAAAACTATTAAAGGTTGAAGATTTAACATTTTGTGATGTTTTTTATTTGTCATTGCAATGTGAACACTGTTCAGATACAGATATTCTTTGTCTTGGTCAACACTGATTAATGTTACAGTTTTTTTTGTAAGGACTTTAAAGCCACGCCAAGTAAGATTCTGGCTTTCAGTTCTCTAGTGCCCTCTGTGGTTGTTGAGTGTAACTGCACTGTCATACACCAACCTGCGTTTGTTGACATACAGAGGGAGAAGAAGCTGATAGGACATCCCGAGAGAAAAATAAACCACATGGACTGATAAGGTACAGTCTGATCATGCTTCTTTTCCAAAAATCCTCATGTACTTACAACTCCAACAATAACAGGGCTAAATCAACACCGGTTGGACATCTTTTAGCTCACACCAGCGACTGTAGCCGGACCAGCGACTGAACGCCGGGCCAACGTTGATCCCTGTCCAAACATTTAACTTGCTACTTTCCCGCTTTCTTTTATTCATCTCCTCTGATAAAACTTTTCTTTGGGTTTTTTCGCTTGCTTCTGCCATGATAACAACTCTACATTTAGCTTTCTTCTTCTTCTTCTTCTTCCTGTTTAACAGCGGGTGGTCCAGCATCAGAGGAGCATTACCGCCACCTACTGTGCAGGAGTGTGAGCCAGAGGTCCCTGTTTCCATCAGGAAAATAAGAACATATTTACTTCAAAGGTGCTATGAGGAGATTCTATTTGCGGCGACATAAAGACTCTGCTACCCATGAGCACGCGCGGCGACTGTCGTAATGCTGCGCTCCAGTAACCTCAGAACTGGGAGTGACATCATCTCCGACTTATTGGCGCTCCAGTTGAAGTCGGAAAAAAACATACAGATCTACCAGGCTATTGTTAGCTGTTGTTAGCACGCCCAGTGGTGTAAAGGAACGAAGTAATAGTACTTAGTTACAGTACTTAAGTATGTTTTGGGAATATCTATACTTTACTTGAGTTTATATGTTTTTTGCAACTTTTACTTTTACTTCACTACATTAAAAATTAAAAAATGATACTTTTACTTCGTTACATTTAAATTGTCAACTTAGTTACTCGCTCCATAATAAAATGTGAATATAAATGACACTTATTTTCACATTCTATTTCGAAGAGGATTGTACAGACTGTTTGTGCTCTTGAGCGAAGCTGAACACACCTCTGCCTGCCTCTGCAGCCTGTGAACGACTGTTTAGCATTGCAGGACTTGTATTCAGCCCGTGAAGAGTACGACTGAACTCATGCAATTTTGAAAATCAACTTCTGCTAAAGATGAACCGCAAGTTTGTGGACTTTACATAAGGGAGGAATGGAGAGAGGGAGTAAGAGGTGAAGGGAGCTGAGGGAGGGAGGAAGAGTTAAACTTAATAAAGCTTGGGAGAGCAACAACTATTTGTACCTGTTCTCTTTGTTTGTACTTTTACTTTTAATACTTAAGTTTATTTAATAGTAGCTACTTTAAGACTTTTACTTAAGTGATTTTTTAATGAGTGACTTTCACTTTTAGTTGAGTATATTTTATAAAAGATATCTTTACTTTTACTCAAGTATGGGTTTCAAGGACTTTTTACACCGCTGAGCACGCCCTGCGTTGTTGTTCACAAATATCAATTGAAGAATGTGACTAGAATTGTGAGTTTCCCAGTAGGAAATTCCGACTTCGAGGGACGTTCTAGTTGCAGTTTCCTACTCGGAACTTGGAAATTCCTACTTCTGACTACAACTGGAACACACCAAAAGACGTGACCCAAGCCAAAGCGTGTGTTTGTTGTGATGCTAATGAATGCAGCTCGGACCTTCCTCAGAACTCTGCATTGCTTTACAACTTCTTTTTTCAACAACTTACAGGATGCAAAGCCACGAGGTAATGTATCTCTTTCTAGTTACGTAGCGGTAGTTTTTGATGTGTGACAACAAGCAGTTTTTGGAAAACTTAGTGTCATAGTTTTGTAGGCGGCTATATATCACTACTTACAGCCCGGTGCTCTAAGACGCGTAATATAAATAATAAAATAATATAAATTTGCTCTAGTTTTAATTGTCTTGTTCCTGAAGTTGAGTATCCAGGCCAGTCCAGCCCTGTCTGACCTGACCGGAAGGCTAAGGAATAGCATTTATAGATAACCTATTTAGATGCTATAAAACTCATCTTGAAGTGTGTATTTACATCAGGCATATATCCACACTGAAGTTACATAGTGCTAGTGAAGTTGATACCGACACTCAGACCATGACAGAGGTGTCATTACACCTGTTGTAATGTGATGTACCATCACCATGGCTCTAGAAAATAGAGGAATTGGTTTAGATGTTACTGTGAACTTTAATCTTTTGAGTCTTTGGAAAAATGTTTAGTTGAGTAGCCATCTCGTTGTTTTAACCTTTTTTTCATGCTATTGAGTTAGATTATGGTTTATAATTCATGCATGGAAGTAAAATAAGGTCAAATAAAAACTCAAAACTGATTTCTGTGCCATATTAAAAGGAGACATTGTTCAGAACATGCTTTGGTGTATTAATAAAAGTCACACTTTGCCCCTTTAGCTTTAGGATATCCTATCATACTAAAGTATCAAACTCTGAGACGGGGGCGTGAGAGAGACTTTCTTATACAAGTCATATTATTTTGAGACAGCAGTTTCAGCATGGCTGCCTCGACTTATCAGCGCGGAGACATCCCTCAGGCTGTGTCCATTGATCACTACAGTCTATTGTTAAAGTCTGGATGTTGTTGTTTATTGATATTAAACAGGTCTACATCTGAAGAGACTGCAGAATAATTTCATGCTGCTACACTCTGAAATAGGAATCCTTCTGTCTGTTTCAGGTTCATCCAAGTTCAGCAGGTTGGTTATTCTCAGCTGGGAGTTTTCAAAAACAGCCTTTATTTCAGATTCTCCAGTAAAAAGAGAAGAAACCATGTCCAATCATCTTTAGGTTTTGTGAAACCCTTCCTCTGCAGATTGAAAAGGACATTCATATGATTTCCATCCCGCCTTTTATTGAATATTTCTTTGTCCCGAGAAAACACAGAAACTCTATTTGGCAACAAAGCACGTATTTTATTGAATCTGTGAGTTTCCATACCTCATAGTGATATGGATAATCAATAACTGAGCAGCCTCCTCCACAGCAGCTTTCTGTAGGAGAAATCCATCATCAGACTCCGAGGCGCTGCGCTTCTACCTCATATCAGCCGCACTATGAATCGCTCAGTGCGGCTTCTTCGAGGAGATTTATTCTGAGCCTTTCACAGGAGCATCATTCACTCTGCACTGTTTTCACCGTCACACACAGGAGGGAATAATCAAGAGAAAACGCTGCTAAATTGACCTGTCAAAGCCAAAATATGAGAGCTGAGGTGTCATGTAGATGGAAGTGGCATTAACTGTGTGCTGGGGGAAAAAACTGCCCACCCACCTTTATGTTGATCTCAGTAATCCTTCTTCACTTTTTAATTTAGTTTATTTGACAACAAAACAATTTATTTCCAAGATCATCTCTCTTGACCTGAGGTAAGCCCTAATTAGCTTGGTTTGGAAAATAGCACCATTAGAGCGGCAACATTTTCCTTTTTCTTTAACTTTTAAAAATGTAAAAGAAAGCGTTTGCTGTTTGTAAACCCTTAAAATGAAACAGACAAAGGCCCATCCACACGAAGACAAAACGCTTAACAGTTTCCAAAACGATCGTCATAAAGACGAAGGCGTCTCAGAAAATGTGTGCGTCCACATGAATGCCCTCGATACACATGAAGACACTGTAAAACACATGCCAGACCTCTAGGGGCACTGTAACGATATGACAGAAACAAGCAGAAACAGATGAAAAAACAGTGGGCATGCGCACTTGCGGCAAAAGTTTTGTAAAAAGAGATTTTAATAAAGCGATCATAAAGTGGCGTAATGTGTCCTCGATAATTGTTTGTTCAACTCGGTGGTGATTTAGAAGAAGGAGATTTGGCTGCAACAGGGATAGTAGGGTCTCGAGCGTCATCAGCACATACATGTATGCTACACCGTACGCCACCATTGTTGTTGTCGTTGCCGCATGTGGCGCATGCATGTCAATGTAAATATGAAACTATGACGTAAGCGTATCTGAAAAGTTACGGAGAGCCAGTAATCATGGAGCTGCGTATGGCATTTCAAAATCGTTCCACTCTGGAACCTGGTTTCAAAAATGATTGTTTACAGACCCCCAAAACGCCGTCTTCGTATTGATGATACGCAGATTCAGCAAAAAACTTATGCATTTAGACCTCAGTTTGTCTTTGTGTGGATGGGGCCTAAAAATCAAACCTTCTGCCTGCTAATCTATCTACAGTTTCTCCATCCAGTCTTGACTTAGATTGTTTTCCTTCCAGTGCCTGACAAGAAACTGTATTTTCACTGTTAGGAACATGTGGAGGAGCAACTCATGACATTTTCTAAACATGTGGCCTTACCTTGTGTTAAAGGATAACTTTAACAGACATTAAAACACTCATATCTTTGATCGCACTTTAGTCTAAAGATGGTGTTTTATAAGTGTTTTATAAGTGCTTAACAGACTTCAGTGTCAGAGTTATACATTCAGCTGCAACGAGATAAAAATGTCCCCACAGTCTAAGATGATGTCTGTCTGTCCAGCTCGAGCTGATCTGATGTTACTGGTCATGATCTCATGCCCTTTCTAACCTCTGGATTGTCCCCGTGTTTATTATTTCTCATCTCTAATCTTGTTGCAGACAGCCCAAGCTCTCTTGTATGCTTTGAGTTTCCTTAAATCTCACACATTTCCGTTGTCAATATTTGCTCATGAGGCAGGTGGAACCTTTTCAGTCCTCACAGCTGTGGTGTAGGGAAAAATATACCAGTCAAATCTTTACAGTCAAGCTATAAGACTGATGTGAGAAAATCCAGCTCTTTATACAAACTGAACAACCTGCAAACTGCATAAGGAAGTAACAAACAGACAGAGAAACAAACAAACAAGTGATTAAACTCGCCACTCCATGACCTGGAGCAAGTGATCTTAGACAGCTGGCCTCAAACGATGTGGAGAAGCAGGCATATGAATGTTATGATCTAATTTTGGTACTAAAAATAAAAAAATATTGGCTAAAATCCTCCAAAACCATAAAACATGAATGAAGTTATAAGCAGAAATGGTAACAGACCTTGTTCCACCCTGTTTAAAAAAAAGTTTGGGACCAGCTGTGCTCTCAAAATACATCAACAGTCAAGTGTTTTGTTTCTTTGCTTTATTTTTCTCCATTTTCTGTTGCCCAGAACTTTTCTTTTTACAGGTGAAAAACCTTAAAGATAAACAAACACCATTACCATTTCATAAAACCAGGTACTCACAAATCAAATAATTATTGAACTCTTAATAATGACTATTACGCAATTAATTATTATCAAACCCCTTACCATTAATAATAATATAATTAACATACCACAATTAATAATTAAGACTTAACCATTAAACACGTGTATGAAAATAAACTAACTTTTACCTTTAAGTTAAACAGGTTGAATTGTTTCACTGTAAATGTATCAAATATAAAATACATTTTTAACTACAGGAGGCATGATTGATTAAGCAGTGACTTTACCCAATTCACAAGTTACAACTACCAAATTAACAGACAAATTTAAATATACATATTTACAAAGCAATATCCGCTAAACGGCCACATTACTGTGTTAGCAGTGAAACACTCAGTTTGACCTTTCAGTATGCAGGTGGAAAAATGCGCGCATGCTCATGGGTAGCAGAGTCTTTATGTCACCGGTAATAGATCCTCCTCATAGCACCTATAACTGAGGGGCTTTCCTGTGGAGAGTTGAATGTTGTAAAGAATTTTGCTCTTTCATACATATTATATGGTTACATTCTGTCTGTCTGTCTCTTTGTAACATTACAGAAAACTGCTGGATAGATTTACATGAACATTTTAGCAGAGGTTTGGTTTGGTTCAAGGAAGAAGCCAGTTCACTTTGGTGCTAATCTGATTCAGGATGACGTCATAAAAACACCTAAGTTTATAACTCCAAATCCCACTCTTTTACATCATTATGAGAACTGTAGTTTATTTGCAAACTGACATTTTCCAACCCTATGTCACTGCATTTCCCAGCTTCCCTTGCAATGCCAGAGGAGGAGCTCTGCTAGCAACTCAACCGCAACAAGGATCCAAAACAGAGCTGCTGTTGGTTGTTTCTCACCTGCACATCTGCAGTTTAAAGGATAACTTGGGTATTTTTCAACCTGGGTCCTATTGCCCCAAGTGTATGTGTGTATACGATTGACGGGTACAACTCGTTTTAAAATTGGCTCAGTATCAAGGGAGCGGATGCAGCCGGCAGCCGCGAAGCTAGATAGGGGGGCAACTGCATCCCGTATAAGTTTGAGCATTAAAAGTGTTTATTTCGCCACAGACCGGTTGCGATCGCCGGTGCTAGCTCTCTAATTAGCATTGTAAGCGTTCCGTTTTCCTTCACGTCCTCTGACGAGCCGGACGTCATCTCCCGTGAGCTTGTTGCTGGAAGAAAACAGAGGAGCCATGCCGTGCGCCGAGCTGCTTATCCCGGCGGACAGTTGAAAGTTTTACTGCATCGGTATCATGGCTGAATATTTACCAGATTTCGTATGCATAAAGACGAGCCTTTTCATTATACACTTTACCCGTATTTAGTTGAGCCATTTGAGTATCCCTGTGGTTTTGGTCGCTGCTACAAACTCAAGAGCTAACGAGGATAGCAAGAGAGGGCCAGCACTGCCCTGTTGATCAGAGCGGGGGAAACGCTCTAATGTTCTGAGGACTGGTGGTGCTCCTGTGGTTGCTGTGACTCTATGCCCACAGAGGAAGAATGTCTGTGTTGCAACAGGTGGGACCTGTTGCCCAATATTCTCCCTCTGTGGGGGATAGAGTCACAGAAAGTACCCACCAGTCCTCAACTACATTAGAGGATTTCCCCGCTGATCAACAGGGCAGTGCTGGACACCTTTTTCATGTACCCAAAATAAATTGGAGGAGGCTTCTCAAAACCACAGGTATCAAATGGGCAACTATCCATAAAGTAAGTATAACTAATATGCCTTTATGCATACAATACTTATATCTAGATTTGTCTCCGACACACACATTTACTGTTGCCCTAAATCCTCTTCACTTTTCCTCTCGTCCGGCTCGTCAGAGGACGTGAAGGAAAACGGAACGCTTACAATGCTAATTAGAGAGCTAGCACCGGCGATCGCAACCGGTCTGTGGCGAAATAAACACTTTTAATGCTCAAACTTATACGGGATGCAGTTGCCCCCCTATCTAGCTTCACGGCTGCCGGCTGCATCCGCTCCCTTGATACTGAGCCAATTTTAAAACGAGTTGTACCCGTCAATCGTATACACACATACACTTGGGGCAATAGGACCCAGGTTGAAAAATACCCAAGTTATCCTTTAAACTGCAGATGTGCAGGTGAGAAACAACCAACAGCAGCTCTGTTTTGGATCCTTGTTGCGGTTGAGTTGCTAGCAGAGCTCCTCCTCTGGCATTGCAAGGGAAGCTGGGAAATGCAGTGACATAGGGTTGGAAAATGTCAGTTTGCAAATAAACTACAGTTCTCATAATGATGTAAAAGAGTGGGATTTGGAGTTATAAACTTAGGTGTTTTTATGACGTCATCCTGAATCAGATTAGCACCAAAGTGAACTGGCTTCTTCCTTGAACCAAACCAAACCTCTGCTAAAATGTTCATGTAAATCTATCCAGCAGTTTTCTGTAATGTTACAAAGAGACAGACAGACAGAATGTAACCATATAATATGTATGAAAGAGCAAAATTCTTTACAACATTCAACTCTCCACAGGAAAGCCCCTCAGTTATAGGTGCTATGAGGAGGATCTATTACCGGTGACATAAAGACTCTGCTACCCATGAGCATGCGCGCATTTTTCCACCTGCATACTGAAAGGTCAAACTGAGTGTTTCACTGCTAACACAGTAATGTGGCCGTTTAGCGGATATTGCTTTGTAAATATGTATATTTAACTTTGTCGGTTAATTTGGTAGTTGTAACTTGTGAATTGGATAAAGTCACTGCTTCATCAATCATGCCTCCTGTAGTTAAAAATGTATTTTATATTTGATGCATTTACAGTGAAACAATTCAACCTGTTTAACTTAAAGGTAAAAGTTAGTTTATTTTCATACACGTGTTTAATGGTTAAGTCTTAATTATTAATTGTGGTATGTTAATTATATTATTATTAATGGTCAGGGGTTTGATAATAATTAATTGCGTAATAGTCATTATTAAGAGTTCAATAATTATTTGATTTGTGAGTACCTGGTTTTATGAAATGGTAATGGTGTTTGTTTATCTTTAAGGTTTTTCACCTGTAAAAAGAAAAGTTCTGGGCAACAGAAAATGGAGAAAAATAAAGCAAAGAAACAAAACACTTGACTGTTGATGTATTTTGAGAGCACAGCTGGTCCCAAACTTTTTTTTAAACAGGGTGGAACAAGGTCTGTTACCATTTCTGCTTATAACTTCATTCATGTTTTATGGTTTTGGAGGATTTTAGCCAATATTTTTTTATTTTTAGTACCAAAATTAGATCATAACATTCATATGCCTGCTTCTCCACATCGTTTGAGGCCAGCTGTCTAAGATCACTTGCTCCAGGTCATGGAGGGGCGAGTTTAATCACTTGTTTGTTTGTTTCTCTGTCTGTTTGTTACTTCCTTATGCAGTTTGCAGGTTGTTCAGTTTGTATAAAGAGCTGGATTTTCTCACATCAGTCTTATAGCTTGACTGTAAAGATTTGACTGGTATATTTTTCCCTACACCACAGCTGCGAGGACTGAAAAGGTTCCACCTGCCTCATGAGCAAATATTGACAACGGAAATGTGTGAGATTTAAGGAAACTCAAAGCATACAAGAGAGCTTGGGCTGTCTGCAACAAGATTAGAGATGAGAAATAATAAACACAGGGACAATCCAGAGGTTAGAAAGGGCATGAGATCATGACCAGTAACATCAGATCAGCTCGAGCTGGACAGACAGACATCATCTTAGACTGTGGGACATTTTTATCTCGTTGCAGCTGAATGTATAACTCTGACACTGAAGTCTGTTAAGCACTTATAAAACACTTATAAAACACCATCTTTAGACTAAAGTGCGATCAAAGATATGAGTGTTTTAATGTCTGTTTTGACTTTAAAGTTAGAAAGTACAAATCATCAGACACGGCGTTATGTGTAGTGATGGGAATCGAAAACCAACTCCAGTAGAGAATTGTTAACAGCTCCATCAAAGAATCGATATGATGAGTCTTTTTGCTAATCAGTTCTCTTATCTACTCCTTCACAGACGGGGTTAAAAGCTGTCAGAATTGTGTCCTAACTTTTAAGCCGACTGCACAACCTCAAGTGAGTGGAAACACCAGAAACTTGCAGAAGCAGTTTTCTATGCTGTGACGTGTGTTTGACATTGTTGACACTGAAAATCTACAGGAATCAAAAAGGGAATCGTTAAAGAATTGGATCAATCAGCAGGATCGTTAAAAGCATTGGTATCGATAAAGTCTTATCAATGCCCTTCCCTGGGTATGGGTGCGATTTTTGGGCCTGCCCCCCTAATTACAGAATAATAAAATAGCCTTTCCTTGGTCATATTTTTAAATAAATATTAGGGTGACATTCATCCCCTTTTGTCCAGACATGACCTCCTTTTTGATCGTAAAATTATTTTTGGTTGAATTTATAAAATTTCCTAACACCAAGCTTTCACCAGCGACAGAAAAGTCATGCATGATTCAAACTAATGCAAATGCAAATGTCCATCTATTTACTGTTAGAATGATCATTCATTGCACATATCATCCTTCCTGCACCTGTGCACTTTGTTTCTGTTTGTTGTTGTTTGGTGCCTTTGTTTCTTGTTCATCTTGTACATTTTTCATTTCTATTCTTATCTTAATTTCAAAACCCGGCATTCAATTCTAACATACCTGGCTGATAAAAACTGATTCTGATTCTGATTAATCATGGTTTCTGGATCCAGATCAGGTTTTAGCATACAGTATATGCATATTAGAGGATGATAATTTTTCGTGAATTCCCATGGGTCCCGCGGGAATCCCACGGGATGGGAGTCATTTTTTGATTAATCCCGTGATCGGGACGGGACGGGAAAAAAAGCAACGGGAGTAGGAGCGGCATAGCCTTGCAGAGCAGACAGACCCGCCTGATTCTGACCAGCCTCTGTTGTCCAACAATTTCACTCGGCTGAATTTTTAACGGCCCAATCAGGGAAGAGAGGCAGGAGAGCTGCAAAATGCGGACGTGATGACAACCGGAAGTTGAGAACTGGAAGTTGAGAACGGACATGCCGATTAGCCTAGCCTGGAAATGACAAAAATCAGTCACTTAGTGGAATACTTGGAATGGGAGCACATTTTATTCAACAGTCTTACTGAAAATTTGAAGTATTTTCAAGTCATCAGACTAAAGTCAGAGTCAAGTCCTGAGTCGCTGATGTCAGAGTCCAAGTCGAGTTGCAAGTCTCTGATGATTTTGTCGAGTCCAAAGTCATCAAAACTGTGACTTGAGTCTAAGTCACATGACTGGAGTCCACACCTCTGAAACTGCCCACAGTGTGATCGCGGGTGGACTGATGAATGAAGCATATTTGCACATTAATCCTGACTTGATCGTGGTTTGGATTCGTCTATCTGAAGTTTCCGCCTCCACCCCCCCTCTCACCTCGTCTCATCAGCAGCCTGTCCCACCTCCTTTTTCCTCAGATTAGACGAAGCCGAGCGAGGAAGTGAAGCTGACAGCCGGAGAGAGGAGGACGAGATGAAAAGGAGAGCGGAGGGCTTCAGACTACAAACCCGTCCTCCCTCCCTGCCTGCCATCGCTCACCTCTCCTCCCCCCTGCTGATGTCTTTGGTCTCCTGCCTGGCTCTCCTGATGAGAAACCTTTTCTGGTTTGACATTGAGGATGTCAGAGAGGAGGAAAGAAGCAGCAGACACCTCACAGTCTGTCATTTGTAGGTTATTCTTTTAAACCATCGGTGTTCCTTCTGGGCAGAGGCAGGTTAAAACCAGGTGTGGAGACAGATACACGCTTTAGATGTTCACTTGTAATTTTGGTTGGGTCTCTTAAATCAAAGTTTAAACACATTTTCAAACTTTTTGAAAGTAACTTGTTGGAGAAATTCCCCCACAGTGATTCATCACACAGAGACAGCTCAATGAAAATATGATTCTGTTTATTTTTATATCAATTTTACTGCACTGATATTTAATCTCTTTCTCAAAACTTCACAGTAGCAATCTGTGGCGCCTACAGACCAGGAGTCGGTGATTAGGTTTGATCTCAGGACAAATTTTTCAAAGTCACTTTATGTCGAGCCAGAACATAATCAGAGGTTAATATATAGGGATAATTTTTAAAAAATGACTTCTCTTGTTTTCCTAAAATAAAGAGTTTCTGATGATTTTGCTGCAACATGAATTAAATAATGCATAAACAGGAAAGAGAGGGAGACTAGTGGTGTAATCAAGATGTGGTGACTCAAGTACTCACAGCCAAATAGACAAAAAGCATGAATCATACGATTTTACGTTGTTTGTATTATGATATCTGAGCTTAGTTAATGCCCCAGTCATACATTCCTGTTTCTCATGGTGATTATGCATGATATCATAATCCTGATTAAACGTGCTTTGGTCGTGGTGCGTGCACTACCTGATCTGGATCAGTGTTGTATAGTCGTGGACGAACGCTGGACAACAGATAAGAGTCCTGATTGTTTTTAAATGTTCAAAACTGTCATGGAGAATCGTCACTCTCAGTATAGTCCTAAGGCGAACGGTATTAGCGTGACATGTACGGGGCTCAATCCAGAAAACTTTCTGAGGACACTTGATTAGGACGTATCTGATTGTGCAATGATAGTACCTCTGTTCGTGACTTGTATTTATAGACCCTCGGAAAACAGCACGTGATCCTTTCTGAACGTTGTTCTTACATAGCTCGTACGGGAAGTGAACGCGACAAAAACGCAAGTAATGGGGCTCAATCAGGGGTGGCTTAATGTAAACTGGGCTTGAACGGAGCCAACGTCACAGCAGCGGGATGGAAATTCATCAGACCCTTGTTGTATCGTTGTTCTGACCTGGGGCGAACATCCCTGAAGCATGTTCATGAGCTTTTTATAATAAACAGATGACTGATGAACATCTCAAATGTATGTTTGTATGAGACAGCGTCAGTAAACAGTCTGCTCCCATCTGACCTGCTGTCTAATAAACCAAGAAACATCAGAACATCAGAAACATCAGTGCTCTTTGGATCACTCCATGGACTCTAATTTCATTGACCAGGCGCAGCACACCTGCCCTTTGCCTGCACTGCGCCAACAGGGTGTGTCCACATCCTTTGCAGGTTTTCTGCAGGGTGCAGAGAGGAGCATCCACGCCCTGCTCCAGAGCGCCAGAGAGGGAGGAGAAAAGGCGTGAGTGAGTTTATCACAGCCAAATATTGTCTTCACCAATCAAATGAAAGCCTCTCCTTGTCTTTAAATGCGATGCGGGCGAGGCACAGCGACTGACTAATCCCCGCCACCAGGGAGTGGCAGGGGCTGCTGGGGCACATAGGAGGCTGCAATTCGTGTCACCGTGTGAACCACCTCGTGGTACAGATGTAATCTGTTCTGTTATAATTATATACAGGCTAATGCTAACATTTGTCCAAAGATGCTATTTTAATGCTAACAGTTATTCAAACATATTATGTTAGGGCAGATCAGTTCAAACATGTTTGTTCAACAGGTCAAATGTGTCATAAATCGTAATGGTGCAATCCCGGTTCGACAGGACTGTGGTTTCAGTTGGAAAGGGCTGGGGGGCCAGTTTCCCCATTTTACATCCTGTAGTTGGTCCTGTGGTTTTGCGGAACTGCGAGAACTTTTGTTGAACTCTTGGTTGAACTTCTGCCTTAAGTCTGACCTTTATCGAGCTATTATGTTTATCTTTCTTGACAGACATAGCTTATGAAACCAGACATGATCTTAACACGTGATAAGTTGGTACCAAATCCTGATGTGTATAAGATCTTGTGTATGCTATTGTTCAATGCTCTTTGTCCGTACATCCCTGGTGAGGTGCAGATCAGAGCTCTCAGCAGCTGAGTATTTTTAATATTTTTGTAGTGTCTCACATATCGTCACTATGTGACAACATGTCGGTTGGCTAACCGATCTAATCTGGACTTGTGCCTTCTTCCAAACTGAACATAAACTCTCAACAGTTCCTTTGTCATTAATAGGAGAACAAAATTAAGTGACCGTTACATTTAAACACAGCAGCAGGCTAATCTGTTCATCATGCTCGTGATCCACCTGCATTCCTGGTCTGTCATCACCAAATAACAGAACCTTTGGCAGTACTGTATAATCACACAGTATCTCCTCATCCTCCTTGCAATAATGTACTCCATCTATTTAGATCACGTGAAGAATAAAGACTAAAACAGAAATATGGGCAATAGCAGGTAAATCCCCAAGACAACGAGTGACTTAAATTTATTTTCTCTCCTTTTCTCCGTCTTTTTTTTATACCGAATTTCATGAAACGAGAGGAGCCAGATATGTACTCTGTATATATGGATGTTAAAGCTGTTTGTTGTTGGCTTGTCAGATGTGCAGCACACTCCAGCTGCTGTCAGGTTTCCATTGTGACAAACGGATTTAGTCCGACATCAGATGTGACGAAACAATTAATATAGATACAAATGTATATGCTGGTTCAGACGGTTGTATTTAATAGTGACTGCTGTGGTTGTTTATTGCACTGAAATGTGCCTGACACTGTAAAGACGTTTGAGCTGTTGAGCTTTCAGGTGCGCCAGGCTCTGCCACCCTGCCCTGCACCACGAAATTAGGGTCATTGCTCTCTAAATGTGGGTGCATGCATGATATGCTTAAACACAAGGTTTACTTTACAAGGTGTATTTATTCATGAACAAACTGCTTTGCTAAAATCTTTAATAATCTTTTTCATATTGAACAAGAAATGTGCCTTAAAGCTAGGGTCTGTGATTTGATTAAGATACTTTTTTTAATTCTTGTTCAAATGATCTTTATGACCCGATGGTAATCAACTCATAATGTGTTCTTAAAACAGAGCGAAAAATATCTGCTAACAACAGCAGGAGTAAAACAGGGAAAACCCCAACCAATAATCATGCCGGGATACCTGTTTTTAAACCAATCAAATCCATTCTGCCGCGCGTGCATTTTCCTGGCGTGCACAGACTCGGTGCGCGTAGGCGAGCTCAAACGTATCAGAGTCCATGGGAGAATGCTTACCTTTCAAGTTTTGTCTTTGAAAATAAGGGAAGCCCGCTGTGAGCCGTCCCACAACCCCAACCAAGCTCCAGTATCCCTCACATTTTAAGACAGGTGTACAGAAATCTAAAATAAACTCTTTGTTTTTCTAAGTTTGTTCTGCTGCTCTAATCTCACCACAGCTGCCACCCAGGCTACTGCAGGTGGACGTTCTCGCCAGGCTTTTTCTTCTTCTTTGGTTTTACGGCGGTTGGTATCCATCATTTTGCAGCATTACCGCCCCCTTCAGGCTAGAGACAGAGTTCAGTTTGGAGAGGCGGAGGGATGTTTTTGTTATTATATCATCACACGGGAGATTTACTGGAGAATACTGATACAGGAGGACGGCGGTAAAGAGGATAAAATACTTAAAATACGGTAGTTTAACGGCCAAAACAGGAGACTTGACAGCTATGTGGACAATGGCAGAGGAACTACCTATTCCCTGATCAACATCGGCTGTGAGTACTAACTAACTTTACATGTTTGTTTGGTGTTTTCTTACCGCTGGGGGGCTAGGCGGAGCCCTGAGGAGGTGCTACTTTCAAATTCATGCTAGTTTTCCAAAATCGCCGACCCCAGCTTTAAAATAGACTCTGCAGTCCCTCCCTGCAAACTTTGCAAGTGGAAACTAAAACAATGAATGGCTGACCAGTAAATACACACTGGTGTGAAAGTTCTTTAAAGGAGACATATCATGCTGATGCATGATTTAATACTTACATATAATATAATAAATTTGAAAACAAGACCTTACACCCCCTTAATTTTCAAAAAATGAGATATTGTATTTTTTCTGATATCCTAGAACGAGATTTGATTCCTCTGAAAATAGGTCATTGCGAGATGTCCGCGAGATTTAAATCGTCGTGACAACACGAGGTACCTTTCTTTTTATTGGAGTAATCTGATAAAACACTTCCTCCTCTGTGATGTCTGTTAGCCAAAAAACCGTCACCGAGGAACACATCCACCCAGCAGCAGTGTATAGCTCCCTAGCTCACATTCACTCATTACCAGCTCTGGCCTGTAGGGGGACTCAATACGCGATCGCTGCTTTGAGCCTGCCGGTAGAAGAAGAAGGACAGGCTGGCTCAGCCCCCGATAGAACTGACCAATCAGAGCACAAAGGGCTGTGACGTTGCGAGGTAACTTTAGGTCTGCCTGGAAACCGAGTGTTTCAACGAGAGCTTGATAATGGCTTAAAATGAGGATTTTGATTTTGATTATTGTGGGGCAATGAAGGAACTAAATGACTTGTACTGAGGGCAGAAATGCTTTACAAGCATCCTAGTCTGGCATAGTGAAAAGGAGAAACAAGCATGATATGTCTCCTTTAATGTGATTTTTTAGCACTGATGGATGACTAACAGAAACTTTAACCATGAGAGTGAAACACGGCGGATGGTTTTCTGCTGTAAATCTGTTTTATTAATGATGCTGAATAATGAGGACATGAGTTACTAATGCTTTACAGTGTGTAGTCATTAAAGCGTGTATCAGTGCATTAAAAACACTGCAGTATGATACAGACATGCTTTGATTTACAGGATTGGAAACGTCTTAATATAAAAGTTCACTCCATTTAGAACTTCAAAAGACTCTGATCAGTCAAATTTATGAAAAAAACACCCATTGAGCAGTTTTCCCTTTTAAAATTTATCTTCTCATGAACCCGTTTTTTCCTTTGGAGCTGCTCTGCACTTTGCTATCACTTCCCTGAGGGGTGGAGAGTCGGGTCGAGGAGCGAGAAAGTGTTTGGAGAGAACAGAGGAGGACGGAGAGACGGAAACATTTCATTTACAGCCCTCCATCTGCTCCTGCTGCTCCCTCGTGCTGCTGTCGCCTGTTAAAGTGTGAACGAACAGAATCAACAGACAGGCTGCTGCAGGGGGACGCTCAGAGCAAACCTTTAAACATGTCAATACAAGTGAGATAAATCTGATCTGTTTTAAGACAAGCTGCTCTCTTTGTGCTTGTCAACAGTGCATCATATGCTGACTGAATGTACTGTGCTGAATGAATGACTCCTGCGGCTGCACAGTCACTGCCGGCTCATAATAAACTGTGTAGTTGTAATTATGTCATCCTTAAAGCCAACAGAGCTCAGAGCGAGCTACCCAACACTGCTGCCATGTGACGAGCGCAGAGGGCTACAGGGCATAAAAGAGTGTCAACAGGCTAGCACCACTGTATGGAGCTACAGCACAGGCTTTTTAATTATCTTCACCACAGAAAATATGCTTATGTTCGAGTAATACCTTCTTTATTTATTTTTCTCTGGTTCTTTTCTTATAGGCAGCCTTAGATTGCTGCTGTGGACCTACAAAGCTTCAATAACTGCTCTTGTAGTTAAGTGGCCTTTCCTTTAGCCCCGCTCCATCATCACTACAGACAACATAATGAAATCAACATACACACATGGACAAAATTGTTGGTACCCTTCATTTAATGAAAGAAAAACCCACATGGTCACTGAAATAACTTGAAAATAACAAAAGTAATAATAAATAAAAATTTACTGAAAATCAGCTAATGAAAATCAGACATTGATTTTAAATTTTGGTTCAGCAGAAATATTTTAAAAAACAAAATAATGACACTGGCTTGGACAAAAATGATGGTACCCCTACAAAGGATTTAAAATATTGTGACCATAGGGACATGTTAAACTAAGGTGTGCCCTGTAATTATCATCACAGGTGTCTCCAAGCTTGTAATCAGTCAGCCCGCCTATTTAAAGGCTGAAAAGTGGTCACTGTGCTGTTTGGTATCATGGTGTGTACCACACTGAACATGGACCACAGAAAGCTTAGGAGAGAGCTGTCTCAGGAGAATAGAAATAAAAGTCTGTCTATCTGTCTGTCCGTCTGTCTGTCTATCTTCTATCTATCTATCTATCTATCTATCTATCTATCTATCTATCTATCTATCTATCTATCTATCTATCTATCTAATGAATACCTTTACAACCACTTAGACATGAGGACCCTCTTGAAAACGAGATGCCGCATCTCAAGAGCCTAACTCGAATAAATGTTCAGCAGAGACAGACGTGGTGACGAAGGATATATTTATTCTATATGCATATACATGTATCTTTTAAATGTTCCATTGTAAAGTGCCTTCAGATAACACTTATTATGAACTAGTGCTACACAAATAAAGATTGATTGGTTGTTCCCCCAGGAAGTTACGCTCATCCCTTTAACTTTTCTGTTGTCTTAAAAGAAAAGAAAAGTTTCAGGAGAGGCAGAAGTCTGGACCAGTGGTGGGCATCGAGGAGGCCACATGCAGCTCTCCAGTTGTTGTGGGCTTCGGTACATCTAATATGACTCAAATGCTTGGGCAAGACCTCAGAAAAACCGTTAATCGCCATCGGGTCATAAAGATAATTTTAACCAGTATTACAAAGAGTGTATCTGAATCGGATTACCAACCAGAGCTTTAAATGAAGAAATAACCTGGAATCATTTCAGCATTGTCCATGTTAAGAGCTGCTCAAATTCTCTAAAAGTTAAGAGGAAGCTCATTGCTTTCTGTTTTATCTCCTTTAGCTTTGGAAACACTGGACAATTCTTTTTGTCTTTTGTGGGACTGTAAAGATATGTACGGCACAGGCCAAAAGTTGGACACACCTTCTCATTCAATGTTTTTTTTTGTTTTCATCTCTATTTACATTGTAGATTCTCAATGAAGATATCAAATCTATGAATGAACACATGTTGAATTATGTACTTAACAAAAAAGTTTGAAATAAATGAAAATATGTCTTACATTCTAGTTTCTTCAAAGTAACCACCCTTTGCTCTGATTACTGCTTTGCACACTCTTGGCATTCTTTTGATAAGCTTCAACAGGTAGTCACCTGAAATGGTTATGCTAACTACAATGTTGGGTTGTTCCTAACCCAATTATTGGGTTGCGCAATTCAGCGCTCCCAGTAGTTTGACATGGAGGCAGTTAGGACCCAGAAGCGACACAGATTTAGCAGTTCACAATAACCAGCTTTATTGAACAGACACAGGAACAGTTGTAGAGAGCGGGGATCGAATCCGCGATCCTTGGAACACGAGGCAGTGACCCACTCGGCCACGCAGAAGCCAAACACTCATACCACAACTCAGAGTGTTTAAGGTGAAGCAGGTTAGGACTCACTTTGTCTTTCAGAGCTGGAGACGGTTCTGATTGCCAGAGATCAGGCTGCCACCACTGAATCAGGCACACAGACGGGTACTTGGCGTCACACACAGGCAGAGGGGTCAGATACCGAAGAACAGATGGCCACCACAGATCAAGATTCACAAACAGGTACTCAGTGTCAGGAACAGAATGCAAGGTCGGCAACCGGGGATCAGGCAGGCAGGTAGGTGCAGGACAGAAACGAGTCGGTACCTTGTAGTCTAGCCGAGGATCAGCCGATAAAGGCGGAAACAGGAACAGAACGGGTCGGCAATGGGTGATCAGTCCAGATAGCAGGTCTAAAGTTCTTGGCCCAAGAGCGAAGACAGTCTGACGCTGAGTGAGTATGGAGCTGGGGTTTAAGTAGGTGTTGTGAGTGCAGCAGATGAGGTGCAGGTGTGAGCAGGAGTGCAGGTGACAGGAGTTGAGCTGATTAGACTGAGACTGAGGCTGTGACATGATTAGCAGGATTGTTAATAGCATTGGTATCGTTAAAAATGTATAAATGTCCATCCCTACTAACAGTTGACCGTGGGATATTTAGTCTTGAGTAAATTTCATGTCTCGACTTACCTGAATTCAATGATTGGGATGGGTGAGTGAAAACTTGTGGAAATATAGAGATGTCAACCAGGACAGTTATTTTTCGTTGCTCACCTATCTTATCTCGGTATAAACAGCACGCAGTTCTTGTTTAATTTTTGTGACTTTATGAGTTTTTTAATGAGATTAAATCTGTGACAAATGATTGATGCAGTGAAGGGTTTCATTTATTCTCTGATGTGATTTTAATCTTGATTGATTGAGGGTTTGGACGGTGTTTTAATGGACACAGGGAAGATCATTTAAGAAGCTCTGGTGAGAGCTTCTGCGGTCTGTGCTGATCAGATTTTGGAAATATTAAACATGACGCACCAAAATAAACCTGCCTGACAGCAAAGTCTGTGTCAAACACTGCTATGGAGTCAAGTAAGTGATCTATGAAGCAAGATCATTAGTTTTTCTTTGTGGGTTGAACTTTTGCTGTCATAAACAGTTAAACACAAAAACACGTTTTCGTATTCTCCTGCCATACTATCAGTGCATACTGATTCGCCCAAAGTGTGGTCTGCAGTAGACAGTATGTGAACAAATGTGAAAGTTGCAGTGAGCAAAAAATACCCGGATGACGTACCGATTCGGGAAAAATTCAGTCTGCCTTGCCTACTGTTACCCACAATGCAAAGTGCCTGAATTGAGAATGACTGACCCCCAAATTCCATTGCACGCGAAAGCGCTGCGACGCGCACAGCAGCGGAGCGCCGCGATTTTGCTCCAACAGGTGGTGTCGTGTCGTGTTGTCTCTGGGACCCTCTGACTGACTGCTGACCTGATGCTCGTGCCTCCAGTTTTGACATAATGACAAACAATTGAGGAAAATTATGTGGAAGAGTCCGTGCATTGTGTTTTATTTTGAAACTTCTGGTTACTCCACACAGAGACTTCCCGTCTGGTGCTTTCTGAAAGCTGGGGTTGGTGATTTGATTTAGATACATTTTTTGTAATACTGGTTAAAATGGTCTTCATGACCCGATGTTAATCAACTCATAATGTATTCTTAAAACAGAGCGAATAATATCCGCTATCTACAGCAGGAGTAAAACAGGGAAAACCCCAACCAATAATCATGCCGAGACACCTGTTTTTAAACCAATCAAATCCCGTCGCCATTCTTCCCGCCTACTGCGCGTGCATTTTCCTGGCGTGCACAGACTCAGTGCGCGTAGCCGAGCTCATACGTATCAGAGTCCGCGGGAGAATGCTTACCTTTCAAGTTTTGTCTTTGAAAAAAAGGGAAGCCCGCCGTGAGAGTCTAACCCCAACCAAGCTCCAGTATCCCTCACATTTTAAGACAGGTGTACAGAAATCTAAAATAAACTCTTTGTTTTTCTAAGTTTGTTCTGCTGCTCTAATCTCACCACAGCTGCCACCCAGGCTACTGCAGGTGGACGTTCTCACCAGGCTTTTTCTTCTTCTTCGGTTTTACGGCGGTTGGCATCCATCATTTTGGAGCATTACCGCCCCCTTCAGGCTAGAGACAGAGTTCAGTTTGGAGAGGCAGAGGAATGTTTTTATTATTATATCATCACACGGGAGATTTACAGAAGAATACTGATACAGGAGGACGGCGGGAAAGAGGATAATATACGTAAAATATGGTAGTTTAACGGCCAAAACAGGAGACTTGACAGCTATGTAGAGAATGTCAGAGGAACTACCTATACCCCGATCAACATCGGCTGTGAGCACTAACTAACTTTACATGTTTGTTTTTAACTTTACTATGATCATGTTTTGGTGCTTTCTTACTGCTGACTGAGACATGACTTGGTGTAGTGTAAAACAAACATGTTGTGCTGAGGGTTTGGAGTTGAATCAGTCTTCTGGATATATCAGCCGCGGGCGTGCATGTGAGCAGGGAGGGGTGGTTAGGCGGAGCCCTGAGGAGATGCTACTTTCAAATTCATGCTAGTTTTCCAAAATCGCCAACCCCAGCTTTAACAACAGTGAATTTACGAGGTTTGGAAGCGGCCGCGCTAAAAATAGACCTGAAGCGTATCCGATCGCGAAGGAATAGCATTTATAGATAACCTGTTTAGATGCTATAAAACTCATCTTAAAGTGTGTATTTCCATCAGGCATATATCTAAAAGTGAGGCTTTTTTGTAATAACTTAGAAACTCCTCACAGCACTTTTAAATCACCTTTCTTGTCCATTCTGATGCTCATCCTGACCACACCCACATGCCTAAATGTGCTGAGTTGCTGCAATATGATTGGCTGATTAGATGTTTGCATGAACAGGTGTATCTTCTAAAGTGTGCAGGTGTACTTCTCTGATTTAAGGACTGTTTCATTCAAGGAAATGACCCAAAATTGGGATTGAAGGCCAAAAGGTCAAGCCGAGTAAAGTTGATCATTGATAATGATGTTGCGACTGTATTTTCAGGAGAGGCGGTGACTTCAGTGAAGGGAGGTTTGAGCTGTCAGCAGTGACATGTTAAGCTCCTGGTGAATGCATCTCGGCCTTCAGAAGGGCAGCAGTGTTAAAAGTAAAGGTAGAGAGAGGGGGAGGAGGGCGAGCAGCTCTGGGGCGATCAGACAGATGTCCGACTGGTGCGGCCGCAGAAATATTGGTATTGATTTCCTCTCTTTGATCCACGCTGTAAACCACATCAAAGCTGCGGACAGACAGACAGGACAGAAACAGAAACGCAATATTTGCTTGGCCTTTTTCGCCTCTTTCACTTTCTTTTTTTAGTCTCCTTTTCCCCCACCCCTTAAATTCCACCATGACAACCCTGCGCATTTCGTTGCATCAGCCTGTTTCTGGATGTAGTCTGCAGGGAAACAAGCAGATAAAGAGCGAGGAGATGGTGCTGTGAGCCAATTAGAGTCTCAGACGATCCTCTTATTAGTGTTTTTGTTTATCATCTCTCTGTACAGTTCGGTGCTAATGGTTTGATAACCTGAAACAGCACCTTTGACGATTGTTTCTGTTTATTCTTCACCAAGAGTTGATGTAATTAATGTAAGACTCTTTAGATCATGTTTTCTCAGTGGTTACACTCACTTAACAGTGACGAGCTCTGGTTAATGAGCACATTGTTTGTTATATTAATCCGGTGTGTATCTGTTTAATGTAGATGTTGATGACGACAGAAGGCTGGGAGGTTAGAAGGCAGCAAGATAGTCAGTGTGTTTTATCTGGACTATTAACTGAGGTGTTTGCTTTGCTGGATAACATTAAGGCAGATTATATGGGTAACATTCCTCTTATGGTGCATCAGCTTATTCAAGCTGCCGTTATGTCCAATGCCAATGACTTTTAATGCTCACAAAAGTAAAGAAATTAGTATTCAGTAGTTTCTTTGTTGTGATGGTTCCTCCTGTCAATAAATCTCACACCAATGTAAAGCCACATTTCTAAAGAACATGCATTTGAGGGATGAGCAGCAGAGTCACAGCAGAGATTTACTGTATGATCACAATTTATATCCTCACTTCAGCGATTTATCTATAAAAAGAACCTGAAAAGCATCGACTACAGAGCTGAGAGCAGCACTGAAGCTAACAGCAGGGAATATGAAGCACCACATGATTACCTCCGCCTCTGTTATCGCTGGCGTCTGGTTGGTTTTTTTTTTGTTTTTTTTAATGTGTTTCTCTATTAGCAACATAGCTCAAAAATTTATGGGCAGATTTCAATGAAGTTCTCAGGAAATGTCCGGATTGGGACAAAGAACAAATGATTCGATTTTGGGAGTGGTCTCGGTCCGCCATGACAAAAATGCAATTTTTGTGAATAACTACTGAACTAAAATAGATATAATTATGAATCCGACTGCTAATGGTATGTTTTCAGGGTCAAGGAATCTAAATATTTAGATGAAATAAAGGTAGGAGTAATATTTATGGTAAAAATCCTAATATGGGTGAGGACTGTGGTGCTGGTGGAGGTCTACGCTCTCCAAGTGCTTTTACTCGTTACACCAGAAAAAAGAAAGATGCAGAGTTTTAGCTCTTTATCCAACAGCAGCTTGAGACAGGAGATTTGATGATGTGCAAAGGAATCAACAACTTAAAATGTCTAAAATGCAAGGTGGGGAGGAACTGACCAATTAACCGGGGTAAAGACATAAAAGGGAAAATCTTGGCTCTTAGTATTCACACTTACAGCAAGCCTGCATAAAGTCTGGGTAATTTCAGTTTTTTTTGCTGGTGTCATTGTGGTAAATGTATTGATTCTTAAAACTTCACCCATCCAGTCCACCAAACAACAGCAAACAAGAGTCAAAAGCACAGAAAATAAGCTGTTGGCAGAGAAGATTAAGACGTTTGTCATGGGCATGGTTTAAGCATGTCTGTCACAAATGCGGCTCAAAAGGGAAATAAACAGGTTTTCCAATGGAATGATATTCATTGCCAAGAAGAGTTGTAACAAAAAAATGGCAAACTCTAACTTCCTTACTTAATGTCCTACGTTTATGGTAGTCACAAAATGCCCACTCTGACTTAAGCTATATAAAAATATATAAAAATTTTGAAGGTGCCAAATGGGTAAATCTTTACCACTGTTATGGCCCTTTTCCACTAGCCTTACTCTACTGTAACCGACTCTACCCGGCTCTACTCTACTCGCCTTGTGCTGCTTTTCCATTAGCCCCAGTCGGCTGCCCAACAGGGTGAGCGGCACTGCGGTGAAGTCATTTTGAGTGCGACACAACAATCTGTGGCTTTTTGTCACAAACTGGCTGCAGGTGGTAAGAAGAAATACCCCTTGAGAAGCACAGGAGAGTTTTGGAAGCTATACAACAGAATGAAGCAGAGGACGAGAGCAATTGAGCTGCAAAGAAAAGATGTATGAGGCTAAGCTAACGGTAGCTACCGCTAGCATACTAGGTTGTTGCACTCATGACTCATTGATAACAACATTGTCTGACCAATCAGGAGCCGGCAGTCGGTGACGTCATCTTTTAGTATCGACTCAGCTCGCTTGGAACCAGAGCGGAGTAGGTACTAAAACTAGCTTGTTTTAGGAGGTACCAGGCTAGTGGAAACACGCTGCAAATCGAGTAGAGCCGAGTAGAGTAGGGCCAAAGCGTGCTAGTGGAAAAATGCCATTGGTGTGAAACTTTCCAAAACATGAGGGGCTGTTCATGCCCATGGCTCTGGTAAACATAATCACCAAAAAAGCAGCTGACCTGCTCTGCCATTGTTGGACGATCGCAAAGAACGTCATAGCAGTACATAGAGTGACCGAAGCTAATTTTATGGGAAAAACTACCCACAAAACTTTTTTGACTGGATGCTTCACTGTTTCACATTTCCTTGATGAATTTCCTGTTTAGCCTTGCCGTACAGAAGAGGTAGGCCCGTACAGTTAAGGTTTGTTAATTCAATCAAGTAAAGATGAACAATTCAGTGGAGCAAGTAAGGGAAAGGTGGGTAAATTGAAAAATAAAATACAATGTTACCTTGTTGTGTAGGCAGAAAATAAATGAACACATGAATATAACGTACATGTTGTTTTTATTTTGTTTGCCACATTTTATGTTCTTCAGGAGCTAAAAGACTCTCAACGTGGGCAGAGGCTGCCACTTGGCCATGGTTTTCCCTCATGCATGAGACCATGGGGGGGCCCTCTGTTTCACCGCCAACCCTGATGGACTGGCATGTGGGGGAGAGCCATGAGCCTGAGGCTGCAGCGGGCTCCACAGGCCACGGCCCACACTCCTGTGGCTGGAGCCTTAGCTTTAGCCAGGCTTTTGAGGAAGATGAGGATGTGGCTGCACACCTCTGCCAAAGCAAGGCAGGCATCATGGCCAGAGCTGCTGCACGTCCTGCAGGAGGAGGCCACAAAGGAGCAGAGAGGTGCTGAGATGGAGAAAGGGACAGGAAGACATTTCTTTATCAAATAATTTACTTAATAATAGCATTTTTTTGTTCGCCCTCTGATTACTTGATTTTCGTTGTACATAAGTAGTTCTGCTCCTACTTTGTCTAATAAGGTGACTGTCCTAAGAATGCAACAACAATAAAAGTTCATTTTGAGCAGCGTCAGGTGGATCCTGGATTTTATTTTGTTTTTTAAGCCAGGAGCTGTATTCAAAGGTTCGAGGGAGCGTTCCATGAATTTTATCCGATGTAGCACCCTCCTGAGAGTCGAGGTTAACCTCCATCACCCATGCTGCTCTTTTTACAGTCAAATCTACATTTGAGTTTTGGGTGGGACCACATAGTTTGTGTAATTTCTGAATTGAGTTTATATTGATAGTAAAGCTTATCTGATCCCTTCAGGATTTTGGGGCACAACAAGCACAAATGAGCAACTGCACCTGTGGAGTAAACGCCCAAAAACACAAACCTTAACTGTCAATATTTACAAGCAACTTTAGGTCACTTATATTAATCCAACTTGGAAAGTGAGTAGTTTTGTTGTTTTTGTGTGAATGTTTAATTTTCTCATGAATATGTAAAACTGCGTGCTTGAGATTTTACATACATATGACACCATATAGCATCACCCTCCTCTTCCCAAAGCTGACTCTGAATCTTTTATTTCTTAAATGAACCTAAATCATGATCAACAAACACTGCCTGTGCTTCTCTCCTTCAAGAAACTAAAAGCTCTGGAGGGAGGAGGAGTGACAGGAAGACAGAGGATGGGAAGGAACAGCAGTCAACCTGTAGCAGTATATTTTTGTTTTATTTTTATTTATATTTACATTTACATATTAACAGTTTTATTTCAATCTATTTTTTCCTTTTTATATATATAATTTTATCTGTAATAATCAACTGTGAGAAGACCAGGAAGACTCAGACACTCATTTTTCTGTCGCACTTGTGTCTGTGTAAACTACCTGGTGAAGCCCAATGGCTAAAGCATAAAAACACACACGAGCAGGGATGGAGACTTGGCTGGAGGTCATATCTGGCTCACCCCTGGCCATGCTGAATTACTGCAGAGCTGTCCATCACTCCCACAGGCATGTTTTATTGTCAGAACACAGCCTGCGGGTCTGATTTTGTTGTCACAGCAATTAGAGAAAACCAATAACGACACTAATTTGTATCAAATAGTGTGGAAATGCTCCGTGACTGGATGTAAAAACCAATAACCATTTAAATGGAGGTCTGGTCAGGCGAACAGACCTCATAAAGATTTATTTTTCCTTCCCGCCCGTTGTGAGAAGGCATGTAATTTATCAAGTGCCACGGGCCAAAGTTGTGAAAGCACAGCCATCAGAGTGTGACGACTGACAGCTGTGACTGCCGGCCACATATTCTGATGAATGCCCGTGAAAGTAGGTGAGCCGCCCGGCCCTGCTGTTCCACTTCATTAGCTGTTCCCTGCTTTCACAACAATAGAATAACATGAGTTTTCCGGCAGGATGCAGTTAATTAGCCTGTGACGCTGCCAGCATTTCTTTACGCATTTCAGCATAACAAGGTTGTCAATCCGAGACTGAAAAACACAAACGTCACCGGTTTGAAATCCAAGTCAAACTGGGAAATCAGGGAGAATGAGAAAAGGGAAGGAAATGGGGACAGAGAGGATATTTTTGCTCTGAAAGGAGGGACCAAAATGTCCATTTATTTATCAAATCTTTGGTGAAATTGAAGGTGTGGTAAGAGTGGTGAAACAGTTTCTCCTTGAGGACTGTTGCATCACTCTTTTTTTTCTCAAAGATGTGGCAGAGAGAGAGCTGGACCAGAGAGAATAAGGATGGCAGGACAAACATGTTTGTAGATTAGACACTTGGGGCTCTATTGTCTTAGACCAGGTACAGGCGCGGCGCACCTGCGCCACGTCTGCGCCACTCCGAGAGGGTGTGTCCAGTGCACTTTGCAAGTTTCCTGCAGTCCCAGTAGAGGTGCATCCACGCCTCCGTCCCTGCCCCTTCGCGCAAGTGCCAGAGAGGGAGGAGAAGAGGCGTGAGTGGGTTTAACACAGTCGAGTGTTGTCTACACCAATCAAATTAACGCCTCTCCTTGCCTTTAAATGCGCTGCAGCTGAGGCGCAGTGACTGATTGGTCTGACTGATCCCCGCCAACACGGAAACAGTGTGCTTGAAAGACCCGGTAGAGGAGACGGTCCTTTGTCTATTCTAGGAGTACAAAATTAAGAGACAGTTACACAGCAGCGGGCTGTTTAAGGCTTCAACTCAGTGCTTTAAGGCATGCAGACTTGGTCAAGACAACACACTGAAGTCCAAAAAAAGTGATTTCATTGGCTTTAAATGTGACAAGTTTGTTGGTCTGTCAGCAGCTGCAGATCTACTGGATTTTCACACAGATTTGGAGTTTAAAAGAGAATGATCTGTATAAAGAAAATATAGCTGCCGTTGACCTTAACAATGGCTGAGGAGGCTAAAGGGAGGTGCTTGTGCTGCTGTGTCAATGCTCGAGAGTCTTGTATAGATCTTCCAGGAGTTCCATCTCTGAGGACAACCCTGTGGGACTGCATCTGAAACAAGGCTCCTGCCTTCCTTTTCTCTCTCCTGCTTGACTTCAAAACTCTGCTTAAAAACCATGTAGATAAAGGTTTCAGTGAATGTTCTGTAACATGTAATGAGAAAAGCACTCAGAGCACATCATCTTCTCCACAACAATTCTGTGTCATCAGATCTAGAATAGAGCCAGGGTCCAGATCAATCTCCTACAGGGAGGTTGTTATCATGTATGAACGCAACAGGTTCACTTAATATTTGGATTTTATCTGAATTATTTCATGCCATCAATGGGATTTTCCATTAAAAAGTTCCTTTTGTTGTGACATCAATCTGGATCCAATCCAGTTTAAATTTACCTTGATGACAGTGGATTTCTTTTTATCCTGTACATTTGGAAACAAATCTGTTTAGAAATGGAAGAGATATGACATTTTATACATCTCAGACAAATGCTAACTTATAGGATTTTTTTGATATTTGGGAAAATTTCTTTTTTTACATCCACACTGTAAAAAAAGAAAGTAAAAATGAAATAACAGAAAATTGCTTTCTCATAAAAATATGGTTTCTTTCCATTATTAAAATACAGTTTGTAGTTGTAATTTTAACAAGATTTTTCCTTAATTTAAGTTTTTTTAACATTTAATTACAGATATTTGATGTTAAAAAACAATTAAATTACCCATAAAGATGGTATATCAACATGGTAATACAAAGAATTATGCTTAAATTTACAGGAATGAGCTGCTAATAGTTGGTCTTAATGACATTATTATGTATATATATATATATATGTATATATATATATATATATATATATATATATATATATATATATATATATATATATATATATATAGATAGATAGATAGATAGATAGATAGATAGATATACATTCTTTGGGTATTTTGTGCCTTTATTGATAGGAGAGAGACAGTGGATAGGCTTGTGAAAGGGAGGGAGAGAGAGTAGGGAAGACACTCTGCAAACTGGTCAGAGGTGGGATTTGAACCTGGACTGGCAGAAGTAAGTACATGGGGTGCCTGGTTGCTAACCACTCCGCCAAACCAGCACCTCTAAAAGACATTATTTTATAGAAAAAGGTTATTTTTAGAGTTGTGAAGTTGAATTTTACAGTTTATTCCCTCAAATAACAGTCGGAAACAACATAAACGGCTTTTCACAACAATGTAGAAGCCCCAGGTGATGATAGATGCTGCTTCATGTTTGCAGCCCTCATCCAACCCTCATTGAAGAAGCCCTGGATGAGTCTGCACGTAAAATCCGAGTCAGTATATTGTCAAAATGAACCTGTTAAATATTGATCATCAAATGATTACAAATACACCGCAGGCCTGTTGTGGTTCTTATTTTATTTTATTTTATTTTATTTTTTATTTTTTGTTATTTTTGTTGGTTTGATTATAATTATTATTATTATTGTTTATTTTTATTTTATTCTATTTTTTTTCTTTGTTGTTTCGTATATTCTGTAAAATGAAAGTGGATATACTGTCTGTAAGATGTTTGTTTGAAAAAGGAAAATAAAATAAATAATAATAAAAAAAAAAAAATATTTGTCAAATTACAATACACTTGTTAACATATTTTAACCATAAATATTTGTATTTCTAACGGGGTTTCTTGGTAAAAGATCAGAAATATTGTGTTTTTTCACAGTTACAGTAATTTCTTGTTATATTACATTTGACATGTGAAATCACAGTTTATTTTTGTGAATTAATTGGCATTTTAAAAATACAGAAAAAACTAAAATAAACAGTAAAATCCTGTTGTATTACAATTTTTTTTTACAGTGCAGACAATATTACCACCAAATTTTTTTGGCTTCTTCCTTGGACCAAACCGCGCCTCTGAAACATCTAGGGCTCTAATTTTGTAGACCAGGCGCAAGCACAGGCACACCTGCCCTGTGCCGGCCTTCGCCGCGCGGACTGGGTGTGACCAGCACACTTTCCAAGTTTCCTGCAGTGCCAAGAGAGGCGCACTCATGGCGCAGAGGAGCGCGTCCACGCCCACATCTCTGCCTCTCCGTGCAAATGTCAGAGTAGGAGGAGAATAGACGTGAGTGGTTTTAACACAGCCGAGTGTTGTCTCCACCAATCAAATGAGCGCCTCTCCTCGCCTTTAAATGTGCTGCGGCCGAGGCGCAGCGTCTGATTGGTCTGAATGATCGCTGCTGGAGATGGTCAGAGCTGCTGTCATTCAGCAGCTGGGAGAACACGCATGACACGCATCGAAGGCCCGAAGCGTGTCACCGTGTGGGCCAACTCCCAGGACAGATGTAATCTGTTCCTTTGTCATTAATAGGAGTACATAATTAAGAGACAGTTACACCACAGCTGGCTTATCCATTTATAATGCTTTTGATCCACCTGCACTCCTGGTTTGTCATCACCAAATAGCAGAGCCTTCAGTGATATACTGTATACTCTCCCGGTGTCTCCTCCTCATCCTCCTTACAATAATGTACTCCATCTTTTTAGATCACGTTAAAAATAAAGACTAAAATAGACAAATATGGAAAATCACAGGTAAATCCTGAGTGACATAGGCTGCATTTATTTTCTCTCTTTTCTTCGTCTTTTTTCTCCCTCTTTTCTTTGAATTTAATGAAATGAGAGAAGCCAGATATATACTCAGTATCAGATGTTAAGGCTGTTTATTGTTGACTTGTAAGATGTGCATCAAACTTCCAGCTGCCGTCAGGTTAAGTTTCCATGATGACAAATGGCTTAAATCCGACATCAGATGTGACGGGAGAGTTAATATAGATACAATTCTGGTTCAGACGGTTACATTAAATAGTGATTGCTGTGATTGTTTATTGCATAAAAATGTGCCTGACACTCTGGAAACCTGCCTCTGAGGGTTTGTTGACGTGTGTGCACATGTGCGCCTGTCACCAAATTACAGCTGCGGAGGGTGCGCTCCGCTTTGAGCCGAGAATAGACCAGGTTGGAGCTGGCGAGCTTTCAGCGCACTTTCTGCACTGTTTTTGGCACGAAATTGTCACCGCGCCGACATGAATCTGCTGACACCTCCCCCTGGTGCGCCATCACACCCATCTCTGCGCAGACGGTCTACCAAATTGTTAAATTGGCAGCGCACGGCAGTGCGCTGCACGAAATTAACACTGCGCGGGGTGCGCCAGGCTTGCGCCCCCTGCGCTGCGCCACGAAATTAGAGCCCCTAATCTCAAAAGCAGCTATTCTTTCCTCCACCTTCTCTGATTCACGTCCATACAGGCAGATGGATGTAATCAGAGACTTAATCAGCTTTGCCTTGATGCTCATGCAGATATTTGTTGATTTCCAGAGTTTGTTTGGTATGTTTTGTTCAAACAAACAAACACATGGCAAAAACATCACCTCCTTGGTCTCAAACTTTGACTTTGGTCAAGTCCAAGTCACATCTCAAGTCACCTGTGTCCACACTGACTTAAGTCCCCATCTCTGGTGTTGAAAGGACAGCAAATGCTGTTTGACAAATACTGCGGAAAATGTTTAATAGAAGAGTTCCCTCACCATTTCACAGAAAACTGTTGATTTATTTTGTGTTTGGAAAAGAGCTGGAAATGGTGTTTGCATAATTGTACAGAAAATAAATTATACAGATGCAGTTTAATTTGTCTCTGTGATTCGTGAGCACATTTAATGACCCATACTCACTTTAATTGGAAATAATGTTCTGTTAAATTAGATTTTCAGCATCACTTATTTACTTAATTGAGGTCCAAACCTTTCCCTCAGGTGTAAATGAGTTTATTGAGACATGTTTAATGTTAGCTCTGAAGTCTTCTTCTGTGTACCTAAACAAGAGTCGTGAACAGTTAGATCAGTGTGCAGTTTAAAGATGACAGCAGATAATTACTCTGACATTGTGCTTGTTATGGTACAGGCATGCTTTTCACAAAGAATAAAACTTTATTTTAAGATTAAAAGGACAATGAGTTCAAGAGGGTAAGGCGGATTAACGTCAGGTAGAAAAGAAAACAGAGGATGTGAATTTATTTTCATTGTCAGTTACAAACACTGATGATTTATGAACTTTGGGAAACAGTCCTGTTTTAATAGAATATAAACTGTCATCTGCAGCCTCAGACCAGCCTCACTCTTTGTATGGAAATTCACTCCACCATCAACCTGAATGAATGAGCATTAACGTTAAATGTCAAAGCACTATTGTCAGAATGGTTAGAGGAAGGCTTCACAAGCTCGAGTAAATTTAAAGAGCAGATATTGTCCTTAACTTGGTTGGTTGGGCGTGTTGTATCCACTGCCTTTGTCTCCCACTGCTGCTGCTTCTCTGATGTTGTGGAGGGGATGGTTACGATTGTTCAGGACTGCAGGAACATTTCTTCTCTACAGTCCATAGTGAATCCAAACTTCTTCACCTGCCTGTCCAGACACCTGGGGCTCTAATGTCTTAGACCAGGTACAGGCCCGACACACCTGCGCTGCGCCGACAGGGTGTGTCCAGCACACTTTGCAAGTTTCCTTGGTGATGTTCAGCAGCAGGCATACAGGCCTTCACCAGGTCCCTGTACTCCTCTGGCCATTCTTGATACACACCACAGTAGCAGCAGTAATTCTGATGTAGCAGGACTTAGACCTGGTCTTGAAGTCTGCAGTGAGCAGGGGAAACAGAACTGGAGCTAGAACTGGTAGGTATAGGGGGCTTAATGTTTTATAAAGTACAGTAGAGGCCAAAAGTTTGGACACACCTTCTCATTCAATGTGTTTTCTTTATTTTCATCTCTATCTACATTGTAGATTCTCACCGAAGGTATCAAAACTATGAATGAACACATGTGGAATTATGTACTGAACAAAAAAGTGTGAAATAACTGAAAACATGTCTTAAATTCTAGTTTCTTCAAAGTATCCACCCTTTGCTCAGATTACTGCTTTGCAGACTCTTGTCATTCTCTTTATGAGCTTCAACAGGTAGTCACCTGAAATGGTTTCCAACAGTCTTAAAGGAATTCCCAGAGATGCTGAGCACTTGTTGGTCCTTTAGCCTTCACTCTGCAGTCCAGCTCACCCCAAACCATCTGGATTGGGCTCAGGTCCGGTGACTGTGGAGGCCAGTCATCTGGAGTAGCGCTCCATCACACTCCTTCTTGGTCAAATAGCCCTTACTCAGCCTGGAGGTGTGTTTGAGGTCGTTGTCCTGTTGAAAAATAAATGATGGTCCAACTACATGCAAACCAGATGGGATAGCATGTCACTGCAGGCTGCTGTGGTAGCCATGCTGGTTCAGTATGCCTTCAATTTTGAATAAATCCACAACAGTGTCACCAGCAAAGCAGCCCCACACCATCACACCATAGACTCCATGCTTCACAATGGGAACCAGGCATGCAAAATCCATCTGCTCACCTTTTCTGCATGGCACAAATACACGGCGGTTGGAACCAAACTCCAAACTTTTGGCCTGTACTGTATATATTTTCTGTTTGTTGATCTTTTGGCTTTTACCAAATCTTTAGCCTCCTTTATTACTGCAGTTAATCTCTGGGCCCATTGGTAGGGGGTAGACACAGTGAGAGTGTAGCTGCTAACTCTGCATAAGCAAATCAGTGCTTCACATAAACAAACAAGTATATTCTAACAATGATTTATCCTTGCTTTTCTCCTGTGTGGAGAGAGTAAATAAGAGATTACCAACTGGAGGCTCCAGGGCCCTTTCAGGCCCACCGCAGCTTTCCAAGTGATTACCAAAATATTATAAAGTTTAGATTGTAAAAAGGATAAAACTTACCGTGGTTTAAGGTGATGTTGTTTTTAACGTAGCCCCTTTCATGGTTAAAGCAATCCAGCAGCTCCAGAGCAAGTGCACAATCAAATACATAAATGAATAAGCCTAAAATTAATGTTATAAAACAAAGCTGTTTTCTGATGTAGAAGGAGTTTTTCCTTGGATTCACACAAACTAACAAAAACTTCACTGAACTGATGTTACATTTGACGTTCTGAGGATCTGTTTGTCTGAATGGACATCATCAGTGATGTTTAAGCTAAGCTCGGCCTCTGCTGCATCTATTCAGAGCTGATGTCACACCGTGGCCTTATGAAGCTGTGGCTATGATTTTATGTAGTTTAAAGTTATCAACACTGCTCTGTCAAAAGGCAGGGCTGTCATGATGTGGAGGGTTTCACAGCAAATCTAATTTAAGGTATGGAGGTGGATTTTATTAAAGGTTGAGCCTCCCAGCACCTCCTGCTAACACTGTCAAAACCCGCCTGCTTCTCTGAGTTTGAGCTGCTGTGAATCACCTCACGTCCATTTCACCTGTCGTTAGTTCCTGCCTGTTACACCGGGTTCAGCTTATTTCAGAGTCTATATAAAAATGTAGAACCTGATGATCTAGATTTAAAACCTGGTCCACATTTCTGGGGGTTATGTTTCAAACAATGTATCAACACTGGGTTTGGAAAAATGATTCTGTTCATGCATGTCCAGGTCTCACAAACAAGCTGTCATCAGCTGTCGCTACACACTAAAAACAGCTGGGTTATTTTATCTACCCAACCGCGGGGTTGAGTAGATAATACCATATTTATATGGTATTTGGGTTATTTTTGTGCAACTCAGGCATTGAGTCAAAATCCATCAACCCAACATACATTGGTTGACTCAGCACCTGGGTTGTTTGTGCTTCGAACGTCATCACCTCATCATGTCGACAGACGTGCTCCAACACGATTCCACACACTGCGCCATGCTCCGAGTACCCGTCAGCTCTGTAACACCAGCTGATTTAACACGTCACACCTATCATCTTGTTACACTTCTGAGGAAGGCAGAAGTTTCCCCCGAAACATGTCAAGGTACATGAAAAGTCTACATGTCTGAGATAAAAGAAAGAAAACTTTATCTGTGTAACGTGAAGACATAATGAACACCATTCAACTGAGTCCAAGTCTGCTTCACTTTATCGACTCTGAGGGCTCTAATTTCGTAGACCAGGCGCAAGCCTGCGCACTTTGCAAGTTTCCTGCAGTGCCAAGAGAGGCGCACTCATGGCGCACAGGGGCGCAGAGTTGTGCGTCCACGCCCACGTCACTGCCTCTCCGCGCAAATGTCAGAATAGGAGGAGAATAGACGTGAGTGGGATTATCACAGCCGATCGCTGTCTTCACCAATCAAATGAGCGCCTCTCCTCGCCTTTAAATGCCGCAACGTCTGATTGGTCTGAATTATCCCCGCCACCGCGGAAACAGTGTACTGGAAAGACCCAGCAGTGGAGACGCTGTCCCTTCAGCGTGAGAATGGACAGCGGGGCGCGTCACCGCGTGGGCCAGCTCCAGGGACAGATGTAATCTGTTCCTTTGTCATTAATAGGAGTAAAAAAAAATAAGAGACAGTTACACCACAGCTGGCTTAGCCATTCATAATACTTGTGATCCACCTGCACTCCTGGTTTGTCATCGCCAAATAGCAGAGCCTTTAGTGATATACTGTATACTCTCCTGGTGTCTCCTCCTCATCCTCCCTGCAATAATGCTCTCCATCTTTTTAGATCACGTTAAAAATAAAGACTAAAATAGAGGAATATGGGAAATCACAGGTAAATCCTGAGTGACATACATTTATTTTCTCTCCTTTTTCTTCGTCTTTTTTCTCCCTCTTTTCTTTGAATTTAATGAAATGAGAGAAGCCAGATATTTACTCAGTATCAGATGTTAAGGCTGTTTATTGTTGACTTGTAAGATGTGCATCAAACTTCCAGCTGCCGTCAGGTTTATTTATGACAAACGGCTTTAATCTGACATCAGATGTAACGGGACAGTTGATGTAGATACAAATGTATATGCTGGTTCAGACGGTTACATTAAATAGTGATTGATGTGGTTGTTTATTGCATTAAAATGTGCCTGACACTCTGGAAACCTGCCTCTGAGGCGTGCGCACATGTGCGCTTGTCACCAAATTACAGCTGCGGAGGGTGCGCTTCGCCCTGCGCCGAGGTTAGACCAGGTTGCAGCTGGCGAGCTTTCAGCGCACTTTCTGCACTGTTTTTGTCACTGCGCCAACATGAATCTGCCGACACCTCCCCCTGGTGCGGGATCACCTCCCCTTGGTGCGCCGTCACACCCACCTTTGCGCGGACGGTCTACCAAATTGTCAAATTGGCAGCGCACGGCGGTGCGCCGCACGAAATTAACACTGCGCGGGGTGCGCCAGGCTTGCGCCCCCTGCGCTGCACCACGAAATTAGAGCCCTGAGTGGCAACCAGAGTGTGTGGCTCCTGCGTGGCAAATTGGACAATGCAAACGTCTCGAGTTCCAAGGATCGCGGGTTTGATCCCTGCTCTCTACTCAATTGTACCTGTGTCTATTTAATAAAGCTGGGTCCTAACTGCCCCCGTGTCAGACTCAGTATTCGGGTAGAGTATGTAACAAATATTTAGTTGAAACAACCTAGAATTTTAATTAATTTGGCCCAGCATTTTGGTAGAGTATACAACAAATATGTGTGGTTGAATTTACCCAGGTTTGCAGTTAATTTGACCCAGAATTTGGGTAGAATATTTAACTCATCTGTTGGGTTAAAATGGACCAACCCATCTTACTACTGCTGGGCTGGTGCTGTATTGTTGGGTTATAAAACAGGCCAAATTGGGTTATTTTTAACCCAACAGTTTTTAGTGTGTAGCATGCAAACATGTCCTCCATTGTTCTGCCAGGACATCTCGTTTTAACACAGACTGTAGTCCCACAAGATCTCTTACTAAATCACCAGCAGGCAGCCGCACTTGTGAAGTCACCTCTGGTGCCATCATCAGGCCAAACTAAAATTTATATTAGAACTAATGAATCTTAAAACTTCTCCATACAAATCTTATCAAATTTGCCGACAGCATTAAAAACCACAGAAGTATGAACCCAGTTGGTTTTGGTGATGATATGACCTTTCCTGTAGCTCAACCATCAGTTCAACATTGCAGTTTTAGAGTTAGCATATCCTGAAAATCTTTGCACATTCATCTCTTCCACAAAATGAACCACATTGATTGGTGTTTTTCCACTAATAAACTTATTTATTTACTTATTTTCTATCTTCTTTTTGGAAACACATTTGTGGTTCATCACTGTCACGTCTCAGTCAGCCCCCTTTTGTTACTCCTAAATGAAAAATGTCTTCAGAGACATGGTGGTGAAATATTATCCCATCAGCCTCAAGGTTCCTTCACCTTTAGAGTCATAAACTCCTTTCAAAATGAGCCAGTTAACTACATCAATCAATCTTTATTTGTATAGCGCCAATTCATCACAAGTGTTATCTCAAGACACTTTACAATAGAGCACAAAGCTCTTCATTTTATGGATACACATATATGCATGGATACATATATACATATAAAATACACATATACATATATATACAAATATATCCATCCAACACCAACATGAATCCATATAGCCAATCATGAATCCCTCCATCATGGCTCAAGAAAAAACCTTCTGTTGAGCAGCAGGAAATCTTGAATGTGGATCCCAGTCTCATGATGAACAGCAAATCCACACAATGCTGTGTTGGTGTGAGGGTGAAGGAAGGGAGGTAAGAGGAGACAAGTGGACTAAAGTAGGAACTAAAGTTAGTGACAGATCCATGAACCATAGACCTGTCGTCTGATTTATTAGCGGTTAGCCTCTTGAGATGCTACATCTGGTTTTCAGGAGGGTCCTCATGTCTGAATGGTTGTGGTGATCATTTTATAGAAGTATTATCATAGATATTCTTACTGAAAATAAGAATTTATGGTAGTGATGAACTCATGGGTGCCCAGACCACAAGTGCATCCCAACCATATTTGTCTCTGTTAAGTATAAATGTGTTAAAGGCCTCTTGAGATGTGACATCCCATTTTCAGAGGGACTTCATGACTATGTGGTGCTGAATATAGATACTATAGATGTATCAACCATGGATATGGAGATCATGCTAATATCTACATTAACAGCTATAATGATAATGGGACTGAAATGTTCCTAATGAAATGGCCAATTATGTGTCATGTCTGTAATTGTAGTTTTTGAGGCTTCGTGGCTCCACAGCAGCAGGCAGTCTCCACCAAGGATCCCAGACCACCTACAAGACCAGAGCCAGAGACGAGTACAGGACCAAACAAAAGCAAACTACATCCAGGTCTTTCCCACTGTTTGCATTCACACACTTCCACTCTAAATATGTCATCCTAAGTATGTGTTCAATCCATGGTGTTATAAAGAGCTCTAATGATGACTTGATAGTTTGAAAGACTTGGATGTGATCAACTCGCCTACACTGGCTTCCTCATTTTGGCAGGAGTTTACAAATCAGGTTGTTTCCCACATGCCCACACCATGAGTGAGAGCGAGTGTGGGAATAGTTGTTTTCCACCCCACTGTTACGTATCAACTCAAAAGTATTAACTCTGCACCTGCAGGTGTGGGAATGTTCGGTCACTCACACAGACAGACACATGCATTATGTATTCAGCACACTGGAAAATACCATGGTGATAATGTTATGCTTAACCAGTTGTCCCCAGCCAATTAGGAAAAGTCATTAAATATGAAGCAAAAAGAATAAAGTGATCTTTTATTATTTTTAATGACAAACATTGAATGGGGTTGAACTGACCTGAAGGATTATGGGAGGGTTAAAAACACATAAGGGTAGGCTAAATTTTGGCACTGAAGTGTCTTGATGAACAGATTTATTTTGAGCCTTATGTCCTGGTTGTATTGTGATTTTTGTGAGCCACAGACACATTTCAGTTTTCTCAAATGGCTGCAGGAAACTTCAGTTTATCAAAAGCTGCTTTAAAAAAAAGATATCTGAAAATTTACCCTGAAGAAAGAGTTTTTAAAAAAGAGTTTTTCCAGCAGTCCAAAACAACAACATGTCTTCTTGTGCTTCACTGTGGTGAAAAGCAACAAGCTAAGAAACAACAACACGACAAAAGAAGCTCATGACATCCAATTTATTTCCATTTGTTTTGCTGAGGAGGCATTGGACATTCCTTCGATGATAAGGTGGAAAGAGTACTGAAAATCCAGATAAACTTTACATTTCCAAAATGTTAATGCACTTAAAAACACTCATATGTAGCATACTCTTAACTGTGGTGTTATTTTTTGATTTGAGTTCTTTAGGTGGAGAAAATCCCCTTTGTTCTTGGTACAGTACTTTCCTGTTAGCGTCTATTTCTCCATCACAGACTCTTACAGACTGTGTCTTACTGAGGGAGAGGAGAGAACTTTCTGCTGTATCTAATGTCCTTAGTGGCCAGATGGAGCTCATACAACCCCACTTCAAAAATACTGAACTATCCCTTTAAGATCTGACCAATCAGGTGTGAGCAGCCTTTGGTTTAGGATGTTTTGTGATGAATATGAAAGAAGTTGGACAGCATGTTCGGCTCCTATCAGCTGATAAACGCTGGCACATTCATGCTCGAGCAGGAAAGGGCAAAATAAAACCACCTGTTTGTGAAATCATGACTTTAAAAAGAGGTGAACATGTGTGTCTGTATCAAGAGGGGGACAAAGATCTCCTGCGACTCTTGAGTCAAGATTTGGTGAGAAGGACGACATGAAAAAGTCAGAATGGATGAAACTGATTGTGTTTCGTGTGGCCTGGCATCTCTCCCTGTTTTTCTCTCCTCTCTCTACCTCCTCTGAGTTTTATTTTAGTTTGGGCTGGAGGTCGTCGATAGTTGTTTGATTCTTCTTTGGTTTGGTTCGATTATGACTCCTGATGGGTCGGTCATTTCCTCACGCTTTTGTGAATTTTTGCCAACATCTGTCTCCCTTTTAATTCATTCAGCTGATTCCCTTTTTTGCATTTATTAAAATAAAATCACTGTCGACTTTGACTTTAGTGTGGCATCATTTTGTGTGTTTCTGGTCTAATTTTGTTCGCCATCCTTTTCTTGTGTATGGAGGCCGTATCGTATTTAGAGGTCAGTCCAGGGTTTGGCCTTCTTTCACCTGAAGCGAGAATCAAACCTCCAGAAGAGCGGTCGGCAACTAACGGCCTGCAGGCCAAAACTGGTCCGTCTCCAATAATATGTGGTCCGCTAGATGAAATTGAAAATCTGATTTAAAAGGGGCAGGGTCGTGCTGACCATCGGGGAGACCAGGAAAGCTCCCGACACTCCTAGACGGCCGGCGACCGCAGCGCATGCCACTGAAAATATCAATCAGCAGCCGCCCTCAGTTTGACGAACACAAGCCACCGCGATCGCAAACATCACCGCCGTGCAGCTGACAAAATTAGACGACCGGCGGCCGCAGTGCGGTGCCTTGTGTTCGTCCGACTAGGGGCGGCTGAAAATATCAAGCAGCACCATTATCACCCCCCGACCCCCCGCTCTGATGGATGACATTCGGCTGGTCTGGTCCAAAAAATTCCTGGGCAGATTTTCAGCCCCAGCACGTCCCTGAAAACGACTATTTAAAAAAATTTTAAAAAAGTAAAATTATTTAGCTACCATCCCAAAAAAGACAATCATAACCCAATCCTGAAAATCTTTTTTTATAAATCTTTATTACAAATGCGTTAGCTGGGCTAAAGAAGTAGTTATTTTCAAAATGGAAATTACTCACATTTTTATTAAATGTATGGGGGAAAAAATATAAAAAATATAGTTGGCTCTGACACATTTATGATGACTTAAAAGACAGACAAGTTGCTGATTAGAGACAGCAGCTTTATTATCACCAAGTTACTATTACAAGCAGTTTTATAAGGCAGACACAGTGGAGCTAAAGCAGTAATAACACACTAATAGTCTGACAAATAAAGTTACTTTATTTAAAACAAATTACTTTATTAAATTAGCCTACATTTTGTATTCACACAATATAATAGTAGCCTATGGAGAAGGGGAAAATGTTTGTTTGTTTTTTTAAAGAGAGAGAGAGAGAAAGAAAACATGTTTCTGATTGATGTGATGTTTTGGCCCACCATTCAGTTGCTCAGAAAAATTTTGGCCCAAGGCCAAACTTACCTGCCGACCCCTGCTCTAGACCGTAACAGATTGAATGAAGGCTTTTATTCATCTATCTATCTATCTATCTATCTATCTCTCTCTCTCTCTCTCTCTCTCTCTCTCTCTCTCTCTCTCTCTCTCTCTCTCTCTCTCTCTCTCTGTCTCCTCAACATAAACTTCCTGTACCCCTCTTACCTTCTAAAGTTAAGGACCCCCTTTATGATTCACCGGTGTGCTGCAGACTTTGTTCCTCTCAGATCAGTTCAGAGATCTTAAACACACCTACACGGAGGATTAATGAAGCTGCTGCGTGTGAGCAGAGAAACCTGATGTGAGTGTAAATTTGTCACACTGCTTATCCTGAAAGTGTGATTTACATGCAGAGGATTTTTACACTTTCAGGACAGAATAATCAGCAGGATGCCTTCAGTCAGTGCCAACGTCATCGCTCCACACAGGAAGAGAGGAGGCAAAACAGGAGGACTTGTTGCAGGTGAAGATCTCTGACGCTCTCTGGTGGTCACTGTGAGACAGTGCAGCTTCAAAGACCCAAAACATCTGTAGGTAGATTTCTGTTAACCTCTTACATTTTGGGTTTTTAATTCTACACAATACAACTATTTTACTTTACAATGAAAACAAACTAAAAGCTAAACATAATCACAATGAAACCTACTTTGAACAATGCATCATTTGAACATTTGAACATTATTGAACGACCTTTAAGGAAATCTGTAGGAAACATGGCGTGGTGCTGCATGAACCTGTGAGCCTGCAGCAAAGAGGCTCTGATGAGATGGTCGGTGAAGGAGAATCGTTCCATAAATATGGTGTAGAGCTGCTGAAGAAGAATAAAAAAAATACACCAAAATTTAACGTCAGTGTTTACTGAAAAAAAAAATCTATAAAGCAGCCAAAGTTTAACCAGCTCCAAAGCAAAAATAAATAAACTTCACATGACAGGAGTCTGTTTCCATCTGCTGGAGCGTTTGGATACAACATTTACTTTTTATCTTGATTATTTACATCACATGTTAGTTTGCAATAATAAAACTCCTACACTTGGAGCCAGGATGAAATTTTGTTGGTCTGTTTTCATAAATGTTAAAATGTGCACAATAATATAAGGTCAGTTTCAGATTCAAAAGCTCCAGTAGATCAAAAAAATACTTCCATAATGGACAAACAGTTTATTTTCAGACAGATTTCACTGAAAGTGTAAAGTAACCTATTTGGCACAGATAACTGAATTGAAAGGGTTTATTTAAAAATAAAATTTGTAAGATGTAATGATTTATGGGTGAGGTTATAAGCTCTGGGAAACACTTAAGAGGTTAATAATGTGTTGTTTACACTTTTGGAAAAAAATCTTTTAATCATTAAATTGCAACACATAGCTTGGTAGCATTACAAATTCTTCTTTTTGTAGTTTTTTAAAGGCTTTCACACAATGTTAAGTCAAGTAAATTTTTTATAGAGCACCTTCAAGAAGACTACAGTCGATCAAATATGTAGAAATAAATAAATAAATAAATACAAACACAATATCGATAAATGTAGCAGTGATATAAACCTCTGGAATATCTACATGCACATGTGTATAAAATTAATATTACAGTTTGTCCTATCAATAGTATGTTTCTATGTACTTCAGACCTTGTGTGCATTTATTTTTACTCCTCATTGGTGTGCATTATTCCTGCTTCACTGTGACATATTTAAATATATTGTCATAGGTTCCTTTATATTATATTTTCAACAAAACAATGTATCATTTTTGTCAGTAATTTTGAAAAGGAATTTCAAGTGGGGTAATAACAAACTTAGCCATCCATTAAAAGCCCCAATTCCTAAAATGATGTTTTTGTAAAAATATGCCAGAATTAAAAATAACAAACAAACTACAGAGATTTTTAGAATGTAAGTCTGCAAAATGATAATTTTCTGCAGAACAAAGAATTTAGATCCTCTTGGTAACAAAGGTTGTGGCTCCTAATTGATAGTTTGGTGCCATGTGTGAAATAAATGGGAAGTTTTGTCGCTGAATTATGTTATGTTAACTCGGTAAGACATCATGATCTAATCTTCAGTGTAGCCTCTTAATGCTTTATTTTTCTCCAGTGCAGTCTTACCTCTCCTGTGATTCTCTGTTTTCTGGATCGAGTACCTGAAGCCTCTCTGGTGCAGCAGCTTTGGTCCATCTCACTCGTCGTAGTTGCGCATGAGTAAATGCAGCGTTGCTGCAGTGACGTGAGGATGATTGCGCTTGCTGTCCAGTCACATGAGGAAAAGAAACACCAGAACAGTGCTAATACGCTGTCAGGCAAAGTGGGAGTGTGCATTTGAAGCGGCCAATCCCAAAGACGCCTGACACGTGCCGGGCAAAATGTTAAGGACGTGCATTGACTCCCATACGGCGGCCCTGCGCACGTAAACTGTATCATTACATAGTTATTACCTCCGCCAAGGAGGTTATGTTTTCGGGAGAGTTTGTCTGTCTGTGAACAAAATAACTCAAAAAGTTATGGATGGATTTGGATGAAATTTTCAGGAAATGTTCAGCATGGGAAAAGGAAGAAGTGATTTAATTTTGGTGTTGATCCGGATCACCGTCTGGATCCTCCATTACGAAAAATACGATTTTCGTGAACAACTACTGAAATAAAATAGATGTCATTATGAATCGAGTTGCTAATGGTATGTTTTCATGGTCAAGGAATCTAAATATTTACATGAAATAAAGGTAGGACTAATATTTATAGTGAAAATCACAATATGGGAGAGGACTGTGGCGCTGGCGGAGGTCTGCGCTCTCCGAGTGCTTTTGTAGTTACGTTATATATTTTGAAACCCCTGTTATTGCATGGTCACAGGTGCTGCAGACAGACTATTACTGTGTGGTAAAACTAAATGTTTTATCCATTATTTTTTTTAAAGGTGCAGTGTGTAGAACTTGGCATTTTAGCGACATCTAACGTTCAGATTCTAGAATGAACCTAACCGTAGCCAAAACGTCACGTCGCTGAGCAACGGATCCTGTGAAGACCAAAAAGGATCCTGAACACAGCACACAATTTATGTTGTGTGTGTGTTTATACACACAGTTTGAATCCCTAGGACAGAGAAACAACTTTCTATGCATCCACTGCCATCCTCTCCTCTTCTTCGCCTGCATTCCAGGTAGATTTCAGAACCGGCGGACAGATTTGCGTTTAGTTCTTTTTGCCCCTAAAAACCACCCGTAGACAACATGGCGGATCAATATGTCGGTCTACACGAAACAGCGGCCTGTGGGAATGTAATTTTTTTTATAAAGATTTTTCTAAATAAATAAAATAAACGTTTTATGGGGATGATTGGTCTCCTATTTTGACGGACTTTACATACAAATAGAAACATATATCTCCTATATTCACCGTTTCTGTTTGGCGAAATGCGATGGATGTTAAAATGCCACATTCTACACACTGCACCTTTAATTTAATGATAAATTATGTTGTTTATGTTGTTTGGAGGTTGGAAAATCAGAAAGGCAGAGAGAGGCAGCTGCATCACATGATTTTACAGCATTTTTAACAAAATTTAATAGTAACAAAAGACATTCAGTTCTAATTCTTAGACTTTTGGGACTGTTAAGTTCCAAGTATATGAGGATGTGTTATCATATGGCCCTTTTCCACTACCACGCCTTGACCCTACTCTACTCGGCCCTACTCGATTTGCAGCGTGTTTCCACTAGCCTGGTACCTCCTAAAACAAGCTAGTTTTAGTACCTACTCCGCTCTGGTTCCAAGCGAGCTGAGTCCATACTAAAAGATGACGTCACTGACTGCCGGCTACTGATTGGTCAGACAATGTCGTCATCGATGAGTCATGAGCGCGACGACCTAGCATGCTAGTGGTAGCTACCATTAGCTTACCCTCATACGTCTTTTCTTTGCAGCTGGATTGCTCTCGTCCTCGGCTTCATTCTGTTGTATAGCTTCCAAAACTCTCCTGTGCTTCTCAAGGGGTATTTCTTCTTACCACCTGCAGCCTTTTTCTGCTTTCCTTTTTTACTCGCTTTGTTACAAATAGCCAAAGATTGTTATGTCGCGCTACAGCGACACTGCACCCTGTTGGGCAGACGACTGGGGCTAATGGAAAAGCAGCTCAAGGCGAGTAGAGTAGAGCCGGGTAGAGTCGAGTAGAGTAGGGCTAGTGGAAAAGGGCCAATAGACAGGCCAGACTTTTGTAAAAATGGGTTTAGTCCATCTCTGTCCACCCCTCTCCAAAAACAAAGGTTTCTTCTAGATAAGTGCAATCCAGACAAAATGTGGGTGAAATCTGGGGCGAAAGCTCAAAAGATCGGATCCTCACATTCACTTTTCTCTCCTCCAAAATGAAGGCCGTCTGAGCAGAGAGTCTTTCAGCTCGTATCAGTGACAAAGACAGATTTTCTGCCCTGCTCCCAATTAGCAGCTGGAACAGAAGTTGTTCGAATAAAGATTTTTTTCTCACCAGAAAAAGGGTAAAATGTGAAAATGTGAGAGCAGGCAGGTGTCACCTTGTGTCAGAGCAGCAGGAGCAACACAAAACATGCTCTCACACATGCTAACAGCAACATGTTAATGATCTTTATTTATACAACCCTTTACAACAACACATTCAGTGAACCAAAGGGCTTTACACGGAGCACAAAGGAAAAGTTAAACAAGAAAATTCATACAATAAAGTGAAAATATCACTGTGTGACTGGGTAACAAAAGCCATCCTAAATAAATGGGTTTTCATTCCAGATTTAAAGAGGCTCAGCTCAGAAATAAGACAACAATTTAATAGTGTAGGGGGGGGGGATGTTCTGAAGTTTATTCTTCACAGAAAGTGAGTCTCGGTTAGATGGGTGGCACAGTGGCGCAGCTGGTAGAGCTCGTGCCTCACAGCAAGAAGGTACACGGTTCGATTGCCGGGTCGGGAGGGCCTTTCTGTGTGAAGTTTGCTTGTTCTTCTTGTGCATGCGTGGGTTCTCTCCGGGCTCTCCGGCTTCCTCCCACAGACCAAAAACATCCTCAGTAAGTTATTTGGTGACTCTAAATTGCCCTTAGGTTTGAGTGTGAGTGTGAATGATTGTCTGTCTCTATGTTGCCCTGCGATCGACTGGCGACCGGTTCAGGGTGTACCCCGCCTCTCGCCCGATGATAGCTGGGATAGGCTCCAGCCCCCCGCAACCCTGAAAGGGATAGCGGGGTATAGAAAATGGATGGATGAATTTTCATCTGATAAAAATGAAAACAGATCCAGGAGACCAGGGGCCTGTACTACGAAGCTGGATTAAGTAATCCAGGATAACTCTGCGACATCTCGCTAAACTTCACCGGATCTCCGTCATCCAGATCTGCCGTACTACGAGGCTCGTTATCAACTCGATAAGTGGATCCGTCTGGGATCTGTGCGCGCACACATAAAATGGGCGTGGTTAGCGGCCCTGGAGCATTTTCCACAATGGAGAAGAGAGCAGCCTACTTCACGGTGGAGGAACAGCCAATAATCCTGCAGAAGTATGAGGAGTACCGCAGTATTATCCAGGCCAGGAGCAACATGACTGTAGCCGCGAGAAGCCGGAGGGATTGCCGGCACATTTTCCACATTTTCCTACATTTTCCAGAAACACAAATCGCTTAAAATGTAATAAAGAACTCGTCCGCATTAAACCAAAATTATGTAATTAAATAGTCTTTTAGATGGTGATGAATAATTATCTTTTTTATTGTAAATGTAATATAAGTAGCCTAAATATAATATTTAATTTCACTTTTAGTGTTCTTTGGATCTAAACCAGCATTTGTCCCACTGTCATGATTCACCGCTATTGGACAGTGTAAAACATTTCCTCTTTTTTGTTAATAAAAATAATAAATGGACAGTGTTGATAACACTGGGATAAATCTATGAATGAAATTAAACGTAAATTAGATATTTAAAAATATTTCTTCAAACTAAATTATGTCCCTCAGTTTCATGGTGTTACTACCAAAATTTGGAGATCATATTACATTAGACAACATTTAAGATATGATGATTACTTATGTAATTGTAATTGAACTTTAAACCAAAATGATTGTTACTTGACTTTATCCATAATAAAGTTCAGTACAATTATCAGCATGTGTTGTCTTTTATCAGAAGTAAACATCCTCGGATCAAACGTTATCACTGACATTGAGAAATAATGTCAAATAGTTTGAATTAAACAAGTTACTGTTTTATTTCATGGAGTTTTGTCAGCAGTCTTCAGATGTTGTGATATGTGCCTTTAGATTAATTTTATTGCATTCATGAATCTTGTGATTGTAACCTAAAATATGTTCACACCAATGACAGAAATAACATAAAAATACTTACAAGAAAGATTTTTCTGTGTCCATTATTGTTGCTAAAACATCATGGTCAACATACTAATAAATAGGCTACTCTAAATTTGTCGAAACACAATTAATTTTATAACTTGTTTGACCAGGAAAATCACATTCATATTTTCCAAATGACCTTAGTGCATTATTTGCCACGTAAGGCTCCAGCAGGTCACAGATGTCTGGAAATCCCTCCCGTGAAAATCTGTACCTCTCGTACAAGATTTCTTCTGGTAAATCAAGCCGATTACTTCTGTCTTGAAAAAAACGCTCCAGACGAAGCACTCCTCTTACAATTCGCGCACCGACATTAACCAGTTCCGGCAGAAATGGGCAAGCCCTTTTCCAAGACAGCAAATTGGTGATTGTGTGGTCTTTTATGCCCGCCCAAGAGAACCGATTGGTCAGCGGGCGGTCTGTCACACCCCGTGAGCTCTTATCCTGGAACTTAACCTGCTCCGGACCAGGTTTGGCGTTCAGCATCAGTTACCAGGGCAACGTGTCTGGATAAAAAGAGATCCACATTCGTAGTGCGGAAAATCCGAAACTTATCCAGGAAGTTATCTCTCTAAGAGCTAATCCAGCTTCGTAGTACAGGACCCTGAACACTTTAGGTTAACTCTGGTCTACATCACTGTGTTTCAGTTTGGGTCCTCAGTTAAATAAAAGAAGGGAAAACACTTTCACTGCAGCATGTGTGATGTTTAAAATACACAAAAACTGGTATCAAATGCTTTTTTCCTCTAAAACTTTCAAAACATAATTAAAAAAAAAACATGTTCAGGGTGTACACTACTCACAGTAAGGTAGGGATACTGTGGCAGACTCAGTGGATTTCATACATAATGTCTTTGTTTCACTTCAGTGATTTTTTAGCCTTGCAGAGCAGACAGACCTGCCTGATTCTGAAATTCTGCAGGTCCGTCTTTCCAGCCTCCTTTGTCCAACAAATTCACTCAGCTGAATTCTTAACGGCCCAATCAGGGAAGAGAGGCGGGAGCTGCAGAATGCGGACGTGACGACAACCGGAAGTTGAGAACTGACATGATAATTAGCCTATTGTCCTCATGGTTACTCAGTGACACTTGGTGAAATCTGCCCTCCTCAGAAGTTTACTTGTAGGGATTGTCTTTGACGAGGTTCATGTCACATACAAGTGTTAAATGAATCATCTGTGTGCTACAATTTAGTGTAAGACCATAGTATAAGGCCGTTAGCTGTTAGCAGCTAAGTTAGTGGCTAATGGTCATTAACTGTTATAAGTATTTATGGACGCCCCATTTAAGATGTTGGTGTGGGGTCAAAACACTCAGTTTATCAGATATCAGAATACAACCAAGTTTTTTTTCTTTGTCTCTTATTCTGTGAATACTGGAGATAACCAATATTGATCACTCCCTCTTTGCCTTTTATTCATTATTTAATGCTTGGAGAGGCAAAATAAAATATAAACACTTTTTAGGAAAACAAAGGGAGCATTTTTTTTAAAAAAGATCTCTAAAATTTAAGCTCTGATAATGTTCGGGCCCGATATAAAGAGACTTTGAAAATGTTTTCTGAGGCCAAACTTCACTGCTGCCCCCTGCTCTAAACACAGATGGATTAATGAGGATTATTGACATTATAAATTAAAATGTTTAAACAGACTGAAGGAAACCATTGACACTGTTTGATCATTTTAAAATGGAAATACAAAGAGTGTAAGGTGTGCAGATTTGTAGGAGTAAATTGAACCCAGAACCAGACGGAGACGATTGAGCAGGTTTTGTTATTTTATTGTGTAGGCAGGTGAAGATGGTCCAGAATCCAAACAGCAGTGCAAGCTGAGTTTAAGCAGTGTGTGTGGCAGGCAGCGCTGCAGTAAGCAGGGGAGGTGCTGAAAAACAAGAGGAGGAGACACCGGATTAACACAATCCAAAATCACAGGAGGAATCTACTCAGACTCAGGAAGCGGCCTCTGTACCGACAAGGCGTCAACAAAACTCTGGTGCTGGATACTCAACTTCGGGGACCAGACAATTAAAACTAGAGCAAATTTATGTCATTCAGACACGTCTTAGAGCAAGTAGAGATATATAGTCGGCTACAAAACTACGATAATAAGTTTTCCAAAAATTGCTTGTCATACATCAAAAACTACCGCTACGTAACTAGAAAGAGATACATTACCTCGTGGCTTTGCATCCTGTAAGTAATTGAAAAGAGAAGTTGTAAAGCAATGCAGAGTTCTGAGGAAGGTCTGAGCTGCATTCATTAGCATCACAACAAACACAAACTTTGGCTTGGGTCACATCTTTACGACAGTCGCCGCGCATGCTCATGGGTAGCAGAGTCTGTATGTCGCCAGAAATAGATTCTCCTCATAGCACCTTTAACGGTGGAAGTTACACAGTTATCATTTGTAAAGCACATGAGTGATGGAAGTGACTTAAGTTTGATTCCTTCAAGTTCTTCTGCTCTGTTCTCATCTCAACTTTTTCAGTGCTTTTAAGATAAAGGTATTGTTATTGTGGTTATCATTCTTCTTCTTCTTCTTCTTCTTATTATTATTATCAGTGTTAGTGTTGAGACCATTTTTAAACTTAAATTTTTGTAAAAGTTTATAGAGCAGTTCATCAACAGGCCACCAGAGGGCAGAGCAGCACATTACATTAATCTGTATAGTCTGGATTTACAGCAAAGAAGATAAATAACCTCTGCTTGTATTTTCTGATTCATCAGGTTAATTTTACTGACCAGGTTTTTAATTTAAATCCAAATCTAAAAAATAATCAGTATTCTAAATGTTTTCAGTCCTTCATCTTGTACCCCACTTTAACTCATCACATGCACCAAGATGATGAAAAGACAGCACCAACAGAGCCCTGATACTTTGACTAACTGTGGCTGCAGGAGGCAAAAAGCAGTCCTCCTGCTTAACCCTACCAGAGTTTTAACTCTGCATGGGTTCAAACCTGAAGTGTGGCCATGTTTTAAATCATAAAACATAAAAGAGCAGCACTGTCGAACTGTTCTGGATCAGATCCAGCTGTTTCAATTTCCCCTCCCAGCAAGTTACCAGCCAACCTCAAACCATCTTCCAAGTGCCTGAATCCCTCTGAAGGCTCATCCATGCATTTGTGAAGTGTCTCCATGAGATGATGCTTCTGTCACAAGATTCCATAGCATCAACATTTTCCTTAGTTAATCAAACAACTGCCAAATCAACAAATTCACCCAAATATGGTCTAAAGTTTATGGTGTAGAAAGTTTTATCTGGAACGTCCCCCGAGGTTGGAATTTCCTACTGGGAACTCGGTGAAACCTCTCCACCCCCGAGTTGACAATGGAAGATGGATGCCCCCAGTGTGAACAGTTATTTAGCTCCTGTAATAATCCATTTATTTGCACTTCTGACTGGGGTGTGTGGCTCTAGATCAGCTGTATACATAGTATTGTTAGACTTATATTTACAAAAATGCTGCCATAGTGATGATCACATTCTTCATGTGATATTTGTGAACAACAACACAGGGCGTGCTAACAACAGCTAACAACAGCCTGGTAGATCGGCGTGTTTTTATCCGACTTCAACTGGAACGCCGATAAGTCAGAGATGATGTCACTGCCAGTTCTGAGGTTACTGGGATGCAGCATTACAGCATAGGTTGGCCTCATCATGGGCAGTGTTGGGCACATTACTTTAAAAAAGTAATTAGTTGTAGTTAATAGTTATTTTCCCAAAAAAGTAAATGAATCATTGACGGAATTACTCCTTCATAAATGTAATTAGTTACCAGGTAAAGTAATTGATGTGTTACTTTGTTGAAAAGGTTTTTTCCTCTTGAACTGTGTGTCTCCGTCTCTGTGTCCTTCCTTGTTGTCACCTGCTGCAGCAGCTCTGACATCATCAGTTCTCCAACAGAGCGTGCAGTGGAATTTACCTGATAGACTAGAATGGGAACGAAGTGCTCCGCAGTAAGCTTAACCAAGGCGCAGCGCTGCGTTGATGAAGCGCCGGCGCGCGCCAAGGCCCTGGAGATTCACTTTAGGTCTATTTTCAGCGCTGCTGCGTCCAAACCTCGTAAATTCACTGTCGTTAAGAAAACACAGGAAGTCAATTTGTGGAGTATCCAGAAGTTTCAAAATAAAACAGAATGCACGGACTCTCGAACGTAAATTTCCTTAATTGTTTGTCATTATGTTAAAACCGGAGGCACGAGCATCAGGTCAGCAGTCAGTCAGAGGGTCCCAGAGACAACACGACACCATAGACAAAGAAGTGAATCGTAGAGGTACAGAAATATATAAGATTTTATTGGCTACATGACACCAAACATCTTTTCTACAAGAATATAGACGGATAGAAGTTGAATAAATCACAAAGCTGTGTGGTTTGGAGCAGCAGTAAAACCAAAGAAGAAGAAAAAGCCTGGCGAGAACGTCCACCTGCAGTAGCCTGGGTGGCAGCTGTCGTGAGATTAGAGCAGCAGAACAAACTTAGAAAAACAAAGAGTTTATTTTAGATTTCTGTACACCTGTCTTAAAATGTGAGGGATACTGGAGCTTGGTTGGGGTTGTGGGGACGGCTCGCAGCAGGCTTCCTTTTTTTTCAAAGACAAAACTTGAAAGGTAAGCATTCTCCCGCGGACTCTGATCCCTCTCAGCTCGGCTACACGCACCGAGTCTGTGCACGCCAGGAAAATGTACGTGCAGCAGGCGGATTTGATTGGTTTAAACACCGGTGTCCCTGCATGATTATTGGTTGGGGTTTTCCCTGTTTTACTCCTGCTGTTGATAGCTGATATTTTTCGCTCTGTTTTAAGAACACATTATGAGTTGATTGCCATCGGGTCATGAAGACCATTTTAACCAGTATTGCAAAAAGTGTATCTAAATCAGATCACCAACCCCAGCTTTAACAGCTCACCAAATACCCCAGGTTTACATGTATGAAGCCTGATAAATACAGGTCGTGTTGTCCACTCTCAGGTGTTGTGGGCTGGGAGGAAGACCAGAAACCCAAAAATGTGTTCAAAGCCTTCAAAAAGTGATTTTGTCCCCTTTAATTAGCTTTACCGATCTTGTAATGATTCCTGTCCATGTTCATGTTCTTACTATGCTATAGTTGAGGCAACTTTATTTATTCCAAAGGGCAACTTAGTTTTGGCAGTCCACCCAGACCATACATACATGTACAAACAGCAAACAGGGACAACAATGAATAAAATATTTTTAAAACGTCAGTAAATGACATAGACGCTCATCAGCTTTTAATAAACCCTTTAAGTAATGAGGGTCAGGCCAGAGTCCTGCACGGGTCCAATTTTCAAGATCCGCCCCGCCCCGGGGACGTACAAACCCGCACCCGAACCGCAAACCCGCGCATCAGCCCGATTAGTACCGCAACCTAATCCGACCCGTTGAAACACGACCCGCAGCCCGACCCTTAACCTTATTTAAAGTAATCAGTTTGGGTCATATTGTCTGAAAATTGAAAGGTATATCGCCATAGTTCAGATGTAATAGTAGATTTACTTTCTGTCCAGACTTAAGCGACGCTCAGCAGGTACGAGCCGTGTAGCCAGAATATCCCCCATTGTGAAACCAGTAGAGAATCTGGGCCATAATCCGGACGCAGCTGTCATAAACGGTCGCAACACTCCGCAGCATACACCGTACACAATCATTGTGAAGCTGCCGTAAACCGCGGTTATTTTTAAACTCTAATAACTAATAAAAAAGAAACTTCTCAGAAAAAGAGGACTTGGAGAACACGCAGCCCAATAATACTTTAATATCACCACAGCATACGGATGGGAGAAATATTTCTACGAGGTGTATTAATTTTTTGAAGTTTCACCTCGGCCCGTTCAGATGAATGGGGGAGACGGAAATTTGACCTATACTGCAGCCAGTCACCAGGGGGAGCAGTTTTCGTGGCGGCTTCAATTTTAGACTAGCATCATGGCGTCCATGTTTTTTACAGTCTATGGTCACAGCCTTACAACCAGCTTACAACTTACGTTTTCATTTTATTGTATTTATTATTATTTTATATTAATTTTGATGTGTCAAACTAAAACCCGCGACCCGACCCGCATGTTATTTTTTCCACCCAGATCCGAACCCGGGAAAAAAAAAGTTTTTAAAAACCACCCGCAAATCAGCTGTTTTTGCGGGTACCCAACCCAGTGCAGGACTCTGGGTCAGGCAGACTATAATGCACATTAATGACTAGTCAAAGAGAACATGGAGATACTTGGCATTGCATTAACCCTTTAGGTGCCAGAGTTTTTTCCAAGAAAATATTTAATTGTGCTTTCAAGATTTAAAAAGGCTGTCATTTCAAAATGGCTAGAGATAATGGCAAACTGTCAATGAGACAAATCTTCAGTACGACCCAAAATTTGGGATGGAAGTAAATTCACTCAACTAATTTGCTTATTACAACGTCACCAGGTGGCAGCCATATTAGAAGATATACACAAATAAAATGACATGAAAGCTTTTATCTCAGAGACTGTAACATCATACCAGCCATGAAATATGGAATCTGGATTGGGGTTTTTCCTCTCTAAGAACCTGTGTGAATATCTGTTTGTCTCATTTGTGATTAGGCTCCAGAAACAGATTTGTTTGCATGAGCCTCATTGCTCAAATCCAGGGAGAGAAAACAGGAGTAAACTCTGTGTATGATCGTTTCCCTGACATCTGAGTCTCTGCTGCCCTGAGACTCAGACTGCCACAGGTGGACCCTCGACCCTCTGACCAGCTGATGTGTCTTGTTTCTGTGGACTGGATCTATCACCCAGCAGCACACTACAGTTTACAGATGTGTTCACAAAGAGCAGAGACCACCTGAGGCTCTGAGGTGTCAGGCTGAAATCAATAAAGATGGTCCTGGAGGATGTGCAGCGATGAGGCACAGACGTTTCAGGAGCATAGAGAATGACTTCATGAAACAGCAAAAACTATTCTTCTGCTTAATGATTAATTCACTTGTCTTTAATCAGTGTAGCAGATATTCAATAAGAAAATACATTAAACATATCAAAGAGTCTAAAGGTTTAATTGATGGTGGAGGGATTTATATAGTCTCATTTTTAAGGTAGAAGCTCCTTCCTGACATTAAAGTTCCTCTTTGTTCCCTGCAGGAAGAATGCTCCACCTTTAAATCAGCAGCTGGAGAAACATCTGATCACCAACAACCTGCCTGAGGGAAGCATCACTGTGAAACTTTGAATATCAGTCCCTCTAATGACGGTCCAGTACTCTGCTGGGTGACTGTGTGTGAAATAAAGACGCCAACGTTTAATCACAGCAGGAGACTGAAGCTGGACTAGTTTGGGGTTTTGATGTCTGAGTTTAGTTTATTTACATATACACAGACATTGCCAAAAGTATTCGCCCAGCTGCCTTGACTCACATATAAGTGAAATCCCATTCCTAATCCATAGGGTTCAATCTGACGTGGGTCCACCCTTTGCAGCTATAACAGCTTCAACTCTTCTGGGAAGGCTGTCCACAAGGTTTAGGAGTGTTTATGGGAATTTTTGACCATTCTTCCAGAAGAGCATTTGTGAGCTCACACACTGATGTTGGACGAGAAGGCCTGGCTCTCAGTCTCTGCTCTAATTCATCCCAAAGGTGTTCTATGGGGTTGAGGTCAGGACTCTGTGCAGGCCAGTCAAGTTGATCCACACCAGACTCTGTCCTCCATGTCTTTATGGACCTGCTTTGTGCTCTGGTGCACAGTCATGTTGGAAGAGGAAGGGGCCAGCTCCAAACTGTTCCCACAAAGTTGGAGCATGGAATTGTCCAAAATGTCTTGGTGTGCTGAAGCATTCAGAGTTCCTTTGACTGGAACTAAGGGGCCAAGCCCAGCTCCTGAAAAACACCCCCACACTATAATCCCCCCTCCACCAAACTTTACACTTGGCACAATGCAGTCCCACAAGTATGGTTCTCCTGGACACCTCCAAACCCAGACTGGTCCATCAGATTGTCAGATGGAGAAGCGTGATTGGTCACTCCAGAGAACGCGTCTCCACTGCTCTAGAGTCCAGTGGCGGCGTGCTTTAACACCACTGCATCCACGCTTTGCATTGCACTTGGTGATGTGAGGCTTGGATGCAGCTGCTCGGCCATGGAAACCCATCCATGAAGCTCTCTGCACTGTTCTTGAGCTAATCTGAAGGCCTCATGAAGTTTGGAGGTCTGTAGCGATTGACTCTGCAGAAAGTTGGCGACCTCTTCTCACTATGCGCCTCAGCATCCGCTGAGCCCGCTCCCTCAGTTTATGTGGCCTACCACTTGGTGGCTGAGTTTGCTGTGGTTCCCAAACACTTCCACGTTCTTATAATCCAGCTGACAGTTGACTGTGGAATATTTAGGAGTGAGGAAATGTCACCACTGGATTTGTTGCTCAGGTGGCATCCTATCACAGTTCCACGCTGGAATTCACTGAGCTCCTGAGAGCGACCCATTCTTTCACTAATGTTTGTAAAAGCAGTCTGCATGCCTAGGTGATGATTTTATACACCTGTGGACATGGAAGAGACTGAAACACCTGATTCTGATTATTTGGATGGGTGAGCGAATACTTTTAGCATTATAGTGTATATACTACATTAAGTACACTGCCAACCAAAAAAAGCTCACACTCTCTAATATTTCATTGGACCATCTTTAGCTTTGATTACAGTCACATTCTCTGTGTCATTGTTTCTTTAAGCTTCTCCAATGTCACAGATTTGTCCCAGATCATAGCACTGCCCCCACAGGCTTGGACAGTAGGCACTAGGCATGATGGGTGCATCACTTCACCTGCCTCTCTTCTTACCCTGATGCTCCCATCACTCTGAAACAGGGTCAATCTGGACTCATCAGACCACATGACCTTCTTCCAGTCCTCCACAGTCCAATCTTTATGCTCCCTAGCAAACTGAAGCCTTTTTTCTGCTTAGCCTTACTGATTAGTGGTTTTCTTAAGGCTACACAGCTGTTCAGTCCCAATCCCTTGAGTTCCCTTCACATTGTGTGTGTGGAAGTGCTCTTACTTTCACTATTAAACACACCCCTGAGTTCTACTGTTGTTTTTCTTTGATTTGATTTGGACAAACGTTTAAGTGATTCACCGATCACCATCATTCAGGATTTTATTCTGACCACATTTCTTCCTTGAAGACGATGGTTCCCCACTATCCTTCCAGTTTTTAATAATGTGTTGGACAGTTCTTAACCCAGTTTTAGTAGTTTCTTCAATCTCCTTAGATGTTTTCTCTGCTTGATGCCAATGATTTGACCCTTCATGGGGCGTTGGTGGCACAGTTGGATAGTGTGCTTGGTCAGTGATCGGGGGGTTGCAGGTTCAAGCCCAGCTCCGGGCGACACATGGCGATGTGTCCTTGGGCAAGACACTTAACCCCAAGTTGCTCACACTGCTGTGTCAGTGGCGTGTAAATGGGCATGAAAGGGTGTGAATGTGTTAGAGATACTGATGGATAACTAACATAGAAACTCTGAACCATCAGTGAGTGAATGTGAGAGCGAATGGGTGTGAATGTGTAGGTGTAACCTGCGGTGTAAAGCAACTATGAGTAGTCAAAGACTAGAAAAGTGCTGTATAAGCTCAAGTCCATTTACCATTTACCTTCTTAAACAGACTAACATCTTTTCCACGACCACAGGATGTGTCTTTGACATGGTTGTTGAAGAAATGAGAAGCTGCTCATTGGAGTTAAAGAACTTGTTTCAGCTGAAAGATAATCACCCATGCAGTAATTATCCAACAGGAGGCTCGTACCTGTTTGCTTAGTTAAATCCAGCTTGAGACTGCGTTCACACTCAGATGAACTGCTCTGCTCTAGAGTCCAGCCGTGTTCTTTACGCCACTTGGTGATGGGAGGCTTGGATACAGCTGCTTGGTCATGAAGCTCTCTGCACTGTTCTTGAGCTAATCTGAAGGCCACATGGAGTTTGACTGGAGCTGTTGACCTCTGAGACCTATGAGCTGACCCTTTGACCCTTTTTTTCCCAAATGTTTGTAGAAGCAGTCTGCATGGTTATTGATTTTATTCACATGTGGACAAAGAAGTGGCAACATTTCTGCAGAAATTGACAGATTTACTTGAAAGAAAAAGTTGTTTATCTCAGCCGTTTAATGTCTGAACTCCATCTAACTTTGACAGTCCTTGGACTACACTCTAAAATCAACCTTATAAAACATTAAATTTGTTTTTTATTATTATTATTATAAAGTGTCTGCCTATAATTTTCCTTTTAATTTTAAAACAAGTCGAATCAAGAGTCATGTGTGTTGTTTTATAGGACATGGACATTTATTGTGATTTGTTATGTTCTGTTAAAGTGTAAGCACATTGTAGCAGTGATGTTGGGCTCTGTTGCTCTGTAATTACACTGTTGCACTTTGAGGAGTTTCAAACCCCTTGCATTGTGATTAGGTAGTAGGGGTTTCTTGGGAACCACACGACACACTTGCTCCTGAGCTTTAACCAGTGACTGTAGACGATTAGACAAATCCATGAGGTGACCGCCATTTTATTATCATGGGACATGGTTCAAATGTGTCAGTGTGGAGCCTGTTGTATCTGCGTACAACTGTACAAAACTCATTTTCAATGAAGTTGGTATATTGTGTAAAATGTAAATTGAATATAAGATTTGCAAATCCTTTTCAAGATTGACTTGTTTCAACTTGTTTCTTATCTTTTATTAGTATTCCATGTTTTTATTCTTCTTGTCGTTATTCTTTTTTTTATTTCACTTGTTTCTACTTATTTTCACTTCTTGTTGTAACGGCTCTGCACTTTAACCTCCTTGTGCAATAACTACTGACCCTGCTTGTCCCCGACCTCTTGCTTATGTCACTGTTCTATGTTGTCTAGTGTTTCGTTATTTGTGTGTATTGTGTCCTTGGCCAGTAGCACTGCTGTCGAAGATAAAATTCCTGCAAGGGACAATAAGTTGATCCATCTATTTATCTTTATATTCGAATTATTAAACTGCAAAGACAAGAATTTGAAAAGTGACTAATTTCATCTTTTTTCCAACTATTCACTCGTTTGAATTTGATACCTGCAACACGTTCCAAAAAGCCTTGGACAGGGGCAATGACAGACTGGGAAAGTTGAGGAATGCTCAAAAAACATCAGTCCAGAATGAACAGGTTTATCAGAGACAAATGACATAAGATGGACATAAGATGGTGGCGCTCACAGTAGCTGAGAGAACGCAGAGGCTGCAGGGCTGGAGTGCTAACGTGGCTACGGAAGCAACCACACAAACCACCACTTCCAAGCATATTTTCTCTCGAATGCACGATCCCTCGACTTCTTCATTATAAAACAGCATCACTGTGTAAAGGACATCAGCACATGGGCTCAGGAACACTTCAGAAAACCATTGTATGCCTGTGACCTCTGCATTATAAAGCAGCTTCATTGTGTAACAGACATCAGCATGTGAACTCAGGAACACTTCAGTAAACCATTGTATGCCTGTGACCTGCATTGGACTGGACTGAACTGTGGCAAAGTGGGAAAGTCTGCTGTGGTCTGAGTCCACATTTCAGACTGTTTTTGGACATTATGGACGTGGTGTCCTCCAGGCTAAAGAGGAAAAGGACCATCCAGACTGTTATCAGAGCAAAGGTTAAACATTTGTGATGGTATCAGGGGTGTTGGCGCCCATGGCATGGGTAACTGCACATCTGTGAAGACTTCATTAATGCTGTAAGGTACATACAGGTTTAAGAGTTACATGTGCTGCTTTACAAGCAACATCGTTTTCTGGGACATCCCGGCTTATCCTTGTTACAGCAGCATGGCTTCACAGTAATGAAGTGTGGACTCTGTTGCACATTATAAAGCCCAAAATGTGAAGGAGACCTTGGACTGTTCAGCAAAGTTGTACATCAAGAAACAATGTAAAGAATTTCAGCTGCACAGCTACAAAAATTAGCATCCTAAAAGGAAAGATGATGTTACACAGAGTAAACATCCCACCGTACCAGGGTTTTTGGAAGGCGTTGAAGCCATCATATGCAACATGAGTTAACATCTGCATGAAAACAATAAACTTCACCACTGCATTATCTTGTCTTTGTAGCTTATTTAATCAAAAATAGGATGTAAAGGACTTTCAAATCACTGTGTTCTGTTTTGTTTATGCTACAACATCCCGTCACTGGCACTGGAGTTTGTATGTCCGTACAAGTTTCCAGCTGTAAACACTAATAAGGTGTGAAATGATCACGTTGTTTTCCTGCTCTGTGTTCTTCATGCTCGACTGAACTCTTCAGGGTTCATCAGCAGTTAAAGTTTTGGCCTCCCTCCATGTTCTGTCTTTCATTAGACCTTTTCAGTGGTGCAGCTCCTCACTTCAGTTAATGGGAACAGACAAACTCTGTTTATCTGTGGTTAATTACTGAGCTCTTAAATCAGTTTAGAGATAATATTCACCAACACACACAGAAAAAAGTCAATGTGAGGCTGTCAGTTTCCTCAGTGCAGCTCCAGGATCCTTCAAAATGACTAAAACTCTTGTGGAAACATCAGACTTGCTGCTCACATCTTGTTTTTCTGCTCCTGCTGTGTAAAGTGAAACGATCAGCAGCATGGATCAGGACCTTCTGAGATGTGGACGTGGGGTGTCACTCAGAAACACCAGAGACTGGGGAGCATTTCACACTCTGGTGATTTTGTTCTCAGTCCTCTTCCTCAAATATTTCACTCTGAGCTCCCAGAAAGACGTTGACCCGAAACAGCATCATGATAAACTTTATAAAATCATGTACAAAACCTAAAACCAGTGAAGTAGGCACGTTGTGTAAATCGTAAATAAAAACAGATTACAATGATTTGCAAATCCCTTTCAACTTATATTCAATCGAATACACAGCAAAGACAAGATACTTAACCTTCAAACTGGTGAACTTTGTTATTTTTTGCAAATATTAGCTCATTTGGAATTTGATGCCTGCAACATGTTTCAAAAAAGCTGGCACAAGTGTCAAAAAAGACTGAGAAAGTTGAGGAATGCTCATCAAACACTTATCTGGAACATCCCACAGGTGAACAGGCTAATTGGGAACAGGTGGGTGCCATGATTGGGTATAAAAGCAGCTTCCCTGAAATGCTCAGTCATTCACAAACAAGGATGGGGCGAGGGTCACCACTTTGTGAACAAATGCGTGAGCAAATTGTCCAACAGTTTAAGAACAACATTTCTGTAATATCATCAAAAGGTTCAGAGAATCTGGAGAAATTACTGCACGTAAGCGGCAAGGCCCAAAACCAGCACTGACTGCCGGTGACCTTCGATCCCTCAGGCGGTACTGCATCAAAAACTGGCATCGCTGTGTAAAGGATATCACCACATGGACTCAGGAACACTTCAGAAAACCACTGTCAGTAACTACAGTTCGTCCCTACATCTGTCAGTGCAAGTTAAAACTCTACTATACAAAGCCAAAGCCATTTATCAACAACACCCAGAAACACCGCCGGCTTCACTGGGCCCGAGCTCATCTAAGATGGACTGATGCAAAGTGGAAAAGTGTTCTGTGGTCTGACCAGTCCACATTTACAATTGTTTTTGGAAACTGTGGTCGTCGTGTCCTCCGGACCAAAGAGGAAAAGAACCATCCGGACTGTTATAGGCGCAAAGTTCAAAAGCCAGCATCTGTGATGGTATGGAGGTGTATTAGTGCCCAAGGCATGGGTAACTTACACATCTGTGAAGGCACCATTAATGCTGAAAGGTACATACAGGTTTTGGAGCAACATATGTTGCCATCCAAGCAACGTCTTTTTCATGGACGCCCCTGCTTATTTCAGCAAGACAATGCCAAGCCACATTCTGCACGTGTTACAACAGCGTGGCTTCATAGTAAAAGAGTGCAGGTACTAGACTGGCCTGTCTGTAGTCCAGACCTGTCCCCCATTGAAAATGTGTGGCGCATTATGAAGCGTAAAATACAACAACGGAGACCCCGGACTGTTGAACAACTTAAGCTGTACATCAAGCAAGAATGGGAAAGAATTCCACCTGAAAAGCTTCAAAAATTGGTCTCCTCAGTTCCCAAACATTTACTGAGTGTTGTTAAAAGGAAAGGCGATGTAACACAGTGGTAAAAATGACCCTGTGACAACTTTTCTACAGCGTGTTGCTGCCATTAAATTCTACATTGATGATTATTTGCAAAAGAAAACAAAGTTTCTCAGTTCGAATGTTAAGTATCTTGTCTTTGCTGTGTATTCAATTGAACATAAGTTGAAAAGGATTTGCAAATCATTGTATTCTGTTTTTATTTACGATTTACACAACGTGCCAACTTCACTGGTTTTGTAAACTGCTTGAACAGACCCTGAGCGCCACTTACATCATGAGCTGAAGCTTGCGTGTGTACTTAGGTTGCAGAGAAATAATGACTGCAACCTTTTAACCACTCAAGTCAAACAAACTGGAGCGAAATGACAAAATGATGCCAAACATGAGAGAATTCGAGCGCCTGCAGAAATATGATTTCAACTCTAAAGAACATCGCCTGCCCTTGGCGGAGCGCCATCTGCATCCAAGGACATCAGCTCTCTCCTGGGAGAAGAGTTTCCTCTGCAGCCGGCCCGCTCCGCTCATCCATTACTGAGCTGTCAGAGCAGCACAGAGGGGAGTACAACACTCAACAAAGAGGAGACGGAGAGGTGGTCTCACTGCTTTGGACTAATGGCTGAGGCGTAACACACTCAATATATGAGCCCAACATAAATTAAAATTAATCACTGCAGCTCAGGTTTCCACAATCTGGATTCATTGAGCGGGAGAAACATCTGCTTACACATGTTTACTCCGACTGTTTTAGACCCAAGTGTGAGTCTTCTGCATGGCTCCTTATTCTTTTATGTGCCTTAATAGGGAAGGAGGCATTATTTGTACTCTTCCATTTGTGACAAAACTATTCAAACTGTTCATCTTAACATTCCTTTAACAGCTCGATAATCCAATAACCAAAGACTTTCAAAATATAATTCTTTGGCTCTGGACTGTTCTCAGCCCAAAGGTAAAAACAAGGCTTGGTAAAAATTTAGCACCATGGATAAATGATGGGATCTCTGAGCATAAAAGGGAATTACGAATGGTTGAAGCAAATGAAGAAAGATGAAGGCTTCAAGTGTTTTATCAATAAGTCAAATTTCTAATTATTTCTTTAAGGACCAGCGTCAGGAAACGAGGACATGTTCCCTCCTCTTCAACTGGGCTCAGAGTCTGATGTGATGACCCACAGGTTCATGTCTGTGTGTGAAAGCTGCAGGTTTGAACTGAAGCTCAAGATCAAAAGTAGGTGATCAGGCTTTCTCTTTTTTGATTTTGATTGCACATTCACACTTCGAACCGCTGACCTTGTTGCTGAGGCATGTGCACTATCTGCTGTGTCACTTTTCCACCCTCATTACAAATCAGCCAAAATGATTAGGACATCTGAAAATGATGCACTTTTCATTTCTTACCAACAACAATCACCAGACGTTTCACTCTGCATGTTGGGATGTGCATAAATCTTGTAGTCTGATACCACGCTAATACCATTCACCTTAGGACTGCATCACCCCCAAATTCCACTGCACACGAAAGCGCCCCTCCGCGTAGGGAAGCGGAGCGCCAATGTCTTGCTCCGACAGGAAAACCCCACTGAAAGCGGCGCGCCCAGAAGCGCCGCAAAGCGAAGCCCCGCGCAGTGAAGCCCCGTGGGGGGAGGGCTGATCCCTGGAGTCCCGCAGGCTATCATGAGAAAAGCGATGTCACACACTCATAAAACATGTTAGACTGAGAAAAGAAATAAACAACACCTCGATTAGCTTCTCTAAGGTCCCTCTGCTGGTCCCAACCACACAGCTTCATGAATTTTTAAACTTCTATCCGTCTATATCCGTGATGTATACAATGTAAGATAATTCTGTACCTCTATGATTCACTTTTCTTCGTCCATGTTGTCGTGTTGTCTCTGGGACCCTCTGACCGACTACTGACCTGATGCTCGTGCTTCCGGTTTTGATGTAATGACAATTAATTGAGGAACATTACGTGCAAGAGTCCGTTGTTTTGCGTTTATTTTGAAACTTCTCCACACGGTGACTTCCTGTCTGGTGCTTTCTTAACGACAGTGAATTTACGAGGTTTCGAAGCAGCCGCGCAGAAAATAGACCTGAAGCGAATCTCTCGCGCCTTGGCGCGCGCCGGCGCTTCAGAATCGTGGCGCGATGCGGTGCTTTCGCGTGCAGTGGAATTTGCCCGATAGACGACAATGGGAGCAAAGTGCTCCGCAGTTCGCTTCAAGGACGCTGCGCGGTGCTTTCGCGTCCGGTGGAATTTGGGGGTTAGGCTTCCACCCCGCTATACTGAGAGCAGCGATTCTCCACGACAGTTTTGAACAGTTCAAAACTGTCGGGATCCTTCCACGTTTCCCGCCGTTCATCCACGACTATTCAATGGTGATCCAGAGCAAGTAGAGCATGCACCAGGACCAAAGCACTTTTCATCAGGATTATGACAATCGTGCACAATCGCCATGAGAAACGGGAATGTGTGACTGGGGCTTTAGTCTTTATTCCAAAACAGTTAACAAAAAAGGCAGAGTATCAGGCAGAGGTGCAAAATCAGCAGCTACGAATTAAAAACCAGGAAGCAGGTTGAAAAAAACTAAAGACTGTTGGAGAAACAGAGTGCTGGATAAATATCTGGCAGATTGTGAGTGAGCAGGTACAGTATATAGGGGAGAGTGGGGTAAGATGAGCCATTTTTTACTTTTGTTGTCACTGAGGCAAGGAAAAACGCAACAGAGATAAAAATGAGAACATAAAGTCTTATTTAAGAATGTTTGCTATAAACTGAGATTGTATGGACATGTCAATGAGTAAGAGCCTGGAAACTGTGGCCTTTCAAAATAAAAGCGCTCCTGTTGCCCCAGGTCAGGGGGAAGTTAAGCCAAGTCTGAGGGTAAGTTCATGTGACTTCATAACTTTAATTCTGAGAATTTTTAAAAGATAATGTATTGTTGTCAAAAGAGTCAGTTCACAAGAGATCGTTCACTTCACAAACAGTCACATTTATTTCTTAACCCTAACTTAAACACCCTAGAAAAAAAAACAGTAACTTCAAACTGTAATGCCACAGATTGACACATTTTTCAATTTTTTTGGCAAAATTAGATACTCATATGAAGCAAAATGCGAGCCAGAAACCAAAATAAAACAGATGATGTAACAGCACTGGGCTAATGCCTGTGAATTCATAATCATAACAGCATATTTATTTTTTTACTTAACGTAGCATTTAATTTTAAAGGTGCTATGAGGAGAATCTGTTTCCAGTGACATAAAGACTCTGCTACCCATGAGCACGCGCGGCGACTGTCGTAATGCTGCGTTCCAGTAACCTCAGCACTGGGAGTGACATCATCTCCAACTTATCAGCGTTCCAGTTGAAGTCGAGGAAAAACATGCCAATCTACCAGGCTATTGTTAGCTGTTGTTAGCTGTTGTTGTATGAAGAATGTGATTATCACTATGGCAGCATTTTTGTAAATATAAGTCTAACAATACTATGTATACAGCTGATCTAGAGTGACACACCCCAGTCAGAAGTGCAAATAAATGGATTATTACAGGAGCTAAATAACTGTTCACACTGGGGGCATCCATCTTCCATTGTCAACTCGGGGGTGGTGAGGTTTCACCGAGTTCCCAGTAGGAAATTCAGGTTTCGGGGGGCGTTCGAGTTGTAGTTTCCTACTCGGAACTCAGAAATTCCTACTGCTGACTACAACTGGAACGCACCAAAAGACATGACCCAAGGTACGTAGCGGTAGTTTCTGATGTGTGACAACAAGCAACTTTTGGAAAACTTAGTATTGTAGTTTTGTAGCCGGCTATATATGTCTACTTACAGCCCGGTGCTCTAAGACGTGTCTGAATAATATAAATTTGCTCTAGTTTTAATTGTCTTGTTCCTGAAGTTGAGTATCCAGGCCAGTCCAGCCCTGTCCGACCCGACCACGAAGCTAAGGAATAGCATTTATAGATAACCTATTTTGATGCTATAAAACTCATCTTAAAGTGTGTATTTCCATCAGGCAAATATCTAAAAGTGAGACTTTTTTTAAGACCTATCACAGCACTTCTCAGTGATAATGTGTTTGCCTGCTTTCTGCCCCTTCCCGATGACGTGCTGACGTGTGCCAGCTTAAGCCTCACCCTGTCACTAATACACATATATCACGTCTTACTCTTGTACATACAGTTTAAGTTAACTTAGATAAAGAAAGCAAATATAATACTCATGTGTTATTTTTCAGTCATCAAAAAATAATTATTGTGTGGCATTTAAAAAAAGTTAAAAGTAAACATTTTTAAATTTATCCTATAAAATGTAATTTTGTAATAATTTAAGGAAAACAATGCAAACTGAAACTGTTATTGAAGATGAAGCTGTGTAACTGTGTGAGTTATGTTATTAAGATTGTGTTTAGTGGTTATCAGAAAAGGAAAATTAGGAATGAAGAATACAAATGTGGTATGAGGGAAAAGTGACAACCTTGTTACAGCAAGAAAATTCCCCGCAAGTGTGTTTCCACGGTGACAGCAGGTATGACACGCCAAGTCCTCCTTTAAAGAGGGGGGTCCACACCACTTTTGCTCCTGCTATCAATTACACCCGCAATCACAGTAGATCACCCACAACATGCCCTCTAATAGCAAATAATTTGCACACACAGTTTAGCACTTGTTATTTTGGATCCTAGCAGATCAGGCCCTGTATGTTTGAAGGTGAAGGCACTTAGCCTCGTCCTGCTTTAACATCGACCGCACAGCTCTGAGGACAAAACGAGCCTGGACTGTGGAGATATGAGAGTGTCTGAAGGAGACAGATGTTCAGAGTTACATCTGCAGCTGTACTTACTGATAAACAGCCTGTAATTTGGTAAGGTGACTCTCCCATCCCCAGTGTTAGGAGTAATGCATTACAAAAGTAATGTGATTACTGTAAGGCATTCCTTTTTACTGTAACTTAGTAATGTAAGCAGTGGCCAGAATCCCTCTTCAGTGTTGGGGGGACATTAAAATAAATGCTTTATTTTTGCTGTGCTGTTTTGATACTTTCTCAAATGTCTTGCATAGTTTTATTAAACAACTAGAAAAGCACTCAGAGAGCACAGACCTCTGCCAGCGCCACGGTCCTCTCCCATATTGGGATTTTGACCATAAATATTAGTCCTACCTTTATTTCATTGAAATATTGGATTCCTCGACCATGAAAACATACCATTAACAACTGGATTCATAATGATATCTATTTTAGTTCAGTAGTTATTCACGTTATTCGTCATGGTGGATCCAGACGGTGATCCAGATCAACACCAAAATTGAATCAGTTCTTCCTTTTCCCATGCTGAACATTTCCTGAGAATTTCCTCCAAATCCATCCATTACTTTTTGAGTTATTTTGTTCACAGACAGACAAGCTCTTCCAAAAGCATAACCTCCTTGGCGGAGGTAATAATTGTAAGTCATTGCTCCTCTTTCGTCCATATCCTACCTGTCTACAGGTTTGTTTATTCTAAACCAGCAATTTAAGAGTTTTATTGGTTGGAGGTGTAACCTAACAGACTTCTTATCTCACCATTAACCCAAGTCTTATCATCACAACAGCAGCTTAACAAGAACTGAGAGCTAAAAAAAGTTCTAAAAGTCGAAGAAAAACTTTAATGAATAACCAAAATATTCTTTAAGCATATGCTTTTATTAAACTGTCAAAAAGAAAACAAACAAAATCTCAATATATATTTAAAAACTTAAATTAACAAACCTTTCAAACTAAATATGCAGTGTAACATGCCTGACTTAAAAAATAATATAAATAGTGTTTTAATTGGAGAAAAATAAGGAGTGGAAATTAACTGTCAGAAAGTAATCAGAAACTGATGTGTTCATGTGAACATCTAAGTCCAATCATAACTACTTATTTTTTTTAAATAAATTATTGGAGTAGAAGTAAAGTGAATAAATGTTTAAAGAGAATTCTAATACAGTGTGATATATGAGAGGATGAGGATGTCAGCATGTCACCTGTCTGTCATCAGGCAGAGAGGAGAGAAAAACTCTGGACAATTCACAGATTCATTACAAGCTAAGATGTATGGAGCCCCAAAAGAGTCATAATGAAATAAATAAAAACAACATTGTGAAATAAATACCATTTTGATAAATAACAGACAGATATGAAATATGGCCATTAAATTGTAAAATAAGGCAATATTATAATGAAATATATTTTATTATTCTTTAATATTGAATTATTATAATTGAATATTTCATAATGAATATTTTAAAATTTTCATTCTTTTTTAAATAATGACTTTTTACATAATTTCCAAGCTTTATGAAATAGAAAAAACGTATTTTACAAAGTCAATTTTTATTTCATAATGCCATTTTCCACAATGGCCTTTTTATTTCATAATGTCGTTTTTCAGCAGAATGACTTGGTCTGTCAATCAAAGCACATAAGGCGGAGCCAGTTCAGTGATTGGCTGATCCTTTACACAGACTCTGCAGCAGAACTTGCACTATTGATTCTAACGTGGAGATTATCACTAACAATGAGAAGCCTGAAAACATGACAACACGAGTTCCTGACATGTTTGAGACAGAATGGCTGCAGGAGCGAGGTCACTTTCAGAGTGTCTTCACTTCAGCCTGAGAGAGGACCGCTAACGCAGGTGAGCACACTACAACCCAGTACATATGGGGCCCCGTGGAGTGTGGTCACCTGCGTTAGCATTTGTGAGCGTCGATGCTGGGCTGTAGTGCTGGGAGTAACTCTGTTACTTTTGCCAGTAACGGGTAATCTAACTAATTACTGTTTCAATAGTTACTACGCCGTTACTGTTACCGACTGTGAAATGTGGCGCGTTACTTAGCACCCATCTGCAGCTGTTACCCACTCAGCCCACAGGGCAGGAGCTGGCTCGCGCAGACACACGAGAGAACAAGATACCTGAGTTGCCAGGTCCGCTTGCTATAAGCGGCTATCGGCTTCTTATTTTTCTAACTTGCATGCATATATTAGGAGTTGTGGGTTGCAGTTTTTTTGGGCTTGTTCCAATAGTGCAGTTGCAGGAGGAATCTGGTGTATGATCTACCATCAATATAAACCCAGTTCAGACAAAAAATAGTAGATTAAAAATGATTTTATCCAACTTTAATAACAAATTAAAATTTTACTGTAAAAATTATGTTTCCACTTAAAAGAAATGAATATAGCCAGAAATTATTTATTTCCAAACTAGCAATTACTGTTTTCGCCGCACTAAAGCTGTAGATAATTAACATAAAACTTAGATAAAAGCCTGACATGTCTTTTTGGTAACACAAATAAGGTTGGACAAACTGTTAGCAATAATGGAGGCACTAATAGCAGTAGCCCATCAATTCACTTCTGTTTAAAGATAGAGTTGTTCCACCTCCAAACAAACAAATGTTGAATGCATAAATTAAGAGAGAACGGTTCTCTCTTTAAAATGCTTATTTCAATCATTAAACCTGGCAACGTGGTTATATGCAGCAATGGTGAGTCTGGAGCACTCTGTAGAGTTAAAACTGACGTTTTCATGATGGAAATATAAAAGTAAAGGGCAAGAACATACATGTGGGGTGTACATTATGTCCTAAAGCTAAATGTTTGTCTGTCGTAAGTAAATCTAAAAATCTTGTGACAAAAACACAGAGAACTCTGATGATGATGATGGTGCTGCTGCAGCAGGCCAGGTAACAAGGAAGGACACAGAGACAGAGCCACACAGTTCAAGCAGCAAAAGTTTTTCAAAACACTAACGCATTAGTTACTGTCCCTTTGGAAAAGTAACTACTAACTACAACAAATTAAAACGGTGTAGTAACTATTGAAACAGTAATTAGTTAGATTACCCGTTACTGGCAAAAGTAACAGAGTTACTCCCAGCACTACAGCCCAGCATCGACGCTCACAAATGCTAACGCAGGTGAGCACACTCCACGGGGCCCCATATGTACTGGGTTGTAGTGTGGTCACCTGCATTAGCAGTCCTCTCTCAGGCTGAAGTGAAGAAACTCCGAAAGTGACCTCGCTCCTGCAGCCATTCTGTCTCAAACATGTCAGGAACTCGTGTTGTCATGTTTTCAGGCTTCTCATCGTTTGTGATAATCTCCACGTTAGAATCGATAGTGCAAGTTCTGCTGCAGTGTCTGTGTAAAGGATCAGCCAATCACTGAACTGGCTCCGCCTTATGTGCTTTGATTGACAGACCAAGTCATTCTGCTGAAAAAGATATTATGAAATAAAAAGGCCATTGTGGTAAATGACATTATGAAATAAAAATTGACTTTGTAAAATACGTTTTTTTATTTCATAAAGCTTGGAAATTATGTAAAAAGTCATTATTTAAAAAAGAATGAAAATTTTAAAATATTCATTATGAAATATTCAATTATAATAATTCAATATTAAAGAATAATAAAATATATTTCATTATAATATTGCCTTATTTTACAATTTAATGGCCATATTTCATATCTGTCTGTTATTTATCAAAATGGTATTTATTTCACAATGTTGTTTTTATTTATTTCATTATGACTCTTTTGGGGTTCCATAAAGATGAAGAGATGTGCTACATACAGTGCTGATTTCATTTTAGCTCCAAAACAAACACCCTATTAGCTGTGTGAATTTAAAACATGTCTGCAGACTTGAACACAGGAGTTAAAATTTTGTTTTTCTTGTTGTTCTTGTTGAACAAGTGGAGTGATAAACAACTTATCAACCATTCTGTGTTTTAATACTCTTACTTTGTCTGATCACCTCTGCTGTGTCCACCTGCCTCTGTGTGAACGCGACTCTGCAGCAGAAACAGTTTGGACCAAACCATTGTGAGGGGAGGGGTGTTGTACTCTTTAACTGTTAAAATTGTCTGACAGTGTGTTTTTCACCAGAGTTACTCAGAGGTGGGACTCCAGTCATGTGACTTAGACTCAAGTCACAATTTTGATGACTTTGGACTCAACTTGACAATATCATCAAAGACTTGAAACTCGACTTGGACTTTGACATCAGTGACTCGGGACTTGACTCTGACTTTAGTCTGATGACTTGAAAATACTGTAAATTTTCAGTAAGACTGTTGAATAAAATGTGCTCCTATTCAAAGTATTCCACTAAGTGACTGATTTTTGTCATTTACAGCAAGACTATTTTTTCCCACAGGATCTGCTCCATTGAATGCATCTATTAACATCCAATCAGGGTTTAGAAGAATAAACAAAGAGGGGTTAGATTACGGTCCGTGTACTTTGCGGCCATTCGTTTTCCGTGTTGATATGGGTAAACAGAAAACAGGAAACCATCCGATTTTCTGATTTCCGTTTGGATGAAGGGAAATGAAAAACGGGAAATGAGTCGGGATAGTTGGGATATAAAATACGGCTGTAATTCCTTTCAGAAAACCCGTTTGCCTTCACCTGGAAGCACTTCCTTCTTCTGTGCTGCCGATTGTCAGTTGTTTTGAGATAACACTTGTTATGAACTGGTGGTATACAAATAAAGATTGATTGATAAAACATTGCAGAACCGAGGCTTACCTTGTTTGTAATGTGTAACTGCCCATCTGGTAATATGTGTTTAGAATGTAGTTTGACAGATGAAATAAATGGCTGTTTATTAATACATGGCAATGACAAATACATTTATTCAGAACTAAATACAATTTACAGAACTAGCATAATATTTCATTAATGTCTACAGTAAAAGAAGGTCACACACTAAAAGAACATAGATATAAAGGGAGAATTTCAAAAATCAATCCATAGAAAACAATTATGGTTACAGATGATGCTTCGAAATTGGCCTAAAGCGCGGTAAACTAATAATTTCACTAGAGGGCAGTAATACTAACCTGACATGCCAGATGGACAGTTTCATATGTCCGCCACGGAAATATTTCACAAGTCCATCTGGGTAGCTGCTCTTCTGATTAGCTTTCAGAGGCGGGACCTTCAAAACAATCAAGAGCTGTCGATTGGACGACCGTTTGAACCAAAGAAGAAGAAGATTGGACGATCGTTCTGATTGACACACTCACCACAGGCCAATCCACATCAAGCCCCGATATGACAGAGCTTATGTGCGTAGCGGCTAAAGTTAGCCGTTAGCCGCTAACTTAGCTGCTAACAGCTAACAGCCTTATACTATCCTCTTACACTAAAAATAAACTTCTGAGGAGGGCAGATTTCGCCAAGTTTTACAAAGTATCTATGACAGGAGTCACTACCCGATCCGTACGTATCTCTATGTCTGAATCCATCGCGTATATATCAATATCTTTTTTTTATACACATCACGGTTCGATAGGAAGTTTTCGCACATGCGCAGTACAAATCGGGTAGCCGTTTGCTGACGTCACGCCTTCTCGTCACTTCCGCTCTTCCCGCAGCTCCTGCCTCTGTTCCCTGATTGGGCCGTTGAAATTTTAGCCGCGTGAATCCACTGGACTACGGTGCGCTACAAGATGGGGATCTGCAGGACTTCAGGAACTGAATCAGGCAGATCCCTACCTGCTATGCAAGGTTACAGTAATACGCCGTAGTGTAGCTTCAGAAGTAGAACAAGGAGAAGAAGCAGCAGCGCAGAAGAAGGAAGTGCTTCAGGGTGAAGGCAAAGCAAGCTTTACGAAAGGAATTATGGCCGTATTTTATATCCCAACTTGTGTAATAATAAACCCGTAATAGATATCAGATACAGGCTCATTTTCTGTTTTTGGATTTTCGATTACCAAACAAAAAACGGGAAACAAGTCATTTCCCGTTTTTCGTTTCCCTTCATCCAAACGGAAATCGGAAAATCGGATGGTTTCCTGTTTTCCGTTTACCCATATCAACACAAAAAACAAATGGCCGCAAAGTACACGGACCGGATTACACAGTTACTTCACTATGCACAAGACTGCAGGAGTGCAGGAACAACCCAGAGATGCTGAACCATGCTACAGAGGATAATTTCATTTGCATTCACAAACTACGATGTCAAAAACAAAAAAAAAAATTGTCGTTTGCAAAACCTGCAGCATGAGAATAACAGACGGAGAGGCAACGACGTTGAACTTTGTTCAGCACCTGAAGCTGCACAAAGAAAGGTAAGTTGGTCTGGTACCTGCTGTGAGATCCTTTTGGGTAACTTTAGCTTAGCATCTGTTATATGCAACAATGGTATATGTTCGCTTGTAAACTCGCCGTGGCTAAAAACTGAGACTGATGTTAGCTGAAAATAATTGTAAAGTTAAGGCCCAGGGTGACCAAGTGTCCTGTTTTCATGTCCTGCCCTGACTGTCATGGTTGTTTTTTATAAAGTGACAAAACTGTCCTGGTTTTTATGTTTTTTTTTATTTGGTCAGTGGTGCTTATGACTTGGAAGGACTTGAACATTTTAAGCCTATGACTTCAGACTTGACTTGTCTTGTCTTTACTTGAGACTCGACTCCAGACTTGGGTTTAAAGACTTGAGACTTGCAAAACAGTGACTTTCTTCCACCTCTGGAGTTACTTGTATTGTACCGTCAAAACACGTTACTGTACTACTAGAAAAATTTTATTTGAACAGGATTTTTTGGGGGGACAAGTCCCTTGCATCCCTTCAGGATTTGCGCCTATGAATGTAAGGCATTGCAAAAAAAAAGAAGTCATATTTTACTCAAATGTCAGTAGTACAAGTTACAATCTATTTTTTAAAAATTTTGTGTAAATAAAAATTCTCCAAATGCTCTGTGAGATCAGGAGAGGAGAAAAGTCCTCCTCTATAGGTCTAAAGTTACAGTATCTTTAACACAGTTTACCAGAGTTTGACCTTCTGTCTGTTTTTGCTCTGATGGTTTCTTGTATTGTGCCATGAGCATCAATGTGTCTGTTATATTCTCCTGTTTTTAGCCTTAAGCTGAACTCAGTCAGATAGACACCACATCACCTTCACTGGATGTGTAATGAGCTTTTTTAATGAGCTACATTTAGAATGACAAATCCATGTTTGTGTTACAAGAGTAACTTAAAGTAATGTGATAATATAGTAATGCCCTACATTTCAAATACAGTAATATATAATGTAACAAATTACTTTGAAATGACAGTAACAAGTAATAAATCATGCATTACATTTTTGAAGTAACTTGCCTAACACTGCCCATCTCACAGATTGAGCTGAAGTCTATGAAGGTTATGAGACATCCCATTCTTTATTCAGAGGGTTTAATATGATGTCCACCCTTCGCTGCTACAACAGCTTCAGCTCTTCTGGGAAATCTTTCCTCACGAGTGTTTATTAGAAGTTTTGGGAATCTCCTCTGCTCTGGAGTCCAGCAGTGTGATTGACACCTTGCATTGCCCTTGGTGATGTGAAGGTTTGATGAAGTTGACTGTGGGATGCTTCAGGTGTGGACTGGGTGAGTTCACTGAGCTCCTGAGAGCCCATAGTTTCACGTCCAAGATTTTCTTTTTATGACCGATGTGTCAATCAATCAATCTTTATTTGTATAGCGCCAATTCACAACAAGTGTTATCTCAAGACACTTTACAATAGAGCATAAAGCTCTTCATTTTGTGGATACACATATATGCATAGATACAGATATACATATATAAAATACACATATACATATATATACAAATATATCCATCCAACACCAACATGAATCCATATAGCCAATCATGAATCCCTCCATCATTTGTATATGTGGAAGAAAACGTCCACGAATGAAATCAGAATGCAGACAAAAACAAACAGGCACTTTTGAATCTGCCTTTATCCAAAGTGATGCCTGAGAATTTGGTTATGCTGTCAAATATTTATGAGCAAATATCAAATGAAGACAAATGAAAAATGCAAAGAAAGAATAAGAAAGAATTATTCATCAAATGAGAGTTTCATGAATAAAAGTAACAGGATTTGAACATTCTGCCTTTATTTGCAAAGGAAAATCATGTTAATAATTCAGGATCTATCCCTGGTACAGACTTTGGTCTTGTTGTTTTGCTCGTATCATGCAGCCCGTGTTTGTCATGTTCCTTAATTCATATGATTTAGTTTCACTGATGTCTCTCTGACCCCCTCTGATTATGCCCTGGTGAATATTTCATGGTTTTAAAGGTGACATAAAGCCCGCTCGACGATCAGCGAGTGGGACGAGTGCAGCAGACTCTTTCTCCACAGTGGATCTCAGATCACATCAGACGACGCTCCAATTAGAGAGGAGCTTCAGGGTGTGAGGAGAGGACTCCCTAACACCGCTGAGATGATTCATGTCTGCAGAAAGTGATGAAGAGGATGGAGGGGACGTTTATCTGCATTCTGATCATTCACAGAGCTCTCATCAGAACGGGTTTGCATGACAAATACATATAAATCTGAATGATTAGAGATAGGAGAGTACACTGACTCGTTAAGGGCTTCCCTCTGATTGGCTCAGACAGCAGCAGCCTTAGCAGTTTGGGGCCTAAAGTGAACTCAGGCATGAAGCCCTTCATTTCACTTGCAGATCTCGTTTTTGCAACATGGTGGACAGCATGTTCAGAGATATGCAGACAACTCTTGGATTTATTTTACCAGGTTTGAATCCTGTGAGGCAAACTTCAATCAGGACGAGCTTTTAACCCCTCACAAAGTGAAAATTAAACTGAGTCCAGATGAACTTGTTTTATAAGCCTTGATCACTTGATACTCAAAATGGATTGGGCTGGACTCTGTCCTGACAGGTGCTGGAAGTAACTTCATTAAAAATAACACTGTTGCTGACACTGTTCCTGCCATAGGTCAGTATGGCAGGAACGTTAGCCCGACCTGTGGTCAATATGAAGCTAGCAAAGCTAACATTAGTAAAGAGGGTGTGCATGTGTTGTACGTGTGGGAAGATAAAGTTTCTCTCTTCAAGATAAAAATCTGAGTGCTTTTTGGGTGGACTGGGGAACAATGGGGAGGGACTCGACCCGTCATAACCTGTGACTCGACTCGACTTGCTCACAACAGAAAAAACTTGGGACTTGCTTGAGACATACTTCATACATACACACACATGCATACCATATATACAGTGTTGTGTGTAACGCGTTAGAAAGTAACGCGTTACAGTAACGCGTTACAGTAACGAAACTACTTTTTCGGGTAAAAAGTGAAGTAACACGCTACTGTTGAAAATTTGGTAACGAAACGTAGTTCCTTTTTTAATGCAGCGCGACGTTACATTTCCCTCGGACAGATCTGACACTGAAGCTGCCTTCTCAGCTGCTCGTGCTCGCACAGACACGAGCAGCGTTGCCAAGTCTGCTCGTTATAAGCGTCTAAAGGTTGAAAATCTTGTGAGTCACGGCCACAGGTTGTGTTTTTTGGGCTTGTTTCTAGACGTGAAGTTGCTTCTTGGGGCTCTTAAGTCTGTGTGTGTCCCCCTGATTATCTTCCAGCTCCTAACATAAAGGAAGACACGACTGCAGTAGGCAGTGTCCACTTCCTTGTTTCCTGGCTATATGCACGCCCCTAAACACACTCACGCACATGGCGCATGCTCCAGAGCGAAAAGTTGCCAGGTCTGCTTGTTATAAGCGACGGTCTTTTCTTGAATAGATACTTAGCACTGTGATATTGAAATGTAATGTAGATGAAAATTAACACACTTTGTGTAGACTTCTCTTTTTAAAAAGTGGTTTATCACATTAGGAAAGGAAATAGCTGGAGGTTGCTTATTTTGGGCTTATTTTTATTGACCAGGTTGCTTATTTCAGAAGCAAAATGTGGAAACACTGGGCAGGAGCTCTGATTCCACAGAGTATGTGACATTTTGTAAAATAAAGAGCACAAAAAACTGTTATGTTCTCTGTAGTAGAACTTTTTGTAGGCCTTCACATTTAGGAACAGATATGGGGTTCTGTCCATGATCAAGCAATGTAAAAGTAATGGAAAAGTAACTTGAGAAATTAGTCTTCATAGAGGGTAACTAAGTAAAGTAAAGAGTTACTTTTTTCAGATGTAACGAGTAACGAGCAAACACTACTTTTTGAAAGTAACTTCCCCAACACTGCATATATATGTACCAAATCATATAGACAAAAAGAATGTGGTGGGAGCATCATGAAAGCATGGATCCATCATGCAGAGTATCGACTGTCCAGGCTGCTGCAGGTGCTGTGATGGTGAGGGGGGATATTTTTGGCACACTTTGGGCCCTTTATAGTTTCTCTTGAGTATAGTTTAAGCCCCACAGCCTACCTGAGTTTGGTAGCTGACCATGTCCATCCCTTCAAGAGCACAGAAGACCATCGTCTGATGGAGACTTCAGCAGGAGGATGCTCCACTGCTCAAAGCTCAGATCATGTCAAACTGGCTTTTCAAACATTCAAAAGTGGCCAGTGAGAGTTTGGACCGCATCACCTTCATCAGAGCAGGTACAAACTTGAGCTCTAATGTAGATCCCCGTGCTGATCGGCTCCATCACGGCTGATTCCTCGTCACAAAGCCGCACAGTTAATTTGATTCTCTCTGTTCTTTGTAGCATGTTGAACTTTTTCCCCTTTACTCCCCCACCTTTTCCATCTTTTATCCCCTTCATGGTAGAAAAAAGGCCTCCTGGCTCATGGTTTAAAGACAATGCACTCCAAATGTACTGAAGTCTAAGATGAAAGTCGTCTAACCTTTGCTCTTCTCTCCCAAAATTCTTCAACAAAGAAGGTGATGAAACAGAAATCAGATGATAACAGGAGGGAGGCATCACTCCTGCATGACAGAGGTTTGGTTTTCAGTGTGTTGATTTCCAATCCATACCTACATCCCAGGTCTAGGAGCCTGGGAAGAAAGTGAAAATACCTATTCCATATTAAAATATACATTTTGGTGTAAAGAAAAACACCCATTATAAGCTGCTGGTCTTTTGTCATGCAGCTCGTGTATGGAAGGCAAACTCAGCCTTTCCTGATGGCCGGCTTTAGCCAGACATGTTTGCTGCTGTTGTCGAGCAGGTCGTGTTTTGGTCTGCTTTTGTCTGCTTGTCTGTTTGATTAGATTAGACTAGAGAATATCGAACTTTATTAATCCCTTAGGAAGACTCCATCAGGGATTCCAGTAGCATTAAATAGTACACAGTTAAAAAAGAACACATGATATCAAAAATGTAAAAGTTAGTTAGATAGTAAGATGCTAGTATGATAACTCAAAGAGTTATGAACAGATTAATAATTATTTCCAGGGATTGTTGGCAGAATGAAGAAATGACCAAATTTTAGAGGTGATTGGAAGCTGTCTGTAGATTTAGGATTTTTTTAAGGATTTGTTCACACAGAGAGAAAGGCCAGTTTTCCACATTTCTGCAAATAACTTGTCAGAGAATGTCTATGGTTGACATCATCTCCGACTTATCGGCGTTCCAGTTGAAGTCTGTAACTGGAACGCCGATAAGTTGGAGATGATGTCACTCCCAGTTCAGAGGTTACTGGAGCGCAGCATTACGACAGTCGCTGCGCGTGCTCATGGGTAGCAGAGTCTTACTGTCACCAGTAATAGGCCCAATCCCAAACTGCCCCCTACATACTCTCCCTACCCACTACCCCTCCATTTGCATGTCCTTGTGGAGGGTCCACCATATTAAGGGCTATCCCAAACCACGTAGTGTGGAGGGGGAGTGGACCATTCAGCCCTTAAACAGCGAGTCTGCATCAATGCAGGCTTTCAACGACATTTGCAGGAAGTGCAACGTCTAAATGGGAGAGGAAACAACATAAATGTAAGTGCCGCATGTGTCCATATGTTCCCCATACCTTTGTCACACTGACAAAAAATCACATGAAGCGTGGTTTTAAAAGATTTAAACGAAACAAGCAAATCATACTCTATGCTGACGTTTGATATGATTGTGCAGCCCTGGCACCACAAAATGTGAGCACAGTTGGCAGCATTATTAATTTCTTTAATTGGAATTGTCAGATGGTAATTGGATTGAAAGACATGTGGAATCACTTTAATAATTTAAAAAAGTCTAAAACTCCTGTCCTTGCAGGTCACAATCATTGCCACAGCTTAACAGCCAACAGCCATACACGGAGCGTCTTTCTGTTGCCATGGCCACAAGGTTTTCTGTTTTCCGGTGAAGTGAGGAGGGCCTCCCATTCCTGCCCGTCATATTTACATACACCTTTAAAGTTTTCCAGTAAACTTTTCTTGATTTCAACAACTGTTGCAACCGCGGTAACCACAGATGTAAGCGGCCATAGGTCACCAGTCAACAAGGTCACTTGTGAAAAAATTCCAAAACGTGCAGCGTTTACATCATTGCTGTTTCAAAACGGCCTTATAGTGAGGCAGCAGCTCAAAGTACGTGTTGGCATGTTAACAGTCCAGTCAGAAACACTTCAAAACAGCAAAATGTGAGCGATGCTCGATAATGCTGCATGGAGGGACCCCACTCCAAAGAGACGTCTCTGCAGTGAGCGGTGTTTCAGGCAAAAAAGGCCATTATCCCTGCCCACGCTGAGACCTTTCAAAATAGCATTTTAGGTGACCTGGATGCTGCTCATGTGCAGAGAGAAGGACAAACAACAGAGAAAGAGCTGCGTTAACAAAAAAAACCCTGTGTGTGGACATAAGACACTAAGACGCAGCACTGAAGGTGTTGGCAGAGGATTTAGGAGACGGGCACGCTCGAGGGTGAAGGGTGTGGACAGAAGGCAGAGGTTTATTCTGGGATTACAGCGAGGGACAGTAATCAGAGGGGTGAGGTTCAGGTGGGGGTTAATCAGTCAATAAGAGTGGTAGAGAGCAGTCTGTCAGAGAGTGAGTGAGCAGGAGTGGATTAAATAAAAGCTTGATCACAGGTGAGGAGCAGCTGTGAGCACAGGTGAGCTGAGTGGACGTGGTCAGGCTGCGACAAAGAGGGGAGTCTGAGTCGTATCACTAATCGGCTGCACAGAAAACACCCATACCTCCTTCAGACAGCCTGACAAATCAAAATGTTCCTTAGGGAATGACCCTTACCTTCAAAACAGACCTCAAAAAGCACAGTATAGTCAGGTGAGGTAACCTTTAGCACAGAGGTGGGCAACCTTTATTACCCAGAGGGCCACATAAAACAGTTTTTCCCAGCCTGAGGGCCGCATTATGTCAAATTACCAGATACCCTTGATGGGGAAAAAATAATGTCTGATAAACAAAATGTGCAAATATAAAGTAGTCAGAAATATAGTACACAAATATTCACGTATTATAACACAAATACAAGTTATAATGAATAGTTAAATGGATTTGACATAAGTTTCAAGCTAATTTAGCCAATCTATACATAGTTAAAGTATTTTTCAATCAACCAAACAATGAGTTTTTTCAGTTTTTGAAGCATAAATATTGGACTGCTGCAATTTTCTAAATACAGTGTGAAGTAATACTTGATATAATGTGCTAACGTTTTATGAAGGAGATTTAGAGAAACTATTACAGCAAAGTACTTCAAAAACTTACTATAAATAATAAAGTAGAACAGAATTATTTCTGTTTGGTATCTGGGTTTTCACCATATTTGTTGATTTATATAACTTTTATATATTTTCTATTTGTTGATTTTTGGATATAACTGGTGGGCCACATTTAGGGAGATGGGGGGCTGCATGTGGCCCCGGGCCGCTAGTTGCCCATTCCTGCTTTAGCCCCTGCAGATCATCAGACTTTAGCTGGAAAGAATATTCATGCCAGTTATCCTGTTAGCCAGTGTGTCCAAACACTGGTCCAGCAGCCAGCTAGAGCCTGAAACTCATCTCTAACTTACCGAAGACAGTTAAATCATAGATTAACTGTTCAGCGCGGATCGATCAACCCAAACTCCAACCCATAAAGACTGTGAGCAGCCCAAAGTATACAGCCCAATCAGCATCATTTACAGCAGGAAGCGACACTCATACATACATTAGCATAGATGCCAACCATGAAACTACAGTCCTACTCATCATTATTGGTACCCATGAAGTTTAAGTACAAAATGTGACAGTACAGTTTCTTTACAAACCTCTCTAACTTTGCTCTGCATCACTTTATCAGACTCAAACTTGGCAGAAGTAATGTTCACATATTAAGGTTTGAAAATTATACTTCATTAGCTACTATGATCATGCTGTCATATTTAGAATAGGCAGTTTTAATTGTAACCACTTGAAGCCTACAAGGAAAAGAACACCCTACCAACTATTAAGCATGGTGGAGGTTCCATAATGGTTTGGGGCTGCTTTGCTGCATCGGGCACGGGAGGCCTTGACCGTATCACAGGAATCGTGAATTCAGAATTATCAAGAAATTTTAGAGCCAAATGTCCTACCCAGTGTAAGAAGACTTGGTTTGAGACGAAGATCGTGGGCCCTCCAGCAAGACAAAGACCCAAAGCACACATCCAAAAGCACACAGGAATGGTTGAAAAGGAAAAAATGGCCTGTTTTAAAATGGCCAGCAATGAGTCCTGATCTCAATCTGATTGAAAATCTTTGGTATGGCTGAAATCTGCCATTGGGGAAAAGAAACCTGCAAATGTTCAAGAGCCTGAACAGTTTTCATAGGAAGAGTGGGAGAAAATACCAGCTGAGAAGAGCAAGAAGCTTATAGATGGCTACAAGAAACATTTGGAGGCTGTCATCATTGCCAAAGGGTGTGAAACAAAATACTGAAGAGGGGTGAAGAGGGTTTTAACTCCACTTCAGACAGATATAGTAAGGGTGTGTTCTACAGAGTTTTTACGAGGCAGCAGAACCAGCCCATCAGCCTATATGTAATATGTTTTTTTTATCTTCAGAAATGTACCTGGTGATATCCTGGAGGTCAGGAGGTCATATGGATGTTTATAGTTGTTGCGCCAGATGTTAGCTACAGGCTAATCTCCATTTTCAGTCCCCAGCTGGTTGAGGTAATGCATTGGTACAGCTGTGTACAATCTTTAAATAAGTACTGTACATAAAACATAAGAAACAGGGAGCAGCAGCAAGAAGACAAATACACAAAGCATGAACTCTTCATTAATTTACAGGACACGTATACAACAATACAGGAAGTATGCTAAAGACAAACCAGACTTAAAGTGCGTCAGCTGTTTAATGTGCAATATGCAGACTGTTAAAGTGCTGAAGTGTGACGTATCATACACCACATTAAAAATGCTGATTTATGACAGGCACACTGGCCTACACCAGTTATACAGCACATGTTGTGTGTACACAGGCATGTTTAAGCACAGCTTGTGCATAAAATGGCCCCAACATGTTAGGATAACATTTTTAAAATGATAAAGTTTTCTTCTTCCTTAATTTTTTTCTAATTTTTTACACCCTTTGGAGTTTTGATTTTTATGTCTAAGTTTTGTTCGGTCAGTCTTAGTCTTGGTGGAGGAGTGTATGGGTTAACGTCAGGCACTGCTGATGGTTATTTCTTATAAATATATTTTAATAATTCAATATTAACATGACCAGTTCTGTTATTGAAATCTTAATCAAGCCGGACGATTAATATGAATGATGGTGTGATTTATGGAGTAAAGTTTGATGTTTCCTGCAACTAAATGCCTCAGTTTACAGTCTGGTGTCATCTAAGAACTGTATTTGCTACTTTTTCAAAATAAGCCTGACAATTATAAAAAAAAAAAGCATAGAAATTGAACGTTCTTCACTCAGGCGATGGAAAATTTAAGTTACTGAAGCAAAAAATGTACACATTTAGGATTTTGGTACCTGTTTGAAAAAAGGACCCTCCTCTTTATAAAATGTATGAGTCTATGTTTTTGTAATATTAATGTGTGTGGGGATCAGTCAGACATTTTAGCCATGCTACAGGCGAGCAGTCCACCAAACAGTGTTTACATTAACCCTCCTGTTGTCCTCATATTCTGTATACACCCCGTGTCCTCCGGGTCAAAATGACCCGTCTTCACTAAACCCCCAATAAAAACAGCTTAATTCAATTTTAAACACCAAATTTTATCTTGCTTAAAGAAATAACTTGTCATTCACCACAAAATGTGTGAAAACCTGAGTTTTCCCTCTTCACTTGTATTTCTATAGTTTAAGAAAAGAATAGAAACGTGCAAAAAGGAGTTTTGAATGGATTTTTATTCATCCCGATTACTCAGTTTCTTTCGTTTTTTTCAGTGAACAATCTAAAACAATATGTCAAAAATGTGAAAAATAACATAATCCATTCAACTAATTAGCACAACTAGCACCACTCTCTGCATCCCATAGACTAGCTGCAGCCTCACCTCGGGACCTGTATACACCTGCTAAGATTAGCAGCCCTAAGTAGGCCTGCAGGTCAGTCTCATCCATCATTTCCCACCAGTCTCCATATTTGTAAAAACCCTCCAGATTTGTCATCTCCAGGATTATTACCTCCGCCAAGGAGGTTATGTTTTCGGGAGAGTTTGTTTGTTTGTCTGTCTGGCTGTGAACAAAATAACTCAAAAAGTTATGGATGGATTTTGATGAAATTTTCAGCAAATGTTTAGCATGGGAACAGGAAGAAGTGATTCAATTTTGGTGTTTATCCAGATCACTGTCTGTATCCGCCATGACGAAAAACTGTGATCTATGTGAATAACAACTGAACTAAGACCCCATCCACACGAAGCCAAACCGAGGTCTAAACGCATACGTTTTTTGCCGAATCTGCGTATCATCCATACGAAGACGGCGTTTCCGGGGTCTGTAAACGATCATTTTTGAAACCAGGCTCTAGAGTGGAATGATTGTGAAATGCTGTATACGCAGCTCCGTGATTACTGGCTCTCCGCAAGTTTTCAGATATGCTGACGTCATAGTTTCATATCTTCATGGACACACATGCGCCACACGCGGCATCAACAATGGCGGTGTACGGTGTAGCATATGTGCTGATGAAGCTAGTGACCCTACTATCCCTGTTGCAGCAAAATCTCCTTCTTCTCAATCACCACCGAGTTGAACAAACAGTTATCACATTATGCCACTTTATGATCACTTCATCACAATCTCTGTTTACAACTTTTGCTGCAAGTGCGCATGCCCACTGTTTTTTCATCTGTTTCCGCTCATTTCTGTCATATCGTTACAGCGGCCCTAGAGGTCTGGCATGTGTTTTACAGGGTTCTGATGCGTATCAAGTGCATTCATATAGATACAAACATTTTCTGAGATGTCTTCGTCTTTATGACGATCGTTTTGGAAACTGTTTAGCGTTTTGTCTTCGTGTGGATGGGGCCTAAGATAGATATCATGATGAATCTAGTTGCTAATGGTATGTTTTCATGGTCAAGGAATCTAAATATTTAGATGATATTTAGGTAGGACCAATATTTATGGTAAAAATCACAATATGGGAGATGACTGTGGTGCTGGTGGAGGTCTGCGCTCTCTGAGTGCTTTTCTAGATTTTTCTATTGTTGGTGTGATGAACAGGTAGAATGTAGAGACAATGTCATTGGCCTGATTCATCATACTCTGGGATGTATTCCTCCCCATCTTCTTCTTCTGATACATCCTCCATTTCCTCTTCTGAATCAGAGTTGTCTTTGCTGGACATCTGAAAAATCTGCTCTAGAGCCTCTCCAACATTATAACACACACTCATGGCTCCAGCACAGAGAGAACGCGGGTCCTGTCATCTGCAGCACCTTTATAACCTCTATAATTCACAGACAAAGAGCTCTGCAATCTGCGAGAGCGCCACCTGTCTTGTCTAGTTTACTTCTGGTACTGTCTTGTTTACTTCTGCTACTGATTGATCTGAGACACAACTAAAACATTGTTACATTCTGTGGTGTGTAAATTACTCTGTGACCTTGATTTCAACTCTATTTGTCTCACGGGTCATTTTGACCCGAAGACCACCTTTGTAACTTTTTTTGTACAGCTTACATGGAAATGTGAATAAAAGCAACATTTCACTTTTTCTGCTGTTTAGGCCAATCTAGGAAAAGTCAAGAAATTTCAAGTTGAAAAAATATTGTTTAGGGGATTTTTTTTGTTTTTTAACACAGTTACGGGTCATTTTGACCCGAGGACAACAGGAGGGTTAAAGAATAGACAGTGGTACATCGATCAGAAGCAATGAATACTGAGCTAATAGATTTATAAAGGTTAATACTTTTATTGGAACCTTCATGTGCCGAAGAAACTCACAAAAACCTGGAACGAGTACGAACTCCAGGGCATATATGTGCAACCCTGTGTGCAGGTGGATCAGTTTGCATTTACCATCAGCTTTATTTTCTATGGGTCACATATCAATCAAACTCTATTTGTATAGCACTTTTCATGCAAAATTTTGTAGCACAAAGTGCTCCACACAGGAATGAAGAAAATAAATTAAAATATTCAATGATAAAAAATGAAATACAATGAAAAATACAACCCACCCCCACCCTCGCAATCCACATACAGCACACACACTCACTTGCACACATACAAAGACATGGAGAAGAGATTCTAACAGAAAACAATAAGAGGACAGAGGAAAAGCCATCTTTCATTAAAAATGAGGAAACTCTGGAGCCAAGACAGAAATTAAAAAAAAAATCTTGATAAGAAATTAGATTAAAATAAAAAAAATCTAAAAATACACAGGTAAATAAAATGCATTTTTAAATAGTAATATGGTAAAATGAGATAAAATGCACTGAAGTGGAAAGAAAATCAATAAACAGATAATAAAATTCCAAACAATAAATCTGAACTAAATTGAATAATAAAACATATTAAGTGGGTTAAAATAAATATATAAATAAGATTAAATAATAATAATAATAAAAAATAATAATAATCATGGTCATGATCATAATAATAATAATAATAATAATAATTAATAATAATAATGATGATAATAATACTAATACTAATAATAATAATAATAATGATCAGCTTGACCGTATGTGTTAGTTCTACCTTTGGGTATTATCAAAAGGCCACTACCTGAAGAGAGATAGATAAAAAGGAGCTTTCAGGGATGTAAAAACTAGATAAAGAACCCTAAAACCAACTCTAAAAGAAACAGGCAGCCAATGCAGAGACTTTAAAATCGGGGTGGTGTGGGCTCTCTTTCTGGTCTTCGTCAGCATGCGAGCAGCTGAATTTTGAAGCTGTGAAATGTTCTTTTTAGGAAGACCAGAAAGAAGAGCATTTCAATAATCAATCCTACAAGTGATAAAAGCATGGATAAGAGTCTCTGCATTGGCCTGAGAGAGAAACTGGAGCACTGTGGAAATGTTCTTTAAATGATTTTTGGTAATGTCTATGATGTGCAGGTCAAAACTAAGGTCTGCATCAAATATAACACCAAGATTTTTGGCCTGCTGACACGAATTAAAAGACAGTGCTTGGAGTTTGCTCTCCAGTTTCTCTCTCTGTGGACCTGTACTGATGACTAAAACCTGAGTTTTGTCCTGTTTGATCATCTAAAATACAGTTAAAAAGGGCATCAATGGGCCCTGTGTCATCAGGAGATACGGTAATGGAAAGCTGCGTGTCATCAGCATAGCATATACTCAGTTTCAGGGTGTAACTGTTTTTGAGTGTACCCAATGTTAATAAATGAGACCCCAAGACATTTTTTTATTGAATCAAATGAGCTCTTCCCTTCACAAAATGTTAAGTCTGAGGCTTTAAATCTGGCAAATAGATCAATTAAACAACAAACAAATAAACTTAAAGGTGCTATGAGGAGAATCTATTACCGGTGACATAAAGACTCTGTTACCCATGAGCACGCGTGGCGACTGTCGTAATGCTGCGTTCCAGTAACCTCGGAACAGGGAGTGACATCATCTCCGTCTTATCCAAGTTCCAGTTGAAGTCTGAAAAAAACATGCCGATCTACCAGGCTATTGTTAGCTGTTGTTAGCACGCCCTGTGTTGTTGTATGAAGAATGTGACTATGGCCGCATTTTTGTAAATATAAGTCTAACAATACTATGTATACAGCTGATCTAGAGCGACACACCCCAGTCAGAAGTGCAAATAAATGGATTATTACAGGAGCTAAATAACTGTTCACACTGGGGGCATCCATCTTCCATTGTCAACTCGGGGGTGGCGAGGTTTCACCGAGTTCCCAGTAGGAAATTCAAACTTCGGGGAACGTTCCGGTTGCAGTTTCCTACTTGGAACCCGGAAGTTCCTACTCCCCCCCTTGTCTGCATTGTCTTTTCAGCTGGGCACTGTGTTTGATGACAGCGTTAGAAAGACCAATGCATTTTTTTTTTAGCAGTTGGAGATATGTGAGTATGACTCACTGCTACAGTGACCATCACCAGCCCTCCCTGTAGGCTACTCCATCTAATCAAACTTTATTTAACCCCTGATGAGAGCTGAAGGGGAGGGCCGTGCCACACCACAGTGTGAAAGAAGGGGAAATGGTGACAGACAGGACAAGACGAGACAAGACAGACGGAAAGGAGGACAGACAGGCAGTGTTACTGTTTGAGCAGTGCAACTGTTATGCTGATCTAAACTCCTAAAGGCAGTAAGAAACCAGCGACACCAGAGAAGTGGGGTCTTGATAGCTGGGGGAGGTGAGTACACAAGGATCAGACATGGAGAAACATGCATCACAGGATGTGAACAGATGTGTTTAAGTGACCAACTCAGCCAAGTTCTGACAGGAAGAACTATTTCTTTACAGTAAGTAACCAGCCACACCGACCCCAGAAGCCACCGGGCCAAGGAACAGCCCCCGGACCCAAGGGGGCACCAACCCGCCCCCCCAGAGGCACCAAGGACAACACCCAGAGATCCAGGGCGGGGCAAACCCCGCAGACAGCACCCTCAACCAACCACCCGCCCACCCAGCCCCAAGCCAACCCCCACCCCCCACCACCCAGCCACCCCCACCCCCCCACGGCAGGCCAGAGGCTGCAGGCCCCAGGCCCCCCAGAAGCCAAGTACCTCGGGACCAGCCCCCACCCGGGGGAAGGAGGCTCTCGAGCAGAACCAATGGGGCTGACAGCCGCAGCAAGGCTAGGTGGGGCAGGTGGGGCGAAAAAACATGCCGATCTACCAGGCTATTGTTAGCAATTGTTAGATTATCACTATGGCAGCATTTTTGTAAATATAAGTCTAACAATACTATGTATACAGCTGATCTAGAGCGACACACCCCAGTCAGAAGTGCAAATAAATGGATTATTACAGGAGCTAAATAACTGTTCACACTGGGGGCATCCATCTTCCATTGTCAACTCGGGGGTGGCGAGGTTTCACCGAGTTCCCAGTAGGAAATTCAGACTTCGGGGGACGTTCCAGTTGCAGTTTCCTACTCGGAACTTGGAAATTCCTATTTCTGACTACAACTGGAACACACCAAAAGATGTAACCCAAGCCAAAGTGTGTGTTTGTTGTGATGCTAATGAATGCAGCTTGGACCTTCCTCAGAACTCTGCATTGCTTTACAACTTCTTTTTTCAACAACTTACAGGATGCAAAGCGATGAGGTAATATATCTCTTTCTAGTTACGTCGCGGTAGTTTTTGATGTGTGACAACAAGCAATTTTTGGAAAACTTATTGTCGTATTTGTAGCTGGCTATATATGTCTACTGACAGCCCGGTGCTCTAAGACGTGTCTGAATAATATGAATTTGCGCTAGTTTTAATTGTCTTGTTCCTGAAGTTGAGTATCCAGTCCAGCCCTGTCCGACCCGACCGCGAAGCTAAGGAATAGCATTTATAGATAACCTATTTTGATGCTATAAAACTCATCTTAAAGTGTGTATTTCCATCAGGCAAGTATCTAAAAGTCAGACTTTTTTGTAATTACTTAGAAACTCTTCACAGTCCCTTTAAAAAAAACAGGACATTCCTGAGGACGACTAAAGTAACAAACATTTATTCTGTATATAAGGAGAAAAAAGAGAATAATTAGAGTGCTTGATGAAAAACTTTGTTTTCATTCCATAACATAAAGAATATGATAGTATGTAATATTCAGAGACCCTCCCTGAAGAGAGTCACACACACACACACACAATGTTTTTATGTCATACATACAACCTCAGCGTCTCTGTGGACGCACAAAAACACACACACACACACACACTCTCCGATTAAGCCCACCATGTGTTTCAGGGATTAGGTTGTGCATCTCTAAAGGGGCACGCCATACCATCTGTGCAGGACTGACCGGAGAACGAACACACACACACACACACACATACTCGTTTATCTTGCCTGGTGAGGACAGTGGACATAGACATGCCTGCTGGGGACCACCCTTTCTGATGAAGATACAGTCATGGTTTTAAGTCCAAAAAATCTTTTTCAATTTTAGATTTTCATTTATCACTTGAAATATCAAGATTTCTCATTTCTAATTTTTCACTAATTGCGTCTCATTTTTCCAACACCATGGGGACCGAAAGGGACTGTAATGGAAAATAGTGGGAAAATAGACATTTTCCCACTATTTAATTGAAATAGAGACTGATCGTGCTCCAGAGGGACATATTGAATATTAGTAAGTAAAAATCTTAAATATAGCATACTGAACACTTATAGAATGGAAGGATTATCTTTATACCCAAACAGAGATATTATGAATTTGAGGAAAAGGCACAAAAAGTTGTTGCCTGGCAGTCGAAGAAAGAGGAGACATTGAGCGCTATCAATTCCATAAAAAAATGAAAATGGGATTATTACAGGAAACTCAAAAGAAATTGACTGTTTCAAAAAATACTATTTTACATTATATAAATCAGATCCTAGATGATCTTGATATGATTGATTAATTTCTATCAAATGTGGAATTACAGAGATTATCAGAAGATCAAGAGAAGGCATTGAGAGCTATCAATTCCATAGAAACTGAAAATGGGATTATTACAGGAAACTCAAAATAAATGAATGACTGTTTCAAAAAATACTACACCTTCCTTCATCAACTGCATTGAACCCCTCAAAAATTACATTGGTACAAACTCATAATCTCCAATGTCTGTTTCAGTGTCTGTACTGCTGAGGCCACCATGTTACATCGCACATGGCAATGTACCAAAGTTACTACATTTTGGCATGACATACGTGACACACTGACCAAAATCATGAATATACCAATTCCATTAGATCCTGGACTCTGTCTTCTCGGAAATGTAGCAAACCTAAAACTAAGTCAGAATTCTAAGAAATGTATTGATTTAGCCCTTACTATCTCTAGAAAATGTATCGCCTTAACATGGAAGTCAGAGTCCACCCACTCTATATCAAAATGGACATCAGAAATTATGACTTGTCTGCCTATGGAGAAGATCACATACATCATGAGAAAAAATACACCTTTTTAAAAAATTTGGCAGCCCTTTATTGAATACATAGAAACACTACCCTTACCAGCCGTGGACTCAGTTTGACCATGTAGCCTTAGACTTTGAACTGGCCTGAGTATAAACCAATGCTAATGTGTTCAGGTACAGTGACATCTTGGTAATATGCATCTCAATGTAATTTGTGTTTCTTTTTAAAATCAATTTGTCATTATTTTCCCTTTCCTTCTTGTTGAATAAATCATTTAATTTTTATCATGTATGTCTACTAAGTTACTCTTGTACTTTCTTAATGTTCCTATTTACTGAGTTTAGAGGGAATAAGTTGTACTGTTTTTGCAAGAATGAAAACTCTAAAATAAAGTATTCAAAAAAAAGAAAGACTCAATTATACAAACAACACAAATGTCCGCTGAAAAGTCTGTCATATTTTATTTTTAACAGCAAGCAACAGACTGTGAAACTCATTGGATAAATGATAAAAGATTCTGTACATCAGTAAACCACTCTGCTGGTACTTAATAGAAGTGCAACAGTGCATTAACATGGATTTTTGCAAGCATGAAATTCTTTAATATCAAAATACATCATCAGTTAACCCTCCTGGGTCAAACTGACCCAATCTGTTTTGACTAGTACTTCTTTCTTTCTTCCCTTTGTATCTCCCTCCTTTTCTTCTTTTATCTTCTCTTATCTTCTGTATCTTCTTTCCTTTCCTTTCCTCTGCTTCTTCCTTCCTCTCTCCCCCTCTCTTCTTTTTGTTCTTCCCTACCTACTTTTCACCTCTTCCTCCTCTCCCCCTCTTCTTTTTCTGTTCATCCCTACCTACTTTTTACCTCTCCTTCATTCCTCCTCTCCCCCCCTCTTCTTTCCTTGTTCCTCCCTACCTACTTTTGACCTTTCCTTCTTCCTTCCTCCCCCCCTCTTCTTTCCTTGTTCCTTCCTACCTACTTTTCACCTCTCCTTCCTTTCTCTCCCCGCTCTCTTCTTTCCTTGTGCCTCCCTACCTACTTTTCACCTCTCCTTCTTCCTTCCTTTCCCTCTCTCTTCTTTCCTTGTTCCTCCCTACTGACTTCTCACCTCTCCTTCTTCTTTCCTCTCTCCCTTTTTTCTTTCTTTGTTCCTCCCTACTTACTTCTCACCTCTCCTTCTTCCTTCCTCTCCCCCACTCTCTTCATTCCTTGTTCCTCCATACCCACTTTTCACCTTTTTCTTCCTTCCTTCCCCCTCTCTTCTTTTTCTTTTTTCCTCCTTCTTACTTCTCACCTCTCCTTCTTCCTTCCTCTCCCCCCTCTCTTCATTCCTTGTTCCTCCCCTACTTACTTTTCACCTCCTTCCTTCCTTCCCCCCTCTCTTCTTTCCTTGTGCCTCCCCTTACTTCTACCTCTCCTTCTTCCTTCCTCTCCCTCTCTTCTTTCTTTGTTCCTCCCTACTTACTTTTCACCTCTCCTTCCTTCCTCTCCCCCTCTCTTCTTTCCTTGTTCTTCCCTACCTTACTTTTCACCTCTCCTTCTTCCTTCCTCTCCCCTCTCTCTTCTTTCCTTGCTCCTCCCTACCTTACTTTACCTCTCCTTCTTCCTTATCTCCCTCCCTCTTCTTTCCTTGTCCCTTCCTACTGACTTCTCACCTCTCCTTCTTCCTTCCTCTCCCTCTCTCTGCTTTCCTTGTTCCTCCCCTACTTACTTCTTACCTCTCTTTCTTCCTTCCTCCCCCTCTCTCTTTCTTGTTCCTCCCTTCTTACTTCTCACCTCTCCTTCTTCCTCTCCCCCACTCTCTTCATTCCTTGTTCCTCCTACCCACTTTTCACCATTTTCTTCCTTCCTTCCCCCTCTCTTCTTTCCTTGTTGCCTCCCCTTACCTACTTTTCAACTCTCCTTCTTCCTTCCTCTCCCCCCTCTCTTCTGTCCTTGTTCCTCCTACTTACTTTTCACCATTTTCTTCCTTCCTTCCCCCTCTCTTCTTTCCTTGTTCATCCCTACCTACTTTTCAACTCTCCATTACTTCCTTCCTCTCCCCTGTCTTCTTTCCTTGTTGCCTCCCTTACTTCTTTTCACCTCTCCTTCTTCCTTCCTCTCCCCCCTCTCTTCTTTCCTTGTTCTCCCTACCTACTTTTCACCTCTCCTTCTTCCTTATCTCCCTCCCTCTTCTTTCCTTGTTCCTCCCTACTTACTTCTCACCTCTCTTTCTTCCTTCCTCTCCCCCTCTTCTTTCCTTGTTCCTCCTTCTTACTTCTCACCTCTCCTTCTTCCTTCCTCTCCCCTCTCTCTGCTTTCCTTGTTCCTCCTACCCACTTTTCTTACCTCTCCTTCTTCCTTCCTTCCCCCTCTCTTCTTTCCTTGTGCCTCCCTACCTGACTTTTCAACTCTCCTTCTTCCCCCTCTTCTCTCTCTTTTCCTTGTCCTTGTTCCTCCCCTACTTACTTTTCACCTCTCCTTCCTTCCTCTCCCCCCTCTCTTCTTGTTCCCTTCTGTTCTTCTCCCTACCTACTTTTCACCTCTCCTTCTTCCTTCCTCTCCCCCTCTCTTCTTTCCTTGTTCTTCCCTACTTACTTCTCACCTCTCCTTCTTCCTTATCTCCCCTCTCTTCTTTCCTTGTCCCTTCCTACTGACTTTTCACCTCTCCTTCTTCCTTCCTCTTCCACTCTCTCTGCTTTCCTTGTTCCTCCCTACTTACTTTTCACCTCTCCTTCTTCCTTCCTCTCCCCCTCTCTTCTTCCTTGTTATTCCCTACCTACTTTACACCTCTATTACTTCCTTCCTCTCCCCCTCTCTCTTCTTTCCTTGTTCTTCCCTACTTACTTCTCACCTCTCCTTCTTCCTTATCTCCCTCTCTCTTCTTTCCTTGTCCCTTCCTACTGACTTCTCACCTCTCCTTCTTCCTTCCTCCTCCACTCTCTCTGCTTTCCTTGTTCCTCCCTACTTACTTTTCACCTCTCCTTCTTCCTTCCTCTTCCCCTCTTTTCTTTCCTTGTTTTTCCCTACCTACTTTTCACCTCTCCTTCTTCCTTCCTCTCCACCCCCTCTTCTTCCTTGTTCTTCCCTACTTCTTTCACCTCTCCTTCTTCCTTCCTCCCCCCTCTCTTCATTACTTCTTCCTTCCTTCTTACTTTTCACCTCTGCTTTTTCCTTCCTCTCCCCCTCTGACTTCTTTCCTTGTTCCTCTGTACTTACTTTTCACCTCTCCTTCTTCCTTCCTCTGACTCCTTTCCTTCCTTTGTTACTCCCTTCATCCTTCACAACTTCCTCGTTCCTCCCTACTTACCCCTCACCTTTTCCTTTTGTCTGTTTCTTCCTTAACCCAATCTTTTCCTTTACTCCAATTTTTTTCCTTCCTTTGTAACTGCCTTCTTTTCTTCTTCCGACCAGTTTTCTTTCCTTTTTTCACTCCCTCCTTTCTTCCTTCTGTCCGTCCATCCCTTCTTCCTTCCTCTCTCCCTCTTCTTTCCTAGCTCCTGCCGTCTTCCTTTTCACCTTTTCTTCTTTCCTTCCTTCATTCCTCCCTCCACTCTTCTTTTCTTCCTTGTTCCTATCTCCGTCCTTCTATCCTTCCTATGTCCCTCTGTCCTCCCTCACTTCTTTCCCTTCGTCCTTACTTTTCCCTCCTCGACCGTATCTGTTCCTTCCCTAAATTTTTTTTTCCTTCGTCTTCTGCTCTTTTCCTTTGTTTCTACTGCAGACCAATTTTTTCTTTCCTTTATTTTCCTCCTTCCTTCTTTCCTTTAATCGTCCTTTTTGTCTTCCTACATCCCTTCTTCCACTTGGTCCTCACATCTTCGTCCAACAGGAGGGCTGATGGTTTGATCTTGGGCTACACTGGGCTTTTACTTCGCAATACTCCACTACTACTTGTGCAAAATTAACCAAAGCTGTTATATAACCAAAGTGCAACTTAACTACAGCTGTTATATAAGTGCAAGTTAACTACAGCTGTTCAACAAAGTGCAAGTTAACTACAGCTGTTCAACAAAGTGCAAGTTAACTACAGCTGTTATGTAAGTGCAAGTTAACTACAGCTGTTCAACAAAGTGCAAGTTAACTACAGCTGTTATGTAAGTGCAAGTTAACTACAGCTGTTCAACAAAGTGCAAGTTAACTACAGTTGTTAAAGTGCAAGTTAACTACAGCTGTTCAACTAAGTGCAAGTTGACTACAGCTGCAAGATAGATAACGTGCAAATTAATGACCTGAGCAGATCACTGCTGTTAGGGGGACTCCAAACTCTAACCTGAGGTTCAGGTGCAACAAATCAAATGGTCACTTTCTGAGAGCTGCATGAACAACCTCTCTTTCAAACATAAAAAAGAGAGAAATAATCAACTTGCAGCATTTACCAGCGTTTCTTTGTAGATTGCCGCTTCCAAGTGTCTATACGGTTCTTCACATAGTACTTCACAGCATCCCAGGTCCTACCTTTCAGTGCCTCTGGAAATGCATGAATACACTCAAGACACTGTGCTTTACCAGGAACCTTGCCAGTCTTGATGCTGTGCATCAGCTTCTGTTCCACAGCTTGGACTTCCTCCTTGGTCCACATCCTTCTCTTTCTTCTGGATGTATCTATAAAAATAAAACAAAACAAAACAGTTCACGCTAGAACAGCCAAGATGGCCACAGAAACCATGTAGGTTTTACTCCTTTCTGAACCTTACTGAAAAAACAACAATTTCTGTACGAGACTAAAAAAATAACCAGTTATTGGTGAAATACCTCTGCTTGGCTGTGAGTGCCGTCTCAGACTCATCATCCTCCTCTGTTCTCCTTTTGATGGGTTTCTTCATCTCTTTCACAGGTTTAGGCCCTTCTAGAAAACAAAGAGATACAATGGTAGAAAAGTTCACTAAAAGCACTGAGTTGGCGTAGAGTTTATCATTTCACAAGAAACAGAATACAGCCAAAATGGCATTGTTGCCAAGTTAAGAGTTTTTTTAAGTAAGGCTTAGTAGTAAATTACAAAAAATAAAACCAATAAATGCAGTTATATTACAAGATTTGATTATTTTAAAAAGAGTAAAGTAGATTACACCCACTGAAACAGGTCCCTCTTTCTTTCCCTTCATCCTTTCTTCTTTGACCCCACTCTGTTCCCTTTCTTCTTCCTTTTTCCCTTCCTTCCTCCCTGTTACCCTTTGTTCTTACTTGTTCTTTCCTTGACCCAATCTGTTCCCCCCCTCCAATTTTCTTTCCTTATTTTTTTCCCTTTCATCTTTCCACAATCCTTCCTTTCTTTCTTTCTTTCTTTCTTCCTTTCTTCCTTCCTTCCTTCCTTCTTTCCCTCTGTCCTGCCCACCTTGACCCACAAGGACAACGGGAGAGTTAAAATAAACCGAGGTAAGAAACAGTGCAATTTAAAAAAGGAGCACAGCTTAAAAACCAATACATGACAGTAAAAGCAGTCTGATATGTAAAAGGTTGCTAAATAAAAAACTGAATTGTGCATTAAGTGGCTTGTTTCACCAAATAAACCAGTTATTGGTGAAATACCTCTACTTGGCTGTGATGCGGTCTCAGACTCATCGTCCTCCTCTGTCCATGTCCTCTTCACGGTTCTTGATCTACCTATAGACAAACAGATTCACAGTAGAATCTTTTAAAAAGCTCCTTCGGTGAAGCACTGATGAGGGAAAGCTGACCAATTCCATGCACCATGAGAAATCAAGTGCGGTGCACATAAGAGAAGGAAACGGGTCATGTTAAAATACCTCTGCTAAGCTGCGATGAAGCATCAGACTCTGGGTCCTCCTCTGTAGGTGTCCTCTCAACAGGCCTGTTCTTTTTCTCTGATCTTTGACCTTCATTGAAAAACACAAAGATGCTATGTTAAAAGAGGCTTCATCCTCCAAGGGGTACCCAGGCCCCGAGTCAAGAACCACTGGTTCAGTTAAAGTACCTGATGAGTTAGATGATGGACTCAACATCACATCTTCATCTTCACTTCCAGATAGAGAGCTGTCTTCAGGTACTTCCTCTGAATAAACACAGCAAAAAAATGTTGTGAACTAGCATGACAAACTAATGCCTAAGTCACACGTTCCGGTTTCTCATAGCGACTGTGCACAACTGTACACTATTGAAGAGGCTGGTGTGATCGCAATGATACGGGATTAAATTACTGTCTCACCCCTGGAGACACCCGCAAATACACCGTCAGTGGCGCTGCTACAGCGCTTCAGGGGACGTTCATCCCGCTCCAGTTAGGTTAATACAGCGATATGACGAGGATTCCATCCCGCTGACAGGATGTCAGCCCCGCTCGAGCTCAGTTCGCGTCACTTAAGCCCCGACTGAGCCCCGTCGCTTGCGCCGTTTTGAACGGGACACAGTTGGGGCTCAAGCGGATACATCCTTGTCAGTCGTCCTCATAAAGCTTTCAGGATTGAGCCACGATTGGGCCACGTTCAGCCCGACTGAGCTCTGTACATGCCGCGCTAATACTGCTCACATTAGGACTGCATTAGGCTTTCATCCCATCATACTGACAGCGGCGATTCTCCACGACAGTTTTGAACAGTTCAAAACTGTCGGGGCGCTTTTAAGTTCCCATCCGTTCATCCACGACTATACAACGCTGATCCAGACCAAGTAGCGCATGCACCACGACCAAAGCACGTTTTATCAGGATTACGACAATCGTGCACAAACGGCATGAGAAACGGGAATGTGTGACTCGGGCTTAATGTGTATATGACACCTATGAACCATCACAATTTAAAATGATAAAAATAGTGCATGCAATGACAGGTATTACCATCGGGATCAACGCTGATCTCGTCCAGAGTCATGCCTTTACACTGTGACAGCTCTCCTCTCCCGCAGGCCATAAGCAACTTGGCAACTTTGGCAACTTGTAATGTTCCTTCTGGCAGCCGGTAATATTGTCGATGGACTCTAATGTTGTGACCCATAAAATCTGCTAGGCAGTCCTGCTCGTTGTCTCTCAGGTTTAGAACTTGTGACATTGTTGCCATCTGTTTCCTTAATCTCGTTGACGTCAATGTTTGAGGGTCCTTGGCTCCGCATTCACATGCCATTGCACGGATGGCATCAGATCCTCTGAGGTGACTTTTTGCTTCTGGTCTTCCAAACAAATACAGATTGTCATCCGGTACGTCACATTTTCGGCGGTAATTCACCAGCAGCTGAATGGAGGAAACCATTTCTGGGCTGAGTAAGACAGGAACCTTTTTGTCCCGCTTACCTCTGATTTCCACATGCTCAAAGTATTTGCAGAGCTTCTTTTCCACGTCGCTCAAGGCAAGGTCGAGATCTGGATTACTGGCAAAAGTGTTTCTCAACATGAAGTCATTCAGGGACATCTTCGAGACCTCACCCTCTCTCCTTCGATTGAAGACGATCACTTCACAGAGCGTCAGTTTAGCAAGACGTAACCAGTTGCTCTTATTTGGTGCATTTTTGAGATTGGATTGACACTTCAGCCTTTCTGCGTCAATATGGTTGTGAAGTTTCACAACATCTTCACAGTAGGGGATTAGAAGAGGTTTATTCCATTTTGACTCTCTGAGGTTCCTCAGTGCGTGCGAGGACACCCACTCATCCCATTTTTTTTCTTTCAGTGTCCTGAATGTCACCACATTTTCAAGGGCCTTCTTGTTCTCAGCCATCCTTGCGTCAACCTCTGCAATATCTGCTATTTTGGTTAGACTATGACCTAGTTTGAGCGCCAAAGACGGAATCTTGAAGCTGCTGGTATCTTCACTCCATCCACAGACCATCTTCACAGCAGTCACAACATGGCAGAAGTTTGCTGGGAGAAAGAAACCACCTATCGTTTTCAGCTTGCCAAGGGTCTTTGCTTGGAGAACTAACCGTCCCATTTCTCATCTTTTGCCTGATGTATTGGTGTTGGCTTGTGTCTGTGCCTTTTTGTTATAGAAGTGTTCTCCTAGCTTCAGAATATGTTTTTGCTGCCTAATTATGTCCGTTATCGTCTTGATTCATGTCATTTACAAGGGCCCAGACTTTGTCATTTGTCTCCTTGGGGACAGGCTGTCCAGCAGCACAAAGTGACTGCACTCTAGTTCTGCCTGGTTTTCCAGCTTTTCTTTGCTCTGCCAGTTTGCATCTTTTCAAGTGGCGCCACAATGCCTTCCTTTTGAGGAATGCCTCACAGTATATGCAGTGCAGATACTCTTTCACAGTCACTGGTTTACTACTTTGATAAGAGGGTACCATCACCCCTTTTCTTTCCTCCAGGACCTCAAAATTGTGTCGACGATTGCCTTTATTTCGAATCAGATTTAACTGCATCTTTCTCTCCGCTGATCCTTTAGGATAAGAAAATGCTCGTGCTACCTCGTTCACGTTGCTGTGTTTCATCTCCAAGTGACGTGCGATTTTTGCATATGGTTTAAAACAGTACATACAGTAGTGCCTCTTATTGTACACTCTACTGCCGTTGTCTTTCTTTGTCAACGTCAAGACTTTTACATCGCTGTCTCTAGAGGATTCTGAGAACTCCCAATCTGCTGTGGAACGGGAAGAGGACGATGTGTTCTTCCTGGTTTTTACACGCTTGACACAACTTTTCTTCAGGCATACAACATCTGAATTTCTCGTTGAACTGTACTTTCTTTTAGACTTGATCAGCTTCAGTTCCTCTTCTGATTCTTCCATACAACTAGGCACATACTCATCCTCACTTATTTCACTGCTTATCAGAGAGTCATCTGTAGAGATTGCAAGCATTTCTTTTGTAAGCTAGAAAAGAAAAAGTCAAATGGGACACAATTACTACATTTTAAAGAATATTTTCTTTTTAAATGTTTAAATGATGCCTTTCCTATCATCAGAAGTGATTTTAGAATACACACTGGTTTCTCTGCATACTTACAAACACACTCTCAGTTCTGCTCAGTGGTGGAGCGTCTGCATCTGAAGGGCACTGGTCCATTTTCTGAATGAGCAACCAAAAACATAGAACGTGTCAACACATACCATTCCTAATCTAATAGCATTTTTTCTAGCATTAGCTTAATTAGCATACTAGTGTGGGAGGGGCATAACTAGCTTGGGGGATGCTCAAAAGCATAGAGAAGCGCTGATTATCATTTTGCTAGCTTTTCAAGCCCTCAATGGTCTTGCCCCTCCTTACCTGTCTGAAATCCTGCATTGCCACTACCTAACCAGAGCTCTAAGGTCATCTAACCAGCTGCTACGGGAGGTCCCCAAAACCAGACTTAAGTCTAGAGGTGTCAGGGCCTTTGCAGCGGCTGCCCCTGGACTGTAGAACATCCATATCAGAGCCTCCTAGACCATAGAGACTTTTAAATCTTCCTTAAAGGCCCACTTCTTCTCCCTTCTCCCTGGTGTTTCATAAATGAGCTCACGCAACTCACAGGCATTTGAGTTAGATCTTTACACTTTTATTGTTTTATTGTTGTATTGTTTTATCACAATTTTCTTTAAGAATTTTTATTGCTTTTATGTTTTGATTTCTATGTATTTTTTTAAACTTGACTTGACTAGCATTAGCTAAGTTAGCATGCTAGCACTGAATGGGGTTTATCTAGCTTGGGGATATCAATAAAGTTAAGAAAAAAGTTCTAAAAAAATAAAATGAATTGTAAAAATATTAATTATATATGTTAATTAGCAATAAAGCTAGGGTATGCTATTTTATCTATTTCCCCATTGACCACCATTGGTTTGACAATTCGGGACAAAACCTACTTTCACATCTTAAAACTAACCAAGACAGCCTAGTAGGAGCTGGAGTTGCTCATTTGTGAGCTTAGGCTGCTAGAGGTAATTCCAGACATGAAAACTCACGTCCAAAATTCAATCTTTTGAAGTATTACATGGAATCCTGACCTTGATTTCCTATCTCTCAACCCTAATACTAACAATCAATCACTCAAAAGCATTCTGATCAGCACGGACTGCTGTGCATTGAAAACATTCAACACTGTTCATTTCTCATTTTTAAACACTGAAGAACAAGTCTAATCTGCCATTCAACAACATGTCACTGAATTTCTGATCAGCATCAAAGCGTGAAGCTTTGATAATGAGCCAGAAGTTGCAGTCTTCGTTCTTGTACAAACAAGTTTAAACATGAGAAAAAGATTTTTGGCTGTTTTGGGTAATTCTGTTTAGGAATATATGTAGTCTAAGCTTTTATACAATGTCAACATGAATATAAAATTCTAATGATACGGATAGTTTTAAAGCTTTTAAATATAGCGTTGTGAAAGTTTTTTAGTGGCACACAGCTGTTTACAGACAAAGGCTGAATGGTGTGGTTGACAGATAGTGGTAAAAAGAGCTGGCTTTGCTTAATGGAGACTGAGATAGCTGGGAAATACAAGGGAGCACCAAACTTCACAACAGCCCCTGCTACCTGCTGTTTATACAGGAGGAGACATGAGAAGACACCAACAAGTTAAAGAGAGATGACGTGCTTAATATTTAGCTAAAATTCAATTTTTTCTGTTTGTAAAGGCTATTAAACCCACTAGAGCAGGTTAGGAACGCTGCTAATAAGTGTGATAACGTTAGTTTGTGTAACATTAGTCTAAGTGTCTCAGGTGTATACTGTCTCACAGAAATTACATTTAGGTTATCAACATGATGAGGAAATGTAGTGTTTCATTCAATAAAAAAAAAAATGTCTCTTACTGTCATCCAGGCAGCCACTGATTTATAACCACACAACAGAGGCTGGTTATTTAACACAGTAATATACAAACGTCATGCCTAGGACACGCGGCTGCTGTGAGAGACTGAGGTGAAGAGGTCATTGGACTATATTTAGCCTAAATAAACATATGGAAGCCCATTTCCACCAGGTAAAAAAAAAAAATTAAAAAGTCATAATTATGAAATAAAAAGTCATAATTAGGGATAATAAAGTTATAACTATGAGATAAAAAGTCAAAATTAAGAGATAAAAAGTCAAAATTATGAGATAAAAAGTTGAAATTATGAGATAAAGTCGAAATTATGAGATGAAGTCGAAATTATGAGATAAAAAGTTGAAATTATGAGATAAAAACTCATGATTATGAGATAAAGTCATAATCGTTAAATAAAAAGTCGAAATTACGAGATTAAAAAGTCATAATTATGAGATAAGAAGTCATAATTATGACATAAAAAGTTGAAATATGAGATAAAAAGTGGAAATTATGAGATAAAAAGTGGAAATTATGAGATAAAAAGTCATAATTATGAGATAAAAGTCAAAATTATGAGATTAACAGTGGAAATTATGAGATAAAAGTCATAATTATGAGATAAAAGTTGAAATTATGAGATGCATTGTGGTCAAATTATGAGATAAAAAGTTGAAATTATGAGATAAAAATGAAATTATGAGATAAAAAGTTGAAATTATGAGATAAAACATGAAATTATGAGATCATCTTTTATCATTAATTATGAGATAATTTTGTTTGAGAAATTATGCAAGATAAAAAGTCAAATTATGAGATATCCATGTCATATTATGAGATAAAAACTATGATTATGAGATAAAGTCATCTATGATCATATTGCTGACAATGAAATTATATATGGTTGTCTTTAACTACATTAGGTTTAGAGGTGAAATTTAGTAATTGTTTATACTCCAGATGATAAAGATGCCATTTAAATTTAAAAGTATCTATTTGCTATTGACAAAAATAAAAGTTGTTTCTGAAATTTTTATTTATTCATTAAAAAAATATGCAAATACTTAACTTCTGCTTACAAGGCAACACCCAAAAACTCTACAACGCCCTTCTAAATGCAAAAATGATGACACCCTTAACATTAAAAAGAAAAGTGGGAAAGAGAAGTAGGAATAACATTGACAGAGGAGGCTTGGGAAGAAGTTTGTACATTTCAGTGGTCCTCAACAAGTTCTGTGAATTGAAGGGAACATTGTTGGAAAAACATCATGAGGTACTTTAAAACACCATATCAAGAAAAATACAAGAACAACAGTCAATCATGTTGGAGACAGTGTGGATCAGTAGCATCAAATCACTGCCATGTTTTCTGGGATTGCCCAAAATTGTATTTGTATTTGAAAGGTATTCATAAAACATCAACTGGGGTATTTAAAATTGACATTCAACTGAATTTTGAGAATCTGTATTTAGGACGCATTACTGGCTTAACAAGGAGGAGTGATATAACACTGCTGCAGGCTCTGTTAACAGCAAGTAAGAAATCAATTACTAGGTAGTGGCTCAAACCAGAACCACCTCAGCTAGAAGAATGGTATAGAATAATATTGGAAATTTTCAGAGTGTAGAAGTTAACATACTCCTTGAGGACACAAAGGGAAAAGTTCTATCTAATCTGGAGTAAATGGATAGCATTTATAACTCCTTTGGAGCAGGTTTAGTATGACTCACAACTTTAACCATGCTTCCTACCTCTTAGAGATTTTCATCGGGATGATAAGCTTCCCCGAATTAATGAGTTCATGATTTCTTTTCTATATTGTAATTAGTTCTAAGGAAAAAATCTATTAGAAAGTGGCTTAACTTCCTGAAGAAGGATAATAGAGGTGAGGACTGGAATGTACACTTCATGCTCCATTTAGTAATTTTGTTGGCAGACTAAATAATAAATAAATAATACACAAACATTTTTCTGTATATTCTTAAATTGTACATTTTAAACTCAAAAATAAAATTACAAATAAATAAATAAATACATAATTATAAGCAAATTACCCTTACCCCCATACTCAAGATTATTCAAGACCCTAATCAACCTAATGCAACCTATTTTTGTGATTAAGGTTTTCTCTCAAAACAGTATTGATCTTTTTCTGACTTTTTTTTCAACCTGTCAGAAGACAATATCATTTAGTTTGCCAAATGACACAGCTTCATTTCTCTCTTCCTCTGTTGATATGTTTTCAGTTTCCAGTACAGAGAAGTCTTTTTTTCATAATGTATGTCTTAAATTCTGTGGGTTAGGCCATCTTAACAATGAATATAGAGGTAGTGTTATTTTAATGTTTGTTCTCAACTGCAAGATTTATCAATACCTGATCAGGCTTATGCCGTGACTGGCAAAGGTGTGCATTTTTCATAAGTAACATGTGAACATTGCCATAAGTTTGAATCTACATACAGATCTGTACCAGTTTTAAGGCAAGATTGTTAAATTTGGGCCCCTGTGTGACTGCAGACATGTCACTTTTTGATGACACAAGTTGTTAGTGTCTTATTCTAGAAAAAGTTGCATTTTGTTGTTTGTTTTAAAGGAAAATATCTCATTATAAATATATCTTCATTTATTAGAGGGCTGTTGGTGCACCTTAGCTGGTTTATCTTAACTTAAGATGACTCAAATGCCTTTAAATCTACAGTTGTTTTTTTACAAATTTGATTGATTTCTGTCTTTTTTTAATCCAGAATAACATTTACTCTATGGAAGAACACCTTTGAACACCTTGAGTTACGTTAACACTTGAAGTGGTCTTAATTGTTTCATGATGCTGGATTGTCTGTGATGATGCAAAATTCATATTTGACACATATAATGCAGACTTTACTACTTGGATATTTCCAAATAATCAAAATTTCATGGGAATTTCTTTGCCTTGCCTGAAAATGATTTGAATTAAAAAATTTTCTTTTTATTTACAGTCATCGACCTTTTCAGAAGAAATTTTTTAGTAAGTCACATCAGCTGTTTTGCTAAAATGTCAAAGATTAATGTCTAAAGATGTTAAAGGGGCTGAGGACTTCCTGAGAGATCTTGAGAAAAATCTAACTTCTAGTTATATTTCTGATTGTAATCCACAACTTAAAATAAGATTATCAGCACCAAAGCAGGTAGTAGTACTGGCCACTGGAGCTGGACTGTCATACAGAAAAAGGATGTCAGAGCAGAAGAAAGCTAATCGGCAGAGTGATAGAGGATGGGCTAAAACACGTATTAATCTGTTTGTGATACAGATCATTACAGCTCACACGCAGTTATACTGCAGTGCTATGATCAAACTTGAGACTCTATCAATAAAATGAAGGGCCAGATTACATTTGCTCTGCTTGGTGAGGTTGGGGTTGATAAATGAGCACTGTTAGGACATAATCAGGATTCACTTATGTTACATCTTACAGAAATGTCTCAGAGCACTGGGCTGTGAGTAGCACTAAATATAGCCAAATACTAAACTACGCTACAAACTGAGTTTAGAAAGTGTGATTGTTGTCACGTGTCAAACAGCAGCACTATGTAACTACAAAAAATACATGACCTCATAACATTGTATGCAGTAAAAATTTGTCTTGAACAAAGAAAAATAGAGTTAATAACATGATCTGCTCACTATTTATTTGCTTCAAAACAAACATACATCTTGTAAAAAGAGTCACATTCTCATGACAGTGGGTCCAAGTGCTCATGGGAAACAGAATTTTTATACCAGAAAAGCATTAGTTTTCCCAGATAGTCCTCACAACTCTTAACGCTGATGTTATGTAGCCTTTACTATTTTGAGTTCAACCTGTCAGAAGACATTATCTTTTTTTCAGACTACAAAACTGGACACAGATATAGGTGTACTCTTTGTTTTGAAATAATATATTTTTAAAGGAAATAACCTTGTTACCGGTATATTCTTGAAAGTATTATTACAGCCAATAAGTAGTAGGAGATGGGTGTGCATTACTTTATCACTCCATACTTCAGATGATCCAAGTCTCTCTGACCTATACATAGCAAATTTGCTTTAAGACTATCAAAATAAGAATATGTTCTTTATTGGTATTTTATTTTCCCTGGGACCATAACTGTCCATATTACGTCAGAGGTCAATAACACCTCACCCTTCTCTGCCTTCAGTGTTGCAGAAAAATTGCTGTTGACACCAAAACTATTCATACTGCTGCACTGAAACCAGCCTTGACTGTTCAGATTGAACAATTTTTCAGATTGCAATTGTTATGTAGCAATAGCAGAATTACATTCAGGATAATTATATTTAATGTAGCACTGTTGTTGAAAAACTCTAGAAAAATCACATTTTAATAGCATATTTAGTGTTGGTCTTCACACTGCTTGTGGTCTGATGTTGTTGTTCTTTTTTTTCTTTTCTTTTTTTCCCCTCAAGTTTTAACTGAATTCCATCGAATCACAAACACAAACCTTTGGAACCAGTTCTATTCAGAGCTTGACCGGCACATACCACAACTTCTGGCAATATACAGACAGAAAAGCAGGACCCACTGGCAAGGCTTCTGAGTCACCTCAGGTGCTCGTGTTTGCACTTGTGTTTTTTTTTGCATACAACACGGTTGTGTTAATGCTTAAAAGGGTTTAATAAAATCACAATGACTTCTCAAGTGTCAATATGCTTGACTAAGTTATTAATTTAATTTATTCATTTTCTTGTTTCCTTTCACATTCTACTGGACGTTTGAAGTAATATTTTAGGTTGAAAATGGTCATGTTTAATACAGTATGTGTGTGTTTTAGAACTTAAGCAGTTTAAATCAAGCAGGGAAAAGCAGAGATATACATTTGGTCAGTCTCTCTCATATAAAGATAAAGCCACAACTGTTGATAGTTCATGTTTTCCATTCAAAATTATAATATTTAGCAACAATTTTATGCTGTGGATTAACAAAAAACACTGCTAACACTGCTGTGATCACATGGTTAAATTCAAAGAACTTTCATGAAAATAAAATAATTGAATTTTTGCAAAATTGCAGTCTTTGTATTCGGAGTTTAAATGATTCAAGTTTGAGTAAACAAAAGTAATTAAGTTTGAAACATCTAAGATACTTAGATATGGAAATCAGTCCAATTAGGTTCAATAAACTTAAAATCAGCAAATAAAGGGGAAACATTTTTAAGTTTTTTGGTAAATCAAAAGTTTATTAATGATGTTTTGGGTATTATGAACTTATCTGGGTTTACAGTGTACCAGTACCCACCTTTCCCAATAGCTTCATGTCATTGTGTTTTGTTATTTGTGGTTGTGTTTTTTAATCTGCAGTTCAGTTTTTTAGTTAGCTGTCATGTCTAGCTTTTTTGCCGTTGAATTTTTTTATTTGCTGTTGATTTTAGTTATTTGCTGTTGTGGTTTGCACCACAGGGCCACAGTACTTTTGATCCAAAACTAGTGTGTTCATTTTGAGCTCAGTCTCAATAAATGTGTTTTGTCATCTGAAACATGGCTGAATATGCATCATTCTCTTTAAGGCTCTTTTTCTCAAAACTAAAATTGGTAAAAGACTTTGGATGAACATATCTCATGGAGTATTTGGTGTAGAAACATAATGTTGGTATTGAAATCATTGAGAGTTACCTCTTTACAGACAAGAATAAATCTCAAAATGTTTTTCTGGGTCAGTATGAAGCAAAACAATGGAGCAGGTCACAAGTAAACTTTGCCAATAAATCATGTTTAACTGTCCACCTGCAGCGCTAAAAACTTTTTCTTTGTGCTACTAAAACTTGCGAGCTTAAGCACTACGAGCTAAAAAAGTAAGCATAACACCCCCTCCCCCAATTTAAGCACCTGCTTGAACCCGTGGCGTTGTTTCTCTTTACATGAAACACAGGCAGCACTTACCTCTTCCAGCTCTGTGTCGTCTGTATTGTCTGTGACATCTCCCTCCTCCTGATTTTCTGACTTTTCATGCGAGGTTGGGCCCTGTAACTGAAATCAGCACATGCAAAATACCAATCAGCCTTGACATAATGAAGCATGTATGTTTACAGGTAGTCTGGAGCACTGCTGTAGACTTACGATTCATTCTTTTAGACCTTTAATAAAAAAATTTAACTTTCTTTATTTATTGTCAGGTAGCTAGGGTCACAAAGATTGTTGTGAGTTCATTCTGCTGCCTGCTTTTAATAAAACAGCCTACATTTGTTCTATTACTGCGTTTGATTTTTTCTTTTATTATTGTTTAAAGATAATTAAATCCCTATTTAAAATATGCCTTGCAGGTATTGAAAATTTTGCAGGGCTGCATCTCACCTCCCTGTTCTTCTCCTTGGCTATGAGCAGGTCCAAGTCTTCCAGCTGGTTGACAGAAATGGTTTCAATGGTAGTTTCTGGGGGCAAATCCACCTTGGGCTGCTCAGACAGGCCCGGGGCTGCAGACCCCTGCTGCTGCTGTTTTTGTTGGTCCATAGCTTCCACCTAGATGAAAGAGCAGGAGAGGAGCTCTCACTTTATGTTCAGATCTTTTTTATATACTTATATATTATATACTTGTATAATCAGCCAAGCTATTCCAAATCAGCAATTTGGAAATATAAATTAGATAAAAACATTTTGATAAATCAGAACTTTGTTCATTTTTATTTCCATGCAGAATAAAAAAATGACTTACTTCATGTTCTTTATATTAAAAAAATACAGTCGGCACACGAGAAACAACCATATCAGGGCTATGTATACTATATAAAGCCAACTATGACCAACTATATCGGGGCTGTACTGTGTGATGGTTTTGATTGCCTTCACTAAGATTATTCTGTGAGACAACAAATATTTAACCACTCACATGTGCACGAATAGGTTGGGCTGATCTCTCAGTCTTTCCTTTATATGCTTTTAAAAGTGGCACAGTGCTGCAGCTAAAAGATTCATGCCCCTGATCAAATTTTACATTAGAAATAATAAGGACTGCATACTACTGTTAAGAAAGGCTGCCTGCAGGTCTTTGCACTCTTTAACAGCTCTGTGTCAAAATTCCTCCCCTCTTGAGACCTCCTCCCTCTGCTGCTGGCACAGAGGAGGGCCAGGCTGCTGTCAGCCTAATGTCCACAGCAATTGAAGTGAAGTCTGCAATAGGCAACTGGAGCTGCGCTGCTTCACTCACGTGACATGACCATACCAATCATCCACACTCTCCACATTTGGCACAAGATTTAAATTTCAAAAATGAACACAGCTTCTTCTCTGCCTGTCACTGACACTGCTGCCTCACAGAAGCTATCGCCTACCTCAGTCCCTCTGCCACCCCAGCATCCACCTGAAGGCTTACATTTCATATCTTATTCCCCAATCCCTGACACCAAACTCAAATATACACCAAAATACAACACATGCTTCGATGACAAATGATGTAAGCTGTCTGACTGAACTCAACTTATTTTAAGATACTAAGACTCAATCGTTATATACAGCCAATGTCTGCTTTAAGTCTGAGAAACAGTCCACTATCAGCCCAACCCCAGCACACAGAGAACAGGAGAGAGAATGGATACAAAACTCCCTTTTTAGTTCAGAGGAGAGGAGAGGATAAGAGGAGAGGAGAGGAGAGAGAGGATGAGAGGAGAGGAGGGAAGAAGGAGAGGAGAGATGAGGAGAGGAGAGGAGGGGGAGCTGATGGGGGAACAAGTGATAGCGGCTCTGTACCGCCCTCAAAGGAAGTAACATAGGCGGAACATTGATGGGTCTATTGGAATCTACACCCTGTCCTACAAGGCCAGACTGCACTATGAATCGTGTGCTCTCTATCGCCCCCCCCCCCCCCCATGCTTACACCCTGTCCTGCAAGGCCACACTGCACAATGAATCGTGTGCTCTCTATCGTTCCCCCCATGCTTACATCCTGTCCTGCAAGGCCACACTGCACTATGAATCGTGTGCCCTCTATCGTTCCCCCCCATGCTTACACCTGTCCTGCAAGTCCACACTGCACTATGAATCGTGTGCTCTATCGTCCCCCCATGCTTACACCCTGTCCTGCAAGGCCACACTGCACAATGAATCGTGTGTTCTCTATCGTTCCCCCCCATGCATCCACCTCGTCCTGCAAGTCCACACTGCACTATGAATCGTGCTCTCTATCGTTCCCCCCCCCCCATGCATCCACCTCGTCCTGCAAGGCCACACTGCACTATGAATCGTGTGCTCTCTATTGTCCCCCCCCCCAATGCATCCACCTCGTCCTGCAAGTCCACACTGCACAATGAATCGTGTGCTCTCTATCGTTCCCCCCCATGCTTACACCTCGTCCTGCAAGTCCACACTGCACTATGAATCGTGTGCTCTCTATCGTCCCCTCCCCCCCATGCTTACACCCTGTCCTGCAAGGCCACACTGCACAATGAATCGTGTGCTCTCTATCGTCCCCTCCCCCCCCCATGCATCCACCCTGTCCTGCAAGGCCACACTGCACAATGAATCGTGTGCTCTCTATCGTCCCCTCCCCCCCCCCATGCTTACACCCTGTCCTGCAAGGCCACACTGCACTATGAATCGTGTGCTCTCTATCGTCCCCTCCCCCCCCCATGCATCCACCTCGTCCTGCAAGGCCACACTGCACTATGAATCGTGTGCTCTCTATCGTTCGCCCCCCCCATGCTTACACCCTGTCCTGCAAGTCCACACTGCACTATGAATCATGTGCTCTCTATCGTCCCCTCCCCCCATGCTTACACCCTGTCCTGCAAGTCCACACTGCACTATGAATCGTGTGCTCTCTATCGTCCCCTCCCCCACCTCATACTTACACCCTGTCCTGCAAGTCCACACTGCACTATGAATCGTGTGCTCTCTATCGTCCCCCCCCCATGCATCCACCTCGTCCTGCAAGTCCACACTGCACTATGAATCGTGTGCTCTCTATCGTTCCCCCCCATGCTTACACCTCGTCCTGCAAGTCCACACTGCACTATGAATCGTGGTGCTCTATCGCCCCCTCCCCCATGCTTACACCCTGTCCTGCAAGGCCACACTGCACTATGAATCGTGTGCTCTCTATCGCCCCTCCCCCATGCATCCACCTCGTCCTGCAAGGCCACACTGCACTATGAATCGTGTGCCCCCCCCATGCCTACAGCTCGTTCTGCTAGTCCAAACCGCACTATGAATTGTGTGGTCTCTATCGCCCCCTCCCCCATGCTTACACCCTGTCCTGCAAGGCCACACTGCACTATGAATCGTGTGCTCTCTATCGCCCCTCCCCATGCATCCACCCTGTCCTGCAAGGCCACACTGCACTATGAATCGTGTGCTCTATCGCCCCCCTCCCCCATGCATACACCCTGTCCTGCAAGGCCACACTGCACTATGAATCGTGTGCTCTCTATCGCCCTCCCCCCCCATGCATCCACCTCGTCCTGCAAGGCCACACTGCACTATGAATCGTGTGCTCTCTATCGCTCGCCCCCCATGCTTACACCCTGTCCTGCAAGGCCACACTGCACTATGAATCGTGTGCTCTCTATCGCCCCTCCCCAGCTCATGCTTACACCCTGTCCTGCAAGGCCACACTGCACTATGAATCGTGGTGCTCTCTATCGCCCCCCCCCCCTCATGCTTACACCCTGTCCTGCAAGGCCACACTGCACTATGAATCGTGTGCTCTCTATTCCCCCCCCCCTCATGCTTACACCCTGTCCTGCAAGGCCACACTGCACTATGAATCGTGTGCTCTCTATCGCCCCCCCCCCCCCTCATGCTTACACCTGTCCTGCAAGGCCACACTGCACTATGAATCGTGTGCTCTCTATCGTTCCCCTTCCCCATGCTTACACCTAGTCCTGCATGGCCACACTGCACTATGAATCGTGTGCTCTCTATCGTTCCCCCCCCCCATGCTTACACCTCGTCCTGCAAGGCCACACTGCACTATGAATCGTGTGCTCTCTATCGTCCCCTCCCCCACCTCATGCTTACACCCTGTCCTGCAAGGCCACACTGCACTATGAATCGTGTGCTCTCTCTCGTCCCCTCCCCCACCTCATGCTTACACCCTGTCCTGCAAGGCCACACTGCACTATGAATCGTGTGCTCTCTATCGTCCCCTCCCCCACCTCATGCTTACACCTCGTCCTGCAAGGCCACACTGCACTATGAATCGTTCTAAAGTTACAGATTTTTTCGCCAACATAGCAGGACTTTTGCGGGAAGGAGGTTATAAATAAGAGACAGTTCGCTGCATTACAGTCGTCACACGCCGCTTGGCGTTAGCTGAATAGTTCATTACAAGTTACTTAGCTAGCATAGCCCCATCCACATTCAGTCGGCTAATGCTGCTGTTTATCATAACTCATTGATTAAAAACCATGCATGCATGTAAACTCGCAGCCTGTGACTAATATCACACATTTCTGGTGTTTTTTTTACATAAAAAATCTACATCACTGACTACAACTTTTTAGACCGTTTTGAAAAGTACATACATTTACAAACAAGTTAAGATTAAGAGAAGTTAAATTCTTACCTGCTGCTGATGCCGTGTTAAACATTTGTCATGATGAGTCCGTAACTTTCTCAATCTCCGGCCGAACCGATCCGGGTCTCGTTTTGCTGCCATTTTGTGCGGCTGCTGGGGAGGAGGAGGAGGGGGAGGGAGAGGGGGGGCAGCAGAGCGCATCACTCCAGTGCACGTGCAGGTGCAGGGGGCAGCGTCCCTCTGAAGCTCATGGCTTCTCTGACGATGAGCGCGCTGCTTCTGCTCCTCACTTTACTCTCCACAGTAACTCTCTTAACTCTTTCTTTTATTGACGTAAATAATCTAGATGCAGAATAACCATTACTATTTCAGCCGTACTAGATCTAGTACAGCTGAAAATATATTAAAATAAATAAATATATTTTTAAATATTAAACAATTCATTTATTTAATTTATTAAATTAATGATGCATTGCAAATATTCTATCAATCCAATAAACCTAATTTCACTTCTGAAATATTACTATGTCATTATTATGATGTTTCTGATCCAAACAACCATTGATTTATAAAAGAAAATGGAAATTGTCAGGGGTGCCCAAACTTTTGCATAAAACTGTGTGTCAAACAAAGCTGCCCTGACCTGATGACTCATTTACGTTTTTTCTAAGCTAATTTTATTAAAGGGGTCTTAAAGACACATGACTTGAACATTTTCATGTTGGGGAAAAATTGGGGATTAAATATGTTGATTGGCTGAATGTGTTGAAAACAACCCTCTCCTCCTCTTTTCCTCCCCTCCTGTCCTTCTCATCCTCTCCTCTTCTTCCTTTCCTCATCTCCTCTCCTCCTCTTGTCCTCCCCTCCTGTCCTTCTCATCCTCTCCTCTTCTTTTCCTCATCTCCTCTCCTCCTCTTGTCCTCCCCTCCTGTCCTTCTCATCCTCTCCTCTTCTTCCTTTCCTCATATCCTCTCCTTTTCTACTCTCCTCCTCTTTCCTCCCCTCCAGTCCTCATCGTCTCCTCTTCTTCCTTTCCTCATATCCTCTCCTTTTCTCCTTTCCTCTCCTCCTCTTTTCCTCCCCCTCCAGTCCTTCTCCTCTTCTTCCTTTCCCCATCTCCTCTCCTTTTCCTCTCTCCTCTCAATTGTCTCCTGTCTCCTCTTCTCTTCTCCTCTTCTCCTCATCTCTGTCCTCTCCTCTCTCCCTCTTCTCTATGTAATCTCCTCTCCTCTCCTCCTCTTCTCTGCATCCTCTCCTCTCCTCTTCTGTCCTCTCCTCTCCTCTCCTCTCCCCTCTTCTTTCCTGTTTCTTCTGCTTAGCTCCTCTCTCTCTCTCTATTGTCTCCTCTCCTCCTCTCCTCTTCTCTTCTCTGTGTCCCTTACACTCCTCTCCTCCTCTTCTGTCCTCTCCTCTCCTGTCCTTCCCCTCTCTCTTTCCTGTTTCTTCTGCTTAGCTCCTCTCTCTCCTCTCTATTGTCTCCTCTCCTCTCATCTCCTCTTCTCTTCTCTGTGTCCTCTACACTCCTCTTCTCTTCTCTGTGTCCTCTACACTCCTCTCCTCTTCTCTGAGTCCTCTTCTCTCCTATCCTGTCCTTTCCTCCTCGTCTCTCCTACTCTTCTCTCTCTCCTCTGTTTCTTCTGCTTAGTTCCTCTCTCTCTCCACTCTATTCTCTCCTCCCATCTCCTCTCCTCTCTGTGTTAAATTTACTTTCAATTTAATAAGCTTTATTGGCATGACATTTTGGATGTCACAAGTAAGTACAATAATAAGTGCTTAATGTTGTGTGTACAGTTGTTTTGTTATATGCAATTAAATCAGGCCCCTTTTGAGCTAGCGCTGGCCTTTTGGACATTAAAGAGACGCACCTCCAAACATCAAACCTGTGCCATCTGGCTCCCTGTTGATCTAGGAGGCTAATATTGTAGATACTGACTCTTGGGGGCCCCCGGTACTTGTGTTTCAAATTTGGTCTCAATCGGGTTCGTAATGAGGGCGAGCATCTATTTCCAGTGGCAGGATGGTCTCAGGGTCTAAAAGGCTAACAAGACCTGATTTTCCCAGTGAGACCATTGGTCAATTTTTTTCTAATGGGAACTCAGGCCTGATCTTTTAGTATGCTATACTAGGCTATATTTGGAGATGAACTGTGGTGGTTTGGTGTCTCTATGACCTTCCTGTGACCCCTGGCAAACAGCCAAAATTTAACATTTTTGGATTCTGAAGCCCCATAAATTGGTAAATGTTGCATCAAATGAACTGAAACTTTTAGGGGAGATTCAGGTAAGCTTTGTGAACATGTGATTTCAAGGCCAAGTCTCTACGTTGTTCCTGGAGCTACTTCCTGTTTGAGAGGGGCTAGCCAGACAGTTCCAGCAGATTATGATTTTAGACTTTCCAGAGGTACCAGATCCCAGGTTTCAGCTCTCTAAGTGGTATGGAAGTGAAATGAGAGCAGAAGAGGAACATTTATGAAGAAAACATGTCTTTTTGGCCCTCATTCGTCTCTCAAGGCCCCTGGAGGTCTGAAAATGTGCATGAGTATTCACATTATCCCCTTTATGTAGAACATGTGCAGTTTGATGTACTTTGGTTCAGGAACGTGTGAGATTTTGACCCTTTTTGGCCATTTTGGCCTATTCAGACAATAAAGGGTTAATCGTCGAGTGAGAATCAGGCCCCTGCTCGGGCCCCTTTTGAGCTAGCACTCTGAAAAAAAAAATGGAAGGTCAAGGGCTGGCCTAGTCGTAGTGTCTCCGATTTGGTGTCAATAGACCCAAAAATGACAGAGCAGGAATCTTTTTTTACATGTTTGAAGCCTCAGGCTTCATCACTACTAGTAGGCCTCACTGCTGAAAAGAAGGGTTACCATGGGGCTAGACCCTTGAAAATACATACGGTGCTTCATGTGACTGCCCTGATTAGTCCCACTAAATATCAGTCTTCAGTTCCACTGGGAATGAGTTTTATGTTACTTGATATGTTGCACAAAATGTGCCCTTCATTTTCAGATACTTTGTGATGTAGCCTACTGAATGTAGCCAAAATGGAAGTGAGCTTTTTGAGTGAGCCTTGACCCCTTCAAAGGTGTTTTTCACTGCAGACCTGCTCCCAGAGCATTCAGCACACCCTACTGAATATTGACCAGGAATGTGATCTTTTGTACTTTGATGCATGTCATGATCTGTTTTCACTTATTATGTTTAGCAATCCAGGCTTTAAATGGTTGATGCATTTCTGGCTACTCAAAAAGTATCCCAGATTAAACCATTGAATTTGGTCTACCCTCTTAATTATTTTAAAGTTGCCCAAAATGAAGTGTTCAATTTGCTTTGAGCTTTTGATTCATAAGGTGGTTAACTTAATCACTAAAAAACACTTTATAAAGGCATTCATCCTGAACAATGAATCTGTGTGTCTGATATTACACATGACGTTGTCCCATGTTTTATTAACTGGTGGGCAACTGTGGCAAGCCTATCTTTGTAAATTTAAAAAAATGATTTGTGAATTGTAATAAGCATACAAAATTTAAAAAATAAACAAACAAAATCAAAGTCTAATTTCCATTCTATTCTCAGTTCAGTTTCAGTTTCAGTTTTCAGTTTATTCAGTCATGACAACACCAAATATTGTACACAATATTGACATTTGACACAAAATGACAAAACTAAGATTCATGTGTTAAATAATTACTGAAAAGGCATAGGCAGAAGCAGATTGCTTATAAAGGCCTATCCTATATTGTCAACTCTTTTAAGGCTACCATCCTCCAAAAAAACAAAACAAAAAAGCAGCAACACAGATACTTAATCGCTCTTATTAGCTTCAAAAATAGTTTTACAAACCATTTTCTTAAAAACAAAGAAAGAATGACAAGCTTTTAAATTAGTTCTGGCATCATTCCAGAATTTAACTCCAATAATGGAGACACATCTCCTTTTCATACCTTTTTTAGCTTTTTGTACAGTAAATTTGCAAACGCCTCTGAGATTATACGGACTGTCCTGAATTACAAAAAACCTCTGTATTGAGTCAGGGAGCATTTTTGATTTTGCTTTGAACATAATTTGCATTATTTTATAATAAAACAGATCAGAAAATTTCATAACATGAGAATTAAGAAACAGTGGCTCTGTATGTGCATAATAGTCAGCTCTATTGATAATACGTATAGCTCGTTTCTGTAGTTTTACTATTGAATTTATGGTGGTTTTAAAGGTGGATCCCCACAATTCCACACAGTAAGATATATAGGGAGCAATCAATGAGTAGTAAATCAAATGCAAGGCCTTAGAATTCAATATATTTCTGGATTTATACAGGATTGCAAGTGATTTTGAGATTTTCCCTTTTATGAATTCAATGTGTTGTTTCCATGTTAGCTTTTCATCAATGACAACTCCAAGGAATTTGGTCTCAGAAACTCTTTCAATGTTAACATTGCAGATTTTTAATTTAACATTACAATCACGATCATTTGGATTCCCAAAAACCATAAATTTTGTTTTCTTAATATTTAAAGATAATTTATTGACATCAAACCAAGTCTTGAGATTTTCCAGCTCCATTTCTACACAGCACAAAAGCTCCTTCAGATTCTTACCGGAGCAAAACAAATTGGTATCATCTGCAAATATTACGTATCTAAAAAAATCTGTTACATTGCAGATGTCATTGATGTAAAGAATAAACAGTATTGGACCAATCACTGATCCTTGTGGCACACCACATGTGATCTTTCTAAGTGCTGACATAGTATCATTGATTTGTACGCACTGGTGCCTATTACATAAATAACTTTCCAACCAAGAATAAGCAACCCCTCGTATTCCATACATCTCTAATTTCTTCAGTAACTGTCTGTGATCTATGGTGTCAAAAGCCTTTTGCAGATCAATATACAGACCAATAGAACACTCACCATTTTCATTTGCATTAGCTACTTCTTCTACCATTTGCATTACTGCCAAAGCAGTAGTTCTGTTTTCTCTGAATCCATATTGATTTTCACTTAATAATTTATTTTTATGTATGAACAATTTTAATTGCTTTACAAACAATTTCTCTAGAATTTTCTCTGATCTATTATATTACATCAGGAAAAAGAAAATGAATTAAAGGGTAATAAAAATATACTAATGGAAGACTGTCATTCAGCCGCATAAAAGAGTTTACACACTGAAAAATCAGTGCTGGTGGGGACTTTGTTCAAATCCTGCAATACTGGGTTCGGCCTCTGGGATTGCTATAGAGCACATACACAATTTCCGAAAAGCCAGACTTCTGAGGACTTCACGTAAACACTGCAATACCGGGTTCAACCTCTGGGATTGCTGTAGAGCACACACAAAATCAGAAAATAATAGCCTGCAGGGGACTTTTGTGAAACTTCACCAGTCATATTAAAATGTCATTTCCTATTGGCTGGTGGGGGTTGACTTGTGGGGACCACGTTTTTGTCCCCATGGGGTTTTCTAGTCCCCATGGTGTTGGTGTGTATTCACGTCAATGTCCCCATCAGGATAGGAAAACGAACACACACACACACACACACACACACACACACACACACACTCTTACTGAGGGGTGTGCTCTTAATCACTCGGTCATACAGCGACTTAATTGGGTTTGAGTGAAGGCAACAATAGCATGCATGTTCTTCTCATGTTGTTCTCATGTTTGCATGATTAATAATCAACATGAGCATCGCAGGGCTCGTGCATGACACTGTACACGTGCACGTGAAGTGGTTTCTCTCTCTCTATCACACACACACACACACACTGTAGTGAGTGTGCAGTATGGGCTTAAGTTCAATCCTGTGGCTTTTTTTATTCATTCGTGGGTTTGATTTACTAAAACCTTTTACAGATGTATCACTTCTCTGCCAGCGCTGAACTCAAGCATGAATAAATGTACAGGGCAGATGGCTCGTTTGTATGTGTGTGTGTGTGTGTGTGTGTGTTTGATTGTGTAGTAATTACTGTTTTAAAATCATTTTATCAGTGTTTGACACCCGTACACACCAGAGCACGAGGGTCATTTGCTCCAGAAGCTCAAACTTCATTAAGAAGAGGATTATCGCCTTAATTAAAAACTTATATAAAAAACTTTTTCTTCAAAAAAACAATCACTTTCAAGGTTGACCTCTGACCTCAACACTTTGCACACTCTAATTTGCTTAGATTATGATGACACTGCATTTTGAGTTTATTATGGAGGTTTGTGAAGTTTGCAGACCTAAAACTGAACTGAAAATCAATAGGTCTGTTCAGTTCAGGATCTACATTCAGGTCTAGACTCACCTGGACTCTACTCCACCTTTTTGAAGGGTCTAGTGTTTTATATCCGATGTTGCTGTTGCTTCATCTTCTTAACAGGTCCAAAAATAAAGTAAAAACAAGCATCCTTTGGATCACATATACATCTGAACAAAGGTCGTCCCCATTATGGACAAGACCCTTAAGGATGTGGGCCCCTGCTGGAGTCCCCCCCACCACCACCCACCAAAGGAGCAGTCAGCATCCCTGGCCCCCTTTGAGACCACCAGGGGACCACAGCCATCACACCTGAGGCCACAAGCAGAACGCAGAGCCTCACCTCAACCAGCACGACCCCACAGCTCCTTCTCTAACTGGTTTCTTCAAAGTGACTTCACTCTCAACGCAATCGATAAGGTTTTCTCAATCCATAAAGCTGGCCCAGGAGAACCAAAACGCCCAGATGGAACATTCCTAGCTGGGTACGCAATGGACAGCTGGAATAAATGGAGAGTGGTGTGTCTGTCAATCCTGGAGGTCGAGGACGTGGAAGATGTGTTCATGTTTGCCGCAATTGGAGTAGCGATTACAATCATGGGACTGGGCCTCGGCGGGATTATGTGGAGGCTGAGACGTATGAAGGCTGAGTTTTCAGCAATGAGAGAGGCGATGCTGCAAGCATGGGATGAGATCAAGAGAGCCGGAGGTCACAGAAAGATGGTTCGCACACCCTTCAACAAAATCCGAGAGGGAGGCAGAAATGCCCGCATGGCTGAAAACTACAGCAGAGCCAGGGACGACAGTGCAGGAGCACGCCTGGGTGAAGAGGAGAGTGACAACGAGTCACACGTTTAACACATGTTTGAAACCTGAAAAAAAAAAAACAACAACGCGGACACACCACCCCAACATCACTAACCGGAACTAAAAAAAAACAAAAAAAAAAACAAAAACAGATCAAGGAACCTTAAAAGACACTCATGAATTATGCTGTACGTGGAACAAAGGATTGGACATTAAAGGTCAAATATGGACACTAAAGACACTCAAGAATTATGTCATACTTCTGTAAATGGAATAAAAATTTACAATAATCTGCTGATATGTGAAAAAGAGGAGACTAAATATTGAGGAAATGGGGGCGGGACTACATAAGCTCTGCTTCTTCCGTCTTCCCTTTCGGACATGTACAATGTGATCATCTATTGACAATGTGTGATGTTGTATAAGTGTGCTGACATGACCGAAATAAAACCATTTCAATTAAAATAAAAACTGTTCTTCACTGGCCTCCACAGTCACCAGGTCTCAATCCAGTAAAGCAACACTGGGATGTGGTGGAACAGGGGATTCTCATCAGGAGTATTTAGTTGACAAATCTGCAGCAACTTTGTTTTTCTGAAACAATTTTTCTACTGAAATAAGCAAACAGGTCGATAAAAACAAGCCCAAAACAAGCAGCCCCTGATTATCTTTCTCTAAAGTGACATGTTATTTTGTAAGAGAAATCTACATAAAGCACAATTTGATTTTCATCTCTGTTACTTTTGAATTTCACAGTGACATCATTTTTTCTTTGGCTCATAATTTACTTCTTTAACATCCTTTTGTTTGGAAGTGAAACACCCATTTTTTATACAGAAGTGAAGGGAGGTGCTGCTGCTTTTCATAGCTCTGTTATTACTAAACAGTCTAACCTTGATTTTTTTTTAACCAAACAGGCAAAGTCAGGCTTTATCCAAATTTTAGATTGATCCTCTACAGCTTTATTATGGTGCAAACACTAACAGCTACATTAGAAATTAATTTAATTCAGGCTATGAGGATTTGTTTTTGGAAGAAACGTCAATTTCATCTGTTTTTACAGTAAAATTTACGTTTATTTACGTATTATTTGTCAAAATCACCGTATTTCTCCTCTCCATCCACAAGATGTCACCACTGACAGCATGTTGAAAAAAAAGTCCGGTTTCAATACACAGCCTTGGCTCTGAATTTCAGCAGGTAAATACTGTGGCTCAGGCCGAGTTACCAAAACAGGGTACACCCCCCACATCCAGGGGGCGATCATACTCATGTGCAGATCAGACAGAGGGGGGAGGGGGAGTCGTAGGTTGGGTAGCGTGTGCAGTTAGCGTAAGAGAGAGATACAATAGGTGCAGTAGCAATGGCTGAAAAACAGGCCAAAAGAAAAAGTTCAGAGGAGTGAAAAGTGAAAAAGAAGGGCTATGACCATGAAAGAGTGAAGACCCGGGTCAACATTGGTGTTGCTTTCTGACAGTGGAGGGAACTCCGCCAATTGAAAGACCTGAAAACGGACGCGGATGTCGCCGTCTGTCTGCTGGATAGGTTAGCAACATTAGCTTTGTGGTGCTTCACATAACAGTAACAGCCGTCGGGCATTCATCTTATTGTCTAATCTGACAGAATGTTCTGTTGTTGTGATGTTATCAATAACGGCAGTCGAGTTGTCTGACGAGTCGGGGTTACCTTAGCTACGTTGGTCAGCTACGCAGTTTCTACATCCGTTTCCATGACGATGCACGTCCATCAGCTTTCGGGGGTGGAGCCAGGGGTGAGGTATGAAGGGAGAGACGGGTCTAAATTCGTTATCAACAACCTCTCCACTTGTTTTCTCCCACATCGCTGACTACATGTTTAAGTGAAGGGTGAGTATCAGATCCCTCCTGGGTTTGCTGGCACAACAAGCCCAAATGAGTAACTGCACTTTTGGAACAAGCCCCAAAAAAAACACAAACTGCAACTACCAAAATTTACAAGCAACTTTTCAAAAAAAGAAGCCCAAAGTCGCTTATAATGATCTGACCCGGTAACTATGGTGGGGATATGGACCTAAATCTCTGAGGGATGTTTTAGCACCTTGTTACCTCGAGGACTTTAAACAGCTCTGCAGATAAAAGGGGTCAAACCTGGTAATAGCAAGTCAGAGACTGCGGTCAAAAAGTCCTTTTTGCTTAGGAAGGTTCCTAACGTAGTGAAACGAACTGGAAGTAGTTCATGATTAAAGCTGTTTGAATAGTTTAAATGCTTAGGAAAGGTGGCTCAGTTCTTCCTTTATTATCTCCTTTAGCATAGGATACACTGGACCATCCTTACGAAAGAAGAGGAGATTATTCTGTCCCACAATTCTCCACGGCAACAGCTTTTATAAACAGCACGTTATCAGACTGCTTCTGAATTCAACAGAATAATAACAAATCCCTCAGACCATGTGAGTTCCCACTGCTGTTCATCCTTTCTAAAGTTCACCAAAACCTGCCTGAACTTTCCAGCAGTCTGATTCTCTGAAGAGAGCAGGATATGAGACATTTGATGTTGATTCTGTTTTAAACTTGGTTCAATATGAATCATTTGTACTCTATTAGATTGTGGTCTTAACAGTTTGTGCCTTTCTTTCCTTCAGTTCATTTATTTTAATGCACTGATTGGTGTTCATGTTGATAATGAGAGGACAGATTTATTTAAATCCACACTTCAACATTGTCATGATACATGATGAGCCTTTTGTAGTCCATCTTCAGAAAATTGTAGTTTCACTGCAGCAGTAACATCCGCCGTCACATGATGGCGTAGCGTAGTGAAAGTGTAGACAGATTCGCTCTGCACGCCAGTTTTCCTAAGTCCTTCTGAAGTCTTCTTTCCTTAACCTCATGACGTTTTTCATCAGGGTTAAGGAAAAGTGGTTAGGAAAGGACATAGGAAGTGACTATTCGACCGCAGCCAATGTTTTACCTCATTTCACAACTTTTTGAAATGTAAAAGAAGTTAAACTGTAAATCTAACAGTTTGTTTACATTTGATTTTGGATTGTTTGCTAAACTTGCTGAACTTTCATTGTACTGATTTTTTTGTTTGTCTAAAAAAATTTTCAATTATTTTCTTTTACATTTTCAAAATAAATATTCATTCATTATTTCAGTAGCAAGGCATTCCTAATAGAGTGCATAAGAATGTAGTGTGGGGTAATGTGGAGTGGGGTGGGGAGTTGAAGACAAGGGCTGGGACGATTCACTTTCCTCCTGATTCGATTTAAATTGTGATTCTACGATATTGACGATTTTTTCAATCTTTAGTTAGCTTTTTTACACACCAGTGAAAAAGATGAACAATGATGATGCCTACAGACTATATCAGGAAAAATACACATCACATGTGAGTCTGTTTTTAGGATTTATTCATCAATATATTTTAACCAGCTGTTTATACTCTCTCTTCAAAAGACTGGACTGCATTAAAAGTGGCTTATTAACCCTTTAGGCACCAGAGTTTTTTGAGAAAATATTCAATTTTGCTATCAGGATTTAAAAAGGCTATAGTTTCAAAGTGGTTAGTTTTCCCACCCATCATCATCACTGTAATTTACGCGCCGACCATGAACGCCTCTGTTGCCTTCACTGTGCTTTTTACCCCCGGCTTCTCCCTCGTCTGACCAGAGCTCCGCGGTCTTTCTCATTCCCGCTAACACCGTCACTTTTCGCGGTGTTTTGAGCTTCCCTGCATCCCAGACCACGTCCCCTCCTCGGCACTCGTTGATTACTTCTACCCCGGCTAAAGCGAGTCAAAGCATCGGCCTCGGTATGTGCTGCTTGGGTACTGCAATGGCGCGCAGACCCGCTCCTGCACACGCGCCGCCAGTTTGGTCCTCACTGGACGACTGACCGTCATCCTCAGAGAGTAAATATTCCTCAGATTCAGAGTCAGACAGTACTTGACAAAGTACTCTCAGCATCGTGAGTACTCTTACTCTCTCTCTATCTCTCGCGTCCCTCGGTCCGGTGTGTGTGTTTCAAAATAGTTACTGTATACACCAAAACTTTGAATAGAAACCTGTCACCTGTCCACTATCTGCTGGTGAAAAGTAGGAACGCTATTCAGCACTATTTAAACAGCTATGGCCTTTTTTATTCAGCAATGTCGCTTGCCACAATTTTGCGACTTTAGCGCCTAAAAAGTGTGTGTGTGTGTGTGGGGGGATTTTTCAACAAAAAAATCTATTTAAAAATCGGCAGACCGAATATCACGATACTTCGGTGAATCGTTTTTTGTCTCCCACTCCAATGAAGACTATCATCTTCAAAGAGCATAAAGCCAATTAAATCTCAGAGTCAGTGTCCTCTCCTTTGTGAGGATCTAATATCCATCAGGTACTTCCTCCTTCATGTGGACAGTCGGTAGAGAATCATGATTTTCAGTGTCCCCAGCATGAACACAGGCTCTGGAAACACAGACATCAGAATCTCTCCTGCGGTCACAAACTCAGCCCAGTGTGCTGCACTGAAGCTAAAAGATCAGCTGCAGGGTAAAAGCTCCTCGTCTGTTGGATTAGTTCAGAGTCACTCAGTCTGAGGCCAGCTCCAACTTCTGACAGCGCTGCCAAAACAAGAGATTGATGATGATTTTAAGCCTTTCCCTTTCTCTGGGTTATTTTTCTTTGACTGGCAGAGGGCTGGTCAGGGTTCAGGTTATTATTTTCAGAGATACAGGGATAAAGCTTGTGTGACCTGCTGTGGTCTGTTGACCGGCTGAGCCCAGCTGCAGAGGCTGCTGTAGAGGAAACTTCAACATTCATGCTGCTTCAGCAACATCACATTTAAGACCCTACAAGATTATTAGCTTAGCTGACCAAATGATCTTAAGTTTTCAAATACAGACTGGCACAGATTTATACTGTGTGATGTGTGAATGGTTTAACACTGTAGCATCATTTCATTTTATTTTCATAGCTTTAAAGAGACTGTTTCTAAGTACTTACCAAAAAGTCTCACTTTTAGATATATGCCTGATGGAAATACACACTTTAAGATGAGTTTTATAGCATAAAAATAGGTTAGCTATAAATGCTATTCCTTAGCCTTCCTGTCGGGAACAAGACATTTAAAATTAGAGCAAATTTATATTATTCAGACACGTCTTAGAGCACCGGGCTGTAAGTAGAGATATATAACCGGCTACAACTACGACAATAAGTTTTCCAAAGATAGCATCACAACAAACACACGCTTTGGCTTGGGTCACGTCATTTGGTGCATTCCAGTTGTAGTCAGACGTATGAATTTCTGACTTCCGAGTAGGAAACTGAAACTGGAACGTTCCCCGACGTCTGAATTTCCTACTGGGAGCTCGGTGAAACCTCGCCACCCCTGAGTTGACAATTGAAGATGGATGCCCCCAGTGTGAACAGTTATTTAGCTCCTGTAATAATCAATTTATTTGCACTTCTGACTGGGGTGTGTGGCTCTAGATCAGCTGTATACATAGTATTGCTAGAGTTATATTTACAAAAATGTTGCCATAGTGATAATCACATTCTTCATACAACAACACAGGGCGTGCTAACAACAGCTAACAATAGCCTGGTAGATCGGCATGTTTTTTTCCGACTTCAACTGGAACACCGATAAGTCGGAGATGATGGCACTCCCAGTTCCGAGGTTACTGGAACGCAGCATTACGACAGTCGCCTCGCGTGCTCATGGGTAGCAGAGTCTTTATGTCGCCGGTGATAGATTTTCCTCATGGCACCTTTAAAATCAACTGTAGAAAAATCCCTGCATTTTACTGAATATGACCACACTTTACTGTCATATCGCTGCAGTTATTAGCCAATAATTTGAAGTTGAAAAGCGGTAGGAGCACAAACCTACCAATTTTTTAACATTTAGATATTACTTTCTTGTTGCCTAGTTTCAACCAATCCTTCAGAAAACAAAACAAACAAACAAAAAAATCTTTTCATCCAGACCATCATCATCCGACCTTTGTGCCATGACCATCATTCCTTAAAACTTTGATTAAAAATCTGTTGAGAACCTATTGAGTCAGCATGGTAACAGAAAACACAGTACAAACATCTTTCTTAGTGGTTATATTTATTATTTTTCATGAAGATTTTGTTGGTCCACTTTTTCTTTTATTTCAGAAAAGAAAGCAAAGCCAGCTGAAGGTGGGTCCATCGGGTTGCGTGGTTATCAATGTCATTATGCCTTCTTGTCACATGAGTGTCCATCCCTGTCTGCTGTTGCTCCGTCTGAGGTTTAAAGAGAAAAACAGTGTGAGATAAAGCAGTGACAGAGTGAAGCGCTGCGTGCCCAGAGGGATGAGGGGACAGGGCAGTCATGTGTCAGCGAGATAAAAGCCGTCAGGAGGACGTCAGTCAGAAAAATAATCGTGTGAAGGGGACGTTCATGCCTCAAGCTGGCAAAGACACGAAACTCTTCAGAGCTCAGGTGATGAAAAACACTTTCAGAGCATCAGTCAGGTAGCAGTTGACATTGTTAGGACCTTCTTCCTGTGTGGGTGTGTCCTATCATGGCTGATTGGCATTTGTAGGAATACAAGGTGAGCAGAGAGGACGAGTGTGTTGGTTTGTGGGGAGCTGGTAGGCTGTCCTCATATTTGTGTTGCCAACTCCTAACTCTGCACAGCAGCTGGATCCTCCTGCTTCAGTGTCTGTAATCAGGCGGATCATGATCCAATCAGAGTCTTTTAGAGCATGAGGACGAGCTTTAAGCAGCAGGACGTGAGGTATTTCCAGTAACCCCTCGATACGATACGTATCCCGATACACATAAATTGTGAAAATTGACTGTGCTTTTAACAGAATTTCCAGCAACTTTTGTTTTTTATTACAAGAAGAAAAAGAACAAGGATGAGTTTTAAATGGCTCTACACCTTAAGAACTCAAAGTCAGGTCCCCAAAGATGGTAGACATAAGTTTAAATTTGGAACTGTGTTTCATGGTGTAGCTTGGCTTCTACTTTGAACTGTGCCATTGTTAACATTACCCAAAGAGTCTTTACAACTGTGCAAACATTGAGGCCATATCGATTCTGCAGAATCTGTATCAAGTATCCCCAAGGTGTGCATGACGATATTTTGTCGTATTGATATTCTGAGCACAGGCCTAGATCAAACATGGATGAGCTAAGATGCTAAAAGCTTCAGCAGCAGCGTTTATCTGGCCGTGATCACGTCTTTATCAACACTGCAAACTTCTTTATAGTAAGGTTATTTTAACTTCTGACATGTTTTGACAAGAGTTTGTTTTATAAAGTAGCTCACATTCTGTAGTGCCGTCTTCAACGTTATCTGATTGACGGAGTGATCGTCCAATCACCTGCCGGATTGGACCCCACCCCAACCCTTTCTATTGGCTCCCTTCCAGATGAACCAGTGAAATAAACTGAATAATATGGTGTGCCACGTTAGTAACTTCCCTCCACAGACCATAGACCGTGATCATAGAACCTGACTAATCGGGCTTTTCTATGACTTAAACTCAAACAGTGACTGGTGTTTAGCCGGTCCGTGTACTTCATGGCCATTCGTTTTTCGTGTTGATATGGGTAAATGGCAAATGGGAAACCATCCGATTTTCCGATTTCCGTTTTGATGAAGGGAAACAAGAAACGGGAAAAGACTTGTTTCCCGTTTTCCGTTTGGTAATCGAAAATCCAAAAACAGAAAACGAGCCTTTATCTGATATCCATTACGGGTTTATTTTTACACAAGTCGGGATATAAAATACAGCCGTAATTCCTTTTGTAAAGCTTGCTTTGCCTTCACGTGGAAGCACTTCCTTCTTCTGCGCTGTCGTTTGTCAGTTGTTTTGAGATAACACTTGTTATGAACTGGTGGTATACAAATATAGATTGATTGATAAAACATTGCAGAACCGAGGCTTACCTTGTTTGTAATGTGTAACTGCCCATCTGGTAATATGTGTTTAGAATGTAGTTTGACAATTGAAATAAATGGCTATTTATTATTACATGTAATAACAAATACATTTATTCGGAACTAAATACAATTTACAGAGCTAGCATAATATTTCATTAATGTCTACAGTAAAAGAAGGTCACACACTAAAAGAACAGAGATATATAGTGAGAATTTGAAACTCAATTTATAGAAAACATTTATGGTTACGGATGATGCTTCCAAATGGGCTTAAAGCGCGGCAAACTAATAATTTCACTAGAGGGCAGTAATATGCCATAGTGTAGCTTCAGAAGCAGAATGAGGAGAAGAAGCAGGAGAAGGAAGTGCTTCAGGGTGAAGGCAAAGCAAGCTTTACGAAAGGAATTACGGCCGTATTTTATGTCCCGACTTGTGTAAAAATAGACCTGTAATAGATATCAGATAAAGGCTCGTTTTCCGTTTTTGGATTTTCGTTTACCAAACAAAAAGCCGGAAACGAGTTGTATCATGGTTTTCGTTTCCCTTCATCCAATCGGAAATCGGATAATCGGATGGTTTCCTGTTTTCCGTTTACCCTTATCAACACGAAAAACAGATGGCCGCAAAGTACACGGACCTTAGCCACAGTTTTATTTTACCTGCCTGATTTTACTCCCCGTTGCCTTTCAGTTATTTTAAGCTGCTCTTGCTATTGTCCTCTGAACTCTTATTGTGAAGGACGGATGTATCTGTAGCCTTATTTATTCTCTGTAATCAGTCAGATCCGTCTAACCTGACACCTCAGATAGACAGTTTCATATTGGAAATATTTCACTGATCCATCTGGGAAGGAGTCCTGCGAAAACGTTTTCAGAGGCAGAACCTTCAAATACAACTGCAGCTTGTGATTGGACGATCTTTCTGCTCATCAGACCAATCAATATCAAGTAACGCAGCTATGACGTAGCATACTTAGCAGCTAAACGTAGCAACTAATGGCTAACAACAGTAGATATGGAGGCTAATGGCTGACAAGGGCAAACAGCAGTTTGCAGCCATTAGCTGCAGCAACAAACAGTTAGCTGTTGTTAGCTGCTACAGCTTGTTAGGCATTAGCCACTATCATTTCAAATTAAATTAAACCATGTGACATATCTGACATGAACCTCATCAGAGACAATCCTGACAAAGTAACTTCTGAAGAGAGCATATTTTGCCAAGTATCACTGAGTAACCATGATGATCGCAGGCTAACCGGCATTAGCTGCCATGATTTTCAAACACTTCCTGTGAAGTCACTTTGTTTTGTCGTTCTGCCGCTGCTCCCGCCTCTCTTCACTGATCAAGCCGTTAAGCATTTAGCCAGGCGAAACCGTTGAACAGTGAAGGCTGGCAAGACCGATATGCATGATTTTAGCATCAGGCAGGTAAGTTGCTCTGCAAGGCTAAGATCTTAGCTGGCTGAGCTCCAATCTACAACAACTGTGCTTGGCCCAAAGCAGGATTGCCCAAACAGCGCCCTTTAGAGCAGGAAGTGAGTGCTTGTACAGAGATAAGCATAGATGCTAACAGCTTCAGCAGCAGCAGCAGATTCATCAGACAACAACACAATAAACTTCTGTAAAAAAAAAAAAATTCTCAACTGACAGGATCAGACTTCCATTTGTTTATGATTGATCTGTTTGTTGTACATCAGGGATCTGTTGTTTTTAAAGTTTATTTGATCATTTTCCTGCAGGTATCTGTGGTTTTATTGTTTACTTCAAAACACACTGGACAGCCTGTTTCATTGTCTATGAGCGTAATCATCAGCGCGATTAAAAATTATATATGAAACATTAGAAATATCACTCCGTCTTGCTTAAAAAAATAATCCTGTGTGTGCTTTGTGTCACCCAGGTTGAAACTGTTGAATTTATTTTGTAGTTATTGTTGTTTGTATTATTCATTAATTTATTTTGTGGAAAGGTCTTCTCTGTTTTCAAAAAAGGACAGATACATATTGGTAGGATTTAAATCAGCTATTGTAAGTAAATACTTTTACTGCACTGCTTATTGACTTGGTGTAGGACACGTCCCTCTGGTAGGAGACCTCAGTGAAGACCCAGGACATGCTGGAAGGATGATGAAGTTTCCAGGCAGAGCTGGATGAAGTGGATGGGAGGAGGTCTGGGCTTCTCTCTGCTTAGTCTTGCGACTCGACCACGTAAAGCTGAAGAGACGGTTTGGTCCTGAGTTCGTTCATGTGCTGTTCTTTGCACAAAGACTACTGCTGGGCATACTGCTCAGTCTGATAAATGTGACTGTGGAACAATCGTCACACTTGCTTTTGACACGTTCCCATTCTCAATTTCTTTGGGCTGTTCTCAGATTGATTTGGGAAATATATCGAATGGTCCTCCTGACCTCTAGCATCAACCCAGTCCAGAGATCTACCACTCACTCAGATTTGTTTCTTATCTGAGCCCGTCTCTGTAACCCTGAGACGGCTGTGTGTGAAAATCCCAGTAGATCAGCAGATTGAGACAGAGCGACCCTTCTGGCATCACGACTAAGAGACGTTCAAAGTCACTCAGGACACCTCTGCTTCATTCTGGTGATTCGTTAGAACTTCAGCAGGTTGTCTCAATCATGTCTACACGACTATATGAATTATCAAACACGATCTAATCAAATCAAACTTTATTTATATACAAAAAATGTAGCACAAAGTGCTTTACAAACAGACAGATAAATTTAAATAAAGGATTTATAACCCAAACCCACTCCACCCAGCCCTTGAACCCACCAACGCACCAATCCATACACCGTGTTGATAAAAGCATCATAAATAAAAGACAGAAATAAAGCACACAGCTGTACCCAGAACATACTGAGGAAACACCATCTTAAAGGTTTAAAAATGAGAAAACACTAGAGGTTAAGTTAAAAGTGTAAAATTAAATATATCATAAAATAAAATAAATAAATAAAAGAATTTTAAAAGATAATAGGAATAAATAGCAAATTGAAATGAAGTTTAAAAATAAAAATTAAAAAATAAGATAGAAAAACTAGAAAATAAAATAAGGAAAGATAGCAAAGATAAAAAGATAAAAAATAAAATAAGATAAAATAATAAAAGAGTGGGCTGTTAGTAGAATAAATAAAAACACAAAACGGTAATTCAGGTAAAAGCTCAACTAAAAAGGTTGGTTTTTAGTTTGTTTTTAAAGACATTAACATCAGGTGCAGCCCTCAGGTCTTCAGGTAGGCTGTTCAATAAGCGGGGGCCGTTGTAGTAAAAAGATGCCTCACTGTAAGTTTTTGTTTTAACTTTGGGAACAGAGAACTTCCTGAAGACCTGAGGGCTCTAATGGGCTCATAGGGTATCATCAGATCATCAGATAAATATAAAGGACTAAGACCATTAAGAGCCTTAAAAAACAGTAAAAGAATCTTACAATCTATGCTAAAAGAAAATGATAATGTAATTACAAAACCCAAAACCAGTGAAGTTGGCACGTTGTGTAAATTGTAAATAAAAACAGAATACAATGATTTGCAAATCCTTTTCAACTTATATTCAAATGAATACACAGCAGACAAGATATTTAATGTTCAAACTGAGAAACTTTATTTTCTTTTGCAAATAATCATCAACTTAGAATTTAATGGCAGCAACACATTGCAAAAAAGTTGTCACAGGGGCATTTTTACCACTGTGTTACATCGCCTTTCCTTTTAACAACACTCAGTAAACGTTTGGGAACTGAGGAGACCAATTTTTGAAGCTTTTCAGGTGGAATTCTTTCCCATTCTTGCTTGATGTACAGCTTAAGTTGTTCACCAGTCCGGGGTCTCCGTTGTTGTATTTTAAGCTTCATAATGCACCACACATTTTCAATGGGGGACAGGTCTGGACTACAGGCAGGCCAGTCTAGTACCTGCACTCTTTTACTACGAAGCCACGCTGTTGTAACACGTGCAGAATGTGGCTTGGCATTGTCTTGCTGAAATAAGCAGGGCGCCCATGAACAGACGTTGCTTGGATGGCAACATATGTTGCTCCAAAACCTGTATGTACCTTTCAGCATTAATGGTGCCTTCACAGATGTGTAAGTTACCCATGCCTTGGGCACTAATACACCCCCATACCATCACAGATGCTGGCTTTTGAACTTTGCGCCTATAACAGTCCTGATGGTTCTTTTCCTCTTTGGTCCGGAGGACACGACGACCACAGTTTCCAAAAACAATTGTAAATGTGGACTGGTCAGACCACAGAACACTTTTCCACTTTGCATCAGTCCATCTTAGATGAGCTCGGGCCAGTGAAGCCGGCGGTGTTTCTGGGTGTTGTTGATAAATGGCTTTGGCTTTGCATAGTAGAGTTTTAACTTGCACTTACAGATGTAGACGAACTGTAGTTACTGACAGTGGTTTTCTGAAGTGTTCCTGAGCCCATGTGGTGATATCCTTTACACAGTGATGCCGGTTTTTGATGCAGTACCGCCTGAGGGATCGAAGGTCATGGGCATTCAATGTTGGTTTTGGGCCTTGCTGCTTACGTGCAGTAATTTCTCCAGATTCTCTGAACCTTTTGATGATATTACGGACCGTAGATGATGAAATCCCTAAATTCCTTGCAATAGCTGGTTGAGAAATGTTGTTCTTAAACTGTTGGACAATTTGCTCACGCATTTGTTCCCAAAGTGGTGACCCTCGCCCCATCCTTGTTTGTGAATGACTGAGCATTTCAGGGAAGCTGCTTTTATACCCAATCATGGCACCCACCTGTTCCCAATTAGCCTGTTCACCTGTGGGATGTTCCAAATGAGTGTTTGATGAGCATTCCTCAACTTTCTCAGTCTTTTTTGACACTTGTGCCAGCTTTTTTGAAACATGTTGCAGGCATCAAATTCCAAATGAGCTAATATTTGCAAAAAATAACAAAGTTTACCAGTTTGAATGTTAAGTATCTTGTCTTTGCTGTGTATTCAATTGAGTATAGGTTGAAAGGGATTTGCAAATCATTGTATTCTGTTTTTATTTACGATTTACACAACGTGCCAACTTCACCGGTTTTGGGTTTTTACAATAGCACTGACGCTGATGTCAAGATTGGTCAGGATCAAACTAATTTTTATTTTAATGAAAGGATTTTCTAAATGGTTAAATAATCTGCATGTGAAAACTGCCCCTCAGAGCTGCTGAATAGGTGTGAGGTCTCTTTAAACTCTATAATCTGCTTCAATAACCTGCTCACGCACATCAGCTCACACTTACATGCTCATTTTAACGACCCGAGGAGCTTCAATTATGTTGTTTTGCTGCTGCTGATTTGTGTTCTTCCTGCGGCTTGAAAACATGGATGTCCACCTCATGATGTCCGCCCAGCCTCATCACAGGTTAAGTCTGTAATTGGTTAAGATGGAGGCAGACCCCTGAGGAGCTTGGCATTAAGACCTGGAGAGGGGAGGGGTCTGACACTAATCTGCTATTGTCTGTGTGTGTTTGTGTGCTCACCCGCCCCATGTGCAGCATGTTTTTGTGTTTTAACATCTGCATTCATGTCACACTCCCCAAACGTCTTGGTAACGTGGCGTGTTTTTGAGCACGCATGTTTTTTTTTTACCTGTGGGTGAACCCATCCGGCGTGTGCTCATACTTATGCAGCCCATGTTTGTGTGCCGGGCTGTCAAAGCAGGTTGTGTGTATGAGTGTGTTTTTGGTGTGTATGTGTGTGTGTGTGTGTGTGTGTGATTAAGTGCCAGCAGAGATCCCTCCTTCAGAGGCTCCGGGGAGCAGCAGTCTGATAGCGTCTCAGCTTTATTACGGAGAAAACAGCCGGCAGAGAAGCCGACCGTTTGCCTGGAAATCTTCACAAGTGAAACTCTGTCAACAACTCTGAACCATCTCCACCGAGGGGGGCGGGAGAGAGACGTGAGGAAACAGGGGAATAAAATAAAATGAAAAGAGAGAGAGGAGCAGAGAGGAGAATGAGCTGTGAGATATTTCAACAACAAGAGCTGAAAGACAAACAGAATCAATACATTAAAAATTAAACGTTTTCATTTCACTTCCATCTGTTTTTTCCTGTCATTAATAACAGTTATTTTATGCTCATGATGATTCTTATTTTTTTATTTCTCTATTACAGTGGATGTGTTTTGAGATCAGTTCCCAGAGTGTTTTGTAAGTAAAATCCAAAAGTTTGGACTGGAGGGAGAATAAAGGTGAAACAAGGTGATTTTAATGACAAGGAGACCAAATGGGGAAGGCCTGGTCCATGAGAAGCTAGTGGGGGTTTACGAAGGTTGGCGTGTTGAGGGCTCGTGAAGGCACTGAGGACGACGCAGCATAAGGTTAAGACACCGAGCACAATCCAACAAGCACAGAGTTACATGCAACACCAGAAAATACTCAAGACTAAAAAAGCACTCGGAGAGCACAGACCTCCGCCAGCACCACAGTCCTCTCCCATATTGTGATATTTACCATAAATATTAGTCCTCCCTTTATTTCATCTTAATATTTAAGATTCCTTGACCATGAAAACGTACCATTAGCAACTGGTTTCATAATGATGTCTATTTTAGTTCATTAGTTATTCACGAAAATCGCATGTTTCGTCATGGCGGATCCAGACGGCGATCCGGATCAACACCAAAATTGAATCAGTTCAATTTCCATCCATAACTTTTTGAGTTATTTTGTTCACAGACAGACAAACTCTCTCGACAACATAACCTCTGGCGGAGGTAATTAAATGTTTCCATTCTTATAATTTTAAAAATACTCAAGATGAGAGTTTGGCTAACAAACCACAGGAAATGCGGGAATCATCTGGAAGCGTCGCCATGCAGTGTGATTGCAGATTAGTAACAGGTGTGGAGCTGCAGTGAATCTGTGTAGGAAAAAAACACACCCACCCTTCATGAGGCAGAGAGGCGAAGGAGCAAAAACACCTCACAAGAGGCAAACAGTCCAAAACCTCATCATAGACGTCAAAGGGTATTCTAATGTGAACCTTATTTCAATAGTGTGGAGTGCATTTTCAAATATGTGTTAGAGTTCTATAGTTATCTATTATATTAAAGTATACCTCCCTCTCTATCCCTCTTTCTATATACATATCTATCTATCGATCTATCTATCTATCTATCTAAATATATATAGATTCATATATATATACATATATATATATATATATCAGTGGCGATTGCTTTAAGACTGCAAGGGAAGCTCAGTTTCCCCTAATATGTCTCCAAAAAAGTGTTGATATGTCCTGCTGTGTGTTCATGTCACTGACTAAATCTGCTCTAGAATACCTCCATCTTTAGTTCAGAATCAGCTACTTATCACAGGTAACTGGAGCGACTTCCTTCTCATTCATCCCCGCAGCGTCTCAGCGCTTTAACACAGTCGGACGCTGAGCGTCTTCTGACTTCGATGGGGAAGCGTAGAGTGGGTTGTTCCACTGTGGAAACTGGACAGTCATTGGATAAACGCTGGGCTTTGTCCCGCCCATCAGACGCTCAGCGTCTCTGGGGGTCTGTGAGGCAGTGGGCTGACCTGGACGCTCGGCTTCTGCATGATGATTGGATGATCTGTCTGAGGCCGAATCCCTTTTTGATTGACAGTGAGATGAGCCAATCAGAGATCTTGAAGTATAACCCTCCACCAGAGCATCTTCTAAGTTTTACATTCAGTTGTTCTGGAGAGGAGCTTCTCCTGTTTAAAGCGGCTCAAGTCTTACACCCACAACACAATGGGCCAAGGCCGTTTAAGCAGTCTAGCTCTGCTGGCCATTGAGAGAACACTGGTAAAATCCCTGGAAAAGACACCTGGTTGGTACGACAGGGTCACAGATCATTTTCTTGAAAAGGAACGGAGGGTAGAATTTACATTTAAATAAATAAGCAAATTTATGATGTAGGCCAGAAAAAAATGAGCTTCCCCTCCTTGACTGACCAGCAGCCGCCACTGGTCAGTATATATGTAGATAAAAAAAAAGAAAGATGCAAGACATCTTTACTGTGCAGTTTTCCTCACATGAGCATCATTCTCTCTTCCTCCTTGATAATACAGCCGCAAATGCCTTCAGTTCAGCCATGAACGCTAATATCTCCTCTCCAAAGTTGGGCGTGTTTTCAATGATTTCAAGCACAACCTCAGAGAGATTGAGCCTGTCTCACATTAATGATGATCCCCTTGGTGTGAAGTCACATTTTTCCAGCTGTTCAAACCTTCAGTGCCTGCTATTGATCAATTATTACAAAATTGGCAATGATTTTAACACCGAGAACTGCAGGTGATATTTTCTCAGTGTAGCACACTCCTGCTCTCACAGGGATGTAAATAAGGACACTGCTTCTCCTTTGAATGACTCATTTCATTTGAAAAAACTCTTAAATGGTACGGTTAAAGGGACTGTGAGGAGTTTCTAAGTAGTTAGAAAAAAGTCTCCCTTTTAGATATCTGCCTGATGGAAATACACACTTTAAGATGAGTTTTATAGCATCAAAATAGGTTATCTATAAATGCTATTCCTTAGCTTCGCAGTCGGGTCGGACAGGGCTGGACTGGCCTGGATACTCAACTTCAGGAACAAGACAATTAAAACTAGAGCAAATTTATATCATTCAGACACGTCTTAGAGCACCGGGATGTAAGTAGCCATATATAGCCGGCTACAAAACTACAATACCGAGTTTTCCAAAAATTGCTTGTTGTCACACATCAAAAACTACGGCTACGTAACTAGAAAGAGATACATTACCTCGTGGCTTTGCATCCTGTAAGTTGTTGAAAAAAGAAGTTGTAAAGCAATGCAGAGTTCTGAGGAAGGTCTGAGCTGCATTTATTAGCATCACAACAAACACACGCTTTGGATTGAGTCACATCTTTTGGTGTGTTCCAGTTGTAGTCAGAAGTAGGAATTTCCAAGTTCCGAGTAGGAAACTGCAACTGGAACGTTCCCCGAAGTCTAAATTTCCTACTGGGAACTCGGTGAAACCTCACCACCCCCGAGATGACAATGGAAGATGGATGCCCCCAGTGTGAACAGTTATTTAGCTCCTGTAATAATCCATTTATTTGCACTTCTGACTGGGGTGTGTCGCTCTAGATCAGCTGTATACATAGTATTGTTAGACTTATATTTACAAAAATGCTGCCATAGTGATAATCACATTCTTCATGTGATATTTGTGAACAACAACACAGGGCGTGCTAACAACAGCTAACAATAGCCTGGTAGATCGGCATGTTTTTTTCAGACTTCAACTGGAACGCCGATAAGTCGGAGATGATGTCACTCCCAGTTCTGAGGTTACTGGAACGCAGCATTACGACAGTTGCCGCGCGTGCTCATGGGTAGCAGAGTCCTTTTTTCGGCGGTAATAGATTCTCCTATTGGCACCTTTAACATGCCAGAAATAACTTTCAGATTCTGAGTCCACAACAACTTTTTTAAACCGTCTGCTCTCACCTGGTTTACACAGGCATTTTCCCCCATAAATCAAAGTAATGAGACTCATGTGTGATGGGTGAAAATATTGAAAAGGATTTCACTCTAGCATGTTACTAAAAAGTCATTGAGATTAGACAGCACATATATTAAATATCAAGTGAGTATTGTGAGCATGAGAGAATCTGGCTGAAATATCATTATAGACTACTGGGATTCATGCATGTTTAGATTTTGTACTTTCAAAGTTATTTTACAGAGCAGTGCAGTGGTTTATTAATACTGTGTCTGGGCCTCTGTACAATGACGGAGATAACAGTAAAGTCACATCATTATGCTGGGAAATGCTCCCACTCTACTTTAATTTCTTCAACACTGTCCTGTAATTTTTCAGTGTTTATGTGTCAGCTTTGCCGTGAATAACTTACATTACCAAACTGTGAAATCACAGCCAGTAATTCACTGTGATATTACACTGATGTTACTAACATAGCACTTCTCACATACATTCAAGGCTTCCAGGTTACCAAAGCTCCCCTCAGCTTCTCTCAGTGCCATTGGTTTGGGTCTTTATTTTATTCTGAAGCCATCACACTGAACTGCATGACAGCTCAAAGAAAGGAATCGTGTCCTTCCTCAAATCATAGCTGAGGGCCAGAGTATTGTTCCCTAAAAAGATGAGTCAGATCATTTCTTTTGTCATTTCTGTTGAAAAAGATCTGGACCGATCCGTCGGGTTGCGGTGACACAGACAGAACTGCGTCTCAGTAAAAAGTTAAACTCTTCTGCTCAGAGCTGAAGGCAGCTCATGCTGGGCTTATTTTTCTGCTCTAAACTGTGGACTAGATTGTTAATTTCTTTGGCGTGAAGCTGCACAACACAGTGCACAGTTTTTACCCCAGCTCCCCGTTTCTAGTTCTGTCTCTGTGGCTCAGTCGACATGGAGCAGGAATAAGGAAGAGAGATTTTAAGAATGTGCTTGGAGGGGATTTTCTTACACTCGTCTCTCTCAGCAGAGCTCGTTAACGTGCTGAACGAGGGGAGGAGATGGTGCTGCTGCATTTACAAGATCCACATCTGAGTGAAAAGTTTTACTTCCACTTTAAAAACCAAGAGAGAGTCTATTAGTGCCAGTCTGTTTCTTCATCTGGACAACAGAAACTCCTTTAGACTGAGTTTAGAGGAAACAGAGAGCAGAGTTAGACACTCAGTGGACACAGAGTGGACGTAGAGCCTGCAGAGATGTAACCTAAAGCCCCAGTCACACATTCCTGTTTCTCATGGCGATTGTGCACGATTGTCATAATCCTGATAAAACGTGCTTTGGTCGTGGTGCATGCACTACTTGGTCTGGATCATCGTTGTATAGTCGTGGATGAACGGCGGGGAACGTGGAAGGGTCCCGACAGTTTTGAACTGTTCAAAACTGTCGTGGAGAATCGCCGCTCTCAGTTTAGCATTAGCCTAATGCAGTCCTAATGTGAACGGTATTAGCGTGGCATGTACGGAGCTCAGTCGGGCTGATCGTGGCTCAATCTTGAAAGCTTTATGAGGACGACTGATGAGGATGTATCCGTTTGTGCCCCGACTGTGTCCCGTTCAAGACAGCGCAAGTGACGGGGCTCAGTCGGGGCTTACGTGCGGCGAAATGAGCTTGAGCGGGGCTGACGTCGTGTCAGCGGGATGAAAATTAAAGGAATCCCCGTCATATTGTTGTATTAACCTAGCTGGAGCGGGATGAATGCCCCGAAGCGCTGTAGAAACTCTACTGACGGAGTATTTACGAGGTGTGTCCAGGGGTGAGACAGTCATTTCATCCTGTATCACAGTGATCACACCAGCCTCCTCAATCGTGTACAGTCGTGCACAATCGCCATGAGAATCGGGAATGTGTGACTGAGGCATTAAGCAGTAGTGATGTGTCATGCTTAAAAGATTCAGTCGATGCTTTGAAGAGGAGGGAGAAAGTCACTGTTTTGCAAGTCTCAAGTCTTAAACCCAAGTCTCAAGTCGAGTCTCAAGTAAAGACAAGTCAAGTCTCAAGTTGTAGGCTTAAAATGTTCAAGTCCTTCCAAGTCATAAGCACCATTGACCAAATAAAAAAACAATAAAAACCAGGACAGTTTCTTCACTTTATAAAAAACAACCAGGACAGTCAGGGCAGGACATGAAAACAGGACACTTGGTCACCCTGGGCCTTAACTTTACAATTATTTTCAGCTAACGTCAGTCTCAGTTTTTAGCCACGGCGAGTTTACGAGTGAAGATATACCGTTGTTGCATATAACAGATACTAAGCTAAAGTTAGCCAAAAGGATCTCACAACAGGTACCAGACCAACTTATCTTTAAAAGTTTGACGTCGTCACCTCTCCGTCTGTTATTCTTATGCTGCAGGTTTTGCAAACAGCAATTCGTTTTTTGTTTCTGACATCGTAGTTTGTGAATGCAAATGAAATTATCCTCGGTAGCATGGTTCAGCATCTCTGGGCTGTTCCCGCACTGCAGTCGTGTCGTATAACTATGAGTGACCCGAGCAAAGCAGCATCTGGCTGCAGCTTAAAGATATTGGTCATAAGATTTGTTTGGTAACAGAATAAATGTACAAAATTAGGCAGTTATAAGGTTCCTCTTACGACCCTGAACACAAAAGGGTTTCCTACATATAAACTATTAACTTTTACAAAGTTAAGGTAACATAAAGGGCTACAAAAGCTCCTAGCTCTTCTCTAGGAGTTGAGCCAGAAGAGGCAGCTTTCTGAAAGGAGCCAAACTTCTCACCACTATTGCGCAACAGCTGGATCTGCCAGATTACAGACATGGACTGAGGCCCCATCCACACGAAGACAAAACCCTGGACAGTTTCAAAAACGATCGTCATAAGGAAGAAGGCGTCTCACAAAATGTGTGCGTCTACATGAATTCACTCGATACGCATTCAAACACGTCAGCACTCTTGGGACGCTGTAACGATAGGACGGAAACAAGTGGAAAAACAGTGGGCATGCGTACTTGCGGCAAAAGTTGTAAACAGAGATTGTGATAAAGTGATCATGAAGTGCTGTAATGTGTCCTCAATAATTGTTTGTTCAACTCGATGGTGATTGAGAAGAAGGAGATTTTGCTGCAACAGGGATAGTAGGGTCACTAGCTTCATCAGCACATATGCTTCACGTACGTACTAGTTGTTGTCGTTGTCACGTGTGGCGCATGCGTGTCAATGAAGATATGAAACTATGACGTAATTGTATCTGAAAACTTGCGGAGGGCCAGTAATCACGGAGCTGTGTAAACGGCATTTCAAAATCTTTCCACTCTGGAACCTGGTTTCAAAAATGATCGTTTACAGACCCCCAAAACGCCGTCTTCATATGGGTGATACGCAGATTCGGCAAAAAACGTATGCGTTTAGACCTCGGTTTGTCTTCATGTGGATGGGGCCTCAGGCTCCAATCTACAAAACGACTGTGGGTGGTCCAAAGTGGGACGGCCCAGTCAGAGTCCTTCAAAGAAGGACAAGGTGGCAGCTACAAGTGAGATGACAGCAGGAAGTGACTGATTATACAGAGATTAGCGTGGATGCTAACAGCTTCAGTAGCAGTTTTATCAGATCTGGACTGCTTTCTTTCTCTATAGTGAGGACATTTTTCTCCACTTCTGACATGTTTTGATGAGAGTTTGTTTTATGAAGTGGCTCACATTCAGTAGTGCAGTAGCAACGCTCAACTACATTATCTGATTAGCATGCATGTGATTGACAGAAGGATCATCCAATCACCTGCTGGATATGCTTCTGAAAGGTTCAGCCCTCCCCAAACACTTCTTTTTGGACTCTTTCTCAGATAGACTAGTGGACTATATTTAGCAGTCCACCTATGTGCCAGGTCAGTTTATGATGAGGGATGCAGTACAGCATCTCGTTGATACATGAGGTGCCACTCCAGGTGGATAAGTTTCACTTTTCTCTCATTAAGCTGCTTTGCTTTGGCACTGCTGTGGCACACGGCCCAGCCTTCGTGTCTGTCTACCAGCAGCTTTTACAAAAGGAAACAACTGCTCACTATATTCCTGAAAAATAGTTTGGAAATGTTCATTCATGTTCTGATTATTTCTCCCAATTATAAGAACCATTATGTTTTAATTTATACTGTTTGGAAGTCTGGTTAGTCACCTTTACAACAAGGTACAACACGTAAGGATTTTGCACACAGGCTGGGAAACACAGCTAAACATGTGGGCAGCACCTCCAAAACAATGTATTTTTATTAGGTGATATGTTTGACTTTTTTCTTTTTGTTTTTTTAAACAATACACCCCATTAAAATAATGAAATGTTTGCCTCAGGCAACAGCCAGAAGAATCTTGTTATTAGTGCTTAGGTTTATTTACTTTTACACAGAAAGCACTTCAGATGCTTTATATAAGGCATTTCCAAAAATTATTATATTTCACTTGGAATTTAAAAATCGAAATTATTAATTATCTTTGGTGATGTGTAGATTTTTAGAAAAAAATCTTCCTGGCAGAGTTCTTTTTTAATAGAATTGGATGAACTGGCAGGCCATCAATTTCCTTCCCTTACCTAACACCAATTATTTACAGACCTTCATCTGAAGCTATATGTAGCTTTCTTTTTCTGCACAGAAGCAGAGCTGATCTCTGTGGCTAACACGTCATTTTGATGGACGAGGTCGTCAGTTTTCCCTCATCTCCTCCTCCAGTATTTTGCTCATTCTGATATCTGCATGGATTCTGCAAAATCATGAGGGCACACACGCTAAACAGACTGCTCATGCTCCTTGGCTCATCGGACAGATGCAATCCTCAGTGCACCCTGTTAGTAGATCACATTTGTGCAAGCTATCAAGTTTGCACTTGTTTCAATACATGCAAACCTTTAGTAGATCAGACTCCTAGTGTTTGGTTTATTTCTTAATCATATGGTATAACAAGCCTTTACAACAGCGGTCGGCAACTAACGGCCCGTGGGCCAAAATTGGCAGGTCTCCAATAATATCTGGCCCGCTAGATGAAATTGAAAATCTGATTTCAAAGGGGCAGGGACGTGTTGACCATCGGGGAAACCGGGAAAGCTCCCAAACGGCCAGCATACCTAGACGGCCGGTGACCGCAGCGCGCACCACTGAAAAAATCAATCAGCAGCCGCCCCCAGTCGGATGAACACAAGCCACCGCAATCGCGAACATCACGGCCGCGCAGCTGACAAAATAGTCGACCGGCAGCCGCAGCGCAGTGCCTTGTGTTTGTCCAACTGGGGGCGGCTGAAAATATCAAGCAGCACCACTATCACCCCCTGACCCCCCACTCTGATGGATGACATTGGGCCGGTCTGGTCCAAAAAATCCCTGGGCAGATTTTCAGCCCCAGCACGTCCCTGAAAAGAACTATTAAAAAAAAAGTGAAATTATTTAGCTGCTATTACAAAAAACGACAACCATAGCCCAGTCCTGAAAATCTTTTTTTATATAAGTCTTTATTACAGTTCAGCTCAAAGAAGTGGTTATTTTCAAAATGGAAATTACTCACATTTTTATTCAATGTGTGGAGGAAAAAATGTAGTTGGCTATGGCACATTTATGATGACTTAAAAGACAGTCAAGTTTCTGATGAAAGACAGCAGCTTTATTATCACCAAGTTACTATTATAAGCAGTTTTATAAGGCAGCCACAGTGGAGCTAAAGCAGTAATAACACACTAATAGTCTGAGAAATAAAGGTACTTTAAAATAAATAACTTTCTTAAACTAGCCTACACACGATCGTGTATTCACATGATATAATAGTAGCCTATAGATAAGGGAAAGTTTTTTTTTTTTTTTAAAGAGAGAGAAAGAGAAAGAAAACATGTTTCTGATTGATGTGATATTTTGGCCCAAGGCCAAACTTACCTGCCGACCCCTGCTTTACAGTATCAGCCTGTATGTTACTAATTGGAGTGCTAGAAACACACATTTGTGTGTAGACACCAACAATGGGGGATTAAACTGACAAGTTTAGACGATGTGACTGCTTCACTTCTCTAATTTGAATCATTTTACATTTTAAACATGGTAGGTCTGATTTTGCTCTTCAGCAAATCTGCCTTTAATAAAAACCTGAAGAGTGAAAGACTGAGAGGATTGGATGGGAGTACAGTGAGGGTAAGAGAGAGATAGAGGGGGGGATGAGGGGATGTATTAGAGAGAGAGGCTGAGAGAGGGAGGGACTTAGAGAGAGAGAGAGAGCTGAGAGGATCCACAGAGAGCACAGGAGAGCAGAGATAATAGGAGCAGATAGAGACAGCTCTTAGTCCAGCAGGATGAACTAATGGACGCAGAGAAGCCGCCACAGGCAGACTTACTGGGAATATTTGGACTTAAACTCTGCAGCAGCTTCAGCTTCAGCAGAAGCTCAGGGGAACACTGAGGGGCTTGTGTGAGGTAAGACCCCCTTCTTTGGCTCTGCTTGTTGATCAGAAAGAGCGAGCGCTCACTCCACACAGAAGTCTGTGTGCTACTTTCCTGCTGTGATCCCATTACTGAGATTATTCCGGAGTATTCCATGTGCAGGTGGGACAGTGGGCTGAGGAGTGGAGGCGTGGGGGCTTCCTGTCCGTCTTAAATCAATTAAAGAAGTGACGGCTACAGTAGACGAGCTGCATGCAGGACATGCTGTGCATCCTTAAACAGGCAGAGGAGCACGAAGCCGGATGGTGTGAAGCTCTTTGATCACCTCGTGGAGATGGAGCTTCTTTCTTCAGAAAGTTCACCATCGATCAGATCAGTGTGAGGATCAAGCTGTAAGAGCTGAACGAGGCTGATGAACGAGTGAAAAGAGTTAATATGACCTAAATGAAGCAGATGAACGAGTGAAAAGGGTTAATAAGACCTGAATGAAGCAGATGAACGAGTGAAAAGAGTTAATAAGACCTGAATGAAGCAGATGAAAGAGTGAAAAGAGTTAATAAGACCTGAATAAAGAAGATCAATGAGTAAAAGAGTAAGTCAGACTTAAGTAAAACAGATGAATGAGTGAACAGAGTTAGTCAGACTAAAGTAATACATGAACGAGTGAACAGAGTTAGTCAGACTGAAATGAAGTTGATGAAAGAGTGAACAGAGTTAATATGACCTGAAAAAAGAAGATCAATGAGTAAAAGACTAAGTCAGACTAAAGTAATACATGAACGAGTGAACAGAGTGAGTCAGACTGAAGTAAAACAGATGAATGAGTGAACAGATTAAGTCAGACTGAAATGAAGTTGATGAAAGAGTGAACAGAGTTAATATGACCTGAAAAAAGAAGATCAATGAGTAAGACTAAGTCAGACTTAAGTAAAACAGATGAACGAGTGAACAGAGTTAGTCAGACTAAAGTAATACATGAACGAGTGAACAGAGTAAGTCAGACTTAAGTAAAACAGATGAATGAGTGAACAGAGTTAGTCAGACTAAAGTAATACATGAACGAGTGAACAGAGTGAGTCAGACTAAAGTAAAACAGATGAATGAGTGAACAGAGTTAGTCAGACTGAAATGAAGTTGATGAAAGAGTCAACAGAGTTAGTCAGACTAAAGTAAAACAGATGAATGAGTGAACAGATTAAGTCAGACTAAAGTAAAACAGATGAATGAGTGAACAGAGTTAGTCAGACTGAAATGAAGTTGATGAAAGAGTGAACAGAGTTAATATGACCTGAAAAAAGAAGATCAATGAGTAAAAGACTAAGTCAGACTTAAGTAAAACAGATGAACGAGTGAAAAGAGTTAATAAGACCTTAATAAAGCAGATAACTGAGTAAAAGAGTAAGTCAGACTGAAGTAAAACAGATGAATGAGTGAACAGAGTTAGTAAGACTAAAGTAATACAGATGAATGAGTGAACAGAGTAAGACTAAAGTAATACAGATGAATGAGTGAACAGAGTTAGTAAGACTAAAGTAAAACAGATGAATGAGTGAACAGAGTTAGTAAGACTGAAGTAAAACAGATGAATGAGTGAACAGAGTTAGTAAGACTAAAGTAATACAGATGAATGAGTGAACAGAGTTAATAAGACCTGAATAAAGCAGATAAATGAGTAAAAGAGTTTGTCAGACTGAAGTAAAGCTGATGAACAAGTGAAAACAGAGTTAGTAAGACTAAAGTAAAACAGATGAATGAATGAAAAAGAGTTAGTGACACCAAAACATACCATATTAACAAGTAAGCACAGAGTAAGTTTGACTAAAGCAAAATAGATGAGGAAGTAAATGAAAAATAAATTAGACCTGAGTGAAGTGAGGAAGATGAATAAGTGAACACAGAGTTAGTAACACTAAAGTGAAGCAGATTAATGTGATGAACACAGAGTTAGTCAGACTAATATGAAACCCATGAATGGGTGAATCAGGAGTTACACTAAAATAAGTAATCTGCCTGAAGCAACTGTTAGTACAGAAGACCAAAGAGGGGATGAATGAGTGAACAAATGAAGGAAGACTAAAGTTAAGTGGATGATCATAGAGTAAGTTAGACTGAAGGGAAGCTGATGAATGAGTGGAAATGACTAAATAATATTAAATGAACAAGTGAACACAGAGTAGGTAAGACTGAATTAGAGAAGACAAATGAGTTAAAACACAGAGTTAGTCAGCCTGATTACAGAAGATAAAAGAGTGAATAGAGTTAGACAGTGAAACAGATGAATGAACAACACGGTGTTAGACTTAATTTAATCATAGGCCTGAGTAAATGAGAGTAAGTGGGATGAAAGTGAAGCAGATAAAAAAGTAAACACAGAGGAAGACTGAAATGAAACAGGTGGATAAGTGAACACAGAGGTGGTTAAAATGAAGTCAATCAGATGAACGAGTGAACAGAGAGCAAGTAGGACTAAAGTGAAGCAGATGAAAAAGTCAACAAAGAGTTAGTAAGACTGAAGTAAAGCAGATGAAGGAGTGAACACAGTGTGTTAGTATCATTAGGGGTGTCGGTGGCGCAGTTGGATAGTGCGCTTGGTCAGTGATCGAGAGGTTGCAGGTTCAATCTCAGCTCCGAGCGACACATGGCGATGTGTTCTTGGGCAAGACACTTAACCCCAAGCTGCTCCCACTGCTGCGTCAGTGGTGTGTAAATGAGCATGAAAGGGTGAGAGATAATAATAATACATTTTATTTAAAAGCGCCTTTCTAAGCACTCAAGGACACTTTACAAATACATCATAAAAACACAGTGCATTAAAATCACAATAAAAATAAATAAAAACAACATACAAGAGTGGCACAGTTACATGACGGTGGAAAATTAAAGGGAATAGGCAGTTTGAAACAGGTGGGTTTTGAGTTTTGATTTGAAGCGGGGAAGGGAGTCGATGTTTCTGAGGTCCGGGGGGAGAGAGTTCCAGAGTTTGGGAGCAGAGCGGCTGAAAGCTCTGCTACCCATGGTGCTGAGCCGGGCGGAGGGCACAGAGAGATGGAGGGAGGAGGACGACCTGAGGGAGCGAGAGGGGGTAGCGATGTGGAGGAGATCAGACAGGTGGGGGGGGCGAGGTTGTGGATGGCCTTGAAAGTGTACAGCAGGATTTTGAAATGAATTCTGAATACTAAAGAGCCCTGGAGGTGTCAGGGTGCAGAATGTTTTATTAAGGCAAGAGAACGCCTTCTATAGTGTCGACACGCCTTATTAAAGTATTACCTGGCTATAATAAAGTGAGGGAACGGGATAAATAAAGTGTTACCTCTATATTATATCTATATATTATTGTGAGCCGCAGCAGTAGCCGAAGTGAAATTTGCTTGGTAGACTAGAATGGGAGCGAAGTGGGACTAGAATGGGAGCGCAGTGCTCTGCACTACGTTTCGTGCTGCGCTGGTGAAGCACCAGTGGGCGCAAAGGCGCTGGAGATTTCCTGAGCGGCCACCTCCAAGCCCTGTAATTTCACTGTCGTTAAGAAAGCACCAAACCAGAAGTCAACGTGTGGAGCATCCGGAAGTTTCAAATTAAAAACACAATGCTAGGACTCTCATACGTAAATTTGCTCAATTGTTTGTCACGATGTCAAACCAGAGGCACGAGCACAAGGTCAGCAGAGGGTCCCAGAGACAACACGACACCATGGACAAAGAAAAGTGAATCATAGAGGCACGCCGCCTTCAGTTGGGTTTGTCTGTCAGAGCAAGACCATGGCACGGCGCTTCTGCGTGTCATGGGATTTGGGGGTGAGGCAGGTGGGATAACAGCTGTGCAATGTAACCACATTTCACTGTCAGGAACGGTAAGGCGATTTAACGCATGAAAAAGTAATAAATTAGATTACCCGTAACTGGGAAAACATAACGCCGTTAGTAAAGTCGTTATTTCTAACGCCATTACTCCCAATACTGACTATAATGTAGCAAGGTAACGCTTTATTTATCCCGTTCCCTCACTTTATTATAGCAAGGTAACGTATTAATAAAGCGTGCCGACACTATAGAAGGCGTTCCCTCGCCTTAATAAAATATTGTGCACTCTGACACCTCCGGGGCTCCAGAACATACTGATGGTAACTAACATAGAAACTCTGAACCATCAGTGAGTGAATGGGTAGGTGTGACCTGCGGTGTAAAGCAGCTTTGAGTAGTCAAAGACTAGAAAAGTGCTTTATAAGCTCAAGTCCATTTACCATTAAATGGAAGCAGGTGTATTATTACATACAGAGTCTGTAGGACTAAAAGACCAAACCGGTAAAATTCAGTATCCAGTCTTCATCTGTACTACTTAAAGCCTTCAGAGTCATGGGGGATGTTGTTTCTGACCCATCTGACATCAGGGAGATGCAGATTACACCTTAAACTAGTCTCCTGCCAACAACAGGGCTTCCATGCAGAGATAGACAGATGTTCACACTCACTCACATCTTTGGGCAATTTAGGTTGCTACAGTTTGACTGATGGTTTCAGGGTGAAGTAACAACACCATGGGACCATTAATGTTCTTTCATCATATACTTTGCCAAGCAGACTGAAGTCTGTCAAATGTTTTTTTGATTCAACCTTTTAGGACCCTCTGCTGGGCTGGTTAGGGGGCTTACTATTATTCTTTTGAAACAAATTAATTACATCCCTAATAATGCACATACCACTTATACGATATCTTTAGAGTCCAGAGAGTCAAGAGGGAAAGGTTTTTAATCTGTCTCCATCTAAACAGGAATCAGGGTTTTCATAAAAAATGTTGTCATGCAGTTCTCTTTCAATTGAAGGGTCCATGTGCACCGAGAAACAACAACAAAAGCTTTCAGCCGTCTACTGAGCAACATGTGTGCTATTATCCAGACACAAATATCCAAACAGGTTTGTTGTTCAGACCAAAAACTCCTGCGTCCTTGTGCATCAACTCGCCATCGTTGTTTGTAAAAAGTTTGTTTTCACCGTAAAGTGTATTCTTGTTTTAACACAGCTGTTTCACGACATACCTACATTGCCAGCTACTGACCTGGAATGCAAGCTACAGTGTTTTCAGTCGTGCTCATGAATCCATGTGAACAGATTTTCACATGGCTTCTGTGTGAACACCAAGTCCATTTGAAAACGTAAGGAAAAACATTTCCATTTCTGGTGATAACGTTGTAAATGGGGCCTTCACGTCATTTATTTCCTCAACAATAGGGTAGAAATGAAATTTTGTGCCATGAAATTTCGCGAAATAAAAGAATGACGAAATAAAATTCAAAGACGCACAAAATAAAAGCACGAAGGGGCGCGCCCATGACTGATGATGTTTTCCCTCCTCGCTTACTGTAGCAAAACACTCGCTTCAATATGGAGGAGGACGAGGTCGAGGAATTAGCTGACTCTCCGTCAAATAAATCGGTTGTGTGGACCTATTTTGGCCTCCTATGTAAAAGACGAGAGAACAGTGATGAGATTGTGGACAAAATAACAACCGTGTGCAAAATATGTCGCTACAGTTCGCCGTATACTGCAACGAGTACAACTACCAACTACTTTGAACTGGAGACAGGCAGCAACTGTATGTTTGTGTAACGGCATGTTCCCACCGAAAGCGTCGCGAATTTTTCGCGCGTCGATATTATATACAAAGTCAATGTAAAGAAGCGGATTGACGCTGCATCGGGGCAAGCATAGAGCGGCGTCAAGCGTTGAGCGGCGAGCGTTTCGAGCGAAAAAACGCTTGCCGCTCACTGCTCAACACTTGACGCTCGAGTTGAAATAATTGAACTTTTCAAGCAAGCGAGCGTCTTGACGCGCCGGGACAGCCTATCAGCATGGAGATCCTCACTGATGCAGGGCATTCTGGGATTCGGAGTCTTGCTAATCTGACAAACTGCTAACCAAACTGCTAAACTGGAGACAGATGGAAAGGCGCTCCGCAGCTGGAATGGAGCGCCTGTAGTTGGTATCCAGGCGGGAGATCCTGGCACCAACCCTGGCTAGCAGGTCTTCAAACTGGGCAACAGTCAGCCTGAAGTACCACTGGAACCGGCTGTCATCCAGACGCAGCTCCTGCAAGAGACGGTGGAACTCACCGAGCTCACACCACCTCCATAGGGTAGCATGCATCCAGTATCGACGTCGGCTCCTAGCCCGCAGCTGACTTCTCCACAGCAGGTACAGAGCAGCGACGGTGGTAATCGGAGTCATGTTCGACAATGAAATGATATGAAATGATAATGGCGGACGATGCCGCGGCGAGCGGTGAGTGCTGTGCGTTTTTTTGCATATTTGTACCAGTGTCTAAACTCGAGCGTCTAGTGCGGCGCGAATTCACTTGACGCGCAAATACACTCACTTTCAACGCTTTCGATGGGAACACGCCGTAAGTCTGCATAAAAACAATATTTGATTTTATCATCTACTGTTGAGTTGACAGAATTTGATCATACTTGAAGATCAGAAGTATATGCACTGTTATAGGCTAAATATTATAGTTCACAGTTCAGACATTTATAGGTCTAAACTGCAGCTCTGAGGACTGCTGTTTGTTTTCCTTTTCATTCAAGAATGTACTTATCCTGATTGTTACAACAACAAAGCACTTTTTATTGAGATTTTATGTTTGTATTTGCACTGTAGTCTAAATAAGGGGAAAAAACTACAATTTTTTTTTCAAAGAGCATTTATTTTGTACTGATGCAGTAATATTTTTTGTATGTCTGCATTAGGAAGAAAATGAAGAAAATGAGATTTTTGCACAACGTCCTACTGTTGGGGATTTTCTATAATCTTTATTTTGTATCGTGAGTATTTCATATCGTGAGCCCTGTTTAGTATTTTGTATCGTTTCGTGAGTTGACCATTTCGTTACACTCCTACTTAACAAGCATGTTGTTATTCTGTTGGAGGCCAGAGTGCTAAGCAATAATCCACACAGCGTCAATCACTCACGGGCAGCCACAGCTCAGTCGAATAACTTACATGAATTGTAAGTTGAATTTATTGTAAACATTGAAGAATTGAGGCTGCATGTGGCGAGGTACAAGCCACCTGGGACACCCATAACTACAGCATCAGTGTCCGTGCAGCTCCTCTCCCTGTCAGTGTGCCTTCAGTATGTTTAAGAGGATGTGCCACATCAACACTTACGCTGTTGCCGCATATCCATAAATTGGTCCAACATTTCTGATGTTTATCTTACTTTCATGTCCCTGATGAGTTTTCAGCTTTTTACTTGTAAATATTTTAGTCCACTCCTCACAGTCCTGATCCTAACCATCCAGCTTTATATGATACTGCAGTTATTCTTTTTTATTCAACAGAAACTGCTAATTTCATCTCACACACTGCCTTTTAAAGTGTTCAATCTGGCAAAAAGATTCTGGCATAAAACTTAATAGTTATAATCAGGACTGCAAAAGGTCATGAGATTTATGGGGAAAAAGCAGAAAAAAACTCCAACATATGATATTAAGAATCAAATATATTGACTTTATTAGAGATTATTTTTTTATTCTGACCTAGCAGAAAAACTACAATGTTGTTTTTTTTATGTATATTTTTGGGCATTTTGTGCCTTTATTGATAGGAGAGAGACAGTGGATAGGCTTGTGAAAGGGGGAGAGAGAGCAGGGGAAGACACTCTGCAAACTGGTCACAGGCGGGATTCGAACCTGGACCGGCAGAAGCATGTACATGGGGTGCTAACCACTACGCCAAACCAGCACCCCTACAATGTTGTTTTTAATACCTGACATGTTTATGACTGTAATAACACCCTGGAAAAATCCACTTTACTTTGCACATATTGAACATCCAGGCACCCAAAATGTTAAAGTTGACTGTTAAAGCTGGGGCTGGTAATTTTGGAAAACTAGCATGAACTTGTATGTAGCATCGCCTCAGGGCTCCACCAAGCTCCTCCCACCCCTCCTTCAAAATGGCGCCCCCCGCTCACATGCTGATTCACAACCAGAAGACTGATTCAACTCCAAACCCTCAGCACGTTTTTGTTTCACTCTACACCAAGTCATGTCTCAGTCAGCGGTAAGAAAACACCAAAACATGATCATAGTAAAGTTAAAAACAAACATGTAAAGTTAGTTAGTGCTCACAGCCGATGTTGATCGGGGTATAGGTAGTTCCTCTGACATTCTCCACATAGCTGTCAAGTCGCCAGTTTTGGCCGTTAAACTACTGTATTTTACGTATTTTATCCTCTTTCCTGACGTCCTCCTGTATCAGTATTCTCCTGTAAATCTTCCGTGTGATGATATAATAATAAAAACATTCCTCTGCCTCTCCAAACTGAACTCTGTCTCTAGCCTGAAGGGGGCGGTAATGCTCCAAAATGATGGATGCCAACCGCCGTAAAACCAAAGAAGAAAAAGCCTGGTGAGAACGTCCACCTGCAGTAGCCTGGGTGGCAGCTGTGGTGAGATTAGAGCAGCAGAACAAACTTAGAAAAACAAAGAGTTTATTTTAGATTTCTGTTCACCTGTCTTAAAATGTGAGGGATACTGGAGCTTGGTTGGGGTTGTGGGACGGCTCGCAGCGGGCTTCCCTTATTTTCAAAGACAAAACTTGAAAGGTAAGCATTCTCCAGTGTAGCTGGATCCCTCTCAGCTCGGCTACACTGAATCAGAGTCTGTGCACGCCGGCGAAATGTACGAGCAGGAGACGGGCAGAACGGCGACAGGATTTGATTGGTTTAATATAGGGCTGAACAATTTGAGAAAATAACCTAATTGCGATATTTTTCCCCAATATTGCAATTGCGATTTACTCTACGATTGTTTTAATGTTCCTCATCTTATGTATTCTTAAACAAACATAAGCAGTAGATATTTTTATAGTAAAACCAATATGACATTTAATAAATCTAAGGATAAAAGATTTGAGAAAAAGTGGAGAAGTGAAGAATAGAAGCAAAATAGGTATAAAAGTGCCAAAAAAAAGGCAAAAAAACTCAAAAGTGACTAAGGAAAATTGATTATAGCAGCAAAAATGGGATTAAATTTCAAAAATCATGTAAAAATTCCAAACATGGGCTGACAGTGGCCAAAAAAAAAAAAAGATGAATGGGAGCAAGAGAGGCATAAAGTTGTAAAAACTGGGTTAAAAAAGGTTGAAATAAGCACGAAATTACAAGAAACTTCATCACAATGCCAAAATGTTCAACCCATTTTGACTTAAAAATATTGCACTGTCTGCAATTTATAAAATTGCAACAAGCCATATTGCGATTTAATCTAATTTGCAATTAATTGTTTAGCCCTAGTTTAAAATTTGTGCTACAAAGATTTTATTTGTTGGTGTTTCCCCTGTTTTACTCCTGCTGTAGATAGCCAGAAAATTCTATTTTTTTGGAGCTGAAATGTTTGTTTCACTTTCTGCTAAAATCCTAAAAATATCAAAATGCCCATAAAATTCAACATACAGATTTTTGTCCGTCCGTCCGTCTTCTTCCGCTTATCCGTGGTCGGGTCGCGGGGGCAGCAGCCTAAGCAGGGAAGCCCAGACTTCCCTCTCCCCGGCAACCTCGTCCAGCTCTTCCCGGGGGATTCTGAGGCGTTCCCAGACCAGCTGAGAGACATAGTCTCTCCAGTGTATCCAGGGTCTTCCACTGGGCCGCCTACCGGTGGGACGTGCCTGGAACACCTCACCAGGGAGGCGTCCAGGAGGCATCCTGACCAGATGCCCGAGCCACCTCATCTGGCTCCTCTCAACACGTTGGAGCAGCGGTTGTACTCCGAGCTCCTCCCGAATGACCGAACTTCTCACCCTATCTCTAAGGGAGAGCCCAGCCACCCTGCGAAGGAAGCCCATTTCGGCCGCTTGTACTCAAGATCTCGTTTTCTCGGTCACGACCCAGAGCTCGTGACCATATATGAGGATAGGGGTGAAGATCGACTGGTAAATCGAGAGCTTCGCCTTACGGCTCAGTTCCCTTTTTACCACGACGGACCGGTACAGAGCCCGCATTAATGCTGATGCCGCACCGATCCGCCTATTGATCTCCCGATCCACCCTTCCTCCGCTCGTGAACAAGACCCCGAGGTACTTAAACTTCTCCACCTGGGGTAGAACCTCATCCCCGACCCGGAGAGAGCACTCCACCCTCTCCCGGGCGAGGAGAATGGACTCGGATTTGGAGGTTTTTCGTATCTCATTTGGGTGTTTTTGGCAACTGATAATCCATTTGAGGACATTTTTATCATTTATCTGATTGTATTCAGATGTTTTTTTTGTAATTCGTTGATCATATTGAGTAGATAGAGGTATTTTAAAAGTATGTATCAAATATGATACAATTGGCTTTATAGGGTTAAGAACACATTATGAATTGATTGCCATCGGGTCATAAAGATCATTTTAACCAGTATTACAAAAAGTGGATCTAAATCAGATTACCAACCCGAGCTTTGAGTGGTTTAAATTGGTATCCAAAGGAAGACAATTTCAAAAATAATTAGATATTTGGTAATTATGACCAGGACTTAAATGAATCAAAAATTTAATGGAGAACAAGTTTTTCAAAAAATGAATGTGTGTTATTTTCAAGGCATTTAAGAAGTGTTTGAAAATGTCTCCCTGTGTAACAGCTATTGTCTTTATAGTGAAGAAAAGTGTGATTTGTGTTCAGAATGTTAATTAGTCAAATATTGCACACCTGTACCAAATACGTTGAGAAAAAACTGCACTTCAAAATGATTAAAGAAAGTAAGCCATCATGGAGATAAAATTGTCGTGTTCAGGTTTGAGGGTTAAAACTGCAAACACGTCCTTCAAAAAGAGAAAGAAGAAAAAACTGATAAAACAAACTGAGGGGTTTCTCCTGTGTAAAGGCTACATCCACCACATTGAATGTGAAAAAAGCCCACCATGAATAAGTAAATACACTTTAAAAATCCATCCATATTTCCTGTCATGTAGCTCCGGCTCTGATATATGGAAATGAACAGGAGCGTAGCGTTGGCAGCCTGGAGAGTTTCAGTGTGGTTTAAAGTGGGCCAGCTCGCCTTGTTCCACCTCACTGGAAGATTGATGACTTCTGGGTTCTGGGATCTGCACCTGTTTCCTCTGCTCGTCTCCTCGTCACTCCCTCTGCAGGCTACGCTCTATCTGCTCCCGTGCAGCTGCTTTATTGTCGTTATGAAATATTAATGGCACATCATGTTGAGTGTAAAGTATAAAAATTTAATTTTGAAGGTTGAGCACATGTTTTGGGTTAGCGCTGAGTGATAACATAATCTGCTACAGGTTTGGCTGGAGGGCAGCTGAACATGGACCTGCTGTGGTGAGGGCTTTTTGTTGGGTAAAGGAGTAGTTCACAGTATTTTCAGGGCCACGTTGTGTCAGTTTTTAGTTTAAAATAGATGAAATCTTCACAGCTTGTCATTCTGACCTCAACAAGATTCTCTCTTCACTCTTTGGTCTCCACTGGGAACATTTGGTTTGCAAAAGTGTTCAGACCAGAGCTGCCATGAAGCTTCTATTTGACAAAAATCCCTCAAAAATGTTCTTTCCAATGGGATGTAACGGTTCACAGAGCTCCACGCTTAGTGCATACCTCAGCTTTTGGGTCACCTTTTGGTATTAATAGAAAATAAAGAGTTAAAAGTTGGAAATGCAGGTTTATGTTTTCCCTTTTATGTCACTACGCTTTGGAATGTTTCCAAAGGGAAGGGAAGAAGAAAAATGGAAATAAAGTCCAAATTAAATAGATACTGTTCAAACACATCAGGACATGTGACCCTCACATCAATATCAGGAAAGGTAGATCTTAGCCCAAAAAGTTGATTATCGGTATCCACAGACATGAAGATTTTGCCAATATTAACAACCAACTTTTGGTCATAAGAAATGGCCATAAATATTAAACATGTATGCTTTGGTGCTTGTAAAATGTACTATATGTACTATATTTATGATTTACCTGATCATCACTAGCCAGGTTTACATGGAGTCTAATATTCAGATTTGAATCAAACCGAATAAAAATGCTCCATATAAACACTTTAATCGGAATAAACAGGCCAAATCTGAATGTAATTTCATTTGGTTGTACAGGGGTAGTATATTCCTTTTCCCAAACTGATTAAAAGTAAAATCCTGTCATGTAAACGCTGAATCTGAAAGTTGTCCGGCTGGGTTCTGTCTGCACATGCTCAGTCTTAAAATAAACGAGCAGTGACGTTTACTCACTTGGAAACTCTCAAAGAACTAAACATTATCGCATGTTTATGCTGCTTTCACACCGCAAGCGACCCAGCTACCAAAATTGCGTCGCCCACTGACGTATCGTCACATGTTCATAAATACCTCATTTTGGTCACCCGTCCCGTTGGCCGTCGCTCGGTGATGTCGCAGCCGCTCGAGTTTCACCGCAATCATATCATATATCATATAATAGGATGTATAAGCAGACATTATTCCAGTTGTATCCTTTTCACTCTTTTATCAACCACAAAACACTGCAGCTGATGATGCAGCAGCATCATTTGTGAGTTTACCGCGGTCCGTCTAGGAGGAACTAATGTCCTCACTGACTAATGTTTCCCACACGGACATAAATTGTTCCTCTGTAGTCCAGATGAATAACTGTCTGTCACGGGCACCATCACACACGCACACACACACACACACACACACACACACACGCACCGCTGATTGGCTGTTGCCGGACAGCCACACACGACATCATCTGAAAAGATCAACTTTTTTTTACTTTGACTTTGCACGACAAGCTATGTGGCATTGTGAAAAGCGTCTGTCGCATCGCGGGAGGGTTAGACCAAAGCGTCGAACAAATAAGGAACTGCTGGAAAACTCTAAAGGCTGGCTACTATAAGGCTAAACAGCACAACCCTCAAATAATTCAATAAAACACCTACTTACTGCCATCTTTGATAAATCATGTGATGTTTAAATAGATCTGAGCGTATCACGTGTCTGTAAAACAGCTGTTCTGATTAAATGTTGTGGCACATGTAAACACCAGATCGGAATAGATCATGTCACTTTGGCTAGAGTTTATTCTATGAATGTCTCATGTTTTGTTCTTATTCCTGCTGCAGTAATGCCCACAGATTACATTTTCTAATTGGCCAATAACACTGAGTAACAGAACATTCAAAGTGATGGAAACTCAGTCTTCATTACTTGATCTTGGTTGACTGCTGCGTAAAAAATGATTACAGAATTTAATGGCAGGATTAATTGCCCTGATTATCTCGTCTAATGATTTTAGTCACAAAGATGATTATGCTTATCATCGTCAAGCACCAGCACTCCTGCAGCTTTTGGCAGTTTTGTGCAGTATGCTCTATAACCTGTCTTGACCAAAGACCTCCCTAAACCTCTTTGGCCACCTGAAGATCTTTTCCAGACTGACTGTTCGATTGTTCAGCCACAAATGAAATCTGTGATGCCGGCTGCTGGCATATCAAAGCAGCCTGTCATCCTTATGTTTGTGGACGTTCTGTAAATCAGAACTGCTGAAATCTTCCTCTGCTCAAACTCACTGTGAGGATTCCCTCTGAGCAGACTAATCCAGCTCACTCACTGCCTCAGGGTTTGCTTCATGGTGATGCACTTTACACAAGGACTCCTTCTGACTTGGATAGAGAGTCCCTCAGGAGTCCAAACTTTGCATTTGTGCTCTCCTGGCAAATCAAACAACCTCCATGAATTGTGCTCAGCCCTGCAGATACAGCACCAAAGCTTTTCTGCCCATTATGCTTATCAGGCCTTTATTTGTCCTTCTGCTTCTGCATCATCATTTCATGTGATTTCAGAGTGTAAAGTGTCGTAGAAACAGAACAGTAATTGTGTCTTTGACTTTTGCACTGCTCCAAAGCCTGTGGATCACCACTTACCATAGACTGGGGCACAGATCCCTGCAGATCTTACGAGGCTCAGGTGTGATTTTCCTCCTCCATGAGCTTCAACATTCAGCCTTAAGCCATGAAGACTGGGGTGGCCTGAGGAGGCCTCTGTACACCACATCAGCTGGCTGAGCTCGAGCTGTTAAGAACACAAAGTTCTCTGGAAATATACCTCTGACAGTGATATAAGGACATGAAGAAGAGCCTGTGGAGCTCTCCGCTCTTCTGCAGTCACGACAAACTGCACTTATGAGGACAAACAGGAGTGCACAGAACTAAAGCCCTGACGGCATGAGGAGTTCTCTTCTATGCAGTAGAGGACGACATTTTTCTGGAATTCCTGTGATTACGTGATTCCCACCAGATGGGAGTAATTTTTTAATTAATCCAGTGATCGGGACGGGATGGGAAAAAAAGCAACGGGAGCGGTGGGGATGTATATCGTTATGATTTTATCGATACTGATACAGATCCGATACTTCTTATTGGAGCATTTATTTTGTACTGATGCAGCAATATTTTTGTATGTCTGCATTAGGAAGAAAATAAAGAAAACAAGATTTTTGCACAACTTCATACTGTTGGAGATTTTCTATAATCTTTATTTGTATGGTGAGTATTTCGTATCGTGAGCCCTGTTTCGTATTTCGTATGGTTTCGTGAGTTGACCATTTCCTTACACCCCAACTTGATTACTTGATACACAAAACTCAAACACAAAAATAATGGATTGATGGATGGATGTAGTGAGCTACTTTTGTTGTGTTGCTCATTACTGCTGTTAAGGCTGTAGCTTTTGTGTCGTGAAGCTCTTTTCTTTCTCCAGTAATTGGTAACTTAGCCCACTTTGTTTATCATGTAAAGCACAGGTGACATTTCTTGCTTGATGTTGATTTTCTGAGTGTTTATATTATTTCCGATATATCCAGAGATGCCCACAAGTCTCTGATTTAGAGTCCGAGTTGAGTCACAAGTCTTTGACCTCGAGTCGAGTCAGTTCTCAAGACTTTGAGGAGCAAGACTTGTTGAGTCTCGAGCCTTCACACACACACACACTCACACACATACATGTATAAATATGATGTAGTCTCCGGCTAAAATACAGTATATCCAAAATTTTATTCAGACTTTTCTTTCTTTCTGAAAAAGTTTCTGCAGTGCACATGCATGCCAAAGTCTGGTGCAAAACAAACTTGCCACGAGCAGCCAAAAGAAACTAAATGGCATTTAACAATACAATAAAATGAACTGATGACTGATATGTGGGTGGGAGGGAACCCCAAATTCCACGAAAGCGCAGAGGTTTTGCTCCGACAGACAAACTCAACTGAAAGCAGTGCCCCCCGAGCAGCGCCGTGGCGTGCAGCCCTGTAGGGGGAAGGCTTATCCCCGGAGAGCCACAGGCTCTCATGAGAATAGCGATGTCACACGCTCATAAAGCATGTTATACACTGAGAAAAGAAATACAACAACACCTCATTTTGCTTCTCTAAGGTCCCTTTGCTGGTCCTAACCACACAGCCTCGTGATTTATTCAACTTCTATCCACATATATCCTTGTAGAAAAGATGTTTGGTGTCATGTACACAATGTTATATATTTCTTTACCTCTACGATTCACTTTTCTTCATCTGTGGTGCTGTGTTGCCTCTGGGACCCTCTGACCGACTGCTGACCTGATTCTTGTGCCTCCGGTTTTGACTTAATGACAAACAATTGAGGAAATTTACGTGCAAGAGTCCGTGCATTGTGTTTTATTTTGAAACTTCCGGTTACTCTACATGGAGACTTCCTTTCTGGTGCTTTCTTAATGACAGTGAATTTCCGAGGCTTGGAAGCGGCCTCGCAAAAAATAGACCTGAAGCTTATCTCTTGTGTCTTGGTGCGCGCCAGCGCTTCAGCAACACGGCACTGACTCACTGCAGCGCGTGCTGTGGAATTTGCCTGATAGACTACAGTGGGAGCGAAGAGCTCCGCAGTACGTTTCAAGGACGCTGCGTGGCGCTTTCGCATCCAGTGGAATTTGGGGGTTAGCCCACTTTCTTTATCATGTAAAGCACAGGTAATATTTCTTGCCTGGTGTTGATTTTCTGTCAGTGTTTATATTATTTCCGATATATCCACTGTTTTTTTTTATATGATGAAACTCTGAGCTCTTCTTCTGTTTGGCCAGCCTTCTTGACTGAGACTGATTTGGAGTTGAAGCAGAAAATAGACTTGCGATGTAATTCCAGTGCCCTGCTGGTGTGCTCAGCAGATGGACAGAAGTGCAGGCTGGGGAAACAAACATGTATCAAACTGCATGTTTGGACTGTGTGGAAATTAGGGGTCAGACTCTGTCACCGTTTGATCATTGCACACTGAACAGTTTGATAAAGTCTTCTGGCTTTTTTTTATTTCTCAAGATTTGCACTGGAGACGACAAAGTCTGTAGGTTTAGAAAAGAGCTGATATGAAGAGATTTTAAATGTAAAAATCATTTTTACTGTGCTGTGTCAAGGACACAGAAGGTTGAGAGGGATCTTGATATAAGCCTCTTTGGGGACGGGAAACTTTACCTAAGAATTGTGAAACAGCCTGAGTTTTAAAAAAAGAAACTAAATCAAATCCTAAATTTTAGAATTGAAATCAAACAGTGAGATAGGAACAGTTTCACCTTTACTCTTAACTTAGTGTGATTGTTTTAGCCTTTCTGACTGATTTGCCTTCCCTGATCCTCTTCATTGAATTGATATTACCTTCCTGGTGTTTTCTGTTCTTTTTGAAGGCCAAGCAATGCGCAGTGAAACACAACAAATTAGGTCAGTACCTGTTGTGCCCAGTGTGCCGATGAACTCTAATCACCTGATTAGCTTTAATTAGCAGCCTGAGGCTGTTTCAGTGCATGTGAGTCGGAGTGAAAGGAGTGGGAGACTTTCAGGCTCGATTCAGTGCACGGAAGACTGGAAAGGCCATTGGCTGGTGAAGAATTATTAATTTAATACTGATTATATTCTGCGTTTCTGAGTTTCATACCCCTTTATAGACTGTGGAATATTTGTTAAATTTCCACATCTGACTAATTAAAGAACTTGTTGGCACGTACGTCACAGTCAGTCCAAACACCAATGTGGTCCTCTTGAGACTTTGTTTGCAGCCTCTTCTATTCGATTAAAGTCATAAAACAACGATAATGACTTCAAAGAAAAAGGAAGGAGGATATTAGTGTTTGAACTGCAGTGTGACCATGTTGTGTGTATCTACAAGCTTCTACTGTTGTGAACAGTTTGCCATGAAGAGGCTGTGGTTCACTTTCAGCTCCTGAGTGTAAGACTGAAGTGCACCAAGTTCTCGTCTCCTAAAACAATTATTGAGTTTCAGTTGAATTAAATGGTATATCTGACATATATTGGGCGCAACATACATAAGGAAAGATGTTTCTCTGTAAATGTGAAGAGGCAGATGCAACAGAAACCACTTCAGAAATATTCTATATTTTGTGCTGTTTAATTGCATTGACCTCAGGGTCCGATCCTTTAAAGACTTGATAGTGCGTGCAAAGATGATCTTCTAACAGGGTTTGCATCTGTCCAATGAGCAAAATAGAAAGTTGCTCTAAGACGTGTCTGAATAATATAAATTTGCTCTAGTTTTAATTGTCTTGTTCCTGAAGTTGAGTATCCAGGCCAGTCCAGCCCTGTCCGACCTGACCGTAAAGCTAAGGAATAGCATTTATAGATAACCTATTTTGATGCTATAAAACTCATCTTAAAGTGTGTATTTCCATCAGGCATATATCTAAAAGGGAGGCTTTTTTGTAATTACTTAGAAACTCCTCACAGTTCCTTTGAAATAGGGCTGAATAGTGTTACTACTTCTCACTAGCAGATAGTGGACAGGTGACAGGTTTCTATTCAAAGTTTTGTCGTATATTTATGTTGAAACACACACACCGGACCGAGGGACGCGAGTGTGGCTGTAGAGCGGAGCAGAGAGAGAGAGAGGAAAAGAGAGACACGCATGGAGTGATAGAGAGAGTAAGAGTACTCACGATGATGAGAGTACTTTGTCAAGTACTGACTGACTGTGAATCTGAGGAATATTTACTCTCTGAGGATGACGGTCAGTCGTCCAGTGAGGACGAAACTGGCAGCGCATGTGCGCACAGCGGGAGCGGGTCCGCGCGCCATTACAGTCCCCAAGTAGCACATACTGAGGCCGATGCTTTGCCTCTCCATGGCCTGTGGCAGTAGTTGGCAAGTGCCGAGGAGGGGACGTGGTCTGGGATGCAGAGAAGCTCAAAACACTGCGAAAAGAGATGGTATTAGCATGAATGAGAAAGACCGCAGAGCTGTGGGCAGACGAGGGAGAAGCCGGGGGTAAAAAGCACAGTGAAGGCAGCAGAGGCGTTCATGCTCTGCACGTAAATTACAGTGATGATGATGGCTGGGAAAACTAACCACTTTGAAACTATAGCCTTTTTAAATCTTGATAGCAAAATGTAATATTTTCTTAAAAAACTCCGGTGCCTAAAGGGTTAATAAGCCACTTTTATATGCAATCCAGTCTTTTGAAGAGAGAGTATAAACAGCTGGTTAAAATATACTGCTGAATAAATCCTAAAAACAGACTCACATGTGATGTGTATTTTTCCTGATATAGTCTGTAGGCATCATCATTGTTCATCTTTTTCGCTGTTGGTAAAAAAGCTAACTAAAGATTGAAAAAATCGGCAATATCATAGAATCACAATTTAAATTGAATCGGCACCTGGTTGTTTGGTCTTCAGGAGATTTTGTTTGAGCTTTCACACCACCTTAAAATCAGAATATTTTTCAAATAAAGCTAAATTGGGTTTGTTTGGTCCAAACCAAACATACTTATTCAGGATTTGTGTTATTCATGCTATAGGCATGGCTGATGTGGCCACCAATCAGCATGCTGACATGTCATGGCTGTGTCTCAGGAGGCTGCAGACCTGCCTCTTTGCCTTTTGTTAGGATGGTCTACAGTAAGATTGAGACGAGGTCATAAATATGGCAGGAGTCACAGGCCTACCCTCCACCCCTGCCTTCAGTAATCAATGACTGTCTCTGCCCAGACTGCATCCTCCATTTGCTTTAGTTAATGGTTGTAAGATGTCACAAAACTCTGCAATCTGTCCTGCATTTTTTATAAAGCTGCCATAGTATGAAGCATTAAAGCATCAAGAATCATCAAATGAGACGTATAATCCTTTTATCAAACTCCTACAAGACGCGTACATCAGGAGCAGATTTATCCTCCGCTTAGTGTGAGAAATACTCATGAAGAAGGGATCAGGCAGGAAGTGTGACAGTCCACAGGTAAATATGGAAATACTCAGACATGGAGGCTGTATCCATACTCGCTATACAAACTCTTGTATGTGGGATGAAGATCTTTAGATTTCCAATAATGTCAGAATCAGCTTTTGTTAAGCTAAATCCTGCAGAGAGAACATCAGTAAAATAGAGATCTCTGCTTTCAGGGATAAAATCTCTTACATCACTAAAGACGCCACGAGGATGGACTTTTTATCTTTCTAGAAGTTACAAAAACTTTCATTTCTAACAAAGATGCTTTCTGTGATGGTCTGCAAAGACATAAAAGGGGGGATCTGCTAATCTTCCATTTACATTTATTCATACTAATCCAAACCCCATCAGTGTGACTTTAATTTAAACCCAATGCAGTGAAAATCAGACGGTTTTGTTCTTCTATCAAACACCTGTCTGAGATCTGATGGTTAATCTGATGTCTGCACTTGATCATATCAGACTTTATGATCTTTACTGATGTCCATATAACCAATGTTTAACTCACTGAATGTTTGCCACAGCTCATTTATCTGCTGTTTGTTTTTTATTGTCATACTGTGTGAGTGAGTAAGACTGCAGGCTGTGATGCTTCGTATATTTTCTCAAAAATGTTCTCGATACACTTTAATGCCAAAAATATCCACTAACCTGCCTTTACACATGTGTGAACAACCATTCTTAATCCAGAGGTTTAAATACTGTGTAATGTCCACCCTTTGCAGCTTTAACAGCTTCAACTCTTCTGGGAAGGCTGTCCACAAGGTTTAGGAGTGTTTACGGGAATTTTTGACCATTCTTCCAGAAGAGCATTTGTGTGGTCACTAGGGCTGGGTATGGATTCAGATTTTCTGGATCGATTCGATTCGATATGACCTGGTCTCAATTCGATTCGATTCACGATACAATAAAATATTTATTCAGTCTGGGATATCTCAGTTAAAATAATACTGTAAACTTAAAAAGTGACTTTTGACCTGGTGAAATGAACCCAAAGCAGTTACATTAATCTTATATTAATTATATACATTAATGCATATTACTTGTTTTCTGTCCAACTCCTCTTTTCCTTCATGCTTGTAAAATCCGAAATACGGCCATACGTCAGCCTTTAAACTCGCCGGTAGTGCCCATATAGAGCTATTTGCTTCTGCCGTGTTTGTTTGATTACATGCAGTAACATCTCACGAGATTTTGTTCAGTGGAAAGCAACGCTAAATGCAAATCATGCAAGACTAGCTGGGTTGATACCACAGGCTGCTTCTCTGCACGTCCAATGAAGAAAAAACTACCCACGTTAAAACATTGATCTTTGGGTTTTATGGATCGATTATGAACCATTTAAAGGGAAACCAATTTAAATCGAACGATCCATCGCTCTGTTTTGGACCCAGAACGATTATTTCCCAGTCCACTTTGGATTCTTGCTCCACAGTGGGAATAGACTGGACTTATGGTGCGTTCCAGTTGTGGTCGGAAGTCGGAATTTCTGAGTTCCGAGTAGGAAACTGCAACTGGCAGTTCCTACTGGGAACTTGGGGGAACCCCCGAGTTGACAATTGAAGATGGATGCCCCCAGTGTGAACAGTTATTTAGCTCCTGTAATAATCCATTTATTTGCACTTCTGACTGGGGTGTGTTGCTCTAGATCAGCTGTATACATAGTATTGTTAGACTTATATTTACAAAAATGCTGCCATAGTGATAATCACATTCTTCATGTGATATCTGTGAACAACAACGCAGGGCGTGCTAACAACAGCTAACAACAGCCTGGTAGATTGGCATGTTTATTTCCGACTTTGTAACTGTACGCCGATAAGTCGGAGATGATGTCACTCTCAGTTCCCTCTTCCCAGTTCCAAAGTTAATGGAACGCAGCATTAGAAGTGGACTGTTCTGCTTGATCTGGCTCTTCTGCATTTTCTTGCCCTGCCTGAATTTCATCCTCAGAGCTCTATAAGGCTGGGTATCGATTCAGATTATCTGGATCGATTCGATTCGATATTAAGAGGTTTGAAATCGTTTCGATTCACGATTCAAAATTTGTTCAGTCTGGGTTGTCTCAGTAAAAATAATACAGAAAATGACTTTTTGACCTTATAAATTATTAAAACTTTTTACATTAAGAACTGAACCCAAAGCAGTTACATTAATCACATATTGATGATATACATTAATGCATATTCTGCAAGTTACTTGATTTGTCCAACTTGTCTTTTCTTTCATGCTGTTAAATCTGATATATGTCCAAACGTCAGCTTTTAAACTCTCCGGTGGTGTCCCTATAGTGCTGCTCACTTCCACCATGTTTTTTTGACTGCTTGCAGCAACATCTCATGAGATCTTGTTCAGTGGAAAGCAGCGCTAAACGCGAGACTAGCAGAGCTGATACCACAGGCTGCTTCTCGGACCGTCCAATGAAGAAAAAACTACCCACATTAAAAGATCAATATTTAGATTTAATGGATTGATTATGAACCAGTTAAAGGGAAATCAATTAAAATCGATTAAAAAGATTTTTTTAACCCAGCCCTAGAGCTCTATGAATCATCTTCCCCTTGCTTCTGCCTCAAACACTGCATCTTGATCTTCTTCGTCAGACAACTCAATATCTGAGTTTCCATCAACAATTCCCAGTAAAACCCTCTCTGCTTCTGGGAATGACTCTTTTTCTCATGATTTGAAAAAACAGAACAAAATGGAGAAGATAACTACAAATGTCCACTATGGAGGACATTTTTTAAACACTTTCAAACTATGCCAAAACACACTTAAAAAAAATCAGACAATGTTTGAATTTGTTGATAAGAGACTTATACAAAATATGCCACCAACAGTTAGAGTGAAAATTCGCTCAGTAAAAGGTATTATGGACTTACTTTTCTTCTTCCCATAAAATGTGCTTGTACTGATGGACACCATTTTCCCACATGGAAAAGAGAAAGTGACCAAAACCCCACCCCTTCACATTTGGTATCATTGAAAAGCCCTGAATGTCCTCTGTAGATGGCAAAAGGAGTTAATTCAGCAGTATGCAGTGAGTGGGAGATATCCAGGTTTCCAAATGTCTTGTACAGAGGACAAATTTGAACTACTGGTAGTCAGGAGGCTATCACAGCACCATGCTGGAGTTCACCGAGCTGATGAGAGCGACCCATTCTTTATTAAGGCTTGGAGAATCAGTCTGACTGCTGAGGTGATGATTTTATACACCTGTGACCATGGAAGAGACTGGAACACCTGAAATCAAGTAATGAATTAAGCTCCTAGCAATTTGAAGCTCTATGAAACTTTTTACTTACCCAGTTTTTAGACCCTATGTAAAGCCTTAGTCACACATTCCCGTTTCTCATGGTGATTGTGCAGGATTGTCATAATCCTCATAAAACGTGTTTTAGTCGTGGTGCATTTGCTACTTGGTCTGGATCACCGTTTTATAGTCATGGATGAACGGCGGGGAACGTGGAAGGGTCCCAATGGTTTTGAACAGTTCAAAACTGTCGTGGAGAATCGCCGCTCTCAGTATAGCGGGGTGGAAGCCTAATGCTGTCCTAATCAGTGTTGGTAATAACGGCATTAGAGTATAACGGCGTTACTAACGGCGTTATTTTTTTCAGTAACGGGTAATCTAATTAATTACTTTTTCATGCGTTACAATGCCGTTACCATTACTAACAGGGAAATGTGGTGCGTTACTTTGCACCAATGTCAAGCAGCTGTTATCCGACCAGCCTCACCCTCAAATTCCACAGCACACGGAAGCGCTGCGCCGCGCCACGGTCTTGCCCTAACAGACAAACCCACTGAAAGGGCGCACTGAGCAGAGCTGCGGCTGCAGCTCCGTAGGGGCAGGGCTGATCCCCGGAGAGCTCTCATGATGAGCACAGCGAAGTCACACGATCATAAAACATGTTATACACTGAAAAAGAAAACAACACCGCACTTCACTTCTCTAAGGTCCCTTTGCTGGTCCCAACCACACAGCTTTGTGATCTATTTAACTTCTATCCGCCTGTATCCGTGTATAAAAGTGAAAAGTGACAGTGAATTTACGAGGTTTGGACGCGGCCGCACAGAAAATAGATCTGAAGCGAATCTCCAGCGCCTTGGTGCGCGCTGGCTCTCACCAATGCAGCGCTGTGCGTTGGTGAAGCTTACTGTGGAGCACTTTGCTGCCATTCTAGTCTATCAGGTAAATTCCCCTGCACGTGCTGTTGGAGAACTGATGATGTCAGAGCTGCTGCAGCAGGCAACAACAAGGAAGGACACAGAGACAGAGACACACAGTTCAAGCAGAAAAAGATTTTTTAAAAAAGTAACGCATCAATTACTTTACCTGGTAACTAATTACATTTATGAAGGAGCAATTCCATTAGTAATTCAATTACTTTTTTGGGAAAGTAACTAGTAACTATAACTAATTACTTTTTTGAAGTAATGTGCCCAACACTGGTCCTAATGTAAACAGTATTAGCGTGGCATGTACGGAGCTCAGTCGGGCTGATCGTGGCTCAATCCTGAAAGCTTTATGAGGACGACTGACAATGATGTATCCGTTTGTGCCCCGACTGTGTCCCATTCAAGACGGCGCAAACGACGGGACTCAGTTGGGGCTTACGTGACGCAAACTGAGCTCTATCGGGGCTGAGGTTGTGTCAGCGGGATGGAAATTCATGGAATACTTATCATATCGTTGTATTAACCTAACTGGAGCGGGATGAATGTATCATAGCGATCACACTAGCCTCGTCAATCGTGTACAGTCGTGCACAATCGCTATGAGAAACGGGAATGTGTGACTTGGGCATAATAAGTGTAAAGTTTTTCTTTGTGCTCAGGCTGCATAAAAAAAACTATATGGTAGGTTGGTAGGTAGGTAGGTAGGTAGGTAGGTAGGTAGATAGATAGATAGATAGATAGATAGATAGATAGATAGATAGATAGATAGATAGATAGGTAGATATTTTACATTTCCCAGGTTTTTGCCCATTGCATGTAAAGTGACATATGGAGGTAACACTTCTGTAAATAGATATGACCGTCTTGGTAATGGCTAAGGTAGAAACAGCTGAGAACATTTGGTGCTTTGAAAGAATGAGATCAAATCATATCACAGTTTGACTGCACATTTCTGGTGCACCCACTTTCTGGATCTGATGTGCTTTATGTAAGTTTTTCTGTTTTGTTTTGTTTGGACTACTTTCATCCAAAGTGTTTGTACTTGATAAACATGAAAGCTGAGATGTCTGTTGGTGAATATTTTCCAAATCATAAACCCAAACGATCATGTCTGATGATATTTTACCTTGAAATCCTGTAATCCTGTATCAGATATTTGTCTGTTTTTGTCGAGTGTCCTGTTCACTCAGGGCGCTGCTCTGTTAACCTGCCTTTAACTCCAACCTTAATTCAGAGTCATTCATCCCCTCTGCTGTCGGACTAAACCCTCCGTACTCTTCCTCTGTCAGGCAGCCTGATCCTTTTATCGTGTTAGCCGTCTGATCCCTTTATTGTGTTATCAAGTTTGTTTATTTACCAGTGGACCAGAAAAGGCTTGGGCCAGTGTGAAGCTCTCACCCAAATCCTTCCTCACAGAGGCCTGATCGTTCGACACATTTGGAGTTGAGTGTGGAGTAAATAGAGGAGCACCGGGCTGTAAGTAGCCATATATAGCCGGCTACAAAACTACGATACTAAGTTTTCCAAAAATTGCTTGTTGTCACACATCAAAAACTACCGCTACGTAACTAGAAAGAGATACATTACCTCGTGGCTTTGCATCCTGTAAGTTGTTGAAAAAAGAAGTTGTAAAGCAATGCAGAGTTCTGAGGAAGGTCTGAGTTGCATTCATTAGCATCACAACAAACACACGCTTTGGCTTGGGTCACGTCTTTACGACAGTCGCTGCGCGTGCTCATGGGTAGCAGAGTCTTCATGTCAGCGGAAATGGATTCTCCTCATAGCACCTTTAAGCCCACACCATGTGACAGTAGGCAAGTTTACTTTTATAACAAATAATTAAATTCATCAACCAGACAAAGTGCTTAAACAACACATCAGAACACAAAAACAAAATAAAAGGGGAAAGATATCATTGTTTTTGATCGTCGTAGGGTCATCATGCTGAAATAGGGCCTTAGTCTGCTGTATAAAATATGATTAATGTCAAGTTAAACTTAGTATATTTGTGTTTTAAAATAATAGGTTGTCAGTTCTCCATGTCACATCATTATAGCCACTCTATCTGAGAAGGAGCAGGCTTATTTATACATAAGTGGACATAGCCGCCTTAATTGTCCCCTCCTGGATGTACAGGGACATGTAAAGACCTTTATGACTGTCAACAGTATGATGGTACTGTTCTGCTCCTGCAGGGTTTCACTGGAGGAAAAACAGTCTTGCAGACACATCAGACAGAGGCGGCTGGCATGTAGTTTTTGGCTTGTTTATGACAACTGGAAAAGATAAAACAGGTCTTTGAAACAGGTCTTGGAAAAATGTCTAGGGGTATAAACAAAAGGAGCTAGATAAATGTTTTCAGTATTAACTAAGAGAAATGTGATCTGGTACCATAAGGCACTGGTTTATTTACAATAACAGAAAAAAATAAGGACTAAAAAAGAAACCAAAAACATTCCTGTATAATAATCAAAACCTTTTAACAGATATTGGGAAAACAATTTTAGGTTGCTCCAAGGCCAAAACAGCAAATAAAATCCCCAACTAGCTAGAATAAAAAAGGAAGATCCTACCTTTAAACAAAAGTACAACAGCTGCTCCACCTGGCTTCACAGAAAATGGCAGAGCACCCCTACGTTTCCAGCTACACAGCCTCGCATCGAGTTCAATCACTGAGTCAGAGACTGAGGTGGAGGTCTGTAGGAGAGAGGAAACAGATGACAGTAGGGGTGTAACGAACTGACCAACTCACTAAACGATACAAAATATGAAACAGGGCTCACGATACGAAATACTTAATACAAAATAAAGATTATAGAAAATACCCAACAGTATGAAGTTGTGCAAAAATCTCATTTTCTTTATTTTCTTCCTAATGCAGACATACAAAAATATTGCTGCATCAGTACAAAATAAATGCTCTTTGATCAAAAACTAAATTGTAGTTTTTTCCCCTTATTTAGACTACAGTGCAAATACAAACATAAAATCTCAATAAAAAGTGCTTTGTTGTTGTAACAATCAGGATAAGTACATTCTTGAATAAAAAGGAAAACAAACAGCAGTCCTCAGAGCTGCAGTTTAGACCTATAAATGTCTGAACTGTGAACTATAATATTTAGCCTATAACAGTGCATATACTTCTGATCTTCAAGTATGATCAAATTCTGTCAACTCAACAGCAAAAATCAAATATTGTTTTTATGCAGACTTACACAAACATACAGTTGCTGCCTGTCTCCAGTTCAAAGTAATTGGTAGTTGTACTTGCCGCAGTATACGGAGAACTGTAGAGGTATATTTTGCACACGGTTGTTGTTTTGTCCGCAATCTTCTCACCGTTCTCTCGTCTTTTACATGGGAAGCCAAAATAGGTCCACACAACCGATTTATTTGACAAAGGAGCGTCAGCTAATTCCTCGACCTCGTCTTCCTCAATATTGAAGCGAGTGTTTTGTTACGGTAGGTGAGGAGGGTAAACATCACTAGTCGTGCGTACATCCCTTCGCGTTTTTTATTTTGTGCTTTTATTTTGTTCGTCTTTTCGTCATTTTTTTATTTAGCAAAATTCCATGGCACGAAATTTCGTTTCACCCCTAGATGACACTCTGCCATATTACCCCTCAGCTCCAGACGAATGGAGCTGTTGCGATATCGATCTTAATATGGATAGTATCGATACCAAGCTGAGTATTGGTCAGATCGATACTAGCGTGATGAGATCGATACCGCAGTTTCTCTTATGTCGTCTTTACTTTACTTTCCTCCCTCCGCAGCTTCTAAACGGCGCACCTCTCTCCCTCTATGTCATCATGTTACTGTTCCTCAACAAAAACCTATAAATCTGTTGTCAATATGGAAACAGAGCCAAAAGGGCAACAAGAGAGGGCTTTGTGAGCAGAAAGCCAAAGGTTAAGGTTAACTGTAGTTTACACTTTATTTGTGCAATGGAAGGTAATTTTTTGTTGTGATGTTGACATTGTTATATTTATATATATTTTACATTGCTGCTTTTTTTGTTATTTTGCACTTGTGATTTTTTCTTAAACGTGGAATAATTTATTACTTTCATACAGTTAAAACTTTTGTTCTATTGTGGTTCATTAATAAAAAGCATTTTTATTGCCTAAAATCTTTGTGCTGTTTTACCATGATCATAATCGACCAACTCAAGGCAAAATGACAAAATTATTCAATAATCATTACATTTCATGTAAAAAGTATCAGTATTGGTATCGGCGATACTAGCCCTGTATTTACTTGGTATCAGATCAATACCAAAATTCCCAGTGTCGCCCACCCCTACAGGCAAGCAGTCAGGGAAAGGCTGAGAGCTACCTGCAGCAGACCACAGTTTCAGGGCCCATTCACACAGCCACACTGTCACCAGAAACACAATGATTTTGCCCTGGGGTTTTAAAGCGCTCTGCTTTCACATGGAGATGGTGTGATTACGATGGTATTCACTCAGATCCACGAGAACAACTGAAAGTGCTGTAGTGTGCATGCCAGGCCAGTAGTTGGCGATGTAAGTTTGTAGTGTCCTTGGCAACTGAATAAATGTCACCTTGTTCCAAGGTGCACGCTTTGCTTTTATCTGAAGAACAGTGCATGTGTCGTGCATCCCTGTTTTCCCTAACAGCGATGAGTCCTGTTTTCAGTCTGGTACTGGTCTTCAAAAGTTTGTAGATTCAGTCACTCCAGGCATCGAACTTATGTGAACAGCAGGAGCAAAGCTGTGTGTTTTGTTGACGTATTGTTTTTGTCATAATTTTCATCAACAACCTTTTTTCCCCTGATAAAAACTAACAGTAACTAATAAAAACAAGAGCACATGGACAAAAACTCAAACTAAACTAACTGACATTTTCATCAACAAATAAAAACTAGACTAAAATGTCTGACAGTCTTAATCCAATCAGTCCTAATATGGTCATGTAGGAAGTAGAGACAAGTGATGAATCTATCCAATTACAGCTACTTTGGTTGTGTTAAAGGTTGGATGAGTTCAGAGGGACATCCAATCACAGCTGCCTTAGCTTGGTGGTGGGATAAGTTGTGGAGCGATCCAATCAGAGCTGCTCTCTTTATGAATTGATATATTCATGTAGAGCAGGTTCACTGTTTGTGGTCAGTTCTGGTATTGTAACTGAGATGCTCTGTCAGGTAGCCTAAATAAAGGTGACTGCATTTCACACAAAGGAACATTTGTTTCTGTTCATTTAGACATTCAGACTTTACTAACATCCAATAAAGGCTTAGTAGATGTTAGGTAGGTAGGTATGTAGGTAGGCAGATAGACATTCAGACTTTACTAACATTCAATAAAGGCTTAGGAGATGTTTGATTTTATCCAAGAGGAAAACAGGACTCCAGAAATTCAAGGAAACACTCTCTATGAAGCCCACATCTATCATGTATTATAACAGCATCTGTAATGCATTATAATGCATTCATAATGCCTCATAACTACACTTAGAAGCATAATGCTTCATGATGCTTTATATCAATGGTCATAAAACATTATAATGTCATTTATAATGAATTATAATGACTTGTTCCATGGATGCTCATGAATACTCATGAACACTACATCCATAATGCTTTATGAGGTATGAAGCCCCGACAATCACAATGCATTATGAGGGCTTCATAACTACACTCATGATTCTTTATGATGCACTATATCAACAGTCATAAAATATATCACTTAAAATGAACGATAGAGCTAGTCATTATAATTCATTAATCAATTCATCAATGTTTTATGACTGTTGATATAGTGCATCATAAAGCATTATGAGTGTAGTGTTCATGAGTATCCATGGAACAAGTCACTAAAGTTCATTATAAATAACATTAAAATGTTTTATGACCATTGATATGACCATCCATCCAATGCATTATGGATGCCGTTATAATGCATTATAAATGTGGGCTTCATAGAAAGTGTTACCAAAATGCCTTACCCTTTACACTTCATATTTTGTCGTCAAAAATGTCGTGAAATTTCATATTATACAAACCAGACTAAAATCAAAACACTTTAGATGACTAACATGACTTAAACTAAAAGATTTTTTTGGCAAAAGACTTGAACTAAAACTAAACTTAACAGTGCTGTGAAACTTTACACTGGTGCAAACGCAATCAAACTCAAATTTTTAGACTATTTTTGCTGGTGTGTAAACAGGCCATAAAGAGAACACCTGATCTGCAGATTGAGAGCACTGCATGAAGGGACTAAACGAAACTGAGCTACTTGTTTGGTGAAGTGGAAGGAACCATGCACGTGTCATATATGTACAGATGTAGACACTTTGGTTTTCAGTTCCCAACTGAGTTCCAGCAAACAGCAGTCTAAGAACATACATTTTTGTTTGTTTTTGCTCTCAATTATTGGAGAGGGGTCCAGCTGCAGACCTCCACTCTCAGCCGGCCTACGGCTGCTCCAGTGTGAATCGGAAACCACCTCCAACGTGAGACGGACATGACGTAAATATAAATAACTATATAGCCCCCCTTCACACCGCCCCATTTGGGTGATGGGCGGCAGACGGGAAACATTTAACCGTGGCGGTAGGACAGAGAAGCGGTTGCCGCCCACGTGAGCGCGCACAGATTTTGTCATAGAAATCGTATACGTGTAATATAACATATACGTATAAAATAGGTATAATAGTGTCAGGAAGGAGAAAGTGAAGAGTCCTCATGATGCCAACAATTTATTTATTATTATTATTTATTTAACAACGCCAAATACATCTCTCAACATCCTGCGTCCTCTCTGGGACAGAAGCACACACACCTCCGCCGCCTTTCTTGGTGGTGCATTCACTGAACCTCGTAATTTTGAACTATACAACAACTCGTGTATATAACTCATATAACTCACATAACTCATGTATATAACTCATAAAACAATAACACATTTCTCTCCAACATAAACAACCCACCCAATCCAATAGAGTATTATATACTTATGATATACGTATATACTGCCTATACACTTTGCCCTGCAATCGAAACTGGCAGCACCTGGCAGCAGCCAATCACATCGAAAGAGGGAGAGAATCCGGAAATAGCCGACTTCACGGGTCAAAGCAAACATTAAATGAGCTCTACCAAACTGCTCCACCTTCATATAAAGATAATCGGGAGAAAAACTTGGCATGAGAGCATTTCACTTCAGAATGTTTGAGGAGGGAGTGTTATGAAGGACTTTTGGGCTCTGCTGTGATGTTCACCGAATCACCTCTCCGTCCCTGCGGCCTCGGACTCCATGCTCGTTCCGGGGCGGCAGCAGACGCTTTAAAAATACTTTATATTTAATGGACTCATCCAGCAGGGAGGCTGTTTTTGGAGATGTTGTCGCCAAGAGCGTGTGAAGGGGGGTGAACAGATAAAACCTTGAATTGATGCTGCCTTTTAACTGTGTTTTTTAATGAAACACGACTGACAAATCAAGTTACCATGGTAACCGAAAACGCTGACACCATTTCCTTCTCACATTGGAGGTGATCATGACGTCACTTCCTTCTGACAATGGAGTTGTAGAGTCTGCAAGCTAGTCGGCTGAGAGTGGAGGTCTGCAGCCGGACTGTCTTGAATTATTGTGCATAAAGGCAGTTTTCATTAAGCTAACTTTTCATTTATAGATCCCAAAAATATGGGGGGTAAGGGTTACATGTTTTCACATTAATGTGGGGATCCAACTATTTGGGTGAGCAGGTCGGAGCACTTTCCTGTCCCAGACCAGCCAAGACTTTGAAACTTCTCACTCGTTAAAGTTGCAGTTCTGTTCTTTTGCACACGTACAACTATTTCAGACAAATCGAGTTTAATATCCAAATGACTTTGCAAAGGGAGTGACTGACAGTTTGGTTTGTGCATCAGAGCATGTGTATGTGGCAGGATGCGGTCTTGATAATGTTTATGGGACCTTTTAACCTGACACGCCTGACGGCCGTTCAACGATCAGTATTCAGGACATATCTCAGCAGTCTGTCTGGGAAACAGATCACAGAAAGTGTTTGAGGGCAGAAGCTTTCTAATGTATACTTTTTAAATAAGAGGATGATCATTCTGTCAATCACATTAACTTTGGGCCAATCTGATGATGGAGCAGGAGGGTCTGAGTCACCAACAAAAACAAAAGCTAAGAGCAATGTGGCCTCCAGCAGACGACACATAATCGGAAAAAAAATAATCTCCAATACAGTTAAGACTAGGGCTGAGTTAAAAAAAAATCTGTTTAATTGATTTAAATCGATTTTCCTGTAACTGGTTCATAATCGATCCATAAAATCCAAAGATCCATCTTTTAACTTGGGTAGTTTTTTCTTCTTTGGATGTGCAGAGAAGCAGCCTGTGGTATCAACCCTGCTAGTCTGGTGTGATCAGCGTTTAGCGTTGCTTTCTACTGAACAAGATCTTATGAGATGTTTCTGCAAACAAACATGGTGGAAGCTCTATATGGGCACCAACCGAGTAAAAAAGGAAAGCAGAAGAAGGCTGCAGGTGGTAAGAAGAAATACCCCTTGAGAAGCACAGGAGAGTTTTGGAAGCTATACAACAGAATGAAGCCGAGGACGAGAGCAATCCAGCTGCAAAGAAAAGACGTATGAGGGGAAGCTAATGGAAGCTACTGCTAGCATGCTAGGTCATCACGCGCAAGACTCATCAATGACGACATTGTCTGACCAATCAGTAGCCGGCAGTCGGTGATGTCATCTTTTAGTATGGACTCAGTTCGCTTGGAACCAGAGCGGAGTAGGTACTAAAACTAGCTTGTTTTAGGAGGTACCAGGCTAGTGGAAACACGCTGCAAATCGAGAAGGGCCGAGTAGAGTAAGGCCAAGGTGTGCTAGTGGAGAAGGGCCATAGGCGTCTAAGGGCCGCAAATCTTGTGAGTCACGGTGGCGCTTTTTGGGGCTTGTTTCTAAACGTGAAGTTTCTTCTTGGGGCTCTTCTGTCTGTGTGAATCCCCCGATTATCTTCCAGCTCCTAACATAAATAAAAACACAACTGCAGTAGGTAGTTTGTCCATTTCCTTGTTTTCCCAAACACACCCACGCTCATGGAGCATGCACCGGAGCAAAAGTTGCCAGGCCTGCTTATTATAAGTGACATTATTATTTCTTGGCACCGTGAAATTGAAATCTAATGAAGACGTAAAAAAAACACACATTATGTAGATTTCTCTTTTAAAAAGTAATATGTCACATTAGGAAAGGAAACAGCTGGAGGTTGCTCATTTCGGGCTTGTTTTTATCGACCCGGTTGCTTATTTTAAAAGAAAATGTGGAAACACTGGACAGGAGCTCTGATTCCACAGGTTATGTGACATGATTTTGTAAAATAAAGAGCACAAAATAAATAACTGTTATGTTCTCTGTAGAAGAACTTGTTGTAGGCCTTCACATTTAGGAACAGATATGGGGCTCTGTCCAAAGTTGAGCAATGTAAAAGTAACGTAAAAATAACATAAAAGTGAAAAGTTACTTTTCATAGAGGGTAACTACGTAAAATTAACAAGTTACTTTTTTAAGGAGTAACAAGCATACACTACTTTTTAAAAGTAACTTCCCCAAAACTGGTTAAGACTAATTAATACTATTATCTCTAAAAATATAAAAAAACGTGCTTAGAGTGATTGTTTGCAAGCTGTGTGGTGATTTGAATTGTTTGATGCTTTATTTGGTATTTATTATTTTTTATTACTTTTATTATTGATATTGTCTTATTTTTTATGTATATTTTTGGGCATTTTGTGCCTTTATTGATAGGAGAGAGACAGTGGATAGACTTGTGAAAGGGGGAGAGAGAGTAGGGGAAGACACTCTGCAAACTGGTCACAGGCGGGATTCGAACCTGGACCGGCAGAAGCATGTACATGGGGTGCTAACCACAACGCCAAACCAGCACCCCAATATTGTCTTATTTTAAGGAAAATTGTTTTGTGGTTAATATATGTATTTTGTATTTCAGATTTTTTCAATTTTTTTGCTATTTGTTAAGCTTGTAAATTGTGTGGCATGCCATCTTATTGATTAAAGACATTAGTGCAAAGAATTCTATTTGATTTCTTTTATTAGTGAGTGGATATCGCAGATGGAGGAGTAGCCATAAAAACTAAAACTCAGGGCCGGCTCTGAGGAGGGCACTTAGATACAGATTGTTCTAGATTTAATGCAGAAATGTCCAGTTTGGTTTGCATCCTTCCTCGCTGTCATCAGGTTCACAGCTCAGAGCCTCTTCTGATCGAGCTTCCTGCAAAGTCAGGGCCCAGAATAAAAAGTTTGGAAACTCTGCCCTTTTGTGAGGATTTAGTGTATCATTGTATAGTTTTTTTAAAGTCAAATTGGATGATAAGTGAGTGTTTTGCTCAGCTAGAAGTTATTTTAAAGTCTCCTCTCTCCCTGCGGAGCTCTGGACTTTATCTGTTAAAGAGCTCGTGCCCTGTGATGCCTCCTTCATGGACCAGGAGTTTGACGAGCGCCTGCGGGCAGATTATTCAGCCGAGAGTTATTAAGACCTTTCAGGAGCTGCAGTTTGGTCACGGCCTCCTTTATTTTGGTCAGTAAAAAGGCCATGTCCTCAAAACTTATCGCAGTAATATTTTAGAGAGAGCTTTTTTTGCTCTAATGTGATTTATCAGAGTGTACAGTAGGGTTTGTTTGCTGATGCATGTGCAGAAACTAAATATAGAGGAGAATGAAAAATGAAGCAAAAATTCAGGGAGCATCTCCAGATCCTGTTTAGTCGTTATTACATGTCCCTCACAAACAGTCGGAGCTCTCTGCTACGTCTCTTTGTTAAAAGTTATAAACTGCTGCTGTGGCGTGGTGTGGCGCCCGCTGAGCCTGACTCGCTGTGACGCTGTCGCACTCTTTAAGGATCACTGCAGAGGAACCTGGATACCCCATAGAGTCATAGACACTGGAACAAACACTCGTTTATAATGTAGTGAGAAGGAGGGTGAGAACAAAAGAAAAACTTTTAAAGGTTTAAAATGAATTAATGTGCTTTAAAAAGTCAGTTACCGCCATGAGACAGCTCTAAGCACTGCCTGAGGGCCGCATTGCTACAGATTTAGGAATATTCTTACAAATAAAAATTAAATGAAAAACAAGATAGCAAATATAAAAGTCTAATAAAAACAGATAAAAACAGAAAAAAGAATCTAAGCTTTTACCTTAAATGCTACAGAGCAAGTGTTTACATTTTTCTTCAAAATATTTTTATTGGAAGGATAAGGACAATATAATAATTACCATCACAAAATACAATTAACCATTGTCCTTTTCCCCTTTTTTAACAAGTATATATGTGTACACAGACACATATACATGTATGAAAGTGAAAAAAAATAAAACATTTAAAGGCAGAAAAACAAACCCCCCACCCTCACTCACACACAGCCCATAATGACCAACAAAAGTTCTATTTGTGATTCATGCAAAATAAAAAGGCACGACAGTCTAAGGCACACATTCAATCAGGTAGTATCTGTAAATTAGTGAAATATGAAATAAAGGGTTGCAATTTCAGGTAAAATTTTGCTGTACATCCTCTTAACGTGTATTTAATTTTCTCAAGTTTTAGAAAAAACATATCTTTAAGCCAGTGGGAGACAGAAGGATATTTAGCAGACTTCCAGTGCAGCAATAATAAACGTCTTGCTGATAAAGACGTTAAAAATATTCACACTGATAGCCTTGTCAAACTGATAGTACGACAACTTCAAACTGATACACACGCATGTGAACATGGACGTGACACATGATATGTGTGGCGTCCATATCAGTGTGAAGTGGGTCACTTCAGATTAGGGCCTGATCGATATATTGGCCGGTCGATTACTAATTCTGTGTGTATGTGTGATGGAGCAAAACTCACCTACGCTCACACGGAGTTGCTCTTTTTTTAGCCTAAAAATCCAACATAACGAGCAGCTTTAAGCGCTGCACAATGTAGCATACCGCTGCTGCTGGACACAGCAAGACTACTGGGCTCTCTGCTAGTTGGGCTCCAGAAGCAGCTACACAGATCGACCGTGCCAAATGGGACGAATGTGACCTTAAGATTTATTTGTGATTGTTCTGTGATGATTATGACGGAAGCCTGGCTCCATCTGCTTGTCCCCAACATGGCAGCTAAGCTAACTAGCTAGCAAGCTAACTATGCTAAAGTTAGATTAGCTCCCTGAGAGCTCTATGATGTCATCAGCGGACTCATCCAAGGGAAGACTTCATTGTAGCTGGAGGCTTTAATTAGCTAGTTTAAATAAGTGTTTCTGCACTAAAATATACTTCTGATGCACTAATGAGGACTTGAAACCGCCAGAAGGAAAAAAAAAAGATGCCTGTGAGAAGAATGTTACCGTAGGGTTTTCGTTGCTTTCCTCTCACAGTTTCCTGTTTTACAACTAGCTAAAAAGTTGTTCTACCTATATTATAACCTACCCCTTTTTTATCAGCAAGAAGTACAAGATATAGAGTGACCCTTTTTAAGGTTATAATTAATTTACCAGAGGTTTACTGCTTGTTTGCATGTTATTGAACTTTAGATGTCCTCCTTGTTGTAAAGTGAAAAAAATACGAAAGGACAAATTTCTGCCTTTGATTCATACATTTTTTGTTGTTTTGGGACCAGATTTTTTTCAAATGTCGGGTTGAAGCATCTCCTGAACTGTTGTCAGGTAAAAGCGTGTCCTGAAATGTTGTCGAGTTGGAGCATTTCCTGAGCTGTTGTCTGGTTGAAGCATCTCCTAAACAGTTGTGGGGTTGAAGCGTCTCCTGAGCTGTTGTCGAGTTGAAGCGTCTCCTGAACTGTTTTTCGGGTTGAAGCGTCTCCTGAACTGTTGTCAGGTTGAAGTGTCTCCTTAGCTGTTGTTTTGGTTACAGTGTTTCCTGAACTGTTGTCGGGTTGAAGCGTCTCCTGAACTGTTTTTCGGGTTGAAGCGTCTCCTGAACTGTTGTCAGGTTGAAGTGTCTCCTTATCTGTTGTTTTGGTTACAGTGTTTCCTGAACTGTTGTCGGGTTGAGGCGTCTCCTGAGCTGTTGTCGAGTTGAAGCCTCTCCTGAACTGTTAGGTTGAAGCGTCTCCTGAACTGTTTTTCGGGTTGAAGCGTCTCCTGAAATGTTGTCAGGTTGAAGTGTCTCCTTATCTGTTGTTTTGGTTACAGTGTTTCCTGAACTGTTGTCGGGTTGAAGCGTCTCCTGAGCTGTTGTCGAGTTGAAGCGTCTCCTGAACTGTTGTTGGGTTGAAGCCTCTCCTGAACTGTTGTCAGGTTGAAATGTCTCCTTATCTGTTGTTTTGGTTACAGTGTTTCCTGAACTGTTGTCTGGTTGAAGCGTCTCCTGAGCTGTTGTCGAGTTGAAGTGTCTCCTGAACTGTTTTTCGGGTTGAAGCGTCTCCTGAACTGTTGTCGGGTTGAAGCGTCTCCTGAACTGTTGTCGAGTTGAAGCATCTCCTTAGCTGTTGTCGAGTTGAAGCATCTCCTGAACTGTTGGGTTGAAGCGTCTCCTGAACTGTTTTTCGGGTTAAAGTGTCTCCTGAAATGTTGTCAGGTTGAAGTGTCTCCTTATCTGTTGTTTTGGTTACAGTGTTTCCTGAACTGTTGTCAGGTTGGAGCATTTCCTGAGCTGTTGTCTGGTTGAAGTGTCTCCTGAACTGTTGGGTTGAAGCGTCTCCTGAACTGTTTTTCGGGTTGAAGCGTCTCCTGAACTGTTGTCGGGTTGAAGCGTCTCCTGAGCTGTTGTCGAGTTGAAGCATCTCCTGAACTGTTGGGTTGAAGCGTCTCCTGAACTGTTTTTCGGGTTAAAGTGTCTCCTGAAATGTTGTCAGGTTGAAGTGTCTCCTTATCTGTTGTTTTGGTTACAGTGTTTCCTGAACTGTTGTCTGGTTGAAGCGTCTCCTGAGCTGTTGTCGAGTTGAAGTGTCTCCTGAACTGTTGTCGGGTTGAAGCGTCTCCTGAGCTGTTGTCGAGTTGAAGCATCTCCTGAACTGTTGGGTTGAAGTGTCTCCTGAACTGTTTTTCGGGTTAAAGTGTCTCCTGAAATGTTGTCAGGTTGAAGTGTCTCCTTATCTGTTGTTTTGGTTACAGTGTTTCCTGAACTGTTGTCTGGTTGAAGCGTCTCCTGAGCTGTTGTCGAGTTGAAGTGTCTCCTGAACTGTTGGGTTGAAGCGTCTCCTGAACTGTTTTTCGGGTTGAAGCGTCTCCTGAACTGTTGTCGGGTTGAAGCGTCTCCTGAGCTGTTGTCGAGTTGAAGCATCTCCTGAACTGTTGTTGGGTTGAAGCGTCTCCTGAACTGTTGTCGAGTTGAAGCATCTCCTGAACTGTTGGGTTGAAGCGTCTCCTGAACTGTTTTTCGGGTTGAAGCGTCTCCTGAACTGTTGTTGGGTTGAAGTGTCTCCTTAGCTGTTGTTTTGGTTACAGTGTTTCCTGAACTGTTGTCGGGTTGAAGCGTCTCCTGAGCTGTTGTCGAGTTGAAGCATCTCCTGAACTGTTGTTGGGTTGAAGTGTCTCCTGAACTGTTGTCGGGTTGAAGCGTCTCCTGAACTGTTTCTCGGGTTGAAGCGTCTCCTGAACTGTTTTTCGGGTTGAAGCGTCTCCTGAACTGTTGTCAGGTTGAAGTGTCTCCTTATCTGTTGTTTTGGTTACAGTGTTTCCTGAGCTGTTGTCGAGTTGAAGCGTCTCCTGAACTGTTTTTCGGGTTGAAGCGTCTCCTGAACTGTTGTCGGGTTGAAGCGTCTCCTGAACTGTTTTTCGGGTTGAAGCGTCTCCTGAACTGTTGTCGGGTTGAAGCGTCTCCTGAACTGTTTTTCGGGTTGAAGCGTCTCCTGAACTGTTTTTCGGGTTGAAGCGTCTCCTGAACTTTTGTCAGGTTAAAGCGTCTCCTTAAATGTTGTCAGGTTGAAGCACTTTTTAGTGAAGGGTACAGAATGTTACATAGTGGAATTGAACCCTTTACTAAAGATTAACCAGAACTGTTCTCCTCATATTGGCTTGTTTCAGTTCTCTCCCTCTTTAATGAAGGATTCCTCTTGAACATTTTCAGAAAAGTGTCTTCACACACATTTGTCTCGTCTATTTGTCGGTGATTATTGGTGAAAACAGGGAGTGAATCTCTAAATGCCAGCATCAGATGTTTAAGACTCCCTGCAGCTCTGCTAATGTCTCCATCATTATCCTCTCATTCAAAAGCTCATTAGAGGGAAAGTTTCTAAAAATAGACGCCATCTTTGCTCTTTTCCAGGTGACACCTTTGATTTATGATTGACATAGCCCTAATTAGCTCGTTAGTGTTCATCGGTGCAGGAAATATTACGGGAGGCACCTGTCTGTTTGCCTCATAGTTTTCACCTGAAAAAGTCCAGGAGGCTCCTCAACTCGCCTTACGCTCCATCGGTGTGTCGGAAAATTAATCGGCCAATCAGAGTGAAGGATCATCATCAAACCGAGATGGAGGAGGACTCTTGGACCCTCTTCAAACTGATCAGGATGTTGAAACATATCAAATAGATGAAGCTAACTCACCATCATGTTACCTCTAATTTGATCAAATATCTTAAAGGACCCAAACCATCCAGGAAATAACACACAAAACACCTTTCTGATTATTTTTAATGAGACCATTGCTGTATTAATGTATTATTATTATTAGTTTTTTTATTACAAGTAGCCCTGATTCATTGCTGCCTTTTTCCCTCTGTATGTGCTGTTTGCTAAGCTTAAGCTAACATGTCACACCGCTGACTTACTGAGAGGAGAAGCAGCAATATGTCTCCACACTCACAATATGAGGGCTCCTTTTTCTTCTTATCTGTATTTGGAGTAAGAATGAGAGAATTTGCCAACCTGAGAAACGGTAATGTTTATGCTCATAAAATCAGCTTCTTGTAATATAGCATCAGTTTATTAAAGTACTTTTAAAAATATATCAGATTTTACTGTGGGAATCTAAACTCCAAGTGCATCAGCATTGTACATCAAATTAAGCTGTTACTTATGATGGTACTGCAGCGACCAAACAGAACTGCTTAGAGTTATCTGATGACTGTAGGTAGAGGCAGGCTAAAGTGTTACCCTTAAACTCTTTATGTGCCCTTTAAGCTAAGCTAACTAGCTTTTGGTGATCTTTGTTCATCTCTCCATTGTTACTGGATGCACAGTCAAAAGAATGGAGTCTTTTTGCGTGTCATGGACTCTGGAGTGAGGCAAGACATAAAAACAAAAAAAAAGTTGGAGTGTTCCTTTAAGGCATATAAAAATATATCTGGACTACTACACAGTGCACGGTGTTTGACATGGACGGTCATGTCTGTGGCACAACGCGCCTGCTAACTCTGCTGCTGCGGGACGAAAAGAAAACAGTGCAGTGTGTCTGATGTCAAACGGAGTTAGCTTAGCACGTAGCTTAGCGTGATAGCACGTCGTCACTGCTGCAGCACGTCAACAGTAAACATCCGGTCTGTGCGTCAGAGCGACTCAACAGGATGACACTCATGATACATCAACAGAAGCAGCTAATGTGATCAATAACTGAGATATGGGCTGGTAAATAACCTACTTTGATTATGGCTCCATGTAAAGGCTGGTTCAGAATGTAAATCTATGTGGAGGCTACTTGCCCAGAATCATGTGTATTTTGTTCACATACTTTTCACATCCAATAACTTTACATTTAATTTGATTGCAGAGAGTAGAAGAGGAAACACTGACAGTGAGCAGAGGAAGCAGGTGTAGGGAATGCTTTCATATGTTATAGAAATGTACATTAGCTAGTTAAATGATCTTAGTATCTAAGTATGATATTATTTGGTCCTAGAAATAAAGTAAGCAAAATAAGATCATCAAAAAGGTACAGTAGTAAAGGCAATAATTTAGCAAAAAGAGATAAGCATGAATACAAATAAAATAAAAATAACCAAACTTAAAAAATAATAGAGTAAAAATAAAAGTATAGATTTTGATTTTGAGATCCCATTTATGCTCAGAATGTTCAAAATAAGAAAAATTTGTTGTTTTCAGTGACCTGGCTTTTCTGTTTTGTGTGTTACTAATAATAATGTGTAGTGATTCAATGTTTAAAAAAAATAGCAGTGAGCGCAATGTAACCGTTATCTACGGATTCACATTCACAACTAATCTGCTGTTTATCGAGGTCAATAAGAAAAAGGTAAGTAAATATATTTTGGCTAGGACTGCATGAGCAAATTAAAGACAACACACCAATGTTTAACAGTTAAAACATTTATTAAGATCACCATTTGATTCAAACAGCATTCAACAACGCTACGTGTCCCGATCTGATGTCAAAAGTCAGTGATCGTCAAACGCTTTAAAGGCTGCAAAGTTTACAAAGTATCATTCGACCATCGCATTATGAAGATGTTAACGGGGATTAACATACTACCATTGGTTACAAGGACGAGTCATTTTGTCGTCAACAACACCACACACACTACAGTAGAATATTCCTCGGTAATTCAGCATGCTTACAGAAATGCACTCTTGTGCTTACACTTAATGCAGACACATGAGCCATCAGCTTGATCCTGAGATGAAGCGAACTATTTTCACATACTGAACATTAATTTTCCTCCACGTCGTAAAAAACATACTTCTCTTTACCTATTTTCAAGTCCTCCCGACTCCGTTATACGTTGAACATGAACAAATTGTTTGTTGATACGCCGAAGTGACAGCAAAATGTGGGTTTCGTTGCTATCACAAGTTGACACAGTCGAAAATTTGTCATTTTGATCAGGCATCTAAGATAGTTGCCTATATATTACCTTCAGTATATTTACGCTGTCAAATAAGTCTGTAATTCTTCAAAACCTTTTGTTGTCACGCTAAATGTTGTGAAGTCACTTCCACCACTAAGTAAATGGGTGTAAAGAGCTCATTTTTGTGTATAATATGGATTCGGGAGGTGTTTTGATAGTAAAAAAAAGGGTCCTTCAAAGACAAGCCCCCCTCACTTCTGCCTGGACGGTCACCAGTTAATTTAATACGGCACACCGGCTGAGCCTGTTGTCTTTTAGCATGAGCAGCAAAGTTCTCCTACTTAAGATGATTCCATCTCTCATAGCAAGAGCAGCAAGAATGTCATTTTATGACAGTCTGAGGTGGAAGTAAAAGTTAACAGGCTCACTTCTTCTCTCCATTGTGTGTGTTTGCAAACATCTGACGTGACAACAGGAAGGCGTAGTGGACAAGGACAAGGACAAGTCAAAACATGGCAAATAACTTTATTTCAAGCACACATTTAAGCTAAAATGTGCATACGAATAAGTATTTCGTGCGCACAAGTTATATATATTTTTCTCCGTGGCACTTTAGGGGCTCAGTAGTTATCCAATTACTCGAATATTTCACAAAAATTTGATGGAGTAATCGATTACAAATAGAATCGACAGCTGCAGCCTTAGATTAAAGTACTGATAGGGCTTCTGAATCCATATCTGCTGCATGTCCAGCTCAAAAATAAAGCAGCTGCCATCTTGAAAAAATAATCTTTTAAGGCCCAAGACCAACGATTACTATAGCCAGAAAATTATAATTTTTTGGAGCTGAAATGTTTGTTTTACTTTCTGCTATAATCCTTAAAAATCAAAGTGTCCATAAAATTCAACATATAGATTTTCCGTATCTCATTTGATACATTAGGTGTTTTGGCAACTGATAATCCATTTGAGGACATTTTTATCATTTATCTGATTGTATTCAGATGTTTTTTTGTTGTTGTAATTTTTGATCATATTGAGTAGAAAGAGGTATAATAAAAGTATGTATCAAACATGACACAATTGGCTTTATAGGGTCCACTTTTTGACATCCAGTATTTCATAGTAGAAATGAGAATGAGATCTTGTATAGGATTTTAGGTGTAGAGTTCCCAATTGGATGTCCCGTTGCTGCTCACACTGATGAAGAGTTATTTTTTCAGTCAAACTTTTGCATCAGGATATGTTCTTGACCATGATCCATGAGAGGAATAAACATTAGTGAAGACAGTGAGATAGAGAGCAGGCCTTACAGCCCAAACATGATCTCAACTTATCTGCTGGAAACTGATGAACTGGACGATGATGTGATTGAACAGAGGCGATGACCCGTCTGATGCTGAATCTGGACAGAGTTTTCTCTTGTCACCCCTCAGTTTGAATCCTTAATCTCTATTCCTGCTTTCTCTCCACCATAATGAAGCGAGAGAATCCTAAAGCTCTTCGATATGATCTGTGTACAGGTTAACAGCCTCTGAATGTTCCTGCTCGGGGATTTGAGCATCCTCCTGTGTTTGAGAAGATGCTCTGAAAAGTTTGGTGTTTGCTCCAAGATACTGAAGAATCTGAAGCTCTGGAGGGAATGATACAAGTGTACCAAAGTATTTCAGCATTAAGACCTCAGGGCTAAAAAATCAATAATATCCTAGAATAGTTACTGTGGGCAGAGCAGGTTCAGAGTTTAACCAGCAGAGACCCTGGAAAGTCTTCTTAGTCTGAACACATCAGAGTCCAGCTGGAGGACACCAACATGTCCTCTCACCACCCTAAAAGTGGGACCTGGATCAGGAGTCCCACTTGTCAGAAAGTTATGCTCTGTTATCTTTATGACTTTAATTTAAGCATGATTAAAAAGCAGAACTCCCTGCCCTCTCTCTCTCAGTTCATAGATCAGATCAGAATGTTCCTGGATAAAGCTGCAGACCACAGTTGCCTCACCAGACTCCTGCACCTGTTTACTGTCTGCTCTCTGCTCCTGTGGGTTTGTTTCTCTCCAAAGTGACGCCAAAGACGACTGAGACATCAAATCCTAAGATGAGAAATTAAAAATGTCGCAAATCACTGAATAAATGAACATTTAGGCTCAGATTTCAGAAGCCCTTGCTCATCAAGTTTTACTCATTCATTATTATTTAAAGAGACTGTGAGGAGTTTCTAAGTAATTACAAAAAAGTCTCACTTTTAGATATATGCCTGATGGAAATACACACTTTAAGATGAGTTTTATAGCATCAAAATAGGTTATCTATAAATGCTATTCCTTAGCTTTGTGGTCGGGTCGGACAGGGCTGGACTGGCCTGGATACTCAACTTCAGGAACAAGACAATTAAAACTAGAGCAAATTGATATTATTCAGACACGTCTTAGAGCACCGGGCTGTAAGTAGCCATATATAGCCAGCTACAAAACTACAATACTAAGTTTTCCAAAAACTGCTTGTTGTCACACATCAAAAACTACCACTACGTAACTAGAAAGAGATACATTACCTCATTGCTTTGCATCCTGTAAGTTGTTGAAAAAAGAAGTTGTAAAGCAATGCAGAGTTCTGAGGAAGGTCCGAGCTGCATTCATTAGCATCACAACAAACACACGCTTTGGCTTGGGTCATGTCTTTGGTGCGTTCCAGTTGTAGTCAGAAGTAGGAATTTCCGAGTTCCAAGTAGGAAACTGCAACTGGGACTTTCCCCAAAGTCTGAATTTCCTACTGGGAACTCGGTGAAACCTCACCACCCCCGAGTTGACAATGGAAGATGGATGCCCCCAGTGTGAACAGTTATTTAGCTCCTGTAATAATCCATTTATTTGCACTTCTGACTGGGGTGTGTCGCTCTAGATCAGCTGTATACATAGTATTGTTAGACTTATATTTACAGAAATGCTGCCATAGTGCAGGGCGTGCTAACAACAGCTAACAATAGCCTGGTAGATCGGCATGTTTTTTTCTGACTGGAACGTCGATAAGTCGGAGATGATGTCACCCCCAGTTCCGAGGTTACTGGAACGCAGCATTATGACAGTCATCGCGCGTGCTCATGGGTAGCAGAGTCTTTATGTCGCCGGTAATAGATTCTCCTCATAGCACCTTTAAATCAAAAATGCATTGTAACTTGCATTACTGATATTTGTACAGAGTAAAACATTACTGTTTTTTTTATGTTGCTACATTGCAGTGTAAAGGAATGCATTACAGTAATCACATTACCTTTGTAATGCATTACTCCCAACACTGGTCAGTAGTTTAGTTCTTTTATTGGTCAGGTAGTGCACTAGTGTCTGAAGAAGCTACATTTACCTTCAGTTTGAGTAGAAGACAGAGGGGACTGTGGACGCACCGATACGATGACTTAGCTCTCCATGGCACTGATGCAGCCTGATAATTCAAACCTCCTCTGTGATGCTGCTTTATCTGCAGATTGCACAACCAAAGCCCAACAAGAATTATGACGATGTTTAAAGTTGTTGGAATGTTAAGAATTGGCTTGTCTGTTATCATGTGTGATTTAGGACCTTGCAGTTTCCTAAAGGGACTGCTTTGTTGCAGATTTATTTGGAATAAGAAGGCTTTATTTTAAGCTAGTGTTGTTTTTGTTTTCTTATTTATGAGTTTAAAGCCTTTTCAGAGTTTCTGTTCACCTGCTTAGCAGATTAATTTCCTCCTAATCCTCAAATTTTCAGCAACTAACAACACAAAGAGCAACACTGAGGACAAGCATAATAAATATCTGATTTTGAGAATCTTGTACAAACCCAAACTAGTGAAGCTGGCACGTTGTGTAAATTGTAAATAAAAACAGAATACAATGATTTGCAAGTCCCTTTCAACTTATATTCAATTGAAATCACAGCAAAGACAAGATACTTAACATTCAAACTGGTAAACTTTGTTATTTTTTGCAAATATTAGCTCATTTGGAATTTGATGCCTGCAACATGTTTCAAAAAAGCTGCACAAGTGTCAAAAAAGACTGAGAAAGTTGAGGAATGCTCATCAAACACTTATTTGGAACATCCCACAGGTGAACAGGCTAATTGGGAACAGGTGGGTGCCATGATTGGGTATAAAAGCAGCTTCCCTGAAATGCTCAGTCATTCACAAACAAGGATGGGGCGAGGGTCACCACTTTGTGAACAAATGTGTGAGGAAATTGTCCAACAGTTTAAGAACAACATTTCTCAACCAGCTATTGCAAGGAATTTAGGGATTTCATCATCTACGGTCCGTAATATCATCAAAAGGTTCAGAGAATCTGGAGAAATTACTGCATGTAAGCAGCAAGGCCCAAAACCAACATTGAATGCCCGTGACCTTCGATCCCTCAGACGGTACTGCATCAAAAACCGGCATCACTGTGTAAAGGATATCACCACATGGGCTCAGGAACACTTCAGAAAACCACTGTCAGTAACTACAGTTGGTCTACATCTGTAAGTGCAAGTTAAAACTCTACTATGCAAAGCCAAAGCCATTTATCAACAACACCCAGAAACGCCGCCGGCTTCGCTGGACCCGAGCTCATCTAAGATGGACTGATGCAAAGTGGAAAAGTGTTCTGTGGTCTGACCAGTCCACATTTACAATTGTTTTTGGAAACTGTGGTCGTCGTGTCCTCTGGACCAAAGAGGAAAAGAACCATCCAGACTGTTACAGGCGCAAAGTTCAAAAGCCAGCATCTGTGATGGTATGGGGGTGTATTAGTGCCCAAGGCATGGGTAACTTACACATCTGTGAAAGCACCATTAATGCTGAAAGGTACATACAGCCCATATGGAAAAGACATTGTAGGATTTTACAAAATAACTGTATCACATATATGACACTTGTAAATAATTTGCATGACAAGTAAAGAAAATACAAGATCCACACAAAAGTTTTGTAAAATGAAAAATATACAATTTGCATACTTACAAGTATTATATATGACAGCTATTTCACATACAGTATTTTTAGTAGATACCTGCTCTATCCTAAAGAACACACAAGATCCATACAGAAGTTTTGTAAAATGAAAAATATAAAATTTGCATACTTACAAGTACTATATATGACAGCTATTTCACATACAACACATACAATATTCTTAGTAGATACCTGCTCTATCCTACATATATTATTTGGAATTAAAAGTTTTGCAAGAAACATAAAAACATAGGAGGTCCTATGTAAAATGGCACATAGATGAGATCTCTGATTCTTGATCATTTCAAAGGCCTGTGTGTATGGTGTTGTTAAGGTACATACATAGTCAAAACCTGGTGTGTGTGTGTGTGTGTGTGTGTGTGTGTGTGTGTGTGTGTGTGTGTGTGTGTGTGTTTATAAAAACATATTTACGCACACATATATGTCAATGACAAATTTAAGGGGTCAAAAATGTATTTTTAAAAAGTTCTTTGAAAATGGATATAATGCAGATTTTTGAGACAAGGACAAAGCGTTTTAATGGATTTCAGTTGTTAACTAACATTTTTCATGTTTCATGTCAAATTACTTTTTTGAAGTGTTTTAACTAAGTGTTTTTAAATATCAGGTGGTGCAACCAATAATATGTAAGTATATGTATATTTTTGTTAGTTTTTTTCTATGTGACATTTTGGGCAAGTATTCCTTAAGTGTCTGTGGTGACTCATACATTATTAATTTGTGGGTGCGTTTTTTTTTTTTATCTACAATAATTCAAGCGTGTTACACTCTAGAGTCCAGATATTGAGCATTTTTGTCATTTGATTTTATATTTCAAGACACAAAAATTAAATCAAAAACTTGCAAATAAATGAATTCAATAAAATAGCTATTTTCATCCCACTTATCTCCTTTTGTTCACTTTAGATTGTTATTTGATGGTTTAAATTACTATTTTACCTGGTCACACCAACTGACGAGGAACAGTTGTGCCACCTGACCGCATTAGAAATGACAGAAAACCTAGTGTAGAAGATGGGTCTGGTCTACAACTACAGGAAATGTTTGGATGAGGTTATTGCTGCCAAAGGAATTTTATTAAACCCAAAGGTTCACATACTTTTTCCACCCTGCACTGTGACTGTTTCCATATTGTGTTGAATAAAAACATGAAATCAGATTATTTTTTGTGCAATATTAGTTTAAGCAGACTGTGTTTGTCTAGTGATGTGACTTAGATGAAGATCAGGACATATTTTATGACCGATTTAAGCAGATATCCAAGTAATCCCAGAGAGCTCACATACTTTTTCATGCAACTGTATTAATTAAAGATAAATCAATGATGAAAAAAAAATACCTTTGTAAATGATTAGTTAATTCAATATTTACTACAGATGGAAATTGAACACCAATTCCAGTTGAAAATCTTTAACAGCTCCATCATATAATCAAAATCAAGACTCTTTTTGTTAATCAATTCCCTTATAAATTCTTCCCACTGGCAGGGTTCAGAAACGTCAGAATTATGACCTAATCTTTTTCAAAAGGCGCCTCCTGACAACTTTAAGTGAGCGGAAATACCAGCACCTTGCAGAAGAAGTTATCTATGCTGTGACATGTGTTTGACATTGTTGACACTGAAAATCTACAGGCCAACATTTGCACACAGGAAAAATCACCAGAAATCAATGAGGGAATCATTGAAGAATTGATCGATTAGCAGGAACCTTAAAAGCATTGATATAAATAAAATTTCTCAATACAAAATGATAATTATGACAAAAGCTTTAAATTATGACATTTTTAACTAAAAATTAGAAGAATAAAATAGAAATGTAACTATTAATGACTCTAGCACCACTGTTTATCTCTTAAAGTGACATTCCCTGCAGTTGTGCCACTGACTCACTGGTTGCGTCGCCAGACATTATAAATTATTTTTAGTTTAAAAAAGGCATCTGCCAAGGCAACTGTATAAGCATTAACCTTTGTCATTAAGTATGTGTCATTTTAGATGAAATTTGTTATTTTAAGTTATGATTGATATTTCAGTAGTATTACATTGGTTGTACCACCTGGCATGAAAATTGTATTAGCCTACCGATGAACTAAAAATATGAATTTTTATCAGTATTTGAGAGAGATCTACAAAACTTTTCACCTGGTCTCAGGTGACAGTTGGGGTCCTCTAGATGATGCAATATCCTTTTTACTGTTATCTCGTTTTCACTTCAAAATAAAAGTCTAATGTTACAGTTGCACCATCCTGATATTTAGCAAACTGCAAATTGTGTGACAAAAGTTTCTGAGCTACCTCAACAGATTAAAAACAGTTTTATTTGCAAGAAGTATTTTATTTGAAATGTTTCAGAAATGAAATAATGCAACAGCATACATTTCTTTTTAATGTAGCATCACAGACATGCTAATTTTATAGTTTAATGACATGCTAATTTTTTAAAAAAAACAAAAAAAAAAACACACAAATTTTAATATATATTATAAACAAATATATATTTTAATATATATATATATATATATATATATATATATATATATATATATATATATATGTATATACACATATATATGTATATATATACATATATGTATGTATATATATATGTATATATGTATATATATATGTATGTGTATATATATGTATATATATGTATGTATATAGATATAGATATAGATATAGATAGATAGATAGATAGATAGATAGATAGATAGATTGATAGATTGATAGATTGATAGATAGATAGATAGATAGATAGATAGATATGTATAGATCTATATATGTCTCTACTGTCAGTGTTATTTCATTGACACAACACAGTATTGGCCAATACTGAATTTAGAGGACTGGAGGACTGGCACACCATCACAGTTAAAGTTGTCAAAGTGGTATAATTATTTTAGACGAATAGGATATTTTAGATTTTGAGAACAGCAAATGTTCAGGCAGCACGGTGGCGCAGCTGGTAGAGCACGTGCCTCACAACAAGAAGGTTCCAGGTTCGATTCCAGGCTGGGAGGGCCTTTCTGGGTTCAGGGTGAACCCCACCTCTCGAATGTATATAGCTGGTATAGGCCCCCCAGAATAAGCCAGCCCCTGCAACCCCAAAACGGATAGCAGGGTATAGAGAAAATGATGAAAAACATTCTTATAGAAAACAATGGAAAATTTCATATAAATTAATTACAATTATTATACAAAAAATACATATGTAATGGATACAATTTTAATACTGTGACATAGTAAAAATATGTAGGTAATTACTAAATAACATATATGGACTATATAAGGAAAGCATATCTTTCAATTAAGTTTTTTATATGTAACATATATAAAGTTTAATGTAACATGTAAAATTTTTATAAGTATGTTGTATGAAAACAATGCAAAAGTGGCCACTTTCATGAGTAAATCATGAGAAAATCATATAAGTCTTACACATATAAAATATAAATATTTAACATGCTGACATATAATAATTTTATAAGGTTTTTGTATTTCTTTTCCGTATGGGAGGTTTTGGAGCAACATATGTTGCCATCCAAGCAACGTCTTTTTCATGGACGCCCCTGCTTATTTCAGCAAGACAATGCCAAGACACATTCTACACGTGTTACAACAGCGTGGCTTCGTAGTAAAAGAGTGAGGGTACTAGACTGGCCTGTCTGTAGTCCAGACCTGTCCCCCATTGAAAATGTGTGGAGCATTATGAAGCGTAAAGTACAACAACAGAGACCCCGGACTGTTGAACAACTTAAGCTGTACATCAAGCAAGAATGGGAAAGAATTCCACCTGAAAAGCTTCAAAAATTGGTCTCCTCAGTTCCCAAACGTTTACTGAGTGTTGTTAAAAGGAAAAGTGATGTAACACAGTGGTAAAAATGACCCTGTGACAACTTTTTTGCAATGTGTTGCTGCCATTAAATTCTAAGTTTATGATTATTTGCAAAAGAAAATACAGTTTCTTAGTTCAAACATTTTGTCTTTGCTGTGTATTCAATTGAATATAAGTCGAAAAGGATTTGCAAATCATTGTATTCTGTTTTTATTTACGATTGACACAACGTGCCAACTTCACTGGTTTTGGGTTTGTATTCGAAAAATAAAACGTGCACACAGTTTAGTTCAAGGATCTTTTAGTTCAGTAATCATTCTGAAGTCCGACCCTGCTCATGTCCTCGTGTCTGAATTATTTTAATACTCTGTGAGGTTATGAGCCTGACCGGACTAAAGCTCCTCCAGAGATCACACACACACACACACACACACTAAAGCGTTCCCCAGAGGCATTTTCACCATCTCTTGTTTCAGGAGGCACTGATCCATGCCAGCGTGGTCATGTGACAGAGAAAGGGACAGCAGAGGGCTGGATGTCCATCCTGACCCAGAGACAACAGGATTATGATGAAACTTTGTGTTATTGTTTGAGGAACTTGCACCGCTTCACTGATTTATTTCTGATTTCTCGTTTTCCTTTTGGACTTGGTTGTCCTTCATCACCTGCACTCTCAGTCCGCTGAGGCTGCAGGATGATCGAAGTGGGCCAACAGGAGCAGCAATGTTACAGCTGAGCGGAGATTCTCTTGTTTCTGAGAGAAGAACAGCCTCAGCCCGCAGCAGCAGCGTTTAATCTGAGCTGAGCAGAGGCAGCGCCGCACACCATGGTCACTACAGCGGATAATTCAGACCTCTGATGTGTGAAGATTGGATCATCTCTCAGAATTATCAGGAAAAATGAATGAATGAGTCTTTTGTGAACCACAGACAGATGTTTCACCTCTCTTTGAAAAAGCACCAGATCATAAAAGCAGACATTTATCCCTCAGCTTCAGCTGCTGGCTCAGGATGCAGCTCAGTGTCCACAAAGATATAAAACAAAATCTGGGGTCGAATGTGAAGGTAACCACCCCGCTTATTTATGACAGAGAAACTTAACAAATGAATAATAAACAGGTACCAAGCACTTAAGATTAGATTTTTCTACAGGCATTCCTAAGACTATGAACTCCAATGATAACCTAATTTCTTAAATTAATGTGTATGAAATAATATATTACAGCTACAGACCTGATCAAAATCTTAAGACCAGTTGAAAAATTGTAAGAATATACATTTTGCATATTTGGACCTTAATGAGGTTTTAAATAGAGCTACAATGTGCAAAAGCAAGAAGGAGGAGTGTGACAAAAAGCACTTTGAAAAAGTAATTTATTGAAAACAACAAGTGAACTGAAATAGGATCTTTATCAGCTACAAAAACTTATCAGCTACAAAACTACAATACTAAGTTTTCCAAAAATTGCTTGTCACTCATCAAAAACTACCGCTACGAAACTAGAAAGAGATACATTACCTCGTGGCTTTGCATCCTGTAAGTTGTTGGAAAAAGAAGTTGTAAAGCAATGCAGAGTTCTGAGGAAGGTCCGATTTTCATTCATTTAGCATCACAACAAACACACACTTTGGCTTGGGTCACGTCTTTTGGTGCATTCCAGTTGTAGTCAGAAGTAGGAATTTCCGAGTTCCGAGTAGGAAACTGAAACTGGAACGTCCCCCGAAGTCTGAATTTCCTACTGGGAACTCGGTGAAACCTCGCCACCCCCGAGTTGACAATGGAAGATGGATGCCCCCAGTGTGAACAGTTATTTAGCTCCTGTAATAATCCATTTATTTGCACTTCTGACTGGGGTGTGTCGCTCTAGATCAGCTGTATGTATTGTTAGACTTATATTTACAAAAATGCTGCCATAGTGATAATCACATTCTTCATGTGATATTTGTGAACAACAACACAGGGCGTGCTAACAACAGCTAACAATAGCCTGGTAGATCAGCATGTTTTTTTCACACTTCAACTGGAACGCCGATAAGTCAGAGATGTCACTCCCAGTTCGGAGGTTACTGGAACCCAGCATTACGACAGTCACCGCGCGTGCTCATGGGTAGCAGAGTCTTAATGTCACCGGTAATAGATTCTCCTCATAGCACCTTTAATGCAGTGCAATTTTACTTTTCCCACAGACAGATCTGACACTGAAGCTGCCTTCTCAGCTGCCCACATAAACACAGGCAGTGTTGCCAAGTTAGCTCGTTACAAGCTTCTAAGGGCTGCAAATCTCGTGAATCAGGGCCGCAGGTTAAGGTTATTTGGGCTTTTGTTTCTAAATGTGAAGTTTCTTCTTGGGGCTCTTCTGTCTGTGTGAATCCCCCTAATTATCTTCCTGCTCCCAGTAATAAAGTAAAACACTACTGCAGTAGGCAGTTTGTCCACTTCCTAATTTCCTGGTTGTCGCACACGCCCCCAAACACACACATGCGCTTAGCGCATGCTCCAGAGCCAAAGTTGCCAGGTCTGCTTGTTATCAGCTCTTTTTTTTTTTAGAACAGATGCTTGGCACTGTAACATTGAAATGTAAAGTAGACGAAAATAGAGGGTAGCTAAGTAAAGTAACAAGTAACTTTTTTAAGAAGTAACGAGCAAACACGACTTTTTAAGAGTAACTTCCCCAACACTTCTCGGAAAACATGCAAACTGCCCAGAAAGGCTCTGACTGGAATAGAGAGCGAACAAGTGCCCTGGTTTCTGGTTCACCTCTTAAGTTTTGTTCAAATTACAAACTCTGGTTTGCTTGGAAGCCAAATGAGATCTCCTGTCTTCAGTCGGACCAGATTTTGGTTTCTGGTCTGCAGCATAGTTTGAGTGAGCTTTCATAACAACCTGAATTAGATCAGAGTTCCTTTTCTTTGAACAAACGTGTTAGGTTTGAAAGCAACCATGTTAACTATTTGAAATGTCCTTCTGCATATTTCAAGTTTTACAAGCCATCAGCAAGGTAACAGAGTAACAGGTCTGTAGACTGACAATGCAGAGCTGTTGAAAACATGAACCTGCAGAAAACACACATAAAGGCCTAGGCTGTATTGCTGTGACACCATAAATCCAGGAAGTAAAGTGAGAGTAGGGATGGGTACCTTTCACATTTAAACCGATACCATACCGATGCCCGGTACCTGGGAATCGGTATCGTTACTCAACGGTACCAATTTTCGGTACTTTTGCGTGTGTTTATGGGGTAATAAATATTATTTTTTTTAATATTAAGATCTCAAATTTTTTCAATGTAAATTTATTTCTCAATATATAAAATTTGACAGATATATATCAAAACAACATTCAGCTGTTTGTATTGTAACATTGTAGTTGTTCCAAAAATTTCTTCAACATGAAAACCAGAAACTGAAATGAACCACAACTTCCTCACTTTAACTTTAGGGCAGTTTAACAATGGGTCTGACAGAGCTGTTAATAAAAAAAGCATTTACATTAATGTTACAAAGTACGAGGAACTGACCTGATAATGATAACTGACGCACATTAAAATGCCAAGCTAATACCACCTTAAACACGAGGCTTATTTACCTGGACCAGGTATCCTCCTTGTCCCATTTGCTGCCATCACCAAATGTTAAAGCCATTTCTTTTCCTGTGTTTCTGGCTGCAGACGACTAGTCTCCATTGGACACAGGCGTGCTAACAGTGCTGAATGAATCCTTTGTGCTCGTAGATCTGAGGCTATCAAAAATTGTGCACTCTTTAGCTTTAAGGAAAATTTTGTGCCTCACCAGGTGCTTCCTCAGATTTGAAGTATTTCCTCCGCTGGCCTTACACTTGGCGTCACAAATATTGCGGCGAGCATAATCTCCATCACATTTAATAAAGTAGAGCCATACTTTAGAGCAATTTTGACGTCATTACACTATTGCTGTGCTACGTTCAAGTCTGGTATGGAAATTCACCTACTTTACCCAATAGCATGCCTGCTTCTTCCACTCCCTCACAGTCACAAGGATGCGTTTAGGTACCTAAACATGGTACTGTTTGATTTTACGTGAATCAGTACTCAGTTGTACCTACAGAATTCGGTCGGTACCTCTTAAAGTACCGAATTCAGGAACCATCCCTAAGTGAGAGTGTTTGTTTCTTTAATATGTCAGAGAGCATGAGTGTTCTTGAGCTCCTGCAGCCCCTCAACAACACTAATGCAAAGAAAACAACTTTGAAGGACATGAAACTTTAATAAACCAGACAAACACAGAAACATTTCACATCCTCATGAAGGTAAAAAAGTGTTTTCTCTGACAAACTCTTGTCTTCTCTTTCTGTGGACAGACGCAGTGGAGCTGAGAGGGTGAGCAGCCTTAAAATCAAACTTGATGTTTGTTGAAGATCAGCCTTCAAACCCCGAGACCGTCAGCGTCGGCGTGTTCAGCGACTCTGTTCTCCAGCACGATGCTGCTCAGTGACCTCGGAGCTTCAGCACGTTCCCCCCTCATCACCGCGGACCGTCTTGGATTTTAACCCCTCTGTCCGATGCCCTCCTGCAGGTTCAGTCCTGCTTTGGATGCATGTCTGTTCCCACCCTGGACTCAGCCAGCTCTCTGAACTTTACACCAGCTCTCATTTTTCCAGAGATATTCCCTGATGATCACAAGGGAATATGCCACTCTGCTTCTGGTGGGCTCCTGCTTCCTGTTGGACTACAGCTCCCAAGTTCCCCTGCAGGCTGCGCTCCAGAGCAGAGCTCGAGCTGGGGGGGTGTCGGCCCGGGACGGACGGGGGGGTGATAGAGCGAGGGCGCCTTTAGAGGGCAGGACGAGGGTCAGAAGTCATGGGAGGTCCAGGGTCCAGAGGATAAAGAGAGGATGGGTGTGGAACCAGTTCTTCGTCCTGGAGGAGTACATGGGATCCGAACCCCAGTATGTTGGAAAGGTAAGACTCTTGTTCTCTGTAGGGCTGAACAATTAATTGCAAATTAGATTAAATTGTAATATGGCTTGTTGCAATTTTCTCAAATCGCAGGCAGTGCAATATTTATAGCCCAAAATGTGTTGAACATTTTGGCATTGTGATGAAGTTTCTTACAATTTCATGCCTATTTTAACCTTTTTTAACCCAGTTTTTACAACTTTATGCCTATCTTGCTCCCATTCATCTTTTTTTTTGGCCACTGTCAGAACCATGTTTGGAATTTTTACATGGTTCTTGAAATTCAATCCCAATTTTGCTGCTATAATCAATTTTCCTTAGTCACTTTTGAATTTTTTTGCCCTTTTTTGCAATTTTATACCTATTTTGTTTCTGTTCTTCACTTCTCCACTTTTTCTCAAATCTTCTTTCCTTAAGATTGACTTAATTTCACATTGGTTATACTATAAAATAGGGCTGAACAATTTGAGAAAATAAATTTAAAAAAAAGATTTGAGAAAAATTGTAGAAGTGAAGAATAGAATCAAAATAGGTATGAAATTGGAAAAAAATGGGGAAAAATTGGCAAAAAAAAATCCAAAAGTGGCTTAGGAAAATTTATTAAAGCAGCAAAATTGGGAATTAGATTTGAAATTAAATTTCAAAAACCATATAAAAATTCCATGCAAATGGTTCTGACACTGGCCAAAAAAGATGAATGGGGGCAAAATAGGCATAAAGTTGTAAAAACTGGGTTAAAAAAAGGTAAAAGTGGTCCAAAAGTGGGAAAAAAAAATGTATGAATAGAGGTAAAAAAATAGGCATGAAATTGCAAAAAAAACTACATCACAATGCCAAAATGTTCAACACATTTTTGACTGAAAATATTGAACCTTCTGCGATTTGAAAATTGCAACAAGCCATATTGTGATTTAATCTTATTTGCAATTAATTGTTCAGCCCTACTATAAAATGATCTACTGCTTATGTTTGTTTAAGAATACATAAGATGAGGAACATTAAAACAATCGCAGAGTAAATCACGATTGCAATATTGGGGAAAAATATCACAGATTATTTTCTCAAATCGTTCAGCCCTAGTTCTCTGTATGAGCTGTGATGTTACACTGATGAGGAAGTACCAGCACTTTTCTTTTACACTACTCACAATAGGGCAGGGATATTGTTATTTACATGAGTGCTATTCCTATATGGTCTGAATGTTGATGAAATGAGTAATAGTTCCCTTTAATGTTAGTGTAAGTGGTCCATGGTTATTGACTATTCTCCCTTGTTTTATGTGAATTATATAAAGAGCATCTTTGTGTGGAAGCCAGTGGATCTCGGATATTTCTAAGTTTCTCACAGGGGGGCCAAGTATTTGTCTAACATGCAGGCAGCTCCATTTATGATAAAGCACATCTTTTCAAACACTGTCATCAAAAAAGTGTAGACAGTGAAACCCATTTTCACACATTTGGGGATGTGAGCTAGCCGTACAGAGCAGACAGACCTGCCTGATTCTGAAATCCTGCAGGTCTGTCTTGCCAGCCTCCGTTGTCCAACGAATTCACTCCGCTGAATTCTTAACGGCCCAATCAGGGAAGAGAGGTGGGAGCTGCAGAATGCAGACGTGACGACAACCGGAAGTTGAAAACGGACATGCCGATTAGCCTATTGTCCTCATAGATACTTAGTAAAACTTGGCTAAATCTGCCCTCCTCAGAAGTTTACTTGTAGGGATTGTCTTTGACGAGGTTCATGTCACATATAAGTGTTAAATGAATCATCTGTGTGGTACAATTTAGAGTAAGATGATAGTAAAGGGCCATTAGCTGTTAGCAGCTAAGTTAGCGGCTAACGGTCATTAACTGTTGTTAGCTGTTAGCAGCTAAGTTAGCGGCTAACAGCCAACGGTCATTACCTGTTGTTAGCTGTTAGCAGCTAAGTTAGCGGCTAACAGCTAACAGTCATTAAAGGAGACATATCATGCTGATGCATGATTTAATACTTAAATATAATATAATACATTTGAAAACAAGGCTTACACCCCCTTAATTTTCAAAAAATGAGATATTGTATTTTTTCTGATATCCTAGAACGAGATTTGATGCCTCTGAAAATAGGTCATTGCGAGATGTCTGCGAGATTTCAAAAGTCGTGACATCACGAGGTACCTTTCTTTTTATTGGAGTAATCTGATAAAACACTTCCTCCTCTGTGATGTCCGTTAGCCACAAAACCGTCACCGAGGAACACATCCACCAGCAGGGGTATATAGATCCCTAGCTCACACTCACTCATTACCAGCTCTGGCCTGTAGGGGGACTCAATACGTGCTTGCTGCTTTGAGCCTGCCGGAAAATACAGTAGAAGAAGAAGGACAGGCTGGCTGTACCCCCGATAGAACTGACCAATCAGAGCACAAAGGGCTGTGACGTTGCGAGGTAACTTTAGGTCATCCTGAGATCCGAGCATTTCAACGAGACCTTGTTAATGGCCTAAAATGAGGATTTTGAGAACGCTATTGTGGGGCAATGAAGGAACTAAATGACTTGTACTGAGGGCAGAAATGCTTTACAGGCATCCTAGTCTTGCATAGCGAAAAGGAGAAACAAGCATATGTCCCCTTTAACTGTTGTTAGCTGTTAGCGGCTAAGTTAGCCGCTTTGTATGCTACATTTTTTTTTCAATTCTTCATTCAGCCATTTCAAGTAGCAAACAGGCACATTTTGCATCATACAGTCTTCAAAAATCACTGAGCAATATAAACAAAATAATAAAAAGTATATATGAAAGAAAAAAAAAATAATGACAAATTCAATGAAAACATTGCGACATTATAGGAGGCAACCCTGCTTGGTGTGGATTGGTCTGTGATGAATGTGACGAGCAGAACGATTATCCAATCACAAGCTTGTGTTTTTTTCTTTTACGTTCTGTCCCTGAAAACAAATTTAAAGGGCTCCTACCCAGATGGACTAGTGAAATATTTCTGTGGCAGATATATGGAGCTGTTCATCTGGATTGTCAGGATAGATGGGAGCTACTTCAAAGTTCAATTTTGTGTTCAAAAACACACAGTTTTGATTTTGATTTTATTGATTTGACTGCTTTATTTCAAACATGTGCTCATAGCATGAAGCAGACTGAAAAAGAACAAACAAACAAAACTAATACGAATCATTAAAACAACAATTATAACATTAACACAACATGTCCGAAAGGGAGTAGAATCAGAATCAGAATCAGAATCAGAATGGCCTTTATTGTCATCATACAGAATGTACAACGAGATTGGAGAGCTTCTCCTTTTAGTGCAATAAGTAGTTAAGTTAAAAAAGTGTGCAAAAATAGTATAAGTAAAAAAGGAAAAGAAAAATCAACAAGTTGCAGGGAGGCTTTGAATATACAAGATATATACAAGATGAGATGCAGACTTGTGCACAGCACACCTAGTTCTCAGAATTTCTATGTTGTCCACGTAGTATTGCACAGGAGGTAGACATGGGTAGATAGGTAGATAAATATTGCACAGACACCAGAATATTAATTTTAGAGCAAATGATGAATGATATATACAGATGAGTAAATGTCACATATAATTGTATTGCACATGAGTTGTTAAATAAATGTAAGTGTCGAGGTAGTGCTAATGACCGGAGTCGTCGTATATCTGAGTTCAGGGTGGTGATGGCTCTCGGGAAGAAGCTGTTTTTCAGCTGGATGAAGCATGAGCTTATTTACCCCTTCTCCACGACTTAATTAACAGGCAGCCTATCCCAAACATACATATTTACAAGAACCAGAAAATAAACAGAGTAAAAATAAACAAATACATAAATTATTTATAAAGATACTTATCAAAACACCTGGTTGCTAAAGCTCCTCATGAAAACCATGTTTTTGTACCTCTTTTTAACTGGGTCATGCTTGGACATCCACACCTAACCTGCTCCACAGCCTCACTCCACAAACAGAAACACAGAAGCTTTTTAATGTTGTTCGTACTTGCTGATGTCTTACATTCTGTACTCATTCAAATATCAGTCTCCTCCTGTCAGCTTTCATGACGGTGGACCTGCCTATTTACCACAGTACTGCCACTAACGGTTGGTTGGACAATCTGATTGTTGTTCTCTAGAGATTAGTGATAGGACAGGGCCACTTAAGGAGGCCAATCTGATTTCAGATGGGGCCGATTCTCCTGTGGCCCCACCCCTAGAAACACCACTGGGAGAAGCAACACAAGTGTGGCAAAGACTTTTAAACTGGTACTGGAAAAGTGTTTTTTATGAGAAAATCTCCAAGAGGGGAGGAGCTCGTCTGAGACTGTTGTAGGTTTGGCTGATCTGTCCTGATGGCTGTTTGGAAGCAGTCTTGAGATTAGGGGCTCTAATTTCGTAGACCAGGCGCAGTCGCAGGCGCACCTGCCCTGGCGCACCCAGACGCACCTGCCCTCCTTGGTAGTGGAGACGGTCAGAGCTGCTGTCACTTCAGCAACTGGGAGAACGGACTGGCCATTGGGGTGCGCATCAGAGGCCAAGACGAGTGTCACCGTGTGGGCCAGCTCCCAGGACAGATGTAATCTGTTCCTTTGTCATTAATAGGAGTAAAAAATTAAGAGACAGTTACACAGCAGCAGGCTTATCCATTCATCATGCTTGTGATCCACCTGCACTCCTGGTTTGTCATCGCCAAATAGCAGAGCCTTTAGTGATATACTGTATACTCTCCCGGTGTCTCCACCTCATCCTCCTCGCAATAATGTACTCCATCTTTTTAGATCACGTTAAAAATAAAGACTTAAATAGAGGAATATGGGAAATCACACGTAAATCCTTAGTGACATACATTTATTTCTCTTTTTTTCTCCCTCTTTTCTTTGAATTGAATGAAATGAGAGAAGCCAGATATATACTCAGTATCAGATGTTAAGGCTGTTTATTGTTGACTTGTAAGATGTGCATCAAACTTCCAGCTGCCATCAGGTTAAGTTTCCATTATGACAAACGGCTTTAATCCGACATCAGATGTGACGGGACAGTTAATATAGATACAAATGTATATGCCGGTTCAGACGGTTACATTAAATAGTGATTGGTGTGATTGTTTATTGCATTAAAATGTACCTGACACCCTGGAAACCTGCCTCTGAGGGTTTGTTGACGTGTGCGCACATGTGCGTCTGTCACCAAATTACAGCTGAGGAGGCTGCGCTTTGCCTGCATTGAGAATAGACCAGGTTGGAGCTGGCGAGCTTTCAGTGCACCTTCTGCGCAGTTTTTTGGCACAAAATTGTCAATGTGCCAACCCAAATCTGTTGACACCTCCCCCTGGTGCGCCGTCACACCCATCTCTGTGCAGACGGTCTACCAAATTGTCAAATTGGCAGCGCACGGCGGTGCGCCAGACGAAATTAACACTGCGCGGGGTGCGCCGGCTCTGCGCCCCCTGCACTGCGCCACAAAGTTAGGGCCCTTTATGTTTGGTGGCCCATGAGCCCTCAGAGAAAACAAACTTAGTTCTGAACATAACACTGTTTCAGAATATTGTGGTTTTGAGATGTGCTTACGTCACTTAAAGTGGTCACACAGCCTCCTGACGGCTGGAGCTTTGTTGACAGTTTTGTGCAGATATATTTAAACCCATTGAACCTCCATTTAGTCCAGATATATTTAAACCCATTGAACCTTCATTTAACTTGACAAAAACTCATTCAGGGATCAGGGTCAGGCTGGAGGAGGGTTTAGTCTAAAGCCTCTCGCTCCTCTTTATTATGTTAGACTCCTCTCTGAGGGCCGAGCCTGCAGGATCGATGGCTGCTCTGCTCGCTGATTGAAGACTCGAGACAAGTGAAGGATGTAAGGAAGTCTGAGAGATAAATAACAGCCTAAAGACTTTAACTGTGGGCGAGCTTTAGACACGACACTTCCACAGAGACCTGAAGGCCCTGCAGAGACAGGCTCATCTGTAATGGCTGAAAACCACAGATTTGGCCATTTATGTTCACATCAACCCTTTTTGGAGAAGAATTCTGGTACCTTTGAGCTTAAGACTGACTTTAATGCTGATATATGTATGTGATTAACACAATTTATATGTGTGAATGGAGTCCATGTGAAATGGTCTAAGGCCTGTCAGCTGTAGTTGTGACATTACTGAATCATCTGAGAAATATCCAATCCATTGTCAGACTACTCAAGATGCTAACTTTGCCTGCGGTAGTACTGCACTCTTGCTTTTACCCCTTCGTCACCCCGACCATGGGCGGATCTACCAGGGTGGCATAAGGTGGCAAATGCCACCCTAAAATAAACTCTTGCCACTCCTACTGCCACCCCAACTGGCAGCAATGAACTGATAGAAAAATTTAACAGTTACGAGTGCTAAGTTCCGATGTCCGATGAGAGTGAATGCAGCACCGAACATACAGGAATGCACGAAGAGGAATGCTGGAGGAAAGAGGTAAAAACCACAATCTAGTATTTGAGGCGCGCAGGCGACAACATGTTCTTCATAATCTGTCCAGACTCAATTCACTGCTACTCACCCGAATAACGGGGCTGGGTGTGTGTGTGAGTGTAAGCTATGCCACAGGCTGAAAAGACGATCACAGGAAGAAAAATCAGACTCCAAACTGGCCGTGTTTCTTCTAAAAACCCACCAAATCGAACCGAAACCAGCCCCATGTGTCTCGCTCACATATAAACACAGACACAGTGATCCACACATTTAAAATTTAAATAAAACATTTAAATAGCTTATAAGCACACTGAATATTGATTCAGTTTCTGTAAAGGGAAACTTTGTAAATTTAATCTGCTCTTTAAATTTCTGTTTTGGTTACTGAGCAAATCCGATAGATAAAACCTTAAAAATAAAGAGCTGAAAATGTGACACCAGTGTAAATGGTGTAAATTCTGCTGAACATGAAGCAGTTCTTGTTTTTGCTGTTCTTGTTTTTTTGATAGTTCTTATTTAGTGTATATTACTGTACAGAAACAACCTGTATGTACATAGTTACAAAATATTTTTGTAGTTTTTCTGACTAGAAGCTAAATTTATTCATATGGGACCTCTATTCAGGTTTGTGTTCAGTGTCTTGTTTAAGTGCCGTGACCCATTGTTTTCCATTGTGTATTTATGCTGCTGACCTGATTACAGTCCATTAGGACAGTTTTTTCTTGTACAAATGCTGCTTACATGTGGAATATCCAGTATGTTCTAAGTTATGTACTAAGTCTTGCAAGCAGGAATACTTCAGTGTAAATTGTCTATTTCTCATCAAACTACGATAACTGCTTCAGTTTATATGCATCTGATGTAGGTTGCCACCCCTAAAAAATTCCTGCCCCCCTCTTGCCTCCCTAGAAATATTTTTCTAGATCTGCCCCTGACCCTGACATACACAGATAGGTTCTGACAATGAAGTTAATATTACAGTGATGTGAGAAACATGTAACCCATACAACTCATATTTATCAGATATAGAAATAAAAATGAATTGCCACAATGAAGAGAAATTACAGAAGAACAAAAAATGGACTCTCAGTGATAAGAAACGGGCTGGCATCTGGCTGGAACTCTGCTGCGTTTGGCTGGGAGGGGAAATTTCAGTGGTTGCATCTGTAATTTTATATTTAAAGGTGCAGTGTGTAGAGTTTGCCATTTTAGCGACATCTAGTGTTCAAATTCTAGAATGAACCTAACCGTAGCCAAGACGCCACGTCGCTAAGCAACGAAATCCTGTGAAGACCAAAAAGGATCCTGAACACAGCATCATTTACTAAAGTGATAAGATTTGTAACCATTATTTTTATAGATTATAGGTCAGTTGTTAGCTGCTGATTGTAGGTTTTGTAAACTTGTAGTAACACAAACAAACATTAGAGCATTAATGCTAATCAGATCAAGCCTGATGTAGATTCGGTGAAATAAGGTGAAGAAGAGAGCGAGAGAGTGCAATGTGGGGGAAAGCTGGGCCGGACGAATGAGAGTTTTGTAATATGATTAATGGAGTATTTATTTTCCACCGCTTATGGGCGTTAACGTTTAAAGCCATTTGCTTTGTTAGTGGCCAGTACTGTTGCTGAAATTGGGTTTCTTTCCACTAAACAATACAATTTAAACATAATAAACACTGTTACAGAACATAATAAAACTGCATATTGCACCCTTACCTGTCCAGCAGAAAACAAGCGACTTCAGCGTCAGTCTTCAGACATAACTTTGTAAACAAGGGTCTCCACCTTGTAAAAGCAACTCCAGTGTTTATCCTTGTTTTCTGTCACGATTCCGCTTCATTTCTTCATGCTTTCTTTTTTTTGAAAGAAGTTGATTGCAGTCTTGACTCTTGAGTAATTTAGAATAAATGTGGTCCTCCATTTCCAAAGCTGTAAAATACACACAGTTTAAATCCCTAGTGCAAAGTAACAACTGTCTGTACATCCACCGCCGCCCTCTCTCCTCTTCTTCACCTGCACTCCAGGTAGATTTCAGAACCAGCAGATTGATTCGTGTTTCGTTCTTTTTGTCCCTAAAATCCACCCACAGACAACATGGTGGATCGTTATGTCGGCCTACATGAAAGCGCCCTAGGGTAATTTAATTTTTTAAAGCTTTTTCTAACTAAATAAAAATAAAAGAAATGTTTAATGGGGATGATTGTACTCCTATTTTGACGGACTCTACATACAAATAGAAACATTATATCCTATATTCACCGTTTATGTTTGGTGAAATGCTACCAAATTTTACACACTCCACCTTTGAAAAAAAATAAATCTAAAATAAAGGTAGCATGGGGAATGAACAAAGATGATTTAAGTCATAGCTTTTTTCCCCCCTGCTGCCCCACAAACTTTTACCCACACAGTTTTATCGGAACTAAAACCAGAAGTTCTTGTTCATATCACCTCTTTGGTATCTTAGATCTCAATGTATATCAGAACCTTGAATTTAGATTATTAATCTTCCCTCACTGTTTTGTAATCAAGAGGCTAAATCTCATAAATTCAATGTACTATGTAGAGTTGTCACATACAGCAGTGTAGCTCAGTCAGTGAAGGCTGAGGCTGGGGACCAGGAGGTGCTCGGTTCAATTTCCCAATAAAAACATTCTTGGACGTCTGGTTGGTAGCTGATGAGATACGGTCTGATGTCCCAGGCAGATGGGCACAGATGTTGCCTCTTGTGCCTTGGCATGTAGGGTTTGCACTTTTGCTCTCCTAGAGTCAATTGCACATTGATTTCTATGAATGAAGAAAAATCAGCGTTACTGGTGGTGCAGATAAGTCAGAAATGACAGCAAACTGAACTCAATAACCACTCCCACCGGGCATGAGACAGTAAACAACTTTAGTATAACGATTTGAAACATTTTAACCCTTTACTGACCAACCTTTTAATCTCATACCTGACGCTTTGTCAGCTTTCTGATTGTTTAGCTGATCACCAATCAGAGCCAAACCTTACCTGTGGACAGGTGCAGGAGTCTCACTGAGAGTTACAGAAATCACCTGATTGCAGTGATTGACTGAAAAGGTTGTGAAACAAAATATGAAGTTGAGGGTACCATCGTTTTTGTCCAGAGAAAGTCAATTACCTAAAGCCTCCATCTATCTCAACTGGTAATAAATCATAAATCGAGGCAATTTTTGTGATTCTTAAGAGGGACAGAGGTAAGTTTAGCACTTTTCTTATTTTTGCAAAGACATTTAAGCTAATATTCACATCTTCATTTTATATCCTGCCTTCCCTCTACTTCTTAGTCTTTTTAAAGGGTAGGTCCAATTTGTATCCATTTTATATTTGAATCCAGTTTTATCCATTATAGTTTCTTATTTTTTGCCAACTCTTTGTTAAAGTCTCACATTGAATCAACAAATCAATTGAAGCACACTGCATCAACGCAACTGTGTAATCATATATGCAGTAAATTAACACGCATTCATTCTCAAACATGTTTAAAATGATTTAAATTTTGGAGAAATAATGAAAAGTCTTGTAAAGAGCTCTCCATGGTGCTGAAGCCTGGATTCTGAACTGACTAAAAGATTATTTTACCCCACCAGAGATAAACCTCAATAAGTGACCCAAACATAACTTTTAGATCATGTCGACAGTTTATGTTGTGTCAGTTATGTGTTGTCGCTCGTTAATTCAGCTTCAGTGTGCTGCAGAATAATTTGTAGTAATATGATTAATCCATGTAGACAACATTTCCTTCAGTTGCTGCTGCGTCGTGACACATTATGTGGATGGCTCACAGTTACATCATTTCTATGAATCAATAATGAATACAACAAATAAAACAAACAACACGGTGTTTCAGCTGCAAAACAATCTCATCCAGATAACACAGATACTCATCCCAGGAGATTATTTACAAATGAATTTAAATAGAAGCCCATTTGTTGATACTATCATTGGTTCATTCTGCTTTTCTAATTCTTCTATCCATACAGACTTAGATCTATGTTTTAATACAGTCTGTACAGACTGGCTTTAGTTTATGATCTTTGTGACATTAATTTCAGATGTGGGTCAAAGAGTGAAATCAGAGTGTGATTAATAAAGCCAGACCTTTGGCTTGGGTAGTTCAAGCTTTCCACCATTTAAGGATTCAATCATGGACATGAGATTCAGTTCTGCTTTATAGTACAGGGATATGAATATTTTTTAGCCAATTGAACGGCTGAATTAATGCTGCTAAACTTGAAAGTTCTATTTACCTTTAAAGGAGCAGTTCAGTTTTTTAAGTTGGGTTGTTTGAGGTACACAAGTGGACAACATGTTGGTACATTGCCATTAAAGAGAGAAAAACCAATAATGGTCACTGAAATAACTTAAAACTGACAAAAGTAATAAGAAACAAAAAAATACTCAAAACTGACAAACGACAATCAGACATTGCTTTTGAATTGTGGTTAAACAGATTCTTTTAAAAAGAAAATAATGAAACTGGCCTGGACAAAAATGATGGTACCTCGAGAAAAGATTGAAAATAATTTGAACATAATTACATGTTAAACTAAGGTGTGTCCTGTAATCATCATCACAGGTGTGTTCAAGCTTGTAATCAGTCAGTCTGCCTATTTAAAGGCTGAAAAGTGGTCACTGTGCTGTTTGGTATCATGGTGTGTACCACACTGAACATGCACCACAGAAGGCTAAGGAGAGAGCTGTCTCAGGAGATTAGAAAGAAAATTATAGACAAGCATGTTAAAGGTAAAGGCTATAAGACCATCTCCAAGCAGCTTGATGTTCCTGTGACTACAGCTGCACAGATTATTCAGAAGTTTAAGGTCCACAGGACTGTAGCCAACCTCCCTGGATGTGGCTGCAGGAGGAAAACTGATGACAAACTGAAGAGACGGAGAATACGAATGGAAACCAAAGAGCCCAGAACAACTTCAAAGAGATTAGAGGAGAACTCCAAGGTCAAGGTACATCAGAGTCAGATCACACCATCCATCACTGTTAGAGCCAAAGTGGACTGAATGGAGGACATCACTGTTGAAAGGAAATCATAAAAAAATGAGACTGGAATTTGCCAAAATGCATACTGACAAGCCACAAAGCTTCTGGGAGAATGTCCTTTGGACAGATGAGACAAAACTGGAGCTTTTTGGTAAGTCACATCAGCTCTATGTTAAAAGACACAAAAATGAAGCATACAAAGAAAAGAGCACTGTACCTACTGTGAAACATGGAGGAGGCTCAGTTATGTTCTGGGGCTGCTTTGCTGCATCTGACACAGGGTGTCTTAAATCTGTGCAGGTACAATGAAATCTGAAGACTATCAGACATTCTGGAGTGAAATGTGCTGCCCAGTGTCAGAAAGCTTGGTCTCAGTCACAGGTCATGGGTCCTCCAACAGGATAATGAGCCAATCACACAGCTAAAAACACCCAAGAATGACTCAGAACAAAACACTGGACTATTCTGAAGTGGCCTTTTATGATCCCTGATCTAAATCCTGTTGAACATTTGTGGAAGGAGCTGAAACATGCAGTCTGGAGAAGACGGCCTTCAAACCTTCAATCACCTGATTGTGGTTATTGAAGGTTGAGAAGGATGTGCAACAAAACATTGAGTTAAAGGTACAATCATTTTTGATCAGTCCAGTTTCATTGTTTTAAAAAAATGATTCTGTTAAACCGCCATTTTAAAGCAATGCTGATTTTCATTTGTTAATTTTCACAAAATTTTTGTCTATTGTTACTTTTGTTAGTTTCAAGTCATTTCAGTGATCATTGTGGGTTTTTCTTTCTTGAAAAGAGGGATACTAATAATTTGTCCATGTGTGTACTGGGGCCTGAACATGTGCCACAGTGTCACAGCTCAGTTCTCTCTCTTTTCAGAAATCTCAGGACATACTAACTCTATGCATTGCAGTATGTGATGCCAAACATTTTGCCTTATTAAAAGAATTGCCAGAGAAGGAAAAAAGCCACATAAAAGCTTGTGGTCATCACATGCTATACTTTATTTTTTTTTTTGTATTAATTTTGCTCTACCGTGACACTTTGATTGGGCGCTATGTTGAGACACAGCACAGCCTAAGTGTGCTTCCACCAGCAGAAGCAAAAGGATCAAACTATGGTCTTACCTGAATTTTGCTAAATAAACAAATAAAACGTCATCCCAAGTAAAGATTATTCAAATGTACAAATGTTCACAGATTATCCTGATGACAAAGCGCTGTCATTCTGACATCAGTTTGAATTAAATTCTTCCTCTGATGGTGAACTTTCATTCAGCTCCTCTGTTTTGTCCTTGAGTTTGTAAAACAGTGAATCTGATCTGAATGATTTTAAAAGTCTATTAAACCAACGAGGCTCTGCGTGATGAGACCAGCATATAAAAGCTGATGGTCTCCTCTGATCCTGAACGTCCTGAACATCCTGAGCTGTTTTTTAGTCCCTCTCTTGTTCATCCAGTTTGACCATAAGCTCATGACTTTTTCACCTGAATCAACAGGTACTGTGTGTTTCTCTGGTTTTCAGCTCTCAGAGCAGATTCCTTCATTTTCAGGGAATCCAAAGTTAATGGTGGACAAAGTCACCGCATTAATCCTCAGTGTATCCCGTCTGGTGGTGGTTGTTTCCTCTTGTGAAGCAAACTAGACATCACTGCTGGTGGAAGGACACTGTAGTGTAAAAATGTCGTAAAATGTCTTGTTACGGCGTGTTCCCACCGAAAGCGTCGCAAATTTATCGTGCGTAAATATTACATACAAAGTCAATGTAAAGACGCGAATTGACACTGCATCGGGGCGAGCATAGAGCGGCTTCAAGCTTTGAGCGGCGAGTGTTTCGAGCGAAAAAACGCTCACCGCTCAATGCTTGACACTTGAGTTGAAATAATTGAACTTTTCGAGCGAGCATCTTGACGCACCGGGACAGCCTATCAGCATAGAGATCGTCATTGATGCAGGGCATTCTGGGATTCGGAGTCTTGCTAATCTGACAAACTGCTAACCAAACTGCTAAACTGGAGACAGATGGAAAGGCGCTCCGCAGCTGGACTGTCTTGCCTGTAGTTGGTATCCAGGCGGGAGATCCTGGCACCAACTCTGGCTAGCAGGTCTTCAAACTGGGCAACAGTCAGCCTGAAGTACCGCTGGAACCGGCCGTCGTCCAGACGCAGCTCCTGCAAGAGATGGTGGAACTCACCGAGCTCACACCGCCTCTGTAGGGTAGCACGCATCCAGTACAGACGTCGGCGCCTAGCCCACAGTTGACTTCTCCACAGCAGGTACAGAGCAGCGATGGTGGTAATCGGAGCCATGTTCGACGATGGAATGATATGAGGAAATGATAATGGCGGACGATGCCGCGGCAAGCGCTGAGCGTTTTTTTGCATATTTGTACCAGCGTCTAAACTCAAGCGTCTAGCACGGCGCGAATTCACTTGACGCACGAATACACTTGCTTTCAACGCTTTCGGTGGGTAACACCGTTAGTTTCACTACTAATGGGGTTTTCTTTACGCATGCTTTTATTATTATCTCTTTCTTTACGTACTCCTAGTGATAAAATGTTAAATGAAGGTAGACTGGTCATTACACATCAGCCGTTATACTATTTCTGTTTTTGCATTCACATTTTTTATACATTTTTCTTGCATATTCAGTCATATATACATGTTTAACATTACAATTTAATGATACTGAGAGGTTCTTACTGAAGGTGCAATTAAGTACAGAATGTTTTGACTTTTTCAGGATCTTAAAGTAGTTAGAAACTACACAAAATGTTTTGTGAAAGGTTGGTTTGATAATGCTGTATAATCTCACAGTGTAGTTAGAATTATTGCACTGTATGGCATAATGACTTATTGTTATAATTTTGGTAATCTTATATATGTGTCTAAACACAACAGTCTTACATGCTATTAACAGATTATCACCCACATCATAGAGCCTAAAAACATTTCTAATGGAGTCAATGGTTTAAAATTGCAATTATTTTAAGAAAGTACATACTGTACTAAATAATCTCCCTGCATAACAGCTCCGTCTGTACCCAGAGAGGGACAGGAAAGCACGACCATATTTGGGCCTAAAGGGGGAGCCATTTTGGATCAGTTCAGCCATTTTGATCAAACCATAAAATAAAGACTGAAATACCTCTGATTGTGACTTCATGGCCTAAATAAATAAAGGTTGGACTCCATAGGAGTGTATTTAGGCCTATAAGAGGGGAAATTACACCACTGTAATGAAGAATTAACAGAATGTGACTATCGAAGGGAGATAGGGAGGAACCTTCAGGAAGACGGGGACAGCCCCCCCCCCCCCCATCAGGTTATATAACATGACAACTTGAGCTTCAGTTGTTTTTGGGCGTTGTGGCACAAAGCAACTCCCGTTTGTTATTATTCAGCTTTTTGTAACTTTAATAAACGTCGCTTGTCAAAAGTGGAATTTACACACACGCACAGAAGTTACAAGCCAACTCATACGATATTTACTGAAAAAATGAGACAGTACAACACACACTGTAAAATCCAATTAGTTATCATTACTTAAAAAAAATGCAAACCAGTTGCACTTAAAAAAACAAGTGCAGAGAACTAGTTAATTTTAGTTGTACTAACTAGCACTTCCTCTGTAGAGTACACTTACAAATGAGTTTAAGCAACTAAAACAATCAAGTAGAGTGTACTTGATAACTTACTTAATACTCTTGACTTAGTAGAGACTACTCAGAATTACTATTTAAAGCTACTAAATGATTGCATGTTAAATTTTCTCTGTTCAGTTCATATAACATACTTATCAAAGTTGGACTAACTTAGCATTTCCAAGTAATATATTTACTATCCCAGTTGTCATTGGGCGAGGGGCTGGGTACACCCTGAACCAGTCACCAGTCAATCACAGGGCCACATAGAGAGACAGACAACCATTCACCCTCACACTCATACCGAAGGGCAATTTAGAGTCACCAATTAACCTACTGAGCATGTTTGGTCTGCGGGAGGAAGTCGGAGTGCCCAGAGGGAACCCATGCATGCACGGGAGGAACATGCAAACTTCAGACCCCTGTCCAACCTGGGAATCAAACCGGGTACCTTCTTGCTGTGAGGCACGTGCACGACCTGCTGCGCCACCGTGCTGCCACGCATTCTCAACTCCAGCAATCTAAGTGGTTCAAAAATATCTATGCAGGAATGAAAAGCAGGTTCCAATTTACTAAAACAATCTGAATTACAATTAAATACAATAAATCAAGAAGAGTGACGTTTGTCAGAAGCAAAATTCAAGACTGCAGGCTCCGGCCTGTGTGCTGCACTGGTGCATTGGTAGCTGTGCTGAGCAGGAGACTGAATGTTTTTCTTCTGCTTTGTACAGTTTAACGGCGGATGGCCACTTTCACAATGAGCATTACTGCCACCTACTGGACAGGTGTGGAATGGATCAGGTGTGAATGAGACTGTGTTTGCTACTTATTGTTGCCAGTGAGCCTAACTATGAAAAAGTAATCTTCACTTAAAAAAATAAGTATTTTGCATTTATTTTGCATTTTTACTCCTGCAAGTGATTGTTACATAATAGTCATAAAGGCATATTTTTGCGAACAAAGTTAAGTTAACTCATGTTTGCAAGCCAAGGCAGCTGTTGGATTTTACAGCGCATATGCTGTGTTTTGCCTCAACATAGATCTTAAACTCCACACTGTTTCTGTGGCTTTTTTTCTCCCACAATGCTTTTTAATTCTTTAAACGTTGGCACCCTGTACATCGTTCTGTAGCATTAGCTTCTGTCTTGAGTTTTTGTTCAGAGAAAACTGAGCTGTGACACTGTGGCACACATTCAGGCTCATGCTACACAACCACACTTCAAAAACACCTGAACTATTCCTTTAAAGACCTGCTGTGACAAAGCATTTCCTTCAGCACAGCGTGAGTGTGAGGAGAAGCACGATGCTCAGTGTGTTGCTAAAGTCGTCACATCCACCGCCTCAGGAAGCTGCAGCATCTTATCACGTTCAACAGCCGAGCTCACGTTCACGTTCTGTTACTGAGGAAGCATGAGCACAAATGTTTTGAATATCTTTAAAATAAGATCATCCACATTCACCCCTGTTACCTGTGCGGAGCTCGATAGAGAGCGGAGGGGAAGGTGTCACCCCACAGAAGAATTATGAGTCCAAACCTCCTCGCTCTGACAGCAGCTGTTAAACCTGCAGAACTCCTTACTTTTCAATTACTGACAAAAAATATAAGATAAAACAACTTTTATTTGAGATGTCCTTGTGTATTTTTGACATAATTTGATTGTTCCATTCTGGTTTGTAGTCATTAATTGCAGTCTTTCCACCTTAAAAGAGTCCAGTTTTTGTATTTATGGATCCTAAATGACAATCAGCATCCTGTTTCAAAGTTAATCATTGAGATTTAAACTCAACCAACAGCAGGCAGATTTTTCTCCTGGAGATAATCATGAACATCTACTCTCCAGATGATATGGAATCAAGAGAAGAAACCCTCAAGAACCAAAATCTAAGTGTAAACCACTGATTCTTACGTGAACCCTCTTTCAGTGGGTAAAAAAATATTAAGAATAAAATCCTGTGCTTTTATTTTGAAGGGATTCTCCCTCCTTAATAGGTGGCTATAATATTATGACACCTTTTTCATAGTACAGTGTTATATATTCAGTAAGTGCACGGCTAAAGCCTCATGGTTTTGAGTCTTTTCCAATCTTCTCAGCAGCTGAACTTTTATTTTATTTTAATGTTCTTGCATAAAGCACTGTTAAAAAAATGGCTGCTTGACGGCCTCATTGTCTTATTTTGTGCTGCAAAATATTGTGCAAAATTTTGCTTAAATATTACTAAACCAGAGCCGTTCATTATGAATCCACTGATGGAGGTTGACACTGTGAGATTTACTCTCTTTAAAGCTGGGGTTCGTTATCTGATTAACCATTTCCTGCATTAATTATCAAATCCAAATGAATACGTAAAACAAGTTTGTTTTTATCTTCAAACAAGTAAAAAAAAAAACACGGTCACTTTCTCAATGTTGTATTTTGAAAATGCTTCCGTCCAATAGAGTGGGCACCATGCATCAATGGTATGTTTAGTCATTTAGTGGAACTTAAAATGTAAATAAAAGAAAAAGTGAAATCTGAAGTATATGTATTGTAACCACTCTGCTCCCAAACTCTGGAACTCTCTCCCCCCGGACCTCAGAAACAGTGACTCCCTTCCCCACTACAAGTCAAAACTCAAGACCCATCTGTTCCAAACTGCTTCTTCTCTTTAATTTTCCACCCTCATTTAACTGTGTCACTCTTATTTGTTGTTTTTATTTATTTTAATTGTGATTTTAATGCAGTGTGTTTTTATTATGTATTTTGTAAAGTGTCCTTGGGAGCTACGAAAGGCACTTTTAAATAAAATGTATTATTATTATTATTAAATTACACCAAAACTTAAAATAAAAAATACATGGTGATGTCAAATCTAAATACAAGCATAATACCCAATTTGCTGTTGGCTATTTTGAATTTATGACGCAATATCTCAATAGAATAAAAATGTGCAATGAAAATATTTTTTATGAAACTCCAGACAGGGGTTTGGGAATTTCCCACCATGGTACTGCAACTTAAAGGGTATCAAATTTATCCCAAATATCTGTCCATTGTAGTGGACGCCATGCATGAAAGGGTTAAGATACAATTTTTGTAATACTGGTTAAAATGGTCTTTATGACCCAATGGCAATCAATTCATAAAGTGTTCTTAAAACAGAGCAAAAAATATCCGCTATCTACAGCAGGAGTAAAACAGGGAAAACACCAACCAATCACACCTTTGTAGCCCACATTTTAAACCAATCAAATCCCGACGCTGTTCTGCCCGCCTGCTGCGCGTACATTTTGCCGGCGTGCACAGACTCTGATTCAGTGTAGCCGAGCTGAGAGGGATCCAGCTACACTGGAGAATGCTTACCTTCCAAGTTTAGTCTTTGAAAATAAGGGAAGCCCACTGTGAGTCGTCCCACAACCCCAACCAAGCTCCAGTATCCCTCACATTTTAAGACAGGTGTACAGAAATCTAAAATAAACTCTTTGTTTTTCTAAGTTTGTTCTGCTGCTCTAATCTCACCACAGCTGTCACCCAGGCTACTGCAGGTGGACGTTTTACAGCAGTTGACATCCATCATTTTGGAGCATTACCGCCCCCTTCAGGCTAGAGACAGAGTTCAGTTTGGAGAGGCAGAGGAATGTTTTTATTATTGTATCATCACACGGGAGATTTACAGAAGAATACTGATACAGGAGGACGTCAGGAAAGAGGAGAAAATACATAAAATATGGTAGTTTCATCGCCAAAACAGGAGACTTGACAGCTCTGTAGAGAATGTCAGAGGAACTACCTATACCCCGATCAACATCGGCTGTGAGCACTAACTAACTTTACATGTTTGTTTTTTAACTTTACTATGATAATGTTTTGGTGTTTTCTTACTCTGACTGAGACATGACTTGGTGTAGAGTAAAACATAAATGTTGTGTTGAGGGTTTGGAGTTGAATCAGTCTTCTGGCTGTGAATCAACGCCGATCGTGCATGTGAGCGGTGGGCGTCATTTTAATAGGGGGAGCCCTGAGGAGATGCTACATTCAAATTCATGCTAGTTTTCCAAAATTACCAGCCCTAGCTTTAAACTTTGTGTCCCTAAGATGCACTTAGGTTGTTATTAAAATGCAGCTCACTGATGTAAAAGGGAAAGTCCCTCTCTGGCAGCGCCACCTGCAGGTCTTTTTGGTTTGTTAATAAACTATTTTTTGTGTTGCCATATTGCATTATTATACCAAATATATGAGAAGTTGAACATTTTCCATGATTTTTGTCGCAGTCTGTCGTTAAGGGTGATGTGGGACCAAAGGCCGGACCAGCTGGAAACAACTAAACAGAACTATCTCAACTGTGTTGTGCAAAATACTTTAATTGAGTAATGTCATAGTTACCAGTTACTTTTACAAAAAGTAATTGAATAACAGAATTCCTCCTTAATAAATGTAATTAGTTACCAGGTAAAGTAACTGATGTGAAAACTCTTTTCCTCTTGAACTGTGTGTCTCCGTCTCTGTGTCCTTCCTTGTTGTTACCTGCTGCAGCAGCTCTGACATCATCAGCAGAGTTCTCGCTGTTTTTGGTCTCTAGATTTTAGATTTACTAACAACAGACAAACACTTTGCTTTAGGACATAATGGACACTTCACATGTGTGTTCTTGACTTTTACTTCTTTTACTTCCATCCTGAAAACTCCAGTTTTAACTCCACAGACGCTCCAGACTCACCGCTGCTGCAGCTAGCTGTGTTGCCAGATTTGTGATTGAAATAAGCATTTTTGAAGAGAGAAACCTACATGAAGCGTGTTGTAATTTTTATTCATGCTACATTTCAATTTCAAAGTCATATTTCTTCTTTTTGTCTCTTAATTTACCGGTTCAACATCCTTTTGTGAAGGAAGGGACTGCTGTTATTTAACTCTGTTATTGTTAAACAGTCTGTCTAACCTGATTTTTGTAACCAAAAAGACATGCCAGGTTTTTATATAAGTTTTATCTTAATCCTCTATAGCTTCACTAAAACAGGAGTAGCCACATTAGAAAGAAATGAAATCCTGACTATGAGGATTTATTTTAGGTGGAAACATCATTTAACAGTAAAATTTTAATTTGTGTTAGGGTGGGATAAATACATTTTAATATCTTTTGAATTGGGTTTATATTAATGTTAGATCATGCACCCGAGTCCTCCTGGCTTTGGGGGGCACAACAGGTCCAAAGGAGCAACTTCACTATTAGAACAAGCCCAAAAAACTGCAACCTCCAACTGCCAATATACACGTGCAAGTTAGTAAAGATGTCAACTCTGGCGTCGAGTTTTCTCGTCTCTCTGTTCGCGGTGCAGCTCCTGTCCGTGTCTGGCTGAGCGAGGCAGGTCGGATATCAGCTGCCTGACCTACCTTGTTTATCTGGCTTTTAGCTGATTGTATTTATTATTATTTTACGTTATATTTTAACTTATTTTAGACCTTGTATTTTGTTTTATTACTACATTTCAGTTCAGACTTTTTATTTTGAGTTTTATTCTTTGTTAAATGCTTTTCCTTTTATTATCGTGTTTTAGCTGATTTTATTATGCACCTGATGTTACACTTTCTCATTTTACCATATTATTTATCCAACTTTTATTCTGTACTGTTATATTATTTTATTTATTTATGTATTTATGTATTTACACAGTTATTTATCTTACCCTCTCGTATTTTCGAGGATTTTTAAGTATTATTTAAGTATTATTTTAGTTTTAGCTCCTGTGTTCCCTCATTTTTAATTGAAGATAGCGTTTCCTCAGTCCTCTAATTTAGCATTCTGTCAGAATTTCCTTTTTATGTCTTTGTGTGTTTGAGTAAGTGAGTGTGTATATTGAATGTGATTTGGGGGAGGGGGATTGTGGGGGTTTTATGATTTCATTTTATGCAATCATGCCATTTTCTGCTTTTTATTCCACTTATTGTTATTTTATTTGATCTTTTTCTCTTGTAAAGCACTTTGTATTACAAAGTCCTGGTAATGGCATGATTACGTTGAAATAGTAATTAATTAGATTACCATTCCTGGAAAAAAGTAACGCCAGTGTTTTTAATGCTGTTACTCCCAGCACTGGATCTAAATGATACCCAAATTAGGAGTTAAATAATGAAAACAGATTATTTATCACCCATGTTAGATGATGAATGATGTGTTATGTACTTCTGATCATTAATTTCCTTACTGTTGTCTATACTGCACTGAAGCTTGATTTGAAGGAAATCATGAACTGAATTAAACATCTGTCAGAAAAGTTTCTCTTAGATCTTTTCCTAAAGTCAGTCAGCCGTACTGAGTCGTGTTTGCAGGAGTGACTCCTCACTGCTCTGTCGTTCTTTATATCCAGTGAAAAACAAAAAGTGAAGTGATTGTAGTTTCAGCTTTGATGGAGTAGAAACTGGTCATTGGTGCCTTTGCTTCAGTTCTCTCTAAACAAAAATAACATTCTGTGGTGTGACACCCACCGAGGAGGGTCGAGGACAGAAGGACAAACACAACGAAGCCTCAACATACACCTGTCTGTGTTTGGACAAAGTCTGGAGCGGCCATTTTCATTTTCAAATCTCTCCATCTGATACTCTAGGCCACTTTGAAATTGTTTTACTGTCTCATCACTCGGCCTCTCTGACTATTTTAACCCTGGAGATGACTGCACCGAGCCCTGCAGAGCACACAGACCTGCCTGATTCTGAAGTCCAGCAGGTCCGTCTTGCCAGCCTCAGTTGTCCAACGAATTCACTCGGCTGAATTCTTAACGGCCCAATCAGGGAAGAGAGGCGGGAGCAGCAGATTGCGGACATGCCGATTAGCCTATTGTCCTCATGGCTACTCAGTGAAACTTGGTGAAATCTGCCCTCCTCAGAAGTTTACTGTACTTGTAGGGATTGTCTTTGACGAGGTTCATGTCACATATAAATGTTCAATAATAATAATAATAATAACTTTATTTATATAGCACCTTTAAAAACAGAAGTTTACAAAGTGCTTTAACAGACAGAACAAAGGCAAATAAAAACAGAATAAACTCAACAATCAGGTCAAAAGAGACCACAAGAGTCAGAGGAAAAGGCACAGAGGGTCGAGTTAACTAGAGCAACAAAATGAGAGGAAATGTTATAAACTGGTTGGATTAAAACAGCTGGTAAAATGCATAATGACAAGGAGATGATCAGACAGGAGGCAGATAATAGATTTACAGATACATAGATTAAATCAAGACTGTTAAAGGTTGACAACATCACATCAGGAAGATTTAAAATAAGAGGGCAAATAGAAGACTGGTAAGAAGGGAAAACAGATAAATAAAAAAATAATAATAATGAATAAATCAATACATAAAATGAAGTGAAATAAAATAATGGTAATAGAAACTGAGTATGACAAAACAAGAAAAGAAAGTAAAAACAGGAATAAAATAATGTAAAGAAAATAATGTAAAAGCAAGTCTAAAAAAGTGGGTTTTAAGATGTGATTTAAAAGATGTCTCTGATTCGGCTCGCCTTATCTCCTTGGGCAGGGCGTTCCAAAGCCGAGGAGCTCTTACAGAAAAAGCTCGATCACCTTTAGTCTTCAGCTTCGACTTTGGAACAGCCAACAGGCCCCCGCCCGAGGATCTAAGGCTGCGGGTTGGCTCATAAGGAGTTAATAATTCAGAGATGTAGGTTGGATGTAGGTTGAATCATCTGTGTGGTACAATTTAGAGTAAGACGATAGTAAAAGGCCGTTAGCTGTTAGCAGCCAAGTTAGCGGCTAACGGCCAATGGTCATTAACTGTTGTTAGCTGTTAGCGGCTAAGTTAGCCGCTATGTATGCTACACTATAGGAGGCAACCCTGCTTGATGTGGATTGGTCTGTGATGAATGTGACGAGCCAAACGATTGTCCAATCACAAGCTTGTGTTTTTTTTAACGTTCTGCCCCTGAAAACAAATCCAAAGGGCTCCTACCCAGATGGACTAGTGAAATATTTCTGTTGCAGATATATGGAGCCGTCCATCTGACTTGTCAGGTTAGACTGCACCCGAGGATATCTGTAAAGGGCTTCTCTTCTTCTGGAGTAGAAACTTTGTCTTAACCCTCCACCTCCCTGCTGGCCTGCAGACGGCGGGAGCACGTGTTTGGTTGGACTGGGTAAGCTCGGCTCCTCTCGTGCCCAGAGGCTGGTGATTAATCTGCTGTTGGTGCTAATAGCAGGGACACAGCTTGATTATCACCCGAGGAGGCATGGCTACGTGGAAAAAGGAGGAGGGGTGAGGAAATCAGATGACCTCCTGCCACTTGGAGTTTGACTCAGAGCTTGTGGTGCTAAAAGCTTTGGTTAAATCTGAGCTGCAGGTTTAGAAGATTAGAGGAGAGCGGAGGCCGAAGGAGGAATGGATGAGCACGAGTACACGAATGCTGCAAACTTAACTCTAATTCACCAGAGCACAAGTCAAAATTTAGCCAATTTAAGTGAAAAACGACACATAACAAGAGCGCTCATTAAGTCAGGTTGGATAAGAGGGCAGGCCAGTGGGCCGAATAATTATGATGAAGCAATTTCAAACATCATTTTTAATAATTAGCTTTATTACTCAAAGAGCTGCATGAATGTTTTTGCCAAGAATTAGTGTGGGGTTTGTTTATTTAAAAATTAGAACATCCAGTAATTGCTGTTCAAAGACTTCTATGCAAAATAGTCATTTGCTTTATTAACACTCACATAGCCACAATATTAGGCACACCTTGCTAGTTTCTAGCTGGACCCTCATTGCCTTCGGAGCTCCTGGTGTTACATAGGCTATTTGTTAGAGATGATCTGGACCAGTGGCGATTGCTCTAAGACTGCAAGGGAAGCTCAGAGCTCATCGATTGCTCAGCGTCTCTGGGGGTCTATGAGGCAATGGGCTGGCCTGGACGCTCGGCTCCTGCATGATGATTGGATGATCTGTCTGAGGCCAAAACCCTTTTTGATTGGCAGTGAAATGAGCCAATCAGCGATCTTGAAGTATAACCCTCCACCGGAGCATCTTCTAAGTTTTACATTCAGTTGTTCTGGAGAGGAGCTTCTCCTGTTTAAAGAGGCTCAAGTCTTACACCCACAACACAATGGGCCAAGGCCGTTTAAGCAGTCTAGCTCTGCTGGTCATTGAGAGAACACTGGTAAAATCTCTGGAAAAGACACCTAGTTGGTACGACAGGGTCACAGGTCATTTTCTTGAAAAGGAACGGAGGGGAGAATTTACATTTAAATAAACAAATTTATGATGTAGGATGGAAAAAAATGAGCTTCCCCTCCTTGACTGACCAGCAGCCGCCACTGATCTGGAGCTGGAGGGATCCAGCATAAGACGGGTACACTGTCAATAATCTGGTCAAATGTGTGTGTCTTAATTTCTTACAACTAAACAAAAATGAATAGAAAAGTATCTTTGCCCACCATCGAGCTGTAGAAGAGAGTCACAGAACTTCTGATGTGCTATGATTCAGTTCAGAGGTCAGGACTGATACTAAAGATCAAAAATCAACTAAAACGTCAGATCATGTCAGACTGATGAGTATGACATACACCGTCCTCCACGCTCAGAGGTTGTTGTGTTTTAATTAGTTACTGTGTTGATGATCCACAAAGAGAGACACAGGCAGTGGTGGACAAAGTACTCCATGCCAGTACTCAAGTCAAAGTATGGATACTCATGTTCAAATACTACTCCAATACGGGTGAAATTTTTACTTAAGTTAAAGTACTGGAGTACCTGCTTCTGAAAATACTCGAGTATTAAAAGTACATTTTCCCGTTGACCTTACAGAACGTAATGACTGAAACAATCTACAGAATGCACTGACCTGCTTATAGATCATGTAGAATAAAGAGTTTGAAAATATGCTACAAAGCCCATGGAAATGCAGACTGAAACACTAATGAATCAACAAAAGGACAACCATTGACATTTTCTTTTTTTATTTAACTCTGCTAATATCATAAGCATTAACTGAAATGTGTAAAAGCGTGTATATTCATCGTTTCTGTTTGGTGAAGTGCTGCCAAATCTCATTAAAATACCAACAAACTTACTGATGTTAGTGACCGTCACATTAAACTGCAACTACTACAAGCACATAAAACTGTCTAATATTTATCTGAGAGTAAACAAATGTTTACCTTACTTCCACATGCTTTCTCAGGTTGGACGGAGAGTTCTTGTACCGAAAAGAATCATTCTTCATTTGGACCACCTCAAGCACGGACCTCAGATATGGCCATGGGTGCTCTGGTGTGGAATTGTCGTCTTTATCTGCCATAGTAGCCATCATTACTGCCAAGACGAACCGTAATCACCACCATTAGCTCAACCTTTACCTGCCCGATCACAGTAGTGCATGCTGGAACAGGATGCACGAAGTATAGATAACACCGCTTGAACAAATCACATTTTAGAAGAGAAAACAAATTTCATCCACTGACTTCATACCTGTACCTAAAAGTAACGAGGCCATTTATAGAAATGTAGTGGAGTTAAAAGTAGAATACTTGTCTTTTAAATGTAGTGAAGCAAAAATCAGAAGTTCCAAAAAAAAATAAAAACTTAAGTAAAGTACAGATACTCAAAAATGTACTTAAGTACAGTACTCAAGTAAATCTACTTTCTTACTGTCCACCCCTGGACACAGGACACCACAAACCAACTGGTTTATTTACTAAGAAGGCATCTCCTCTGCTCTCACGGCCTGGGATCAGACTAAATGTAGCGTACAGTTACCCTCTTTAACATCAGTTTGTTACGTATAATTTACAGGCTCATAATGCGCTTGGTTGGTAATCAGGAGGTTGCAGGTTAAAGCCTAGCCTATCACAGGACGATGTGTTCTTGGGCAAAACCCCGAATTAGACCCCAGTGCTGCCAATGCGGCATCAGTGGCATGTAAATGAGTATGAGCTGCATGAATGTGTTAAGGTGCGTTCACACTGGACACTACTTGTACTACCTCGGCAATCACTCTCCATTCAGAGTCAATGTACAGCCACGATGGGGCGGGGCTAACCCTCCCGCGATGCGACAACCGCGTACAAGACGATCAACTTCACTCGTCGCGCGATGTCCAAGTAAAAAAAAAGTTGATCTATTCAGGCGATGTCGTGTGTGGCTGTGCAGCATCAGCCAATCAGCGGTGTGTGTATGTGTGACGGTACCCTAGACAGACAGTTATTATTAGGCGGAGCTAATGTCAGTGAGGACATTAGTTCCGCCTAGATGGACCGCGGTAAACTCACAGATAATGCTGGTGCAGGGCATCAGCTGCAGTGCTTTGTGTATGATAAGTGAGTGAAACGGATACAGCTGGAATAATGTCCGCTCATACATCCTATTATGTGATATATGATATGATGGCGGTGAAACTCGAGCGGACGTGACATCACCGAGTGACCAGTGACGGACCAAAATAAGGTATTTATGGACGCGCGACGATACGTCAGTGGGCGACGCGATTTTGGTAGCTGGGGCGCTTGTGGTGTGAACGCACCTTTAGAGACAGTGATGGATGACATAGAAACTGTGAACCATCAGTGAGTGAATGTGGGAGTGATGTCTTAGCCTTGGATGTCTTAGACCCTGAATTGTTATTACATAAATTAAAATGTTATAAATTTGCGCCTAATCCATTGAGTTGGCTCAATAGTTATTTGTCCAATAGAAAACAGTCTGTATTTTATAATGGGTGGTATTCGAATGAGAACGAGTTAAAGTATGGTGTACCTCAGGGTAGCTGCTTTGGGCCTTTACTCTTCTCCGTTTTTATCAATGGCCTTCCTCTTGTTTTGAATCAGGCCCATGCAGTTTTATGTATACAGGTGATACGATAATTTATTTACCATCGAGCTGCGTGGGAGATTTGTTGGGCTCCTTGGATAGAGAATCACAAGCTGTTTTCAAGGGCACAGAACAGTAAGCCAGTCCTAATCTGCAGCTTGTTCAGCTGATCAGTGGTCTAAACATCATCACTAAGGGCCACATCAAGCCCCCAGGCAGAGAGATGGGAGCAGCTGAAGCTGAAACCGTTATTCTCCATCAGAAAGTGAGCAGGCTGCTCAGCATTCGTCTGAGGACACAGACAGTGTTGCCACAGTTACCTTGACCAACATCTGCAACTCTCTGGTTCTGCACTGAAGTCCAGTTTTCCTGTAATATCCTGTAACCCTACAAACCAGATGGACCTTCCCTGAATTTAACCCTTTAACTACCACCTCAACTGTTTGGCAGAAATCATCCTTAAATTCAAGGATGTTTAATGTTAAAAAAAAACAGAACAAATCAAATCATCGGGAAGAGGGAAATTACAAAAAGGCAAAAAAAACCACCATATTTTCTTGGTGTTGGATTTAAAGGTTTAAAAAGCTGACAGCTGATAATGTGATGGCATCAAAATACATAAATATTTGGAACAAGATTAGAAAAGGTGGGGAAGTTTGTATACAAATTAGCAATCGAAATAGTAGTATTTTTTAAAGTATTTAAAATAAAAACGACGGTACTAATAATAATAACTTTAAACTTTTGAACCTTTAAATCCCACACAATGGAAATATCAGTTCTTTTGGATTGCATGCAGTTTTTCATCTGTATCCTAAAAATGTGCTAAAACAGTGATGTGTCATTTTTATAACACATTAAATACAGGGGAGAAAGTAAGATAAGATTCTTGCAGGAACTGTGCAACTCAAATTTTTTTTAGCTCGCACGCTTTGCATGTGAGCATCATGCAACACAGATGTTGATATTTCCTGCTCTTTTCTGACTACTGTGCACATCCTTGAGTACCTAATGTAAGATGTCAGACACATCATGTAAAATATGGCAAAACATTTATTTTCTTTAGGGGCAGATGATATCAGAACAATAATAACAGTATTGGTGAATAAAAATAAACTAGAGAATTTGCATTTCCATGCAGGAAATGCGTTGAAATGCTGAGTGTGACTGCTGAAACTGTGAAATGAAATTGCTAAAAGTAATGCAAAGAAAGTTGAAAATGTGACATGAATAGTTGTAAGCAGTAAATCAGGGCTGAAAATGTGTGAAATGTGCAATAAAAAAGTTTGCAGAAAATTATAGATACTGGAGCTCAGGTGTGCAGGTCATGTGACCACGCTGTAACTTCAAAGAAAACTGCAAAAGTTGATATTGCTTCAACAGTCATATCTCTGAAACTGTAGCAGATAGTGAAAAGTGCACTAAAAACTGTTTGCAGTTGTGAAAGAAAGCAGAAAATGAATGACTGTTTTGTAACATGGTTAAATGTGTTGATATCTGTAGATGTACCTAATAAAGGGGCCAGTCAGTGTAATACGTCCAAAATAAGGCTGAGAGTGTTAAGACAAGCATGCTTACGCTATTGTAATGAAGAAGCTGTACTAGATGAAACAAAGTGGTAGATATCAGAAAAGGGATTGCACTGTGAGCATACCAAGAGCTTGCTGAAGCTATGGGTATAAGTTTCATGTCCATAAAGTAGAAAATATTCACATAGTGGCGAGTTAAAAACGGGCTCCAAAGTGAAGCACCCGACTGTCCCGAGGTAAAGAACTGCATTACTGCAGATAGAAGATTTTGCAGCATACCGCAAAAGCTGAAGCTCACTGAGACAAACCAGATGGATCAGAATTTAAACTTTGAACTACCATTTCAACTGTAGGAGAAATCAGTTATTCAAGGATGTTTGATGCATAAATCATGTCTGTGGAGGACGTTTTAAAAAGGAAGTTATGACAAGATTATTCTGCTGAAGTTTTTTAAAAAGCTGACAGCTGATGAAGTGAGGGCTACGGAACAAGATGAGTCACGTGACACGCTCTGAGTCCAGAGCAAACCACAAAACTTGGTGTTGCTCAAAAATTCATATTTAAAAAACCGTAGACGCCAGCAAAAGGCTGAAGATATGTAAAAATAGCTGAGAAGTCAGTGCAGCTTTTAAAGCACGAATGACATCTGTAGGTGGAAGCATGCCCAATCTGTGGAGCTTCAAAGTTGCTGAAGTTTTCAGCAGACCTGCGGAAATGTCCCATTGATTTCAATGTAAAAATACATGCAGAAATTATTTTTTACTGTAAAAAGTGTAACTGTTAAACCTGTGAAAAATACTAGCGCACTTCTCATGAAAATGCTGCATATGTCAATTTTGTTCTGTGAAAATCTGTGCAAATTTGAAGCCTGTGAAAGGTGCCAAAATCTCAAGGAATAAGAAGAAGTAAAAGAACAAAGTGGAGTTTAGGGAGAACAATATGTTGAAATGCTGACTCAGCATTTCAACATAATTACTGAATTATTAGCCTACTAAAATTAAGCTTCTAGCCTAAAAAAGTAGAAAAAAAAGTTATATGTGAAATTTTTACAGCAATTTTTGTAAGTGGCTATTTTTGGCCTCAATGGCATGAAAGGGAGAAAAAGTTAAAATCTAATGGTACACAAAAACTAATAATGCATGAAAGTCAATATTGTTACTAATCTTCATTATATCCAAGACTGTGATAATAGATAAAAAATCTCCAGGCTCCAATAATTTTTTATATCGAAAATCCGTCATTTTGAGTGTGTTTTTCCCCCAAATCAGTGGCACCACTTATAAAATTGGTATTGAAAATATTAAAATTTAAAAAATAAATAAATGTTTAGTCTTGTTGGGGGGGGGGGGGGGTGTCCTTACATCACCTAGGCAACCAGCCATCCAATGAAAAGAACACATTGAGTTTTCTCACTTCCATGTGTACTTGTTTGCGGAAGGAGTGATGCTGCTCGCATGTCAGAGAGACAGCGAGTATTTCACGAGGCGTAAAACCTCACAATTTATTACTTGGGGATTTTTGTTTTGTTTATTTTACAAAAAAAATGAATACCCTATTGTCTGCAAAAAACACACACCATTGGAACGTTACGCTAAAGCGACTGCCTACTACAAGGTGCAACCTATCACGGTAAGCGAGTACCGTAGCCTACAAATGAAAGCCTAGTGTTCGTCAGGCGCATTAAAAACTTGTTTAACACGTCACAGGAGGCATAGTCTGGAGATGAGTTTCATTTATTCATCAATTTTGCATTTATTTCGGTTAAATTTGCCTGAAAAAGAAAGGGCTCGCATTGTATGCATGAGTAAAAGTTGCTTTTCAGAGGCGTTCCGGTGCATTTTGGTAGAAGAGGTCTGTATATTTCTTACTGGCACGGCGTTCCGGTGCATTCAGGCTTACATTCCTGAATGTATTGACCTCTGCCAAACAGTTGTTTTTTCAAACATGTATATGATGTTTTACTTTTGCACTGACAGAGTAAGGTAACAGAAGTCCAAAAAAGAAACCAAAGCAACACTAAACAGTGTTTTATGTAAACATCAGTCTGCTCGGTGGATCCTACACTGACTCAGCTCGACTGTAGGAGACAGTTTGAGTTTTGGGAAGGTTAAAGTAGCATGTGCATCAGTTCCAGCATGTGCACCTGTAAAGCACTGACATGAACAGGCTGGGAGCGCTGACTTGTTAACATGAAGCATGACAAACGTCTCCGCTCTGCAGGTGGAGCAGAATCACGGTGCTGTGGTACACGCTGTGTTAGCAGACCTGTGCTGTGCTCGGTCACTCTGAAACGCTCAGCTCCATGTCCCGGGTTCATGCAGAGGTTCTCCTGGAGTTCTCCTCTCACCGGTCATCTGTAACTAATAAGTGCTTCCACTGATGCAAAACCCTGCAGAGAGATGAGCAGGTGTGTTTTTTTAATAGAAATACTATTTTGAAGGGTATATGGGTGTAAGTGCACTGAACATGACATCAGTAATAACTTCATATGCACCTTTAAACACACAGGTTTACAAAATGGTGCAACAATCAGGCAGGAACATACAGACAGCAAAGCACAAAGGAAAATAAAAAAGCTCAATTTAAATCCATGAACCCGTACAGACAAGCACAAAAGGCTTAAAGACAGGGTTGATAGTCTAGCATGAATTTGGCTTTGTCCAAATTCTTTTTTGCTTCAGCGTCTCATCCTCCGTCTCTCTTTTCTTGCTCTGTTAGCAGGAGGTCCGGTTACCAGTAATCGGATTATCGGTAGTTTCTCTGCCATTCTCCAGCGTACTTGGATCCCTCTCAGCTTGGCGATGCACATTGAATCAATGCACGCCAGTGTAATGTGAAGGTGAAGGCGGGCAGAACTGTTTAATCAGCTGGTTGGTTCAATGAATTTGGCCTGACTTGCTGTGATTAGTTGGTGTCTTTACTCTTTCTATCCTTACTATGTTTTGCTCTCTTTTAAGAACACATCATGCAGTGATTGCCATCAGATCATAACGATCATTTTAACAAGCATGACTAAAAGTGAATCTAAATCAACCCTGACTTTAAAGGTGCTATGAGGAGAATCTATTTCCGGAGACGTAAAGACTCTGTTACCCATGAGCACGAGCGGCGACTGTCGTAATGCTGCGTTCCAGTAACCTCGGAACTGGGAGTGACAGCTGTCATGACCTCGTTTTGAGAACATTTCTTACCAGCATTTGATGCTGCTGCCACAAAAGTCAGTTTTCTGTTTCATGGCAGTATAAATAATGTCCGTAGTTCCATGTGCTAAATATTAACCGTTATTTGTAGAGATATAAAGAAAACATAAAAACAGTCAATGAATCATGCCCTTCCACCTTTACTAGCTAAAACTGATTGCTAGAAAAGACGAGTCAGATCATTTTCTCTTCCGCTACTGTTGTTGACAAAGCAGACATGAGGAGTCCCAACTGTCCTGATTTTGCCCGGTCAGTGCTGGACACTGATAAATGCTGGCCCATAAAATAAACTGGTTTTATGTTTCTAACTGAAGGTTTTAGGAGCACAGGGACAGAAACATTTGTCAGAAGGAGGCTAAAGATGAGCAATGCCAGCACAGACATTGAATTTAACTCAGAGACCTTCAGTGGGAATCTCAGCCAATCAAATCAAATATAGGTATGTGGGTGCTTTGGATCCAGAAAGCATTGGAAATGTTAAAAGGCACAACTGACTGAACAAATTGTCGTAAATGAGTCCTGATGGCTGCAGGTACTCTCCTCTTAAACTCTCCAGATCTGGTAGTGCTGCTGCGTTTTGTAGCTGTTTGTTTGTCCCCCAGCAGGATGTGTTTGTGTGGGTGAGTGTTCTGCTTCTGTGGTCTTCTGAGGTGAAGACGTATCACCTCTTTGCCCTCATTACATATGTCTGCCTGACCTTTTCAGTCGCACCTCCATCTGTCACTGCGGGGCATGACGGCTTTAACAAAATCACCACGCAGGTCATTAGCATTCATCAGACACAAACGGCTGCACTGTGGCAGCAGAGGCCGTCCCATGTGAGGGCTACCATTTAAGATTTTCATTGGCAGTGCATTTTTAACACCCCAAAACTCATTATTTTTTAGCGTTTCACATCAATTCAAGCACCACTATGAGGTGATTCTTCCTGTTGTACAGGAGGAGTCATGGAAGAGACAGAAAACAGCCACATTTCATCAGGAGCCTAAAACACTCTGTCAAACATCAGATGTAATTCCTGCTCAAACATGTCTCTAAATCAGCAGCGTCACATCCCATTATGATCAGATGTGACTCTAAAAGATTGAAATGAAGTGATGTAAGTTGGTGTAAGGATGATCAGATGAGTGTCAGAGCTGCTCACTGAGGTGATGTGAGATGATGATTTATTTATGAGGCAGGCTGTCATACTGGAGTAATATTTGTTTTCTATTCTCATTAATGGATCAGAGGACATCAGATATAGATCAGCATTCATTAATGGTGTAGACATACTGTAGACAGTTATATCTAAGGAAGCTTTAACACTTAACATGTTTAACAAAACAGGTTTGTTTTCAGTGGCTTTGATAGCCATCCAAACCACACAAGGTGAAACAGAGGAAGTGGACCAAAAAGCAGAACTTGAAGGGGACAAATTATACAAAAACCACTTTACAAAGGCTTTTGAATCAATTTTGGGTTGTTTGGTCTTCCTCCAAGCCCACAAAATGTGTCAGCACTAGGGATGTAACGAAATGGTCAACTCACGAAACCATACAAAATACGAAACAGGGCCCACAATACGAAATAAAGATTATAGAAAATCTCAACAGTAGGAAGCATTTTCTTTATTTTCTTCCTAATGTAGACATACGAAAATATTGCTGCATCAGTACAAAATAAATGCTCTTTGAAAAAAACAAAATTGTAGTTTTTTCCTCTTATTTAGACTACAGTGCAAATACAAAGATAAAATTTCAATAAAAAGTGCTTTGTTGTTGTAACAATCAGGATAAGTACATTCTTGAATGAAAAGGAAAACAAACAGCAGTCCTCAGAGCTGCAGTTTAGACCTATAAATGTCTGAACTGTGAACTATAATATTTAGACTATAACAGTGCATATACTTCTGATCTTCAAGTATGATCAAATTCTGTCAACTCAACAGTAGATGCAAAAATCAAATATTGTTTTTTATGCAGACTTACACAAACATACAGTTGCTGCCTGTCTCCAGTTCAAAGTAGTTGGTAGTTGTTCTCGCGGCAGTATACAGCGAGAAACTGCACCTTGGGATCAAGCCCAAAAAAAGCAACCTGCAACTGCCAATATTTACAAGCAATTTTTCAGAAATAGTCCTATAGCGAAAATAGCCCAAAGTTGCTTATAATAAGCAGACCTGGCAACTCTGGCTCTTACCGACTCTGGTATTGAACCACCAAGCTTCTTGCTGTGAGGAAAGCGCGACTGTGCCACCCTGCAGCAACAAATAATCAAGGTAATTCAGTGAAGCGAGTGAGAATGGAGTGATGGCACCATCCTGTGGGAAGAAGCAAAAGTAGAAAAGGGAGATTTGACAGGATGGATAAAAACAGCTGCTGTTGAGGGAGAAGTTTGTCTGATTGTAAGAAGAGTAACAAAAGTGTTGTTTCCACTGATCATCATCAGCTTTGTAGATCATGTGCTCTGAAATGGTCACCATGTTCATCCAAAGAGCCGATAGTGCTGATGTTGGACACGGAGCTGAAACACTGCAGCTTCCTTTTTGTAGTTGTGCATGTAGTGATGCTGCTTCATGTTCACTTCTGTGTGCTTCTGTGCTCCTCTCAGCTCTTTCATCGATACTGCTGGAACACTTTGAACATGCATTAAAGTGAGGATCATGATCACAGCCTTTAGCTATGCTGCTAACTTACTTCATTATGAGTACTACCGTGTAGTTTTGATGTGACGTCCTGCCCTTTCACCCCCTACAACACTCTGATCATGCAATCACCAGCTGCTATTTCTTTGAAGATTCTGCCCATGATAACATTTTCTATGGGCTCTTCCCCAGATAGAAAGAGTGAAGTATTTCTTTGATGATTATATGGAGCTGCCCGTTTGGTGTGTCAGGTTAGTAGTTAGTACATGGGACAGGCTGATGAGACAGTATAACATGTCTGAAGTATTGAGGGTGCTTTGGACTGGAGAAATCCTACCATTTTTCATTTTCTTCTGATTATTCTGGTACCAACTGTGTCATTTAGAGGAGTTTATGTTGCCTCTTGGGTCAGCATGAAGATAGGATACAGAAACTGTCAGAGGGAACAACAGTTTGGAAACTTCGTCCATGAGGTTCATATATTCTGTATGACACCTCATTACATTACACAAGACTAACTAACCAGCCTGAGGTGATCAGAGGAAAGAGGTTTAAGGGGGATGCTTAGTTTACAACCGAGTGTTTTGGCAAGAAAGCCTCCTTCTGCAGAGTAAATCGGCTGATGGGATAAAGAGGTAACCAGATGGCCTGTTTGCTACTTTCCTTTGGTTTTCTGCTCCTGTGCAACATGCACCACCAGCCTGCAGTTTGGAGGCTTAAGCTGAGGTAAAACTCACCAAAAGCAGCTCAGAATGCAGCAGGGGAGCAGAAGGCTGGCCAGGAGCAGGAGCAGGAGATGAACCTGGAAAAACAAATGATGCAAGGGGATGGTTGGATATGGATCACACTTCTTTAAACTGACTGACTCCCAAAAGCAAAGGGAGCCATGTCCTCCATGGGGCACCACAAATTAGAAAAAAGTTTGCCTTCAGTATAACTATATTATTTGTAGATTTGTTTATTTTAAAAGAAAGGAAATGGGACAGTACTTGTTAATGAACATATAAATGTAAACATGTGAGATTATAGCCATGTGGCTAATTTCCATCTCTAGTCCCATTGGCAGGTTGATGTTGTAGAAACATTTATACACAATAAAAACAAAACTAGACAAAACAAACAATAAGAAACAAAGCAAACATAGTTGATCATCAAAAACCATTTAGGCCAAGGGGCTGGTTAAAGTGCAGAGTGCTAAAGTGTAAATTGCATTATTGTATTGCAAATTTCCCAAAAAATATAAAGTGCTATTTTGATTGCCTAATGGTCAATTGCATATGACAATAAACTAAAACCAGCAATGGTAATTTGCGATACCTAGAGTACCGAGGAATATAAAGTGGTAGTTGCATTGCACATTGCTCAATAAAAATTGGAGATGGAGGCCTTGAAAATAGATATATAGGACAAATACACAAGTTTAGGCCTGGTTATGGCATTTGTTCACAAAGTGGTGACCCTCGCCCCGTCCTTGTTTGTGAATGACTGAGCATTTCAGGGAAGCTGCTTTTATACCCAATCATGGCACCCACCTGTTCCCAATTAGCCTGTTTACCTGTGGGATGTTCCAAATAAGTGTTTGATGAGCATTCCTCAACTTTCTCAGTCTTTTTTGACACTTGTGCCAGCTTTTTTGAAACATGTTGCAGGCATCAAATTCCAAATGAGCTAATATTTGCAAAAAATAACAAAGTTTCTCAGTTTGAACGTTAAGTATCTTGTCTTTGCTGTGTATTCAATTGATTATAAGTTGAAAAGGATTTGCAAATCATTGTATTCTGTTTTTATTTACCATTTACACAACGTGCCAACTTCACTGGTTTTGGGTTTTGTAGTGACAATAGAAAACCATTAAGTTGTCTGGTCAGGAATAGGACAGTCTGACGGAAAATGCCATTTAAAAAGAGGTGTTTCTAAACATAATTTAAAGACAGTGATAAGTTCAGGAGGCAGGGAGCAGCTGAAGGGCCGTGATACTGTGGTGGACAAACGGGCGAGTGGATGGAAGAAGCGTGCAGGAGGGAGCTGATGTGCAAAAATTCAGAGAGATAGAGGGGAGCGAGGTTGTGGATGGACATGAAGGTGAGGAGGAAAGTCTCATAGTCCTTTTTGTACATGAGGAAAAGGAGTGGTGTGATTCATGGAGGAGGTTCTGCACAAGTTGATGTTTCAGGATGGGACATCGAGTTAAGACAAAAGGAGCAGAAATGTGCCGTTGTCTGGACAATAGAGGAATAAAGAAGAGCAGTGAGACTCAAATAAAACATCATCAAAGTTCCTCTCTCACAGAGAGCGTCAGAGTTAACGCTGAGCTCCTCCTGTCCGGTCCTTATTTACTTTCACAGCAACATTTCAGCTCCACTGGACCTTCATTAGAGTGCATCAATATTCTGCTCCTTATTCCTCATCAGTGTTTGGAGCCCACTGGGCCCTGGTCAGTTAGTTGTTAACTTTCACATCAATGGACTCCTTCTGCAGGAAAATAATGAATTCACTGTAGGAGAGCATCAGCTTACTTTGAAAATACGTGTGTTTTCATCAAGTTCCTCCTGCTAAAGGTTCTTTAGAGGGTATAAACATGCCTCGGCTTCTTAAGGAGCATGTCAGAGCTCTCATATCTTACAAAAGTGACAACTTGTGTTGATCAATCCAGAAATACATCATTTTCTTTGAGTAATTCTTGGATTAGAGAAGCAGAAAAAGAGTAGATATTAGTCATAATACTAAATTAGAACTGTATATTTAAGTGTATATTAGAGTCCTAATATGACTTAAAATGATTTGTGGAATCATGTAGCTTAAAGTAAGAAGGTCATTAAATGTAGATTTGTGTGTGCATTTGCAGCTCTGCTCTTCGATCACTTATTAAAACATCTCAGTCAAGATTCTAAAATCATCCACAAAATGTGAGATTTTCCCTCTCACTGCTGTCGGACATGATTAGAACATCAATTAAAGGGTCTTTGACAGGGGAAATGTGGGAAACACTGTCTCTTAACCTGCAAGTAAAGTCTCTTTTATGAATCCATCTATTTCTAAATTTTAATGTGTTTGACGCCCACGGCCACTTCATTAGGTAAAGCTTGCTTGGACCCTCATTATTCATGGCCATGAATTATTTAAGGTGCTGAAACAATATGGATGTTGGTCCATATGTCCATGAAAGCATCGCACAGCTACTGCAGATTTGTCAAATCTCCTGTTCCACAACATCCCAGAGGTGCTCTATTGGACTGAGATCTGGTAAATGACTCCAATGAACTCACTGTCATCTTGTCATTGCCATGAAAAGACGAGTTTGAGATGATTTGAACTTTGAAATCATCCTGTTGGAAGTATCTATGAGAAGATCAGAATCAACTTTAATGGCCAGTTATGTTAGATATGCAATCAATCTGATGCTGGTTCTCTTCACTCTCTAAGTACAGAATAGATACACACCGTGCATACACAGGATAGACAGAACAGAAACAGAAATCAAAGCAGGAATTGAACTTTTTAATACAAGTTAAAGTTACAAATTAATATCAAGGTAAGAATAGAAAAAGGATATGATCAATATGTGCATGAGAAAAAGCAAGAACTAAAGGACGACAGACAACAGCTGACAAGAAACAAAGTGCACGTGTGATGGAGGAAAATATGTGTAATGAATGACCAAATTATATAAACAGTACATAGATGGACATTTGCAGTTGGATGGGTAAAAGATGGGGGCACTGTGGTCATAGACGGATGGACATGGTTAGCAACAACACTCAGATAGACTGTGGGGTTTAAACCATTCTCAGGTGGGATAAGGGACTCAAAGTGTGACAAGAAAAAAGACAAGAAAATGTCCCACACACCATCACACCAGCAGCAGCAGCCTGGACCGCCTATCCAAGGCAGGATGAAACCATGCTCTAATGATGTTCTGCCAAATTCTGAACGTGGCAGCAGAAATCCAGGCTCATTAGACAGTGTGACACTTAACAACCTGCAGGAGGTGAGCCGCCTGGTGAACTGCCGCCTCAGTTTTCAGTTCTTTGCCAGCAGGAGTGGCATCTGGTGCCGTCTTCAGCTGTTGTAGTCCATTAAGGCTGGACGTATTTAGTTACCAGGGTAATATTACCTTGGGTTGATTGTAAAAATTATAACTGATTGTAAATATTCATTCAAAAATCCAAAGTCAATCCAACCAACTCATTTATTCTTAGCTAAGCAGGTAGCTTTTCATTTGCCCAAATGATCCATCTTGCTGTGTTGTTAATAACATCTGTTTCTCCCCGGGCTGAGTGAGGGCATCAGAACATGCATGATCAATCATGTAAATATCTGTGTGTTTTATCTCTCTGCAGCTCCACACAGACCTGGACCACGGAGAAAATGCTGTGAAGTACACTCTGTCAGGAGAAGGAGCTGGCTCCATCTTCACCATCGATCAAATCACAGGAGACATACATGCACTGATGGGACTGGACAGGTCAGAACTCACACAAGCTGCATGCTGCATGGTCTAAACTGTAGAGTTAGCCAGTCTATGAATATAAACTATACTGCCAAAAGTCTTGGCTTGTCTGCCTTCACACTCATAAGAACTTGAGAGACCTCTCTTTCTTAATCCAGAGGGTTTAAAATGATGTTGGCCCAGTGCGGCTCTACACAAAGTTTAGGAGAGTTTTACAGAAGAGCATTTGTGAGGTCACACACTGATGTTGGACGAGAAGGCCTGGCTCTCAGTCTCTGCTCTAATTCATCCCAAAGGTGTTGTATAGGGTTGAGGTCAGGACTCTGTGCAGGCCAGTCAAGTTCATCCACACCGTCATGTTGGAAGAGGAAGGGGCCAGCTCCAAACTGTTCCCACAAAGTTGGAGCATGGAATTGTCCAAAATGTCTTGGTGTGCTGAAGCATTCAGAGTTCCTTTGACTGGAACTAAGGGGCCAAGCCCAGCTCCTGAAAAACACCCTCCCAATATAGAAATCAAAAATCAAATTTGCAAACTTTGAAAGAAAAAAAGGGGAGTAGAAATGTTTTATGTGTTCTGTTCATGGCAGAGAAGAAAGTCAAAGTAAAAGCAGATTCTTCCCTTCAGTCTACTTTGGAGTACACGTCAAAAACTGGAGTTACCAACAAGTGGCTTTTTATTGAAACTGCACCTCTGGCATAAAATCCATGCTTGGATTACTGTGTTCTCTCCTCCTACCATGACAGAGAGGAATTATACAGACATGGCTAAGGGAACAGAAGAGTTTTTAACTCATCTTTGGAGCACCATGAACACTCCTCTGCCTGGTGAAGATACTGTGCAGAAGGTGGAGGGAGGAGTAATCATACAATCACATGTACACACTTTCTATCAGCTGTGGCTCAACTTGTCCGAATGATTTTGTGGAAAAAGTTGGAGCATGGAATTGTCCAAAATGTCTTGGTGTGCTGAAGCATTCAGAGTTCCTTTGACTGGAACTAAGGGGCCGAGCCCAGCTCCTGAAAAACACCCCCACACTATAATCTTTTTGTTGATCTCCCCTTTTTATCAAAATCTTGACCTTTTAAGTTTTTATGTGTTTCAAAAAAGTAATTTTGAATTTCTTAAATAATGTATTATTGATAATTGAATAAGTCATGCCTATATATTGTGAGATATTGTGTCACGTGTTTGAAATGTTCTTTTGCATGGGCATGAACATGTTGTGCCTGAAGGTTTTGGCTTCCCTTTTGTTAGCGTAGGGCAAAAAAAATTAAGATCCTATCATAAAAGTGTAGACATATGAATTAATTCTGTGTCTTTAAATTTTAAAGTACAGTGATGAAGGATTTTACATTAAAAAAATTTCCTCTTAATAACATTTTAATCATTCAAAGGGTTATTTCTAAACCAGCCGAACATGTTCTCTGTTTGAAATGAGATACAAAGACATTTTTAAGTGGCTGTTAATTATTCATCTTACAACCGGAGCTGGCTGAGTTTCCTTGTTTGTTTTACTTTTGGAGTAAAATCTGTTTCTGTTTTACTTTGAAACTTTATCATTATCTCCAGCAGCTCTGTCTGATGCAGCAGCAGCTCCTGTCCAGCTGCCTGCAGTGTTAAAAGTTTCCACCAGCAGCAGCTGATCCCTCTCCTCCATCACTGCTCTGCGTCTGCCTGTGACTCCTGACATGTTTGTGGACAAAGATGACACGAGTGCATGTATGTGTTTGTAATGTTTCACAGGGAGGAGAAGTCCTTCTACACGCTGAGGGCCCAGGCTGTAGACATCCACTCAGGAGTTCCTCTGGAGCCGGAGTCTGAGTTCATCATTAAAGTTCAGGACATCAACGATAATGAGCCGCGCTTTCCTGACGGTCCCTACAGCGCCAGCGTCCCCGAGATGTCTCCCACAGGTAGAAAAGTTCACATGAAGCATTTCTTAATGTCTTCCTAAAGTGAATCAATGAAGTTAGGAGGGCAATCAAACCAGTTTCTACTGCTGGAGACAGACTTTCTTCTTTCCTCCTCCTCTACTGCCACTTAAATGACTGCACTGTTATCATTAGTGCACACAAACTCAGACCAGGCACTGAAATAATGAGACATAACTTAAAGATGCTATGAGGAGTTTCTAAGTAATTACAAAAAAGTCTCACTTTTAGATATATGCCTGATGGAAATACACACTTTAAGATGAGTTTTATAGCATCAAAATAGGTTATCTATAAATGCTATTCCTTAGCTTTGGTCGGGTCAGACAGGGCTGGACTGGCCTGGATACTCAACTTCAGGAACAAGACAATTAAAACTAGAGCAAATTTATATTATTCGGACACGTCTTAGAGCACCGGGCTGTAAGTAGACATATATAGCCGGCTACAAAACTACGTTACTAAGTTTTCCAAAAATTGCTTGTTGTCACACATCAAAAACTACCGCTACGTAACTAGAAAGAGATACATTACCTCGTGGCTTTGCATCCTGTAAGCTGTTGAAAAAAGAAGTTGTAAAGCAATGCAGAGTTCTGAGGAAGGTCCGGGATAAAAACAAACACACGCTTTGGCTTGGGTCACGTCTTTTGGTGCGTTCCAGTTGTAGTCAGAAGTAGGAATTCCCAAGTTCCGAGTAGGAAACTGCAACTGGAACGTCCCCTAAGTCTGAATTTCCTGCTGGGAACTCGGTGAAACCTCACCACCCCCGAGTTGACAATGGAAGATGGATGCCCCCAGTGTGAACAGTTATTTAGCTCCTGTAATAATCCATTTATTTGCACTTCTGACTGGGGTGTGTCGCTCTAGATCAGCTGTATACATAGTATTGTCAGACTTATATTTACAAAAATGCTGCCACAGTGATAATCACATTCTTCATGTGATATTTGTGAACAACAACGCAGGGCGTGCTAACAACAGCTAACAATAGCCTGGTAGATCGGCATGTTTTCCGACTTCAACTGGAACGCCGATAAGTCGGAGATGATGTCACTCCCAGTTCCGAGGTTACTGGAACGCAGCATTACGACAGTCGCCGCGTGTGCTCATGGGTAGCAGAGTCTTTATTTCACCGGTAATAGATTCTCCTCATAGCTCCTTTAACATTGTGATGCATTCAAGGTCAGCTCGGGAAACTGATTTTCAGGCAGAGATTAATAACTTGGCATCATGAGGAGAAAAAAGGACAGAAAAACACTGGGTATTGATGATAAATAATTGTGTAACCATGGAGGAGGATTGAGGGCCGGATATTAGAATTAATTTTCCTTTGTACATTTCAAGAAAATGATGAGAAACGTCACTAATTAATGTCTGGATCAAATTTGACCTCTTTTTTTATTTACTGTTGTGTCACCAAACTCATACAAAACATTAAACAAAATCTCTTCTTTTGAAAAAAAAAATGTATGTAATAAATATAATAATGCAATTCAATGACAGTACACTTATTTCACATTACAATAAAATACAATACTTGGGGTGCTGGTTTGGTGTAGTGGTTAGCACCCCATGTACTTGCTTCTGCCGGTCCAGATTCGAATCCCGCCTGTGACCAGTTTGCAGAGAGTCTTCCCCTGCTCTCCCTCCCCCTTTCACAAGCCTATCCACTGTCTCTCTCCTATCCATAAAGGCACAAAATGCCCAAAAATATACATTAAAAAAAAAAAAAATCCTACACAATACTTTGAAGCATGTTTTTTTCAAATAAAAAAGAAGAAGAATTGATTTCATTATTTATTATGTGTGGATTCTTAGGGCCCGATCTACCGAAGGTGTTTTGGTATTAAAACATGTCCAAACTTGATCTACTAACAGCAGGGGTGGGCAACTCTGATCATTAAGAGGGCCACATGCAGTTTTTTTCACTGGCTGAGGGCCACACTGTCACATATCTTCAGGCAATATAAATAAACCAAAACCTAGAAAAGGTCTTTATAACAACATTCATAACTTATGAGGAGGGCAGATTTCGCCAAGTTCCGGTTCTCAACTTCCGGTTGTCGTCACGTCCTCATTCTGCTGCTCCCGCCTCTCTTCCCTGATTGGGCCGTTAAGAATTCATTGAACATCGTTTGATGGATTGTGTGAGTTTAGAGACACTACAGTGAATATACAGTTTTACATGTGTTACACTGTAAATGACATAATCCAATATTTTTTTTAAAAATTATTCAAATTTATATTAAAACAAATCACTTTATATTTGACTTGTAGCTTATACATATTTTCAAGTTGTTAAAGCTGTAGCATTATCAGCAGTAAATCGTTTCTTTTATATGCTTATCTTGACAACAAGCCTCATAAATGTAACATATTGAACTTTTATCCATTAAAAAAATCTCTGACATTTTATAAATGCTTGTTTTTAATCTAAGACACACCGTAAAAACAATCATGACCTCATGTAATTTCAGCATGTTTTTAATATCAGCACAACTTCTCAGGGTGAAGTTATTGCTTTATATTCAAGGGATCGCCCTTCACTTTTGTTATTTGCAGACGGTCCCTTAACCTCCTGCAGATGGAGGCCCAGTGATGCTGTTTGTCACTGAGGACGACACATTTTGAAGTCGTAGCTCACAGACGCAGGCTTTAAAAGTTCTGATTTCTACACCGAGCCAAAAGAGAAAAGAATGTCTTGGTTGGAAAAACCTGGTTCTGAGGTGAAGCTTCACAAAAAGATCTACACCACTCCACTTTGATAAAGACAGTGAAATGTGTTGTTTACAGCAGCAGAGGGAACAGATCCTGCTGCTTCAATTTCTGCCAGCCAGCTCATAGCCACTGGAAGCCTCGCCACCTCCCTGAAGTTGTGCCTAAAATCCATTGAAAACATGCCCATTCATGCTTCTGTGTCTAGTCTGCATGAGATGGTGTTTCACTCAAAAGATGACAAAGCTATGACTGTCAGGGTGGGCAGGGGAAGGTGGGGAAGTTTTAAGTGGCTCCATCTGTACAATTGAATCTAGATATTCAGTGCTGATTTTGATTTTGACAGTAAAAGCCCGGCTTTATAATATGATAACGGGGCTTTCACTGTTTTTGTTTGGCGATTACTTGGTTTTTAATGGTTTTGTAAAGTCAAAACTGTGTTTTCATCAGTATGACTTTTTCTAGACATGTGTATTATAGAAGAAAAGCCCTTTAATTTATTTACAGAGGACCTCTTTCACAATACATGTAATTTTGCCCACAGCCCAATTTTTTGTTTATTGTGTGGTATTTGTAGTACACCCAGAGACTCCCAAGAATATCCCTTTAGAAAATCCAAAAGTCATCCAGGGCCTGTACTATGACCTATTTTATCATCATTGCCATAGGTGTGAGCCAGGGTGCACACTTTACCCCAAAACTTAATCAAACACAAATAATAAATCATCAAATTGGGTCAAATCACCTTCACTGAAGTCTGGTGCATCTTTTGAAATCAAATGTAAAGCTAAGTATTACAATTGAAAGAAGTTATTGAATTTTAACTGGAAAAAAAATAGTTTTTTTTATTATTTTTTCAACAAATTCAATTCTTTAGAGATGTGTCTGACCAACTTACAGTTGCTGTACACCTAAAATACTTACAAATTATTTGGCCACATATATATTCTCAAAGTGGGGAAAAAAACCATCAAATTCTGAGACCAGTAAAGTTGTTCAATTAACAGGTTGGGTTACTGTGGAAGAATCAGGATACTGTTCCATATCTTGTATTATATCAAGGGTAATGTTTTATTTCATGCAATTTGCAGCAAATGGATGTTAACTTCAATTTAGTATTGTGCATTCAACTGAATTATATTTTTTTTCAAAATGTTTTTCATTTAAAACAGAAAAGGTATGCAGGGCCTGTAATTCCTCTTTTTTAAAATATCATCCAACGCAATGCTAATCAACACTGCAATACATGCTATATATTTCAAATGAATAAATGGGATAGTGGTGCATCTCCTCGTATGATAGAGTAGTACGTTCAAGCTGAGGCAATATGCTATTGTTGACCTTCACGCTTGTGGTCAAGACGAGTTTAGTCAGTTCTGCCATTCTGGAAAGAACTGTTGTCCAAGCAACATCTGTCCCTAGCTAACTAGTATCAATTTGTCATTTGAGTATAAACAACATATATTCTGCTGCAAGTGTTATATTCAGCAGATTTCTTTTTAAGTATAGCTGTTCATATACAGTGTCTTCTGTTACTACAATTTAGTGCGCACACATGTACATTTTATGAAAAAATTAGGCATCTAGTACAATACTAAGTGGTATCCATCCCTATAACTGTACCTTTTTGTTGTTAGTGTATTTTCTAGGTTTGTTTCCCTGAGAATACCAATATATATTTAAATCCTCCAGATAATTTATTTTCATATTGTTTGAAGTTAAAATGGACGGGGTTTGTATTATACCCGATTGCAAAACCAGGTTCAAAAATAAAGGGAAGAACTTAAAATATGGAAGGAGTCTAGGAGGATAGCCCCACTAATCCTGGAACTAACCGATCTGTTATACCTCTTATCCAAATCAAAGATTTGAAGTATGCTTCCTCTTCACATCGTAAGTGTTCTTTGTGTTTAGAGTGCAATGACAACTGTATAAACATTCCTAAGTCTGTTCGTCTCTCTCTTATCATTGAATGTTCACTTTGGTGCCCGCCTGATGTTCGTGTTTGTTCTGAACACCTCATCGGAAGTTTTCTACACCCTGACACAAAGATAAATATGCACAGTCGTATTCCTCTGGAAAGTAAACTGAATGAATCTATTTCTCCAGTTGTTATTAATGATTTGCTTGAAATTGTACATGAAGTATCCAAACATGAGACATCACCCAAACTGAAGTTTGAAACCTTGTCAGATTCTGACTGCCATGCATGGACTGGCTGGACATTGGTGCAACTTAAGAACATGTATGACATGTGTGAATCTGATCTTGTTTCAGGTTCAAGTGATAGTTCCAGAGCAATAGATTTGCTTCTTTGCTTTTGGGCAAAACTGAAAACAAACCTTTCATGGAATCAAATGACCATGCTTACTAATCTTCTGTCTAAGCTACACTGTCAAGATATTTTCATACAATTGCAGATATTTTGAACACAATAGTTGTTCCCAAATACCTTGGCACAAATCATATTTCACGCCACGATGCCATAACTCACAACACTGTCTTTACTAAAGCTTTTTATGGTGACCAGGTCACTCTTATCTTAGATGGTACATATATCTACCTCAACAAATGCAGTGATCATCAGTTTCAAAGGGCATCTTACGGAGGACAGAAAAAACAAAATTACCTAAAATTCATGTCAGTTGTACTGCCTGATGGATATGTTTTAGACACTATTGGCCCCTACCATGGTAATGTAAATGATGCAACAATAACTCGGCTCATCATGGAAAAAATTGAAATATTGAAATCTTGGTTAGAAGCAAATGACAATATGATTGTAGATCGCGGTTTCAGGGATGCCTTAGATCTTCTTGCTAAGTTGGGGTATGATGCTAGAATGCCGTCATTTTTACCAACTGGTAAATCCCAATTGGATTCCTCAACAGCCAATAGTGATCGTTGCTGTACCAAAACAAGATGGATAGTAGAGTCCTACCACGGCGTTTAAAGAAGTGGATGTTGTTTAAGGAACAACTTACCTCAAATTATTTCATTGAGGTCATTGGCAAATTAGTGCGCATAGTAACTGCATGTCTCAATGCCTTCAGAGGACCAATATATGTTTCAGATCCAGATCGAGAGGGACGAGATACTAAGATGGCTCAGCGTATGCTTTCACTTTTAAAAAAAGACAATGTTTTGGCAAAACGAGTTGCAGAAGACCCAAATATGTCACGTAGAGCTCGTAGTGAATGGCAGAAGCTTGAAGCATCTGATATCTCGTTCCCTCATGTGGATCTGGAATACCTTGAGACCATAACATGCGGTACATACCAAATCAAACAGTCCCCTGGCTACATTGCTGAGCATCAAAAAAATGATGGTGACTATGAGATTTGGGTTTACCAGCATGATGCTGATCTCATTAGGGGACAGATTCATTCTGGTCACAGATCTCAAATAAAATACAATGTTTGGATTCAATTTGACAAGAATGCATCAGATGATCCTGTGAAGGCATATTATTGTCTCTGTCCTGCTGGAAAGAGAACCTCTGGCATGTGTGCACATGTTGCATCTGTAATCTATTATTTGGGATATTATAAACATTTTCAAAATCAGAAACCCTCCAACCATACACAAGCAAATTCAAAGACTCCATTCTATGAAATAACCAGCCAATCATACATCTTATGGATTTCTCAGATCCCCTTTCCTCACTATAGTTCCAGTCTACAAATTAAAATTGTCCAAGCCGTTGCAATGCAAAAAAGACACGAAGGCCATAAAACAGATTACATGTATATATAAGTACTAGAAACAGAAATTGACAGAAGTAATGTTTATGTATTGCTGTCATTGTAGATATATACAATCTGATTACAACAATCCAAAACTGCATCGGTTTTTACTTGTATCAATGGCTCATTATTATCTCATCACAAAGGCATAATATACAGGCCCTTTGTGGCTGTTCAATATTAAAATGAATAACATTTCATGTGAAATGTTTGTTTTGAATCTAGCATTCAAATTCTAAAAGAAATCATACTTAAAGGATGAATTCTGAACAAATCTTTAAAGGTTCCCTGATATACAAGACATGGAACAGTATCCTGATTCTACCACAGTAACCCAACCTGTTAATTGAACAACTTTACCGGTCTCAGAATTTGATGATTTTTTTCCCACTTTGAGAATATATATGTGGCCAAATAATTTGTAAGTATTTTAGTTCTACAGCAACTGTAAGTTGGTCAGACACATCTCTAAAGAATTGAATTTGTTGAAAAAATCATAAAAAAACTATTTTTTTTCCAGTTAAAATTCAATAACTTCTTTCAATTGTAATACTTAGCTTTACATTTGATTTCAAAACATGCAGCAGACTTCAGTGAAGGTGATTTGACCCAATTTGATGATTTATTATTTGTGTTTGAGTAAGTTTTGGGGTAAAGTGTGCACCCTGGCTCACACCTATGGCAATGATGATAAAATAGGTCATAGTACAGGCCCTGGATGACTTTTCTAAAGGTATATTCTTGGGAGTCTCTGGGTGTACTACAAATACCACACAATAAACAAAAAAATGGGCTGTGGGCAAAATTACATGTATTGTGAAAGAGGTCCTTTAATGAATAAGTTTGTTTTTATTCAATTTTTCAAATGTATTTATTAATTTGTTGTTGCTGTTTTATTAGAGTTTCCCAATTTGTGCATATAAGTGTGTAGAAACAATTTTGGAGACTTTTTGACTTTTATCCTGTTTTTTTTTGCACCAAGTGAATAGTTTAATTTTAATCATCTTTCTGATAATTTAACCCACTCAGGCCTTCAGTGGACTCATCTCTCCACTCCAGTAAATACACGTTTGTGTTTCTGCTCATAAAAACTTTAGAAATCTTAAGGCCCTTTTCCATTAGCCCTACTCTACTCTACTCGCCTTGTGCTGCTTTTCCATTAGGCCCAGTCGCCTGCCCAACGGGGTGCAGTGTGGATGTAAACAGCTGAGCGGCACTGCGGTGACGTCATTTTGAGCGCAACACAACAATCTGTGGCGTTTTGTCACAAACCGAGCAAAAAAGGAAATTGAGTAGGGCCAAGTAGAGTAGGCAAAGGGCCATTACCTATGCAGAGGAGGAGGTGTCCTCCTTGTGTTTGGATATCTGTTTTGGCAGAGCATCTCACTGCTAACATGTGATGCTGGTGCGTGTCTTGGCTAATATCACTGATGTATCGGGTTCAGCCAACCTTCTGAGATCCTGTGGTAAATAAACTGCAGGGCTTCTGTTCTGTTGTGGGTGCAGCTTAGATCTTCTGTTTCACTTGGCAGGTCTGTTTGGACACATTTGGTTGTAGCTGCTGTCCGTCAAACACACTCACACACACACTCGCACACATATGCAGCTCACTAAGCCAGACTTAGTGGCCCATCTGTCTGCTAAATACCATTACTGAGAGGTAATTTAACAGTCAAGGTCTTTAGGCTTTAAGCTGTTAATGCTTCTGCTGAGGGCCAAAGTGCTCTGAAAGAAAAACCAGGCCGACCCGGCGACGTCTCTGTGGCACAGAAATACAGAAACAAACTGCGCCGAGGATTAGCTTTGGTTGGAAACAGCACCAGAATCCATATGATACAAACATAATCCTGTCTGTGAGAAGGTGAGAGCTAAGAATAGAAGCAGCCGTGTCATTTCTCAAAGCTGCTGCTCGCTGCTTCTCTCTGGAGTTTCTCACTTCTCATGGAGTTTGTGATTGCTTTGAAAATGAGACGTCGTCAGGTTCACTTTTCATGTCGGTGACAAAGGCTGGAACTTCTTATTTTTACTACTCTAAGGCATAAAGACGTTATACTCTGACAGATCTGTGCTGCTTTTAAACAGCAAAATCTACAAACTTATATTCTACTTCACAGTTTGACCTTCAGAGTGAATGACAGATGTTTTATGCAGCTGTCTGAGGCGAGGTCCATGTAGGAGGATATTTTTTAAAACAGAGGTTTGCCCGTCTTCTGGTCACCAACATTTTAGGTCTGAAAAGGACAATGGCGATTTGGAGCTGAAATGTCACGCTCTGCTCCAACCTCTCCCGCAGTGACGTCACTCTGGGCATTTTCACTTTGCACATTACTATTCTGCCTTTTAAACACTTACAGCTCAAACTCTGCCAACGTTGTGGATTAGATCTGGTGTTGTGGTTTCACATGTGTCTCTGTGGACTGGTGACTCTTGGCTGCTTGAGTCTGTGGTTTACATGCTAATAACAGCAGTTAAAATCAACAAAAGTGCCCAATAAAACATTATTGACAGGATTTTATTGAGATTATGCTGTCACCATTTAACCAAGCTACAAACATAAGCATGACCTCATCTGGACATGATGGCAGAAATAGATGGGAAAGAAGCTTCTCGATAGATTTTACGATAACAGTTCCACATCATTGATATAGTTACAAGGTAATAAACAGTGCTTGACGGTGCATTCATGCATTTTTGCATTTTCATGTGAACAGTGACACTTTTGAAAATGGAGGAGGAAAATATCCATTGAACCATCCATACATTATCTGTACTGCTGATCCCTTTCGGGGTCATGTGGGGTGGGCCAGCAGCCTATCCAAACTGACACTGGGCAAGAGACAAGGCACACCCTAAACCAGTCACCAACCAGAAAAGCACTCGGAGAGCGCAGACCTCCGCCAGCACCACAGTGCTCAGCCATATTGTGATTTTCACCATAAATATTAGTCCTACCTTTATTTCATTGAAATATTTAGATTCCTTGACCATGAAAACATACCATTACCAAATGGTTTCATAATGATATCTATTTTAGTTCAAAAATCACATTTTTCGCCATGGCAGCCAGATGCTGATCCAAATCAACACCAAAATCGAATCAGTTCTTCCTTTTCCCATGCGCTGCCAATTTGACAATTTGGTAGACCATCTGCGCAGAGTTGGGTGTGATGGTGCACCAGGGGAAGGTGCCGACAGATTCATGCTGCCGCAGTGACAATTTCGTGCCAAAAAACTCTGTGGATTGTGCGCTGAAAGCTCGCCAGCTCCAACCTGGTCTATTCTCGGCGCAAGCGGAGCGCACCTTCAGCGGCTGTAATTTGGTGACGGGCGCACATGTGCACACACCTCAACAAAGCCTCAGAGGCAGGTTTCCAGAGTGTCAGGCACATTTTAATGCAATAAACAGTCACATCAATCACTATTTAATGTAACCGTCTGAACCAGCATATACATTTGTATCTATATTAATTGTCCCGTCACATCTGATGTCAGATTAAAGCCGTTTGTCATAATGGAAACTTAACCTGACAGCAGCTGGAAGTTTGATGCACATCTTACAAGTCAACAATAAACAGCCTTAACATCTGATACTGAGAAAATATCTGGCTTCTTTCATTTCATTAAATTCAAAGAAAATAGGGAGGAAAAAGAGAAAATAAATGTATGTCACTCAGGATTTACCCGTGATTTCTCATATTTCTCTGTTTTAGTCTTTATTTTAAACGTGATCTAAAAAGATGGAGTACATTATTGCAAGGAGGATGAGGCGGAGACACTGGGAGAGTATACAGTATATCACTAAAGGCTCTGCTATTTGGCGATGACAAACCAGGATTGCAGGTGGATCACAAGCATGATGAATGGATAAGCCAGCTGCTGTGTAACTGTCTCTATATTTTTTACTCCTATTAATGACAAAGGAACAGAGTACATCTGTCCCGGGAGCTAGCCCACACGGTGATGCGCTTCGTGGCCTCCGATGTGCGCCCCGATGGCCAGTCCATTCTCCCAGTTGCTGAAGTGAAAGCAGCTATGACCGTCTCCGCTACCGGGTCTTTCCACCAGCACACTGTTTCCGCGGTGGCAGGGATCATTCAGACCAATCAGACGCTGCGCCTCGGCAGCAGCGCATTTAAAGGCAAGGAGAGGCGTTTATTTGACTGGTGAAGACAATACTTGGCTGTGTTAAGCCCACTCACGCCTTTTCTCCTCTCTCTTTGGAACTTGCGCGAAGGGGCATGGAGGGAGGCGTGGTTGCGCCTCTCTTGGGACTGCAGGAAACTTACAAAGTGCGCGGACACACCCTTTTGGTGTGGCGCAGATGGGGCGCAGGGCAGATGCGCCGCGTCTGCGCCTGGTCTACAGAAATTGGAGCCCTGGGAAGCAGCCAGAGTGCCTCCAAGTATGCACAGGAAGGGCATGCCAGCTCCACACAGAAAGGCCCTGCCCGATCTGGGGATGGAACCAGCAACCTTATTGCTATGAGGCACGTGCACTACCTGCTTTGCCACTGTGCAGCCCCAGGAACACATCAGTTTTTTAAAAAAATAACAAGCATGTTGATATAGCCTGAATTTTGGGCCCTATGATGCCTAAACTAAAGTGACCTGCAAAACAGCTTTAATCAAAGCTGAAATATAATAGCAGCATAATTATGCTAAACTAGTTTGTGTAGAACAAAGTGACTTATTAGAAACTCTGGTATCCCCATCACAGTATTACCAGAACCAGTTGGTGCCCAGTGGTGTGTTAATGTGCTCAGGGGTACCTTAGGAATACATACAGCTGTTATTAAGGAGACTATACAACATGCCAAACTAAACACATGTAAACTCAATCGCCATTTTATTAGGTACACTCGGGTTATACAAGGTCTGTTTTTCCCTTCAGACAGGCTTTCAGTCTTGAGATTTGAGTTTTCTTCTTCTTTTTTTTTTTTCAACAGTACGCATTAAGAAACACTGACATGCAAATGCATGGGATTATAGCCAAGTGGCTCATTTCCATCGCCATACAACTTGTGTTGAGTGTTCAGTTCTTGTAAAGCTGCTGTAGTGGTGATCAGACCAGTTTTTATAGTGAGCAAAGATATTCTGTTAGATCACATATGGTATAATTGACAAATACCATCCAACACCACTCTTGGAATTGCTGGTAGAACATAAACAAAACTGTAGACAGGTAGGATATGTGCTTATGAGAATGACACAATTACAGTGACTATTTAACACAGGGATGGGCAACTATCAATACCAAAAGGGTCACATTAATTTTTCTTAAGTGCCCGGGGGCTACACTGTTACATATTGTTGGCACCTTAATAAAGAAAAATATATAAATAAACAAAAAATTACAAAGATAAAGCTTAACCAACGATTATACCAACACTTTAATACTCTAACTCAAACATAATTAAAAACCAAAAATGATCCAAATAAGCATGACACATATTTAAAGCTAATTTAAGCTTCTTTTAATGCAATAAAAGAACGAATGTTTACCAGTTTTTAAAGCTCAAATATATTACCATTACCATTGTTTCCAAATATGTTTTTTAACAGCACTGTAAGATATATCTTATTGCATGATAAGATATTTTTAGAGACAAGATCATAGCTAAGTAGGAACTTAAATGACTTGTAAAAATATAAAGCACGTCCCAACAATCTAAGGTTAGTAAAAATATTTCATCACCTATCCCGATTTATGCATCATATGGTACGGGTTACTCATGATGCATCATGTTTAGCATCTGTTGTTTTGTTTTTTTCATTTTTCCAGCTTGTTTTGGTTTTTTGTGGAAATGACCGACGGGCCGTATTGAGCGAAGTGAAGGGCCACATATGGCCCCAGGCCCGCTGTTGCCCACCCCTGGTTTAACATCACTGCTTTTGAATCCAAGAGTGTGAATGTGGGTGTGTGTGTGTGTAAGTGTGTGTGTGGTAGGAAGTAGATATGCATTAGGGGGCCTTTGCCCCAGTAGAGCTTTAGTGCAACGCCCCTGCCTATAACAATATCTATTAAAATATGTTTTGTGTTTTATTAAGGGACCTACGTGACCCAGGTGACTGCCACGGACGCAGATGACCCCACCTACGGAAACAGTGCACGGATCGTCTACAGCATCCTGCACGGGCAGCCATACTTCTCCGTGGACCCAAAGACAGGTGAGGACTCGTGTTTCCCATTCAAGCTTCCAGAACAAACAGAGTTCTCCATACTTCTGTTCATGACGTGTGACTTCTGTGTGAACCCAGCACTCACACCTCACAGCAGAGAGCACACAGTTAAACCTGACAGGACACAGCATGGAGCTCAGAGAGTATTTCTCCTCAGATCTGCACCTGAATACTTAAAGAGGGTCTAAAAGGGACTTTAGGACTTAAAGAGCTTTGGCTGTCATCTAAACTGACCAGTCACTGCGTCAAACATGTACCATCTTGTCTAATTTGCAGTCTGTTTCAAAACAGTCCGTCCCGAAAAAAGTACAAATGTATAACAGCTGAAGGTCTTAAAATGTGAATTTTAAGGATAAGTTTGGTTTCTACAGCTTTCACATTGTTTATAGAATGAAGTAGAACAATATACTCACCCAGTGCTTCAGGAGATATTTAGATCTTCAGGAGATATTTAGATCCAAAATCGAGCGGCGGACATCCGTATAATGGTAGCACACGGGGCATGTATAGAGCCGCTCCTAAAACTGCATTAATCATCCAAAAACTCATTAGTTTCACCAATATTTCATCATGGTGTGCTCACGCCACTCCTCCACGACAGTCCGGTGTCGCTTCACCCATGTTTTCGTGACTGTGCTGACCTCTGAACTGAAGACTGCTCTCTGGCCAGCTGTTCTTCTCTTTGCCTCCGCGTCCTCCTTTCAATGAGCTCCTCATCTGTAAACTCTGGCTTCATCATCATCAACATCTTCATCCGATAGATATTCGTCCATTTTGCACAAAACGGGAAGTAGAAAGTCGTTGTGTAGCCGGCGGTCTTCCCCTGAAACAATGAGCCGTCCTGCACATGCGCGGAGGCAAACCTTCTTCTTCTTCAGTTCAGAGGTCAGCACAGTCACAAAAACATGACTGGAGCGACACCGGACTGTCGTGGAGGAGTAGCCCGAGTGGACCATGATGAAATATTGGTGAAACTAATGAGTTTTTGGACGATTAATGCAGTTATTGGAGGGGCGCCATACATGCCCTGTGTGCTACCATTATACGGATGTCCGCCGCTCGATTTTGGATCTAAATATCTCCTGAAGCACTGTTTGGATCAAGAAAGCCTTCTGGGTGAGTATATTGTTCTACTTCATTCTATAAACAATGTGAAAGCTGTAGGAACCGAACTTATCCTTTAACAGTAAAGCATCAAACCATCAGATCTGTTTATTGTATTGTTAAATGCCATGTAGTTTCTTTTTGGCTGCTCATGGTAAGTTTGTTTTGCACCTGATCATGGCATGCATGTGCACTGCAGAAACTTTTTCAGAAAGAAAAAAAGTCTGATTAAAATTTTGATATACTGTATTTTTGCCAGAGGTTTCTACATATTTATATATGTGTGTGTGTGTGTGTGTGTGTGTTTGTGTGTGTGAAGACTCGTGACTCGACTCAGACTCTAAATCAGAGACTTGTGGGTATCTCTGCCCCACACACATAAAGATTTTTGGTTGTAAATATTGAGCAAGTTTAACATTTACGATTGTCAGTATCTGCAGACACCACGTACTGACAAAGTCTCTTAAGTTTAAAGTTTCAGTCTCTTTATCTTTGCTTTATGTTTTATGAAATTCCTTATGCATGACTTCAGGTAGAAGAGGGACTGTATAGTTTATCAGTGGGCTGTGGCAAAGAGGATCAGCTTTAACACTTGGAGAGTTAAAGGGATGCGTAATCACGCCTGCACACTCTCTGTTTGTGGGTTGAGAGACTGAAGACCATTGTTCTTCCAGCAGGTCTCGGTCTGACGATGGGAGCTGTTTTTCTGACCTTGGTACAGAGAGAGATCGTCCCGCTGGGCGTTGGTGTCTGCAGGGAGACTCTGTTTGTGGTTTTCATGGGCATGATCTCAGGGTGAAGCTGCAGGGAGGAGGAGGTCCGCTGTGGGTGCCTCAGAACTGCATCTCTGCATTGTGATTGTGAGGATAAGGGTCTGTTGGCTTAATCACACCATGACCTCCAGCTGACACTGCTGAGTCTGAGGCAGTCAGGATGAGCAGATATGCTCAGAGGGAGTCATGATACTCTGCAGGATCAGGGGGAGTTTCTCCTCCTCCCAGGGGAAAAGTATCTCCAGGTCTTGATCACACATCAGAATAAGATGAACCTTTAGATCTGTGGTTGGTTTCTGCTGCATCGACACACTGATGGGGTTAACAGGGAGACGAACGGAAAGGTTCAGCTTTTCATTAATCATCAAACATAAAGAGGGAGATTGGGAACACAGTCATCTTACATGATGTTATATTTTAATCTTTCATGAAGCAGAAGCTCACGGTTTGCTGATTTCATCCACATGCCGGGTTTCTTTGTTCACATCTCTTGTTCTCATGGACATGGATGATGACTGCCTGGATGCCAGAGGAAAGCCTTCATCTTCTCTCCTCACTTTGACAGATCTTTTTAGTTTGCTTTGCAAAGTAAAGGTGAAACAAAGATTCATTGAAGAAGTACATGGATTGAAATTTCTGATGGATCTAAGTGTACTAAGTGTGGTAGTAAGAGAAGGACAAAATGGATAGATGGATGGATGAGCTATAGTGGCTCCTCTTTGCAGCTATAACAGCTTCAACTCTTCTGGGAAGGCTGTCCACAAGGTTTAGGAGTGTTTATGGGAATTTTTGACCATTCTTCCAGAAGAGCATTTGTGAGGTCACACACTGATGTTGGACCAGAAGGCCTGGCTCTCAGTCTCTGCTCTAATTCATCCCAAAGGTGTTCTATTGGGTTGAGGTCAGGACTCTGTGCAGGCCAGTCAAGTTGATCCACACCAGACTCTGTCCTCCATGTCTTTATGGACCTGCTTTGTGCTCTGGTGCACTGTCATGTTGGAAGAGGAAGGGGCCAGCTCCAAACTGTTCCCACAAAGTTGGAGCATGGAATTGTCCAAAATGTCTTGGTGTGCTGAAGCATTCAGAGTTCCTTTGACTAGAACTAAGGGGCCAAGCCCAGCTCCTGAAAAACACCCCCACACCATAATCCCCCCTCCACCAAACTTTACACTTGGTACAATGCAGTCCCACAAGTATGGTTCTCCTGGCAACCTCCAAACCCAGACTGGTCCATCAGACTGCAAGGCAGAGAAGCGTGATTCATCACTAATGGTGGCACCAATCCGGATTTCACTGAGCTCCTGAGAGCGACCCATTCTTTACTGATGGGGATGATTTTATACACCTGTGGACATGGAAGAGACTGAAACCTGATTTCAATGATTTGGATGGGTAAGGGAAAACTTTTGGCAATAAAAAGTAGATACTTAAGAATAATAAAATTAACTTTAAGCAGTTGTTATGAATTAACAAATGAAAAAAGAAATCAAAAATTGCAAACCTTGAAAGAAAAAAAGGGGAGTAGAAATGCTTTATGTGTTCTGTTCATGGCCTAGAAGAAAGTCGTGCAAAGTGAAAGCAGATTCTTCCCTTCAGTCTACTTTGGAGTACACCATCAAAAACTGGAGTTACCAACAAGTGGCTTTTTATTGAAACTGCACCTTTGGCATAAAATCCATGCTTTGATTACTGTGTTCTCTTCTCCTGCCATGACAGAGAGGAATTATACAGGCATGGCTAAGGGAACAGAAGAGTTTTTAACTTATCTTTAAACACCCCTCTGCCTGGTGAAGGTACTGTGCAGAGGGAGGAGTAATCATACCGCCACACACGCACTTTCTATCAGCTGTTGCTCAGCTTGTTCTGAAGATTCTGTGAAAATGTTCTGTAAGGCAAGGCAAGTTAAACTGTAGAGCACAGTTCATACAAAAGGTAATTCAAAGTTATTTACAGAACAATCAAAATGCATTAAAATCAGTTCAGTAGAAGTAAATCAGTTAACAGTGAAGTTGAGCTGTTTTGAGCCTGGATGTGAACACTGTCAGAGTAGAGGTCTGTCCCACATCTTCAGAAAGACTGTTCCAGATTTTAGCTGCATAAACCCTGATTCCCCACGTGAAGTCTTGACTCTGGGCCCTAGAGTATAAAACATTGACCTGTCTGATGTGACAGGTACACTGCAAAAAAGGCTAGTTGTTGTATTTTAAAAAGTTAGTGTCATGGCTGCCTTAAACTTTTAAGTTTTCTGAATTTAGAAATTTAAGTTCAGTTGAATTAAGAAGGGTTCAGATCATTTAGCTGATGATTTTGATCTAAATTGACTTATTGCATTTGGATTTAACTTAATATTTCTCTTTAACTTTGACTCATTTTATTCTGCTTTCACACAAGTTTATAAAATAAAGCTAATTTGCTTTAAGAAAAACAATCTTAAAAGCAGAAAAAAGGTCTAGTGTTTAAAGGGTATTATTGCCAGACAAACCAAAACAACTTCTGTTCTTCATGGTTTAATAACACAACTGGCTATTTTAATCACATGTTCAATGTGGGGAGAAAAACAGCTCTGAACAGATTCAAGATACATTTAAACAAAAGAGGGAAAAATGCATCCCCATCCACAAATGTTCTTTAACTTTTACTAAAATTCGTCTGGCTTGCATGAAAACGAGCTTATAGCTCACATCTTTACTGTTTTATTTCTTTTTTCACATTTGTGGATGAGGATCAGTGAGCTGAACTTCAGATCAAGTTATTTTACCTTTAAAACTGTAGTTTAAAGAAGTTTAATTACTGTGTTGGCATAAAAAAAATACTATTGGAATTGGATTGCTTTTAGAAGTTTGTTAAACTAAACAATTCAAGTCGAGTTGACTTAATAGCAAGTTTATTGAACTTAAGAAGTTCATTTGATCTGAACCGTTCTTAATTCAACTGAACTTAAATTTATAAATTCAGGTGACTTAAAATTTTAAGGCAGCCCTGACACTAACTTTTTTAAGTTTAAACAACTAGCCTTTTTTTACAGTGTAAGTTTTCCTAATTTCATCATCATCATCTATGTCTTTACTTCCTGGGATGACAGTGTAGGTGGCCCCATGGCCTCATTTTGGCCACATTGTCTCACAAACGCTGGAAAACGATGATCCAAAGCTGACAGAGAGGAGCAGTGGATGTTAAACAGCTACAGAGAGGTTAGTGCTTCAGGATGTAGTTCGATCTTCAACCCTTGGATGTCTGTGTGGATGTTTGACTCCATGAATCTCTGAGAATCTCTGAATCTTTGTGCCACAGGGTGTTGGCTGAGTGTTTTTTACACTTGATTATGACGTCTCCTGAATGCTGCCCTATGGGAGTTTATCCAGACTCATCCAACTGTTTGGAGCCTGAGGGATAAACCTGAACCACAATGTGGTAATTACATCTCACCTGGCCTGAGAGGAACCTCAGATCCCTCTGAATGATCAGAAAATAAGTTTGTGAGGATGGTGTGCTGAGAAAACTTTGGTATAAATGTTGCTGTCATGACTCAATCCTGGCTTGGCTGACCAGCATACATGTCTGGATGAAGTCCATCAGAGAGGTTCAAATATCAGGTTTAAATTCAGACGGCTGCACAGAGAGGTGTTGCAGACAATGCCGAGGGGCCTCCTCTCCTTTCATGTTTTTTTTTTTTGTGATTAACTTCCAGACCGCTGCTGTGCACCTCTCAGACAGCTTCATCAAAGAGTGAGATCGGTGCTCTAATTACAGAGAAGTCCTTCACCTGGTGGAACAGACACTTTGGACACTGTGCAGTCCTCCCTCATCATCACTTTGAGTTACTTATGCTTTTCTTTTCTTTTTACTTTTAGATCTTCTACACACTTAGGGGCCAATCACAGATAGAGCATCACTGTCAGTAAATATTCTCCTGTGGTGCGCTCACAGAGTGATAATCTCTTCAGTGTGACCGGTTCGTCCAAAGTTATAAAGCGTGCGATAAAAGTTAGAAAAAAGTTGAACATTTTGGTTATTTTTACGCAGCTCCATTTTCAGCCTAAACGGAAAGTTTTCATTGTTGTTTTTGCCTCCTGTTTACATGAGAACTGTGCCTGGAGTCCCTGAATCTGCAAACTTCTAAAACCAGGGTCCAGAGTGCAAAGTTTAGAAAATAGATTTGTTTTGGCTCCATGTAGACAAGATACAGAGTGTTTCAGGGTGAAACTCTGACGTCACCACATGTGCAGAACCCTTTGCTAGTGTATTATAGCAGTGCTGTTTCTCTGCAAACCTACATCACCATCTTCTGGGCTGGCATGCTCACTACAGCGCTTTCATTTGTTTAGTGTCTCTGTCTTAAAGGGACAGTTCAGTTTTCTTCAAGTGGGGTTGTATGAGCTCCATATGACCACTAAGGACATTAGATACAGTAGAAAGTTCTCTCCCCTCCCTCAGTAAGACACAGTCTGTATGAGTCTGTGATGCAGAAATAACTGCGCTAACAGGAAAGTACCATACCAAATACAAAGGGTATTTTCTCCGCCTAGAAGAACTCAAATCAAATAATAACACCACAGTTTAAGAGTACGCTACATATGAGTGTTTTTAAGGGCATTAGCCTTTCGGAAATCTTAAGTTTATCTGGACCTAAGCCAACTCACGTCATATATGCCTTCGCTAAATCACTCCGCCTGTAGTAAACTGAACATGCTAGTGGCTTCAGATGCCTGTTGTAGACTGACTGAAAGCACGTTATATGACAAATATTTCTGAGATGGGTTTTTGTGGTGCTTCTCTTGATACAGAAACAGATGTGCATCATGGAGAACTCAGCTTTCACCGTATTCCTCTGCATAACGAGGGCATGTGGTTACATCGTATAGTGAATGCATCCCTGTTACCTGTTACCTGACAGACTACGTGTACAGATCTATACATCTATATACAGGTATCCTCTTGACTCCAAAGTGAATGGGACTTCATCGGCAGTGTCATAATCATCCAGAGAAAATACCCTTTGTATTCGGTATGGCACTGTCCTGTTAGCGTCTATTTCTTTGTCACAGACTGTGTCTTATTGAGGGAGAGGAGAGAACTTTCTACTGTATCTAATGCCCTTAGTAGCCATATGGAGCTCATACAACCCCACTTCAAAAATACTGAACTATCCCTTTAATGGGGATCAAGTTTGAATACGCAAAGGAAAAACCTTTGCACTTTAGGTGACAGTGTCTCCATGTAGACAGGGCCTTAAGCTTTTCACATTTGTCGTCAACCTTGAACAGGAGATTTTCCAGGAGAAATTTACATGAACACAGCTTTAGGGATTGAAAGGAAGGCTTAAAGGACATAAAAAAGTATAAAAACAGAGAATTAGCTCGTCTCTTTCTTCATCTTTCTTCCTCTCCCTTCTCTCATCGCTTGCAATTTGTTTTATTTACCAGCAAATTGAAATTATTTCTTTTGCACCTGCACATTTTGGAGTGGTTCCTGACCCAGTGTGGGACTGATATTATCCATAGTGGTTTCCACTATAGAGATGTGACGTTCACAAACCAATCGAGTCTTCTGAACAGTTGTTTCAAGTGAACCGTGAGAACTGATTCAGTTCTGTGAGCTGCATTTCATTATGGCTCGCAAACAAATGGCTCGCTCGGAACTACGGATTGATTTTCATTGTTAAGGAGCTGTTCAAAAGACTCGACTCGTGAATGTCACATCTCTTGAGAAGACGACCACCTAAGTAAAGGCCCCTACACACAGAAAGCGGTTTGCATGGCGGCCACTGCGCGGAACAGCTCAGAGTGTGCGCAGAGCGAGCGCTGAGCATGCGAACGAGCAGGAAGTGTTCTTGGCGCACTTGATTCGATGAGTAGTGCATGATGCTCTTAACTACGTAGCAACAATCTGTAGCTGTAATTCTCCTGAGGAGGAGGACCAGAGTAGCAGAATCAGCAGTTGGGAGGAGAAAGATGTGGGTCCACCTGATCCTGATGGCTGACCAAGGAGCAGTTTGAGAGCCTGTTGTCCCGAGTTGGTCAAAGTCTGGTAAGAATGCAGACAAACTTCAGGCAGCCAGTAGCACAGTTTAGCTCTGTAGCCGCTGCCACTTTTTTATGAACTGGCCTCCCAGATAGCAAAATTCTTCTGGCCCATATCTGGGCCACAATTCACATGCCACATCGCCTTATCTGGCCCGTATTTGGTTTGGAATGATGGCACTTGGGCGGTCGACTCTTGTTTGCAAGAAGTGGGCCACAATCGAGCCATCACAATGCCAGATATAAACCAGAAGCACCCAGCAAACCGGACATGGGCCACTTTAGGCTCACATCCGGATGATCTGGTGAAAAGTTTGCCATATTTCAGCCAGAGGTGGGCCGTAATTGTTTTGTGATATTTGGGCCAAATGTAGCATGTAGCACATGGGCCAGCTTAGGTTCATATCTGTTTCATACGGACCAGAAGAATGCTTAAAGTGACAGACTGCTGCTGGAAGTGGCCCACATCCGTATGCTATCTGGATGCGCTAAGATGTCATCACAGCGAGCTGCGCCCGAATTGAAATTTTTTCAATTTGTGCACCACCTTGCCACGCAGCACAGGCACCCCCCTTGCATGCCGCTGAACTCTGCGCACCGCAGAGCCACGCTTGCGTGACGGTGGCACATACACAATGAATGGTTTGCCGCCGACCACCTGCGCTTGCCGCGTTGGGTGTGTTGGGGCCTTAAGTCAACAAAAGAAGCCTCTGTTTAGAAGTAGTATAAGATAACATGATGATAGTAGAAGATAACACAACATCAAGGAGTAAAATAAGAGTTACAACAAGCATACAGGACCATGTGGAGTTAAAGAGTTAACTTGATGACTGGAGGCAGAGGCAGTCTAACGCTGCACCCATATACTCCCAGTGTTTGAGCTAAGCTAACTAGCGGTGTGCATGATTTGGCTGTCGCTTTCTTGTTACTGCGTAGTGGAAAGAATGGTGTCTGTCTGCTTGTCATGGACAAATTGGAGTGTTCCTTTAGCTAGTTTTTTGTAGCCAGATGTCGACATGCGCTGCATCCTTTCATTTGAATGTGCACGTGATAATGGTATGTTTTAATGATCCCTCTTTTAAATTCCTACTCTTTTAGGGGTGATCAGGACAGCTTTGGCCAACATGGACCGCGAGGTGAAAGGGGAGTACCAGGTGCTGCTTCAGGCCAAAGACATGGGTGGTCAGCTGGGGGGGCTGGCCTCGACCACCACCATCAACATCAGCCTGACTGACGTCAACGACAACCCGCCGCGCTTCGCCAAGAGTAAGAAAGTGTGAAATATGAGCTCTTGTTGATTGTTAGGATGGACTTTAACCCAGTTTGTCCGCTCTCTGGTTCCTGGGTGAGTCATTCTCCTTCTCGCTCTCCTGCTCTTCTTTCAGATATTTTTCATCTGCGGGTGCCGGAGTCTGCCTCGGTCGGCTCGGCGGTGGGTCGGATTCGGGCTCATGACCCGGACACAGGCAGTAATGCAGAGGTGGATTACTCCATTGTTCCTGGAGATGAAGGCAACATGTTTGATATCGTCTCAGACAGCCAGAGTCAGGAGGGCGTCGTGCTCCTTAAAAAGGTACATTTTCTTTTTTATCATTGGCACAGAGGCTCTTTTTGACCTGCAGACTAAACATGACTTTAACAGCTTGATATATTAATCCACTGAGTCATACTCTACCATAAAAGTGGCAAGAATTCTGCCTATGAAATGTGTTTTATAAAATGAGGAGGCTCTCCCTGGAGGATGAAAAAGTGATCCGTTTTCAAAAACACTGCTGTCCACATGGAGACACTAAAACACAGAAATGCACTTTTCAATACTGCTTATGTTACATTTCAAGCTTGTGACATGTTGCACAGTTGGACAAATGGGGCTTCCAGGCATGCACGGGCTTCATAACTAATCTTTACTCCTTTACCTGGAAATACAGAATTATGAGCAAACAAGACCACCCAGCTGTCCAAGACCTGTATGCACTGAACCCATTGACCTCTCCTGCCCCAGCTGCCTTAATCACATCTTCGACTTATTTGTTATCATTTCTGCTGACTTCCTCTGATGAGTAACCGTGCACAGCAGCTGGACCTGCCTGGTTCAATATCTGTAATCAGGCTGATCCATTTTGCCAAGCTCCAATCTACAACTCTGAGCAGCCCAAAGTGGGACAGACTGGATCAGATCCTTCAGAGCAGGAATGAGTTACGAGCAAGGAGACAGCAGGATGTGATGGCACAAACAGGAGTTAGCGCTGATGCTAACATCGTCAGTAGCATTTATTCAAGATTGCGACTGCAATTCCAGTGGTTCCCAAACTTTTTGCAGCTTAGAAATACATTTAATTCTGGATATCCTTTTTGTTGGAAACATAATTTTGCCCCTCTTTTTACAGTAAGATTTACTTTTGTGTTTGAAGTGGGATGAAATAGATTGTGTTTATATCCCTCCTGGGTTTGGGGACACAACAAGCCTAAATGAGGAACTGTACTCAACAAAATGCAACCTGCAACTGCCAATGTTTAGAAGCAACTTTTCAAACAGGAAGCACAACGTCGCTGATAATAAGCAGACTTGGCGACTCTGGACAAAGTGCCTGAGTGTAAAGTCTGCACAGTCAAGCAACGCAGAAGGAAATGAAAGAATCTGTTCAACCTTTCTAAACTCCTTTTTATCTCCAGAAATGAAATGAAAAACTTTTGTTTTTCTGTGGCCAATACCAAAACCAAGCTACAGTTACATTTTAAGACAGGTGTACAGGAATGTCTTCTCGTTCGCAGCCATGCATCTTGTTTCTCTTGGTTTGTTCCCACTGTGGGCTCTAATCTCTTGACAACTGCCACCCAGGCTACTGCAGATGGCCTTCTTCTTCTTCTTCTTCTTCTTCTCCTTCTTTTTCTTCTTCTTCAGTTTTACGGTGGTTGGCATCCATCATTTTGGAGCATTACCGCCCCATTCTTGCGGAGAGGCTAGAGACAGAGTTCAGTTTGGAGAGACAGAGCAATAGATTTTTGTTGATGTTTTATAATACGGGAAATTTATGGAAACATTCTTATACAGGAGGACGGTGGGAAAGAGGGATAAAATACGGTATTGTCCCAGCCAAACAGGAGACTTGACAGCTATGGTCCTGCAGGGAGAGCTCTGCTGCAGACTGAGTGCTGAAGGCAGTGGAACAGTTCATGTTGAGTCTTATTTCTAAAATAAAATAGCTGCTAAAGTTCAGTGCTGAATGTTTACATGTCAGTTCTGCTCCTGAGGAGAGACTGATAGAAAAAATCCTCTGCAGCTCTCTGATGATAAACTGCCTGATGAGATGTGACATGTGCACGTGCGACTGAGTGCGTGTGATGCGATGAAGGATCCCTGATGGAGCAGTTAACGGAGGTGAAGTTTGAGAATCCTGAGATGACCTCTTTTGGGGATCTTTTTGCACGTTTAAACTTTGATTAAATTCAATGAAACAAGATGCTGTGGTCCATCAGGAGTGTGAGAGAGATGTTAGAGTTTGGTTATGCCTTTGGGGAGGGAGGATGTTTCACTGATGAAGAGCCAAATGAAACATCTGCCTCCAACATAAAAAATAATAACCACCTGCTCCTATGTGCCGTTTTATTCCTCGTTACTCGACCTCGTCTGTCCTGGATGTCCTCGTGGTCAGGGAGATGGTGGGCTGACTCAGCAGGATGCAGGCTGCATGTGTTTGGAGTATTATCCAGTATAGCTCTGTAAGTGGGAGGTTAAAAGGCGGAGTGATTGGGATCACGACCGGATCAGCACATTCCTCTGTGCTCTTAGATCCCTGACAGCACATCAGCACCAAACTGCTGCTGTTTGCATTATTGGATTCTTTTCTGACCAACATGTGATATAATCTCTTCTAAATGTATCTAATGATGGGGCCACATAGGCTTCTTTGTCCAGTGTTTCTATTTAAGAGGACAAAATAGTACAATATTACCTGACCGTACAAATACATGTCTGTTAGTTTAGGATGATGTGGGTGTTAAGTGCTGCAGTGATCATTTTTATTTATTTTTTCTTATTTTCTGTTGTGTTTTTTTTTTTTTTGGTTACAATGACTTAGGGTTAAGTTCATCAAGGTGATGTGTGCCGGTGAACACAATTTTCATCATGCCTTAGGTCAGCGGTCGGCAACTAACGGCCCACGGGCCAAAATTGGCCCGTCTCCAATACTATCTGGCCCGCTAGATGAAATAGAAAATCTGATTTAAAAGGGGCAGGGACGTGCTGGCCATCGGGAAAACCAGGGGCACACCTAGACGGCCACAGCGCGCACCACTGAAAATATCAATCAGCAGCCGCCCCCAGTCGGACGAACTGTTTAAGAGGACAAAATAGTACAAGAGGGCCAGGTGCACCAGTACGACGAACACAAAATGTTGTGCGCACTCTTACAAATTTTGGTCACATGTGTGACCAGTATGGTGGCACTATGGAGCCCTGTTTAAAACAAAACTGTTTGTAAAATAAACATAAACAAATAGTAATTAGTCTAAAAGCCCAAGTTTATTGTTCCAATTTCAACAATGCAGCCCTCTGTCACTGAGGATAACATGAACATGGCCCTTTGGTTACCACAGTTTTATTTTTTAAGGCTTTTTTTTTTTTTAAATGGGGTTGCTCAAGGTCAATGGCACTTTAAAAAATGAGCGCCAATAAAGGAACTTGCCAGTTTATTCCTGGGCGGAGATATCTGGGGACTAGGGCTGGGTTAAAAAAATCGATTTAAATCGATTTAAATCGATTTTCCTTTAACTGGTTCATAATGGATCCATAAAATCCAAAGATGGATCTTTTAACTTGGGTAGTTTTTTCTTCTTTGGATGTGCAGAGAAGCAGCCTGTGGTATCAACCCTGCTAGTCTGGTGTGATCAGCGTTTAGTGTTGCTTTCTACTGAACAAGATCTCATGAGATGTTACTGCAAACAAACATGGTGAAGCACTATATGGGCACCACTGGAGAGTTTAAAGCTGATGTTTGGATGTACAGTATTTCAGATTTAACAAGTACAAAGGAAAATACGAGTTGGACAAACAAGTAATATGCAGAATATGCATTAATGCATATCATTAAAATATGATTAATGTAACTGCTTTGGGTTTAGTTCTTCATGTCAGAACAATTTTTAATGATGTACCAGGTCAAAAGGTCACTTTTTAAATTTACAGCACTATTTCAACTGAGATATCCCAGACTGATTAAATATCTAATTGAATCGTGAATCAAATCAATTTGAGACCTTGTGACATCGAATTGAATCGATTCAGAAAATCTGAATCGATACCCAGCCCTACTGGGGACGATGGTAGTCTGTACAGAGCAGTACGTGGTACCTCTGCTCTAATGTTTTCTACCTGATTCATTATATCCACACTTGATTACAGAACATGTCTGACCTTCAGCACCTCTCAGCCTGATGCTCTGAGGTTTATTTTCTGTTTGCTTCAGCGTGGATGCAGTTAGCATAAACTCTGGGTTCACATTAACTTTAAATGCAGGGTTTTACTGTTTCCCTGGACTCATGATTCAAGGAGTGTATTTGACTCCACATCCAAACAGCCCAGAGGATTCTGGGTAACAACTTGTCAGAGCGGAGGTTTCAGGGCTGATGAAAATTTTCCTCACTCCTGACCTACATACATGTGACATGTCAACATGCCAAGAGCCTGATGACAAAGGCAGAGCCACACGGGTACAGTTTCTGTTTTCTGTGTGAACAGTGTTTATGAAGCTCCATCAGACAGCTCTCTCCGGTGAGCTCGTCCCTCCTCATCCGCTCTCTCTGCTGTCAGTCAGGTGAATCTCTCTGCTCTCTACTCGTCATCCTGTCTCTCCCTCAGCTCACCAACAGTCTGTCAGTTTAACATCCATGTACTGATCAGTAGAGGGTCATAGTCTCCTGTTTATCTTACTGTCAGTAATGTCATACTTTAGACAGTGGTGGATTTACAATAAGCATTCTGCTGGCATTTTAGCGAAAGGGTTTTAATCAAAAATATAATTCATGTGTGCAAATAAGTAATAACTGTATTAACCATAAGTGTATGAGGAGTTTTATGGGGCCCTCAGGAACTTGGGGCCCTAGGCAACAGCCTAGTTTTGCCTAATGGTAAGTCCGCGCCGCACTTTAGATTAAAGCTGGGGTTGGTAATCTGATTTAGATACACTTTTTGTAATACTGGTTAAAATGATCTTCATTACCTGATGGCAATCACTTCATAATGTGTTCTTAAAATAGAGCGAAACATATCTGCTATCTACAGCAGGAGTAAAACAGGGAAAACACCAATCAATAAAACCTTGGGAATCCACATTTTTAAACCAATCAAATCTTCTTCTTCTTTGGTTTTACAGTGGTTGGCATCCATCATTTTGGAGCATTACCGCCCCCTTCAGGCTAGACAGAGTTCAGTTTGGAGAGGCAGAGGAATGTTTTTATTATTATATCATCACACGGGAGATTTACAGGAGAATACTGATACAGGAGGACGTCAGGAAAGAGGATAAAATACGTAAAATACGGTAGTTTAACGGCCAAAATGGGAAACTTGACAGCTATGTGGAGAAAGCTATGTGGGGCCAGGCGGAGCCCTGAGGAGATGGTCCATTAGTTTACTAAAATTACCGACCCTAGCTTTAAGGTACACAGGATTTCTGTGTTCTTTTAGGAAGACCTGAAGCTGCTGGTCGATTATCAGTCCATGGTCAGTCACAGTGAGAGCTGTTCAAAACTTTATTGGTGTCTGACAGACGAAGTGTCGCTTTGGAAAATGATCCCTACAGAGAAGGATCATACAAAAGATTTTACATTTGTACCTCAGACCTCACTTTCACCTCCAAACATCCTCAAAATGGCCTCTGAACTGTCTGCTGTAGCTGCCATGCTCAGCTCAGCTTGTTCTTCAGTCACATGATCTGAGGAGGACAGGTTGGAGCAGCAGAGATGGACCTGCCTGATTCACTGTCTAAAATCACACATTCATCTTGCCAAGCTCCAATCCTCTACAGCTTCACTCAGCCAAAGCTGAACGACCCAATCAGGGGAAGGGGCGCAGATGTGATGACAGCAGGAAGTGACTGCATGTTTGAAAACAATGGCAGCTTCTGAAGCGTCTCTGTGGATGCGGTTTTATTAGAAATTGACTCAGTTTCTTCCTTACAAGAGGAGCAAAGAATGTCACATGAAGCTTTCCTTTAGGGATATCATGATTGTCCTCTTCTCTTCTGAGGGACTCCAAACCTCGTTGTGATAATCCGCCGTCTCCGTCTCCGTCTGCGCTGGTTGCTCTCATGGGCGATCAAATCAGAGAATCAGGATGCTGGAGATCGCTGCTGCTCATTTAGAATGGTTTATAATGGGGGAACATGTTGAAAATTCAAGTTTGTTTTTCTTTTTTTGTTATTACACACTGTTTTACAACCTCACAATGACAAATACTTGCTTGAACTTTTCATTTTTACCAGAAAAATGGTGCAAAATTATTTACTCAAAGGGTATTTTCTGACACATTTATTAACAATACAGGCAAAAAGACCAGGCAGGTATTTATATTTAAAGTAGATAAAGGGTCAATATTTATAACAAAGTGCTGCGCTGGACACTGACATTATCTAAGTGTGCTTGTCAGGATAATGACCGTCATGATGCACCACACGCTGCTTCTTTTGAGTTTTCAGAGTACGGTCACTCTGACCTGAGACTGAGGCTTTTTCATGGATAAACATCATCCATCATTTTCTGTCATGGATGTTCAGTTTTGAGTTTTTTGACTAATGACTGCTGGTTCATTCTCATGCTCATCAGCTGTTTCAGTCATATTGATGCAGCTGACTGACAGGAGGGTTGATGTGGGAAACAATGGAGTGTTTCTCTCCCACAAGGACACAGAGACTCACGAGTGGGCTTCTGTAAGTGAGGATATGGTGAGACGTGTGTTTGGGTTTCCTTCCAGTAGTTTCCCTCACAGCGAACTTCAGTGAAGCGCCGTGACAGCAGAGGAAACAGTCGGCTCTGCGCTGTGAATTGTCTCTGGCACATTGAGACAAACTCATTTTGATGTGTATGAGAATGTGTCTTGGTACAGAGCGCGGCTGTATTTCCATATCAAAGTGGCTGTCTCCTGCATCTCTCACCTGTGCATTCACCAACACATCAGCTCGCCCAGGAATGGAAATCGACCCGCCTCTGCGTCCCAATCAATCAGGAAGTGGAGCGCTCATCAAAGTGATTGGACATCAGTAACCAAATATGCAGCCTTTGAAGTCTCCACTGTGAGGAATTAATAAATCAAGACGCAGTCATGGTTGGTGGGCAACAATAGGGCAGGTTATCCCGACAACCACCAGAAAAGAGGGTTGAATCTTCAAAAAGGTGTGAATCCCCGACGGTGTGCTTGACTGATGCTGTGACGAGGTCCTCACACATCACTTTGACAATTTATTATTATTTAGTCAGTCATAGCCTTCGGAAAGAGCAGATGGTGCTGATCATGCTGAAGTAGATTATTGTGTTTATTTTATATTTTTTGTCTAGTCTTTATTTTCTTTTCACCACCAATCAGTCGTATCAGTCATTCAGTTAAACTTTATAGTTGCCCTTTTTCACTAGCACGCCTTGGCCCTACTCTATTTGCAGCGTGTTTCCTAGTTAGTTTTAGTACCTACTCCGCTCTGGAGTCCATACTAAAAGATGACATCACGACTGCTGGCTACTGATTGGTCAGACAATGTCGTCATCGATGAGTCATGAGTGCGACGACCTAGCATTCTAGTGGTAGCTACCGTTAGCTTACCCTCATACGTCTTTTCTTTGCAGCTGGATTGCTCTCGTCCTCGGCTTCATTCTGTTGTACAGCTTCCAAAACTCTCCTGTGCTTCTCAAGGGGTATTTCTTCTTACCACCTGCAGCCTTCTTCTGCTTTCCTTTTTTACTCGGTTTGTGACAAAAAGACACAGATTGTTGTGTTGCGCTCAAAATGACGTCACTGCAGAGCTGCTCAGCGACACTGCACCCTGTTGGACAGGCGACTGGGGCTAATGGAAAAGCAGCACAAGGCGAGTAGAGTAGAGTAGGGCTAGTGGAAAAGGGCCATTTGTGTGGCACTTTGTGTCCATTAAGTTCCTGTCCATATGGGGATGAAAACGCTGTCCGTAAATCTCTGGTATTGTTTTGGTAAATCTGAGATCTTGAGCCTCTATTTTATGGTCTGCTCAAAATGGCTGAATTGATCCAAAATGGCTTTCCCTTTAGGCCCAAATATGGTCGTGCTTTCCTGTCCCTCTCTGGGTACAAGGTGAGCTGCTATGCAGGGAGATTGTTTAGTACAGTATGTTCTTTCTTAAAATGATTGTAACTTTAAACCATGGACTCCATTAGATATGTATTTAGGCTGTACGGTGTGGGTGATAATCTGTTAATAGCATGTAATGCTATGGCCACACCACACGCGAATTGGCGAATTTAAATGCACGTAGTGCCTTTGAGGCACCTTGCGTAACGCCCAAGGCTGGACGCTGGACCTTTTTGACAAGCTGAGGGGCAACGTGCGTCACTGTGATGACCCGTGCAGGCAAATCCAGCTGGAAACGAATATTTACAGAACTTCCCTTCAAAACCTGTCTCCTCAGAGACTTTCACCCAAGCCTGCTCCTTTTTGTTCCAGTCGAATCGTGTTGCTCTGGGTGATGACAAGCAGCGCAGATCAACCTCTCCTCCATCTTTCAGCGGGGTTTGACCCGGAGCAGGTGGCTGGAGCATCACACGTCATCAAATCAATGACGTCAGGGGGGAATGTCATCAGTGATTGGCTGCCGCTGCACAACGTCACGCGACTTTGCCTCGAAAGTTCAATATTTTTAACTGGAGCGTAGAGGCGTTTGACGCCCCAAACGCGCCGGACGCGTCCAACACGCCGTCCGGGGCGAATCTGCCTCCAAAAGTGTCTTTGCATTGACTTTGTATGTAATCTCAACGCGCTTCTTTGTGAATTCGGTGTGGCCGTAGTATAAGACCGTTGTGATAAACACATATATAAAAGTACCAAACTTATAACAAAAAGTCTTTATATCATACAGTGCAATAATTCTAACTGCATTGTGAGATCATAAAGCATTATCAAACCAACCTATCACAAAACATTTTGTGTCGTTTCTAACTACTTTAAGCTCCTGAAAAAGTCAAAACATTCTGTACTAATTGTAGCATCAGTAAAGACCTCTCAGTAACATTAAATCGTAATGTTAAACATGTATATATGACTGAATGGCTGCTGTGTAACGATCAAAATAAAAGACTAAGGGTCAGCATATAAATAAAACTGTCCTTGGTCAATATGAGCCCAACATTAGGCAGAATAAGTGATTAACATGGCAATTGTTACCTCTGTCGTATTAGTGCAATACTTCATAACTCCTTCTTCCAGCTTATTCTAAACAGAAAGATACTCAAGTTATAACATAACATATGACCAATATAGCAACATACAACATTTCATAACTAGGAGTACGTAAAGAAAGAGATAATAATAAAAGCATGCGTAAAGAAAATCTCATTGGTAGTGATACTAGCAAGACATTTACGATGATTTTGCACTACAATGGATAATGAAAAGAAACTTAATTAACAGTAAATCAAATACAGAGACATAAATCTAAACTGAAATTTATATTTATAAGCACCTTTCATGACACTCGGCACTGTACAAGATAAAAACAAAAAAATCAACAAAACAATACTACGATAAAATCAACAAAACACAACAGACAATGACGGATAAGTGAAGAATAAATCTTCATGTACAGGGGAGTTCGAGTCTGGATATGATGAGGAAAAGGGAGTTTAGATTAAACAGACTAAGTGGGTACAAAATAAAAAGAATACAATGATAATAAATAAAATGAGCTTAAAGCCAGAGATATACGATGGGTCAAAAGAGATTTATAAAAGTTGTTGGTGTGTCTCAGTTTTTGCTCACGGTCATTTTGTCTGTGGAAGGATTTAAATTTGATCAGGCGAAGGAATCGAAGACCAATTCCACCTGAGAATCGATAACAAGCTAAGGGAGTTTAATATCATTTGTCTTAAAGCCAATTAATCCCTTATTGATTCCTCCTACTTTATTCTGCATGCCATAAAATAGGAACAATCACAGGAAGGCAGAGATGTGATCATGGTAAACAGACGTGATCACAATGACTTTTCGAACAGTGTGACGCTGACTGCGCATCATCTTCAGAAACACCAGCACAGTGATGTGACCTGGGGGACACTTTGACTTCTGAATGTGAATCTGTTAGTGCATAAAGTATTGGATTAAGGAGCAGAATCTTTCATGACACTCATAAAAATATAATCTTAACAGCATCCTCGCATTTGATCCTGATGGATGGGCTGTATTTTGATGGGGAAGGTTAACTTCTTTCTTTTTTCTTTTTGCTTTAACATCCTAGAGGCAGCAGTAGTGACCATCGGCGGTATTAGCAGTGCCAGAATCATAAAATTAAAGCGTGATAAGATGGTCAAATGTACCCGTAATTTAAAAAGCAACTAAGAAAACCTTCTTACAACAGATCGATAAATTACAAGGGCAGAAGTATGCAAAATTAAATGACCTAAACACAGAATAAAGTCAAATTAATGTATTTATTTAAACTACAATAACTATATTGTACAACAACAATATTGTTTGCGGAGGAGAAAGAAGACGGGGAGGAGGAAATGGAGAAGTGGGAGGAAAAGGAAAAGGAGCATGAGGAAAATGAGGGAGAGGAGAAAGAGGAGGAGGAGAACAATGAGGAAAAGGGGTAGGAAAGGGAAGAGGGAGGAAAGAAGGAGGATAAGGAGCATGAAAAGAAGGAGGAGGAGGAGGAGGAGGAGGAATAGGATGAGGGGGAGGGGGAAGGTGAGGAAGATCGAGGTAAGAGGAAAAGGAGGAGAAAAGAGGATGAGGAAGACATGGAAGACAGGGATGAAGATGAAGAGGAGGAGAGAAGGGAAGGGGGAGGAGTAAAAGGAGGTGGGGAGGAGATGAAAAGGGAGGATGACATTATTAAGATCCTGCTAAGAACAGTGGAGTTGATTTGACTCATGTGTTCTCCAGATGCATCAATAAAGCTGTCTTAAAATTCTAAAACCAATTTTACCAAATGTTTTGGAATGAAGTGTTTCTGTAGAAATGCTTTTGCTTTTGTCTGTGTCTGTGTTATTTACTGAGATTTGTTCAACTTGGTGCTTCCAGGTTTTATAAAGTGAACATGAAGCAGCACTGACTCAGGGTCTTGGTTTCTCCTCTCAGGCTCTGGACTATGAGTCCAAGAAGTCGTACACCTTTAAGGTGGAGGCCTCCAACGAGCAGCTGGACCCTCGCTTTCTGCACCTGGGCCCCTTCAAGGACTCGGCCATCGTGAAGGTGTCCGTGGTGGACGTCGATGAGCCTCCTGTGTTCACCAAGCCCTCCTACTCTCTGGAAGTGTACGAGGACACTCCTCCAGGAAGCATCATCGGCTCGGTGACGGCCCACGACCTGGACGCCAGCAGCAGCGCAGTCAGGTACCCCAGAGTCCGGGTTCAAGGGGACCGGGTCAAGACCAGACAAATGGGATATGAGAGTCAATATGAAGATTCATTCATGATATCCAATTTGGCCACTGTATTAGGCACGCCTATTCAACTGCTGTTTTGTGATGACAGCTAATGAGCCAATCACATGACAGTTGTTCAATGCATTTTAATCAATCAAATGTTTGCAAAGCACTTTTCATACAGGACTTTGTAACACAAAGTGCTTTACATGGGACATAAAATAAAATAATAAGTGAATAAATAAATATGTACAAAAAATTAATCGTATAATTATATTTAACGAAATGAAAATAAATAATATGGTAAAATGAGAAAGCCTAACACCAGGTGCATAATAAAATCAGCTAAAATAGGATAATAAAAAGAAAAGTTTTCAAAAAAGAACAACATATCTGAAATGAAATGCAGAAATAAACAGAAACAGGGGTTGAAATAAGTTAAATAAAAAGTCACTGATCTGCTCCTGCTGCTTTCACCTTTATCGGCTCCTCCTCTTGTCAAATCCTCGTGTTCTGATGACAGAAAGTTTTACAGCACATCGTCACACAGCTGTGAAGTGTTTGTGTCTCACACCGAGTCTCTGAATGTCTCCTCTCTGCAGGTATTCTCTGGAGTGGCTCTCAGAGGCTGACAGCTGTTTTGATATCGACACCGTCGAAGGAACAATTTCAACCAATGAGTACCTGGACCGAGAGACGACCGTCCAGCACAACATCACTGTGGTGGCTACCAAAGTCAGTGAGTATCCCATGATGCACTTTGCTCTGGAGGGAGACATCCTTTCTCACAGGAGACATGGATCATAGATTAACAGTCTGGAGCTCTGGGACTTTAATATGTGACCAGACAGGTCTATTAAATATTTTATATTTTATTTATATTGTAACACGTGATGGCTCATTTTTTCAGTGTCAGGATTAATATTCTCAGATTCATATCCTTTATTCTGCTCAATATTGTGAAAGAAATCTTTGCCCTGAGCATCACTTATTGACTGGAATGAAGAGAATACAGTTTAAAAAGTGTTGAGTGATATTGATTTATTTCAGTGCACACATTTTCTGAAGGCAACACCATCTGCAGATGCTTCACTATGCCGGCTCTCACATGCACTTCTCAGCTGATGCCACTCCCACCAGAACACGACCAAAACTCTGAAACTGAAAAAAAAAAATCAGAAAATTAAACCAACACTATGTAGCTTTTCAAACATAATATAATCCTTCAATATTCATTGTGATGGTCCACCACTTTACAATGAGTTCAATGACACCTCTGTCGTGGTCTGGAGTGGTCTGTATCCCTTTCACTGGCGCTATGTAACTTCGAGGTGGATGGTGGGAACCCTGCCACACTAAAAGACTACACGTTTGGACTGCTTTACGGCATACGTCACTTCCCCTGATTCCCGATTCGTTTACGACACGGAAGTCTCGGCGAAAGCCAATTGCGGAGCTTTAACCATGGCAGAGGCAACAACATAAGGAAGAGAAAAGTTTTGTCGGAGGATACAAAACAAAGAAAGCGAGAGAAAAACAAGCTGAATGCTCGGACCAGAATAATCATCGGTTCGGCGTTAAAAGACGAGGAGGGATGTCCGACTACTATCAGGTATGTTGGGCGACTAATTTATGACGAAGTTCCTCAAAAAAACTTGACAGGAAAAAAGTACAGCACAACAAATCCAGAACGTACCAGTATGTAGTTTTGTTTAGACCTATTTCAAGTGTGTGATATCGCCAGCTCGTCGTTGTCTTTACTTTTATTCACTTTATCGCTTCAACAGGACGGGGGCGACTTCATGGTAATAAAACCAAGTTGAACTTAGCGATTTTTAACATCGTCATTTAGTCAAAAATAAATACATTACCTCGTCCCTATCCATCCTGCAAACAGCCGCCGAAGACAGAAGGATACTTTTAGCGAAGTCCTGGCTTCTGTGATTCGCCTACGACAGTATGCGCGTGATAGAGCTCATGGGTAGTTGAGTTCTCTCCCCGGTCAAGCAGAGATCTTCCGTAGTGCTGCTTTAAATCTGAAAATATTTATCATGTATCTAAAAAAAAACACACGTTACATGTTAAAATGTATTCCAGAAAAAAATAAAACAAAATATTTAATGAAATAATTACTGTACAGAGCTGAGTCAAAAGTATGTTTAAACTGAAAATAAATTTGTACACTTATTTTTAAATCAATTTAGTGTTTTTATTTTTTATTTTATTTTGAGCAATCATTGAAATTTCTGTTTTATGTTTTTCTTTTAACCCTTTCATGCACAGTGTCACCGACAGTGGACACATATAAATTTTATATTTTGAACCATTTAGGTGAACCGTGTCCCAACTATCATGTGGTAAACACCAAAACTACATCCTCAAGTTTCATAGAAATATGGTCTTTGTGTCTTTTTGTTCATTTTGAGATATTACATCATTAATCCAAAATGTCCAACAAAGACGGATATGCACCACACCCCTCTGGATTAGGCGTTAAATCCTTCTGTTCTCAAAAAATTAGTCAGGATAAAATATATACTCCAATTCAATGAGATGTAAGGAAGGCTTATGGGGTTTTTAAAAATATTTTCCTTGTTTATTTTCATCTGTGACCAAAAATTAATCTGTCCACTCCAGAGGACATTATGCAGTAAACGTATACTGCCTGTATTCAGATTTCACCTAATTTTGTATTTTTTATTATTTTTTTATTGAAAGTCACATGTTTATAGTTTAATTAAACTGCATTATTAAATATACTTTATATTTTGCATTTTATTGTGTATACTTTTGGTAAATGTTTGTAACAAATACTGTATGTGTTTGCGGATCTATACTAAGTTCCATTGAAATGTTATTTATTTATTAAATCACTCAAAATATAACATTTTAAAAAGTTGCACATTATTTTTAGCTCCTTTAAAAGCACAAATGTATTAAAAAGATCATTTCCATGTGATTCAATAAATTCATGCATGAAAGGGTTACATTTTTTTTTCTTTTTCAAATTAATAACCTTTTGGCCTGGATTTAGCTCCATATGGATCAAGTCAGTGTGAAGAACTGAGTAAAGATTGTGATGATGTATTTGACTTCTTCAGCGTTAAGCACATGAATGAACATCCGTCTGTTTCCAGCCTTTTCACACAGCTCTAACCAAACGTGTGCTGCAGGTGAACCTCCTCCTCAGCTCCAAAAATACACCTGTCCCCAGACCTGCAGCCCTCTGCCCGCTCAGAGCAGCTGCAGCTGTGGAGACTTTGGTCAAAGTTAAATTTAGCAGGTCTGTGTGCTCGTCTGATTTCTCTGTGGGTCAAAGGTCAGCTGATCCACCACCTTTAACCACGAATAAATGAAGGCGCTGAGTCAGTCAGAGGCCGTGAGAGAGGAGCAAAGGTTTGATTAAAGCTCTTAAATGATGACGGTGAGGATCAGCGGGCAGGTCTGTTATGGTGAGGAGCTGTTTCATGATGATCTGACGCCACCCAGTGGACAAAACAGGCACAACTGCTGCTACTCTTAAAGAAATACATCAGATATTTAAGTCATATCTTAAACTACGGCCTCATTGTCATGATGTTATGTAGGGTCAGGAGAAATTAATCATGTGTTTGTCTCCTCAATAGTAAATATTTATACACTTTATTAACCTGTTTTAACAAAACACTTCCCAAATGTTTATCAATGCAGCTCTTTTTCCTTCAGGTTTGCTTGCTCTAATTGGCTTTGTTTATGTTTGTCTGTTGTTTAGAAGTTACATTTTTCTCATAAAATGAGCTGCACAGAAGTCTGACTGATTGATTGAATTATCATGAGTAATGATTCTTAACTGGTCAAACTGGTTTATGATCATAAAAATGTTATTTGCTCACATAAAGCTTGTCCAGTACAAGTTTTGTCCAGCTCACACTCATGAATCACACAACCTGAGCTCATCCAGCTTGGTGCTCTTTGTTGTTCCCAGATGTCTGTGAATGCTTTTAAATCTGAAAACCTTTGGATCCAGACCGTCTGTCTCTGTTCTATCTGATGACCTGCGGTTGTTTCCTCTCTTTATTTGGACTGTATGAGTCTGAGTGTGTGTTTGATGAAGCTGTGTTCTGGATCAGGTCTCCCTTAAAACAAAAGATTGCATTCACTTGAAAATAAATAATAAATCTGCCTGTTTTTATGAGATACTATCTCGTAAAAACAGGATTCCCCCTGACGCTTTGCTTCGAGACTGGCTGCTGCATTTATCAACCAGGTACGTGGTAAACACAGGTAAGGTAGGCCCGCCGTACTGGTCCAACTGATCATGTACAAAAACCACAATGTCGAGCAGATCCAAGTGGGCTTTGTGTCGGAACAACCGCAAATTCCTCAGGTGTCTGTGCAATGTGGACAAACTAATAACAATAACATCTACACCACTCAAAGACACAAGTATCTCCCAATGTTTCAAACCGAGAGAAATAAAACTGAATAAGGTCTAACATGCACGACATGTTCGTTACTTTTAAGATTCCTTAGTATCTCAAAAAAACAGGAAACTCGAAAATAAATAAATTCCTGTTTTTACGAGATAGTATCTCGTAAAAACAGGAAAATCAAAAGTAAATAAATATATCCTGTTTTTACGAGACACTATTTTCAAGTGAATGCAATACGCCACCGTACAATGGGACAGTCTGCGTGAAATAAAAGTTAGAGCAATAAACACTTGGATATTTTATAAAAATTAATCTAGATGGCTTTTTTTTTCTTTGGTTTGGTATTTCTGAGCACAGTAATCACACCCTGTTTCACAACAAATTGAGCAAAGCAGAGATTCTTCTGCAGAGCAGCTGGATCAGCCTGATTCACTGTCTGTATCAGGCAGATCCATCCTGCCAAGCTCGAATATACAACCTTAGTGGGCAGCCCACAGAGAGACGGCCTGATCACATTGTTCTTTAGATCAGGAAGAGGTGAGAGCTACGAGACAGACGACAGCAGGAAGTGACTGCACATACAGAGATTAGCATCAATGCTAACAGCTTCATGAGGAGTTTTGTATCTGGACCACAATTTTTAATGAAATAAATAAGACAACACTGCTAACTTCTCTATCGTTAGTTCATTTTCCTCATCCTTATCCTTCCTCATTCCTTATTGTTGTATTTTTAAACTGTTAATTTGGTCTAATTATGTATTTTGTTGTCCTTTAAATGAGCACGACTCCGGTGATGCACCACCTCTTTGGTTGTGTATTTAACGATCATTGCTGTGCTTCATTAACACTGTTTACCTCTCAGTTTGTGATAAACTTCAGTGTGTGTTCGCTGAGCTGAGTACACCTCCTTGTTAACTCTTTCAGATAACCCTCTGCTGTTTACCAAAGTGTTCGTGACCGTCGACATCCTGGACGTCAACGAGTTTCCACCTGAGCTGTTTGTCCCTTCAGAGACCTTCGTCTGTGAAAACTCCAGAGCTGGACAGGTAAACCACGCAGCAGTCCCACATTTAAATGAGAGTATACTCTCCAGTAAGACATGTAGAGATGATTTAATTTCACCTTCTCTCTGAGGATTGTTGTACTCTGATGATTTCTCCTGCAGGTGATTCAGACGGTCAGCGCTGTGGACAAAGATCTGCCTCCTGTGGGCCAGAGGTTCTTCTTCAAGACTCCCAAAGAGCTCAGGAACAGGAACTTCACCGTCAGAGACTTTGGAAGTAAGTGAGAGGGGGGCGTACTTACCATCAGATAAACACAGGCAGTCGTCTGGGGCTCCGAGACGTCCTGGGGCCTCCAAACATCTTATTAAGATGTTTTAATGAAGTTTTTTTTTTTTTTTTTGATTCAAAGAAGTTACTATTATTTTAGTCTTAATTCACACGCTGTAGTATTAAGTAGAGGAGATAAACATCCAGATTTTATCATCATTTTGTCAGTAGAGCTCATACATTTGATGGCGTTGTCTTTATGTTCAATCATAATTTCCTGTAAAATACTTTCATTCATAACTTTTCCGACAATATGACACTCAGTATAAAAGCATAAGGTCCCTGCAGGATAGTTTTGCAATAAACGTATTTATTTTTGCCAGTGTCGGCTTGTTATCGTTTTGTCTTATATATGTCTGTTAAGAATAAAAAAAGCAACATAAGGACATTTTCCCCGATGCATCGTCCTCTTCTCATTCCAGACAACACAGCGGGCATCGTGACTCGGCGCTCCGGCTTCGAGCGGCGTCAGATGGAGGTTTACACTCTCCCTGTCGTGGTTGAAGACAGCGGTTACCCCGCCCAGAGCAGCACATCCACCCTCACCATCAGAGTGTGCTCGTGTGGGGCGGGCGGCTCGCTGCTCACGTGCTCGGCCGAGGCCATCTTCCTGCCCGTGGGCCTCAGCACTGGAGCTCTGATGGCCATCCTGCTGTGTGTGGCTCTGTTGATAGGTAAGACCACACACCTGCTGCTAAACAACTATGACACCTGAAGGAGCATTTCATAACAAGAACGTCAGATCTCAAACCATGAAATGCTTCAAAAGATCCAGAATCAGAATATTTATTAAACCCTTCATTAAATTCAGTTTACAGAGAGAGAGCTCTCTGATAAGACAACAAAGCACAAGAGTTTAAACACAAGGAAAAAAGAACAACCAAAAAAGGTTCATTAAAATTATGGTTACTCTTTCTTTTATTGTCACAGTATTATATTTGTTGGGTGAACTGATTTGTGTGTGTCTGCTCGATCTGTGTGACATGCTGTGTCTTCTCTTTTTTGTTTAGGCCTGATGTTTTTTATTGTACTTTAAAAATGTTTAGGTGCCTATTGACAACTGGCAGGGGGCTACAGTTGGAAATTAGCCATAAAGGCCAAAGCTGCCTCTTTTACTTTGCAGTACATTAAAGAGGACTGTCCATGAAACAATAAACATATAAAGTAAAAAAAAAAAAACTAAAATCAAACAACATTTAAGGCAAACACAAATGGTAAAATCAAATTGAGAGAGCTCATAACACATAAGAACTTAAATCCCAAAAAGTTTTTGGGACAACAGTCCAGGCCGCGTCACTAAACATGGACACAGAGGAGGCCCCGACGCCACAGGGCTGGAGACACAACACACCAGGATACAACAACACACAAGAGGATTAAAGGCTCAAGTGCAGACTAACATGCACGGGTCCATGTCCAGTGACTCCAGCCCCCTGACTAAGAGACCCCCTCCATATGACATAGGAACCCAGACAATACAGGAACACTGCTACAAAACATGAGACCATGAGGACCAAAGTAAAGTTAAAAACAAAACAATATAAAATAGTAGAGTAGAGATGATAAAAGAGATAGAACAATAACACAACGACCTTAAAAGTTTTCTATAAAAAGATAAAAGTATGATGCAAGGTCAAACAGTCTGAATTAAAAGTAAATAAAGACACCAGTTCGTTAAAATAACAAACAAGAAGTCGATAAAAGACGTAGGAGCTAAAATGAAAAGAGAAATACCATCAAATAAAAGGATAAAAAAGACTGAAACACAATTAAAAGGAAAACATGTTTCTGACTGATGTGATGTTTTGGCCCACCATTACGTTGCTTGGAAAAATTTTGGCCCGAGGCCAAACTTACCTCCCGACCCCTGGCCTACAGGCAGCTGCAGCAGGTTGTATGAATAAAAATAAATTTAGCCCAACAGTAGATCGTGGTGCTTGTATTCGCCTAATCAACAATGACAGTGAATTACACAATTAAACTGCAGAAATTTGTGTTTCTCATTCTTCAAAGCACAATCAGGGAGCTAATCATCTCAAATCAGAGCAACTTACTCTTTTTTGGGGCTTTGCATTTATTTTTTTAGACTCCTATAGAGCAGTTACACCATTGCCTGCACAGAGAGTTTAGTGCTGCTCTGCTTTGTTATGATTCCTTTATCAAGTGAAAACAGTCTGTGTGATTTTTACACCCCTCTCCTCTGTGTATGCCTCCCGCCAGGCCCACTCCACTGTGATTGGTCACATTCCCAAGGTAGCAGGAGGGGAGGGGCCTTGAGCAAATGCCAGGACATGACCATGTAGGGGAGTCCAGCACGCACTGATGTCACTGGGACAATCCTGTTAAGAAGTCTGTAAAACACTTAGGGCTCTAATTTTGTAGACCAGGCGCAGACGCAGCGCACCTGCCCTGCGCTGCGTCTGTGCCGTGCCGAGAGGATGTGTCAAGTTTCCTGCAGCGCCAAGAGAGGCGCATCCACGCCTCCGTCTCTGCCCCTGCGTGCAAGTGCCTTAGAGGGAGGAGAAAAGGCGCGAGTGGGTTTAACAGTGCTGTCTTCACCAATCAAATCAATGCCTCTCCTTGCCTTTAAATGCGCTGCAGCCGAGGCGCAGTGTCTGATTGGTCTGACTGATCCCTGGAAACAGTGTGCTGGAAAGTCCCGGTAGCGGAGACAATCAGAGCCGCTGTCCCTTCAGGAACTGGGAGAACGGACTGGCCATCAGAGGCCATGAAGTGCGTCACCGTGTGGGCCAGCTCCCGGGACAGATGTGATCTGTTCCTTTGTCATTAATAGGAGTACGGTGTCTCCACCTCATCCTCCTTACAATAATGTACTCCATCTTTTTAGATTACGTTAAAAACAAAGACTAAAATAGAGGAATATGGGAAATCACGGGTAAATCCTGAGTGACATACATTTATTTTCTCTCTTTTTTCTTCGTCTTTTTTCTCCCTCTTTTCTTTGAATTTAATGAAATGAGAGAAGCCAGATATATACTCAGTATTAAATATTAAGGCTGTTTATTGTTGACTTGTAAGATGTGCATCAAACTTCCAGATGCCGTCAGGTTAAGTTTCCATTATGACAAATGGCTTTAATCCCACATCAGATGTGACGGGACAGTTAATATAGATACAAATGTCTATGCTGGTTCAGACTGTTACATTAAATAGTGATTGCTGTGATTGTTTATTGCATTAAAATGTGCCTGACACTCTGGAAACCTGCCTCTGAGGCTTTGTTGACGTGTGCGCACATGTGCGCCTGTCACCAAATTACAGCTGCGGAGGGTGCGCTGCGTCTGCGCCGAGGTTAGACCAGGTTGGAGCTGGCGAGCTTTCAGCGCACCTTTCGCACAGTTTTTCGGCACGAAATTCTCACTGCGCCAACCTGCATCTGTTGGCACCCCCCCCTGGTGCACCATCAAATTGGTAGCGCAGGGTGGTGTGCTGGACAAAATTAGCACTGCGCGGGGTGCACCAGGCTCTGTGCCCCCTGCCCTGCGCCATGAAATTAGGGCCCATAAACAGCAGAGCAGCCAAACAGCTGCAGGGCTCAGCTCCAAATGCATGAACCTCATTATTTGATGCTTTGGCATCGTTTGACACGAGAATCGGAAATTGTAACATTTGTTGTTGTTAAACAAATATTGTCATTTTTCTAGATTTTTTGTAAAAAAGAAAAAAGAAAAAAACAGCTGAAGTTACTGAAGTGTTTGGGTGCTATAACAGCCACATGTTCAATGGCTTATTTGGTGCGACTGATTGATATAATAACTTTAGACCATCTGCCCGTCCCATACACTTGTTTGTTTTGATTAAAGTGAAGCTAATTGGGTGTTAAAGGAATATTTCCCACTTTGGCATCACCACATGCAGGTCATTGTGGTTTCTCACTTTATTTTTTTGTTCACATACTTTGATATTCTGGACTGTCTCAGGTTCAAAGAGCAGCATCTTTAATTAAATACTTTTGAGAACTTGCACTTTGAGTTACATTTTAGGAAAAGTGCTATATAGATAAAGTTTGATTGATTTTTTTCTTTGCAGCATCCTTTTTAATTGTGGAAGTAACGTTATAGTAAAATTCTGGGAACCACTGCATTAAGGGTTGACTTTCTGCAGGTCTCTTGGCCAGCAATATGTGTTTTATCTCGACTTTCCATGAAAACAAATTAAAACTTAAATTCATACAGGTCTCAGGAGGAGGTTTACTCTTCTTAGGGATGCCTGGGGGAGGCTGAAGAACAAAAGTCTTTCTTATTAAAGGTGCATCATCCTCTGAGTCAGTGTGTCGTCTGCAGCTCTAGAGGGCAGCAGCAGCCTGAGCCTCTAATTATTTCACCGAGGTGCTGAAGTCGACTCGGAGGCTCAGCCCTCGCTCTCCTCCTCTATACTCTAATTGAATTTCTTCTTCTGTAACAGAGGACCACAGTTACATAACCACCTGTCCAATCATATGGCAGCACATGCAGGCTCTTGTGTGTGTGCACATGTGTGCGTGACAGTGTGTCAGGAGAGCAGAGCTGCCTCCTCGGGGCTTTGTCCCCCTTTTATTGTGGTCCTCAGTCGAGTGGGAGGATGACTGAAGGAGGATATAAAGGAGCAGAAAGGAGGGCGAGCTATTAGCTGCTGACTCAAAAACATCCTCCATTTCCTCTGCCGGACACAAACAAACACACACTCACCCGTGTATGTGAGTGTGGTGCTGGAGACTGAGCCTGAGGACATGTTTGAACTGTTTATGGCCTCTTTTCAATCACTGTTTGACTGTAAATCAGGAAGTTAAAACCCTGCTCCTGTCAGCAGGGCTGTAATGATTTTGTTATTCTGCTTATCACCAAACAACAGATACAATACAGATTCAAGTTTATCTTCGGCCTTTTATTATGCTGAAATGTAATCTCTGATAAAGTTATAACATACCCACCTCCTTTCAGCCATTAAAGCTAGGGTCTACGATCTGAAAACCAGTTTGGCTGTTGAGACAGATTTGAAAAACGCAAAAACAAAATCCCGCCCCCCAGCTTGTGTCGCCTCCTAACAACAAACAACACGCCCCCTCTGATAGAGCAAGAAGCCAGCTGGCAGAAAATATTCATTGGCGTTGAAGATAAATGACATTTCTCATAACTGAAAGTAACAAACACGACAGTCATCCCCTTGTAACACACAGTGGTAGCCATTTCAATTGGACCGGCGGTGAAGCGGGTCTGGCGTCGCCACTGTTAGCCGATCAGAGCAGAGCCTATTGTGGGCGAGGATTTACGTTTCTCGGCTCACCAGCTCAGTTTACAATACTAACGATGCGTGGCTAACTTATGCTAAAACCAGATGACAGAGCCTACCCGCTCTGACCAACAATGTTCAGTCTTTAGCCAGTATAGGCTCAGACTAACCAGAGTTATTCAGCAGACATCTCCCACTGTAGTAAACAACGCTATTACCTGTTCAACAGAAATTCGGCTGTCTCAGCGTCAGTTTTCAGTCCCAAATCATTCTGCAGATTTTGGTGCTGGTCTTCTCCGGCTCCATGACACTTCTGTAGCTGTGCAGCTCGCTGCCCACCGGTACATGAAGGAGGTAGTGGGGAGGAGGCGGGACCATGGGCAGGACGGTGCGGAGCAGGGGAGACAGGGGATTGGATGGACGCACGGACCAATCCGAACTGCTGGGGGTCAACTATTATGCCACTTGGCAGTGGATATACTGAATGGATTTTTTCATTCTTTTTGGTCTTTATATTGCGTAGATCGGACCATTGGACCATAATGGCCTTATAAACGGTGTTATTAAGATGTACCAAGCTTCCAAATCGTTGACCATAGCTTTAAGGTAGGAATCAGTCAGACAAAAAAATATGAACCATATGAAACATATATATGCCTTAAAATGATATTCCGGGATGGAACAACTTGGGTCCTATCACAAGGTTTAGGTCAGAAATTACCCCTACAGCAGTGTTTCTGTGTCACAGAAACCCAGGGCGCTAGGACCAAGCGTGCCGTTTCTCCTCCAGCCTAGCTCGACTGCTGATTTGGCTGTACTCACACGGGGCCATATTTTACTTGACCAAAAACACAAATAAACGGACTCCCACCGAAAAAAATCTGATATCGGTCTGCATTCACGCTTTATTTAGAGAATTTTCAACACTTTACTTTCACACAAAAACAAAAACACAAAAAGTCATACAGGTATTACAAAAATCAGGAAAAATCCTGAACTCAAGTGAAAAGGACGACACTGAAACCACAAAATGCCAAAACCAAGAATCAGGAAAACCCATAAAGTGCATTCAGTCATCATAGTGCTGTGCAGTAAATAAATAAACAGGAATCATGAACATAAAAGATAAAGCAGATAAAAAGAGATTCAATAAAAGTCAATAAATAGTCAAGGATGACAGTCTAAAAGTCAAATCAAATCAAACTTTATTTATAAGGCACTTTTCATACTTACAAGCAACACAAAGTGCCTCACAGAGGCTAAAAACAACATAAGAACAGAACAGAAAACCCAGAGAACAGAAAAGAGACACATCCAGACACACACTTGCAGACATCAACATATGAACACACACACACACCTGCGCTCACACACACACACACACACACACATTCATACGTCATAAAAGGGAGAAACAGAGACATGGCTGGTAGCTTGAAGGAATAAGCCACCTTTGGGGGCCATCAACACTGAGGAGGGCTCCCAGACCACGAGGAGCGCAGCCGGAGACTTCCATCCTCCCGCGCAGACACAAGGCCCCACAACACAGTGCAGGGGCCTCGGGCCATGCAGGCGGAGCCGTCCCCCGGCAGCACCCCAGAAATGGACCGGGGCAGTTCCCAGTGTGGAGAGCCCCCATGAGGAAGCACTGGAGCAAAAAACCATCATACTAAAACAATAATAAAATTATAAGAAAAGAAGAGAGATAAAATAACATAAAATGGATAACTGAAACATCATAGAAAATTAAGAATGAAATACGATAAGAAGTTCGACTAAAAGAATAACTAAGTTATAAAGTAATAGAAGAATAAAAAATAAGGGATAAATAAGTCGACCCAATCAATTTAAAGCTTGATTAAAAAAAAATAAATGATCAATTCTATCCACAAGATGCATGAAGCAGAAGAAAAGAAAACTGGTCAGGCCAATGAATTAAGGTTTTCAATAGCAACTGGAATAAAAGAACTTCTGGCTCGCCTAGTTTTGGTTCTGTAACGTCGTCCGGAAGGGAGAAGATCAAATTCAGCAAACAGAGGGTGGTCAGGGAAGTTCAGAAATTGTTGGCCTCTGCTAAGAATACGTCTGCTGTAGATATCCTGCTGCTGAGATCGCTGCACTGCGATCACCGTGCTCGCTATTTTGACCAGATTCACACGTCTGTTTTTACTAGACAAAGCAAGACAACCGAACCAAGCAACCATGCTCTTCTACAGCGGCTTTGTTATTCAACACTTAACAGTTTACACTGGGTTTTATTGTTCAACTTTCCTGTAGTGGTAACAAGGGAGATGAGTATATTCAGCTGCCAATGTTTATATGAGAATAAAGGTCTTTGAAACAAGTATGCAGTGGAGGTGAGCTGTCAATGTCAACTTCTGTTATTGCATTGATGAAGAGCCTCCCTGTGTCAGGATGTGCCTTCTGTGTTAAAAAACTCTGAACGTCAGAATTTAACTCATTCAAATTTAGACCCGCCTCTCCCTTCATACCTCACCCCTGACTCCACCCCGAAAAACTGATGGACATGCATCGTCATGGAAACGGCTGTAGAAACTGCATAGCTGACCAACGTAGCTAAGGTAACCCCGACTCGTCAGACAACTCGACTGTCATTATTGATAACATCACAACAACAGTACATTCTGGCAGATTAGACAATAAGATGAATGCCCGACGGCTGTTACTGTTATGTGAAGCACCACAAAGCTAATGTTGCTAACCTGTCCAGCAGACAGACGGCGACATCCGCATCCGTTTTCAAGTCTTTCAAATGGCGGAGTTCCCTCCACCATCGGAAAGCAACACCAATGTTGACCCGGGTCTTCGCTCTTTCATGGTCATAGCCCTTCTTTTTCACTTTCTGCTCCTCTGACCTTTTTCTTTGACTGTTTTTCAGCCATTGCTACTGCACATATTGTATCTCTCTCTTACGCTAACTGTGCACGCTACACAACCTATGACTCCCCCTCCCCCCTCTGTCTGATCTGCGCATGAGTATGATCGCCCCCTGGATGCGGGGGGATGTACCCTGTTTTGGTGACTCGGCCTGAGCCACAGTATTTACCTGCTGAAATTCAGAGCCAAGGCTGTGTATTGAAACCAGACTTTTTTTTCAACATGCTGTCAGTGGTGACATCTTGTGGATGGAGAGGAGAAATACGGTGAATTTGGCAAATACTGCATTAGATTAGAAGATTAAAAGATCGCTGACTACACCTTTAACTGGCATTGAAAGCGTGCGGTTGCCTCTTTGCAGCATAACCACTGTATTTAAAAATTTGAAAGCCCACATTTATGTGTTTTTTTATTTCACCTCTCTAAATAGCGTTAGTAACCCCACAATGTGTCTACTGGGAGTCGCTGCTATTCATGAATATAACTATGAAAATGAGCAAAAATCTGAAGTGAATCGTTGCTGCACAGCTTCTCAGAAATCTAACAGTCAGAGCAGACATCAGAGTAAGAAAAATATTTTCATATATTGTATTTCCAGCTCTCTAACAATCATAGTTTCATTGAAGGAAATACATTTGATGATAAAAAATGTATCTATGACTTATCAGAAAACTGGGTCAACAGTCAAATATCTAAATTTTGCAAAAAAATCATGACCAGTTTATCACTTAACTGGCAGGCCAACCAGCAGGTTGATCAACATGTCTGCTTCTCGACTGGGTAGTCTAAAAAATAAACCTAAAATTAGGGCTGAAAGATATATTGTTATCGTATCTATATCAGGATATGAATATTCAAGATATTAATAGCAAAAAGCAATGATATAAACAATATAGATTTTCCCAACGTTCGCCCTGCATGTACAGCTCTGGGGGTCACAACAAATCAACAAATTTCATTTTTACGATTGTCCTTGAATGCACTGCTTGGTTTAGTCATATTGTATAAAAATTGAGATATGAAATGTTGTCCATATCGTTCAGCCCTACCTAAAATGCTGCTAAATGAAGAGGTAGGAACACAATTATACCAACAAATAATTTTATGTAAATATATTTGTTAGTTTGGAAGTCAAAGGGTTAATCAGCGGAGGTGGGCTGAGCTAAGCAGTCATGTCAGCTCCTGATATTGTTTTTATTACTGGCCTCCTTTTGTCAGGATGTGCCTTCTGTGTTTAAAAACTCTGAACATCAAAATTTCAAAGCCAGATCTCACGTCTTCATGACTGTTTTTCTAAATTTCCCATCAGTTGTTTTCCACTATCACCAAATTCCCCTTAATCTGCACAAGTGTGGTGCTTTAATTTATGAAAAGCTGGTCCTCCTTGTGAGTCAGTCAGGCGTTAACCAGAGACAGAGCAAAGAAAAATATCAGGAATAAAGACAGTCTCTTAAGCTGTTTAAACCAAAACAGAATTTAGAGAAAAGAGTTGCTTAGGGAGGATTTCAAAAGACAAGCAAATCTTGAGTGTAAGAGTTAAAGCCTAGCTCTGGGAGTACAAACCAACTACATCACCTCAGTTTATTCTCTGGATTAAAACACATAGAAATGGGGCTGCTGTCATTCATGAAGAATCTCTGAACATCTTAAATCTTTACAGGCTACAATTGGGAATGATCAGAGCAACACTTAAAGGTGTCTGAGGCAGTGTTCATTTAGTTGGCTGATTATTTTTGTCACAGTTTTGGTCGACAACCTTTCTTCCTCTGATGAAAACTACACAGTAACTAATAAAAACAAGGACACATAAACAAAAACAAAAACTAAATTACCTGACATTATCATAAAAAGTGGGGAACAGTTAGATGTGTGGAAAGGTTGGATGAGTTGAAGGTAGGGGTGTAACGAAATGGTCAACTCACGAAACATTACGAAATACGAAACAGGGCTCACGATACGAAGATTATAGGAAATCCCCAACAGTAGGAAGTTGTGCAAAAATCTTATTTTCTTTATTTTCTTCCTAATGCAGACATACAAAAATATTGCTGCATCAGTACAAAATAAATGCTCTTTGAAAAAAACAAAATTGTATTTTTTCCCCTTATTTAGACTACAGTGCAAATACAAACATCAAATCTCAATAAAAAGTGCTTTGTTGTTGTAACAATCAGGATAAGTACATTCTTGAATGAAAAGGAAAACAAACAGCAGTCCTCAGAGCTGTCAGTTTAGACCTATAAATGTCTGAACTGTGAACTATAATATTTAGCCTATAACAGTGCATATACTTCTGATCTTCAAGTATGATCAAATCAAAAATCAAATATTGTTTTTTATGCAGACTTACACAAACATACAGTTGCTGCCTGTCTCCAGTTCAAAGTAGTTGGTAGTTGTACTCGCTGCAGTATACGGAGAACTGTAGCGGTATATTTTGCACACGGTTGTTTTTTTGTCCGCAATCTTCTCACCGTTCTCTCGTCTTTTACATGGGAAGCCAAAAAAGGTCCACACAACCGATTTATTTAACGAATGAGCGTCAGCTAATTCCTGGACCTCGTCTTCCTCCATTCTGAAGCGAGTGTTTTGTTACGTTAGGCGAGGAGGGTAAACATCACTAGTCGTGTACTTCGCGGCCATTCATTTTTCGTGTTGATATGGGTAAACAGAAAACAGGAAACCATCCGATTTTTCCGATTTCCGTTTGGATGAAGGGAAACGAAAAATGGGAAACGAGTCATTTCCTGTTTTTTTTTTTTTGGTAATAGAAAATCCAAAAATGGAAAATGAGCCTTTACCTGATATCTATTACGGGTTTATTTTTACACAAGTCGGGATATAAAATACGGCCGTAATTCCTTTTGTAAAGCTTGCTTTGCCTTCACCTGGAAGCACTTCCTTCTCCTGCGCTGCTGATTGTAAGTTGTTTTGAGACAACACTTGTTATGAACAAATAAAGATTGATTGATAAAACATTGCAGAACCGAGGCTTACCTTGTTTGTAATGTGTAACTGCCCATCTGGTAATATGTGTTTAGAATGTAGTTTGACAATTGAAATAAATTTTTATTAATACATGGTAATAACAAATACATTTATTCAGAACTAAATACAATTTACAGAACTAGCATAATATTTCATTAATGTCTACAGTAAAAGAAGGTCACACACTAAAAACATAGATATATAGGGAGAATTTGAAACACAATTTATAGAAAACAATTATGGGTACGGATGATGCTTCAAAATGGGCTTAAATAATTAATAATTTCATAATACGTAATACACCGTAGTGTAGCTTCAGAAGCAGAACAAGGAGAAGGAACCGGCAGCAGCGCAGAAGAATGAAGTGCTTCCGGGTGAAGGCAAAGCAAGCTTTACGACAGGAATTACGGCCGTATTTTATATCCCGGCTTGTGTAAAAATAAACCTGTAATAGATATCAGATAAAGGCTCGTTTTCCGTTTTTGGATTTTCGATTACCGAACGAAAAACGGGAAACAAGTCGTTTCCCGTTTTTTGTTTCCCTTCATCCAAACAGAAATCATTTCACCCCTAGTTGAGAGGGACATCCAATTTAAGGAAACAAAAATTTCAAGAAACAAAAGAATGCCTAACTCTTTACACTTTTAAACTTAGCCTACAGTAGATTTGGTCAACTAAAATCTTGTGATATTTCATCAACTATAATTTAGATGAAGAAATTATGACCAAAGAAAGTGCTGTCTAAATGAACACTGCTCTGAAGTCACAGGATGAAGCTTCAGGTCTCTTTTTCTCTCTTTTTCTCGGTTAAAAAGTCTGCAGCTCTGCTGTGACAGCTTGTTGGAGCGACAATAATCCAAGCGTAAAGAGCCGAGGCATTCGTGACCTTTCTCAGATCATCAGACGGGCTGCAGGAAACATGACATCCCTCTTACCTTCACAGATAAAGTCAGACTGAAAGGCTGCTGCACATGATCACATTTATCACATTATAGGTGATCACAGGCCTCATTATGCAGGAATGGCCATTATGTTTCATTACTGAAGTTTTACCTGCATCTTACTTTATTATATTTATTAAATAAAAGGTAGGAGGCATGAATGGCAGCAGGTTATCTCCTCATGTTTGACATCAGAGTTTTATTCTTCATTTATTATCTGCTCAACTTGAAACCAAACCAGAGGCTTTACAAAGTCCATGTAATTCATTATTCATTATTCATTCATTATTCTCTTTTGTAAGCAAATAACCAGTGAACACAAGTTCACACACCAGTCACACACTGACAGAGTTTTAGCTTTTATTTTTCTGACCATGGTAGGTTTTTGTAGAATTTCATGTCCCTGGAGGAGACACCTGACTAAAGCAGAGCACACACACACAGGTGTTTCCATTGTGAAATAAGGAGGGAAGGTACCAATTAATCAAATCATACTGTCCCACTTTTTGCACCCCTTTTTAAGTGCAGAGCATACCAATACAGTCTTAAAGGTCTGATATTTCGCTTCTTTTCTGCAGTTTAACATAGATCCTTGATGTGTTCATGCTACATTACTAACATGCTTTGGTCCAAAAGGTCTATGAATAAAGTACAGCTGTATTCTTTCCACGCTCACATGACCCCTCTGTTCAGCACTGTTTTTCGTGGTCGCCTTCATATGCTAATGAGACGGAGCAAAACAGCGTGGATACAGGAATTCGTGGTAGCCCTACAGTGTAACTCGAGCAAAGCGTGCACTCTGTTTACAGTTCTGAACACATACAAACCCTTAATTCTTACTGGTTACCACCAAATGGTTACAACAGAGAAGCTCTTTTACCCCAAACTTCAGAGGCTAAAGCACAACATGCTAACCACAGTGTGGTGGGAAGCTCTCTTTCTGACCACACAAACCCAGGGCTTGAAAACCCCCAACACGGTGCCAGAAATCCTGCATATGAAAATTTGGGGGATTTTTTTTTTCTTTTTATCTGTAACCAGTCATTTAAAGTGATAGTTTCAACTACCAATGGTACTCAAGGTAACCAAGGCGTTCTAGCCAATCAGGGGCAGAGTATGCGGCTAGGAGCTGGTTTGCTATACACTGCTAACATGGATAACCGGTTTGTTAAAACCAGCGAGGAAACCTCAAGAAGGGAAGCAGGAGTAAAAAATAAGTGCAACAGCGTCTGTCTGCGTCTTTATGGTCACCAGCACACGGAAGAGAGTGCGCCAAAGACGCTGAGCGATTCGGGAGGTTTTTAGATCAAGTGTTCATGTGCACATGAGCTGCACTGCAAACTGACAGACAACAATGGTAACAGCCGTACTTTAAATGAAGATGATCAGGCCTGTAGTCCACAGAGCGGATCGTTGCTGCTTCAGCTAGTGGAGGATGCGTCCTCTTGTGCAAAATGGATCTCCTGATGAATCATGGAGCCCTACGCACAGCACATGTAAAATGAAGGATCACTAATATTAGGGCCCACTCTCTCTTCTCTCTCACTGTAGCCTGGCTCTGAGGCCCTCTTCACACAAGGACGGCCCCGTATTGTCTTGGCGTCAGCATCAAAACATGTATCGCTGTTTACACGTTGTATTGTACATAGGCTTGTGCATTTACATGACAACGCAAAATCCATGCTCGTTATCCCAGGTTCCACCCAAAACTGTTGTCGGGTTTCCCGTCTGGTTCTGCTCCGAGGTGGATTCCACGTCAACAAGTGCTCATGCACGCGTAACATGCTGCGTCTCCGCATGAGCACTTGTTGCTGTTGTTGCCGTAGCTGGTGTTGTTGGTGTTCTTTGAGCAAATGTTGTTATAAAAGTCGTAGCAATATTTGTCGCTGCTGGAACAAGATCAGAATCAGCCCGGCTGCCGCCATTGTTGTTGTGTGTGACAACGAGGAGGGGTGCTATGAGGTCACCGTCTTTCTCGGACTTATCTGTTTATACCAACTACGGCATGAAGACGAATACCCAGATATCCACCTGCAGACCTGTTTTCAAAAAAGATGCAGAGTCATGGACAAATACACGTCTCTGTGTGTCAATATCACCAGATCGATTGTTTATTTTACCGGAGTCTTACAAATTCATACTCGTGTAAAGCCCACCTGAGTCTGACCCTCCGCTCTGGGGCAGCAGGCTCCTCGTGCATCACTGCCCCGCTGTGGGCCCCCCCTGCCCAGGGCCCAGGACAACAGACCGTTTGTCCCCCCTTATCGGTGGGCATGATTGGATATCCTGGGGTTTGGCTACACAACAAGCCCAATATGCACTTTTGGAAATAGCCAAAAAAACGACTGCAAGTAATGACAAGCAAGTTTTTAAAAAGCCCAAAGTCACTTATAATGAGCAGACCTGGCAACTATGAGCAATATAATGATGCTCCTGTGCTGGCTGAGTGAAGTTACTCGTTGAGAATGATTGATGTATGATGTGTTAAAATGACATTTCAGGAAAAGTACATTTAGAATCTTACATAGCTGCAGCTGTTGATGATAATATGAAACATTAGCTTCATAGTGTTACTGCTCTGATTTATTGACCTTATCTTTACAAGTATATTCAAACTGTGGAGCACTTGGATGGATCAGTGTGTTGATTGTTTCTCATAAATGAACAAATGGGATTGATGAATCATTGCTGCATTGTCATGGTTGCAGTTGTGTGTTATTTCGGATGTTTGAACGCCTTGTTTCCTTTTGTTTTTCGTCCTCTCTGTGCTTTGCCCTTGTTATCCTGATTGTGTCGCCCTGTGTCATTGTCTCACCTGTCTCTTTGTTTGTCTCTTGTGCCTCCCTTTGTGTATAAAGTCAGTTTGTCCCTCATATTTCCTGCTGTTTTCATTTGCTCTCCCCAGAAAATCCAAGCATTCTTCTTGTAAATGTTCCTATCATGTTGATTTTTTGGACTTTTGTTAAAGGTGCTATGAGGAGAATCTATTACCGGCGACACAAAGACTCTGCTACTGCTACCCATGAGCAAGTGCGGCGACTGTCATAATGCTGCGTTCCAGTAACCTCGGAACTGGAAGTGACATCATCTCCGACTTATCGGTGTTCCAGTTGAAGTCTGAAAAAACATGCTGATCTACCAGGCTATTGTTAGCTGTTGTTAGCACGCCCTGTGTTGTTGTTCACAAATATCACATGAAGAATGTGATTATCACTATGGCAGCATTTTTGTAAATATAAGTCTAACAATACTATGTATACAGCTGATCTAGAGCGACACACCCCAGTCAGAAGTGCAAATAAATGGATTATTACAGGAGCTAAATAACTGTTCACACTGGGGGCATCCATCTTCCATTGTCAACTCGGGGGTGGCGAGGTTTCACCGAGTTCCCAGTAGGAAATTCCGACTTCGAGGGACGTTCCAGTTGCAGTTTCCTACTTCAACCTCGGAAATTCCTACTTCTGACTACAACTGGAACGCAGCAAAAGACGTGACCCAAGCCAAAGCATGTGTTTGTTGTGATGCTAATGAATGCAGCTCAGACCTTCCTCAGAACTCTGCATTGCTTTACAACTTCTTTTTTCAACAACTTACAGGATGCAAAGCATCGCGGCAATGTATCTCTTTCTAGTTACATAGCGGTAGTTTTTGATGTGTGACAACAAGCAATTTTTGGAAAACTTAGTATCGTAGTTTTGTAACCGGCTATATATCTCTACTTACAGCCTGGTGCTCTAAGACGTGTCTGAATAATATAAATTTGCTCTAGTTTTAATTGTCTTGTTCCTGAAGTTGAGTATCCAGGCCAGTCCAGCCCTGTCCAACCCGACCGCGGAGCTAAGGAATAGCATTTATAGATAACCTATTTAGATGCTATAAAACTCATCTTAAAGGGTGTATTTCCATCAGGCATATATCTAAAAGTGAGACTTTTCTGTAATTACTTAGAAACTCCTCATAGCATCTTTAATCAAGTCCTTTGTTTGTCATCTTTCAGTCAATAGGTATCCTTACTTTCACTTGGGTCTTGTTGTTGTTTGACTTTTTGTAAACCCTGACATGTGGTTGCATCAGTTTTATCTCTGTGCAGCCTGAGTTTAATAAAAGGCTGCATGCACCCTCCAACCCAAGCTCAGTCTTCTTCTCCCTTCTGCATCATTACAGCACACAGAGGTGAATCATTCCTCCCTTTTTTATTGTAGAGTAAATTTAATAGCATATTGTCCCTTCTGTGTACACTTTTTGCACAACAACAACAACAACAGTGTGACACAGAGAATATGAGCTTTAACTATGAAGCCAATAATCCAAGTCTGACGTTCAGTCTCTGTCCCCTCGTATACAGTCTCCTCTGACCCGCTGGAGTGCCTTTGTTATTTTTTGGCTCTATTCTTTGCTCGGTCCTCGGCTCTAGCCCTCTGTTAGCTTCCCTTCCTCCAGCAGCAGCAGCCAGTGCAGAGGAAAAGCCCTGATGCAGGCACAGGATGGTTTTCTATTAAGTCTACCAAAGAGCTGAACAAGCTAAAACATCACACGCTCCTGTACGATCTGCAGCCCCCATTAACCCCGCCCCCATTTACTCTGTGACCTTGTTTGGTTTCTTTAGCACAGACCCTGAGGGAGCGTTGTTTTGTTTGCTCCTCTGTAGGTTAATAATGGAGGGAATAAAGGAGAGGAGGTTTGTAAGTGGGGAACATTCTGCTGCTGCAGTGAAGACTGTAGAGCAGGGAGGGTCTTCTCTGGGTACATCTTTTTAATCAGTTTATTTTAAATTAAGTCAAACACCAAATGACTTTATCCATCTGATTAGCCCTCCTGACATCACAGATACAAACATAAGGGGACAGTGAGGGCCAGAGTTTGACGGACCTGCCAAATAAAAAACCCAAAACCAGTGAAGTTGGCACGTTGTGTAAATTGTAAATAAAAACAGAATACAATGATTTGCAAATCCCTTTCAACTTATATTCCATTGAATACACAGCAAAGACAAGATACTTAATGTTCGAACTGAGAAACTTTATTTTCTTTTGCAAATAATCATCAACTTAGAATTTAATGGCAGCAACACGTTGCAAAAAAGTTGTCACAGGGTCATTTTTACCACTGTGTTACATCGCCTTTCCTTTTAACAACACTCAGTAAACCTTTGGGAACTGAGGAGACCAATTTTTGAAGCTTTTCAGGTGGAATTCTTTCCCATTCTTGCTTGATGTACAGCTTAAGTTGTTCAACAGTCCGGGGTCTCCGTTGTTGTATTTTACGCTTCATAATGCTCCACACATTTTCAATGGGGGACAGGTCTGGACTACAGGCAGGCCAGTCTAGTACCCGCACTCTTTTACTACGAAGCCACGCTGTTGTAACACGTGCAGAATGTGGCTTGGCATTGTCTTGCTGAAATAAGCATGGGCGTCCATGAAAAAGACGTTGCTTGGATGGCAACATACGTTGCTCCAAAACCTGTATGTACCTTTCAGCATTAATGGTGCCTTCACAGATGTGTAAGTTACCCATGCCTTGGGCACTAATACACCCCCATACCATCACAGATGCTGGCTTTTGAACTTTGCGCCTATAACAGTCCGGATGGTTCTTTTTCCTCTTGGTCCGGAGGATTCTTTTACCACAGTTTCCAAAAACAATTGTAAATGTGGACTGGTCAGACCTCAGAACACTTTTCCACTTTGCATCAGTCCATCTTAGATGAGCTCGGGCCCAGTGAAGCCGGTGGTGTTTCTGGGTGTTGTTGATAAATGGCTTTGGCTTTGCATAGTAGAGTTTTAACTTGCACTTACAGATGTAGACCAACTGTAGTTACTGACAGTGGTTTTCTGAAGTGTTCCTGAGCCCATGTGGTGATATCCTTTACACAGTGATGCCGCTTTTTGATGCAGTACTGCCTGAGGGGTCGAGGGTCACGGGCATTCAATGTTGGTTTTGGGCCTTGCTGCTTCCGTGCAGTAATTTCTCCAGATTCTCTGAACCTTTTGATGATATTACGGACCGTAGATGATGAAATCCCTAAATTCCTTGCAACAGCTGGTTGAGAAATGTTGTTCTTAAACTGTTGCTCACAATTTGCTCACACATTTGTTCTCAAAGTGGTGACCCTCGCCCCATCCTTGTTTGTGAATGACTGAGCATTTCAGGGAAGCTGCTTTTCTACCCAATCATGGCACCCACCTGTTCCCAATTAGCCTGTTCACCTGTGGGATGTTCCAAATAAGTGTTTGATGAGCTTTCCTCAACTTTCTCAGTCTTTTTTGAATCATGATATTGGATTTTTGCCAACATCCAATATTTTTTGAATCACTATCGCAGATATTAATATTTCTGTTTAAGAGCACAATCTCTGTACTTAAGAAAATAGAGGTAAAACAAGAAAAACTGTTTTGAACTCTAGACAAAATTACACACTTAAAATGCTGTGATGAGAAGGTGGATCAGTATTGTAATTTAAATGTGTTCCAGTTAATATGTCACTGATATATTGGCTGTAAGTACCTGCGACAATAGGCCGTTACCTATGTCAAACTGATTACATCATGCACCCCTACTTGACAGCATTTTAACCTAAAATCTTTAAGTCTATACTGTAATGAACTGTAGATGGCAATCTTAGTGATTATCTTGTATAACTTTAAAGATATATATCGAATAAAACATATATATGACTTAAAGGGACTGTGAGGAGTTCCTAAGTAATTACAAAAAAGTCTCCCTTTTAGATATATGCCTGATGGAAATACACACTTTAAGATGAGTTTATAGCATCAAAATAGGTTATCTATAAATGCTATGCCTTACCTTCACGGTCGGGTCGGACAGGGCTGGACTGACCTGGATACTCAACTTCAGGAACAAGACAATTAAGACTAGAGCAAATTTATATTATTCAGACACGTCTTAGAGCACCGGGCTGTAAGTAGAGATATATAGCCAGCTACAAAACTACGATACTAAGTTTTCCAAAAATTGCTTGTTGTCACTCATCAAAAACTCTCGCTACGTAACTGGAAAGAGATACATTACCTCTGAGCTGCATTTATTAGCATCACAACAAACATACACTTTGGCTTGGGTCTTTTGGTGCGTTCCAGTTGTAGTCAGAAGTAGGAATTTCTGAGTTCTGAGTAGAAAACTGCAACTGGAACGTCCCCGGAAGTCTGAATTTCCTACTGGGAACTCGGTGAAACCTCACCACCCCCGAGTTGACAATCAAAGATGGATGCCCCCAGTGTGAACAGTTATTTAGCTCCTGTAATAATCCATTTATTTGCACTTCTGACTGGGGTGTGTCGCTCTAGATCAGCTGTATACATAGTATTGTTAAACTTATATTTACAAAAATGCTGCCATAGTGATAATCACATTCTTCATGTGATATTTGTGAACAACAACGCAGGGCGTGCTAACAACAGCTAACAATAGCCTGGTAGATCGGCATGTTTTTTCCAACTTCAACTGGAACGCTGATAAGTCGGAGATGATGTCACTCCCAGTTCCGAGGTTACTGGAACGCAGCATTACCACAGTCGCGCGTGCTCATGGGTAGCAGAGTCTTTATGTCGGCGGTGATAGATTCTCCTCATAGCACCTTTAATATATGCATATAAATATAAATACTGCATGTAAATGCTCATCAAATGTTATATAAAAAAAAGAAACCTTCTACAGATTTAAATAAATTAAAATAAATTATACTGTAGTTCAGTAAGCATGCATTTGAAAATACTTTAAATGAAAGTAAACATAAAGTATGCTGTTCTTGAAAACAGTTTCTGTGCCTATGGGGCATCTGTGCCTCAGTCTGGCAGTGAAGCTCCAGGTCAGGAGTGGGCAAGTAAGATTGTCCACAGGCCAAATTTTTCCAAGTCATTAAATGTCAGGATCAGAAGTTCACATACAGACGGTGATTAAATAACTTATACCTTTGTTTTCCTAAAATAAAGAGCTTTAGTTGACTTTATATCTACAAGCATTGAATGATATGTACAGCGGAGAGAGAGAGAGAGAGAGAGAGTGACTAAGGGGCGATCAACACTTAGTGTCTCCATTACTCACAAAAAACATGAATCATAAGTCTTTACACTGTTTTTTAATGAGGGTAGGAGTGAAGATTGAGATTGAGAGAGTCCGCAGCACATCAGTCTGTTGATCTGTATTTTGATATCTGATAAACTAAGTTCATTAGCACTGCAACAACATCTTTGTACAAAGTGAACTCAACAGTCATCTCTAAGTCCCTTTTTAAAGAAGTCTGATGGCTGACATGTTATTTATGTGGTAGTTTCCTTTGTTTGGTCTGAGCTGCAGTCGACTCTTTTAATTTATCTCCTTTAATCGAATGCTGTAGAGATTAGCCCCAAAACAGGGAGTTCGTTAGCATATTAGCACATGCATCTGAAATTAACCCAGTATTGAATTTCAGTCCCTTTTGTTTACTTTGATTTGATAAACCCTATGATATGACCAAAACCTATTAAAGTAGCAAATCAAGCCTCAGAACTAAACTGAAGGAGCGGATAAAAATACGTAAACATGTTTAAGGGTTTTCGGTGCAGAGCTGCTGGAGGTCCATGGCATTAGTTAACCAGAGCCCATACAGGAACTTGCTACAGGGTTCCCACGCATCCTGGAAAACCTGGAAAATGATTGCCCAATTTCATGGTAAACAAATGGAAAATGAGGAAAAAAGTTAAATGTCCTGGAAAAGCTTAAATTGTCCTGAAAAATTATTTGTCTTCCTTCTAGCTTGGCACATAGGAAATGAAGTAAAAATGTACGAGGTAACTAATGTACACATAGCCAGAAAATGTGAGTAGGTAAAATGATGCAAGCTAAGGCATAAAATATAAAAACTCAAAATAATGGGGACAAAAAGAAACTAGAAAAGCACTCGGAGAGCGCAGACCTCCGCCAGCGCCACAGTCCTCTCCCATATTGTGATTTTGACCATAAATATTAGTCCTACCTTTATTTTGTGTAAATATTTAGATTTCTTGACCATGAAAACATACCATTAGCAACTGGATTCATATTGATATCTATTTTAGTTCAGTAGTTATTCACAGAAATCCCATTTTTCGCCATGGCGGCCAGTCGCTGATCCGGATCAACACCAAATCGAATCAGTTCTTTCTTTTCCCATGCTGAACATTTCCTGAAAATTTCATCAAAATCCATCCATAACTTTTTGAGTTATTTTGTTCACAGACGGACAAACAAACTCTCCCGAAAACATAACCTCCTTTGTGGAGGTAATAATAAAGAAATTGACAAAATAATATTTAGGCTGAATAAACAAAATCTGTTCATAAAAAGCAGAGTAAATATAGATTAAAAAATACATTTAACCATAGATTTATTATAGTAAGACACATAAAAGCCAGACTAAAGACAATGGGCCTCATGCAAGAACCATTCGTACGAACAAATATGTTCGTAAGTGTTGCGTACGAATGATTTAGAAGAATTTGTCGCATTCAGCATTTTTTTCGTATTTAGAATTTTCTTTCAAGTACAAACACAAATCACAAGTGGTCCAGACTTGTCTTAAAAATCACAACAAAATAGTCTGCTCTTTTCAAATCAAGGTCCTTACATACTAGTTATACATTTAACTAATTTTAGGCGTTTTTAATAAAATATGGCACAAGAAGAAATAAATCTGAGGATCTCAAACCAGAGGATACATTAAAATCTATTTATTGAAGGCTTATTAGTACGCACAGGTGGCATTCATCCTGTTTCCGCGGGTCATGTAGACACTTTTCTAAAGATAGAAGTGTTTGTTGAATCTGATTTAGCATGTTTGTTGGAACGCAACATAAGAAAAAAGATAAGAAAAATTTAGGATGAGAATATGAAAATGTTCAATAGCTAGAGATATAGTTCATCAACCTTTAATCTTGTTTTTTAGAAGGCTAACTAGAATTTAAAACTGCCCACAGCACAGTGTAACCTCAGTTAAAAAGTCCTGGAAAATGTCCTGGAAAATGATTTTTAGAAAAGAGTGGGAACCCTGTTTCTAGCATTTTCCCCTTAAGAACAAATTATGAATGTGTGAACTGTGGACCAGGATAGATCATTATTTAAACCAACACTATGTAGCTTTTCAAACATAATATAATCCTTCGATATTCATGATGATGGTCCATCACTTTACAATGGAGTTGAATGACACCTCTGTTGTGGTCTGTATCCCTTTCACTGGCGCTATGTAACTTCGAGGTGGATGGTGGGAACCCTGCCACACTAAAAAACTACACGTTTGGACTGCTTTACGGCATACGTCACTTCCCCCGATTCCTGATTCCTTTAAAACACGGAAGTCTCAGCAAAAGCCAATCGTTAACGCAGAGCTGTAACCATGGCGGAGGAAACGAAGAACGTAATGAATAGAAAAGTTCTGTCGGAGGATACAAAACAAAGAAAGCGAGAGAAAAACAAGCTGAATGCTCGGACTAGAATAAACATCGGTTCGGCGTTCATTCGCTGGCGGGAAATAAAAGACGAGGAGGGATGTCTGACTACTATCAGGTATGTTGGGCGACTAATTTATGACGAAGTTCCTCAAAAAAAAAAAAAAAAACTTGATAGGGAAAAAATACAGCACAACAAATCCAGAACGTACCAGTATGTAGTTTTGTTTAGACCTATTTCAAGTGTGTGATATCGCCAGCTCGTCGTTGTCTTTACTTTTATTCACTTTATCGCTTCAACAGGACGGGGGCGACTTCACGGTAATAAAACCAAGTTGAGCTTAGCGATTTTTAACATCGTCATTTAGTCAAAAATAAATACATTACCTCGTCACTATCCATCCTGCAAACAGCCGCTGAAGACAGAAGAATACTTTTGAGGGAAGTCCTGGCTTCTGTGATTGGCCTACAAAACAAACGCACGCGAACGGCAGATCTGCCTTCCAACACTATGTGAGCACTAGAGCTCACGGGTAGTTGAGTTCATTCTCCGGTCAAGCGGGGATCTTCCGTAGTGCTGCTTTAACAAACAAAGTGTCAGAGGCCTGTCATGAACACGAGCAGGACTCAATAATACTGCTACTCCTGGACCTTCATCAGGTCAGAAACACAGCAGCTCTGCATGTTCCAGACAAATGTGGGACCATTTAAAAAGGAAATAAACAGGAGAAACAGGCTTCCCAACATTAAATACACACATATATGTATGTATTTTTCTTAGGTGGTTGTTATGTCATAGAATTGAGAAGGGTGGTGATGGTGGTTCTAACCTGATGACTCCTTTAGGCAGTTTCCATGAGCACGGTTATTATCCCTCGATGACGTGTCTCACTCACACACAGAGCCCTGAAGAAGTTTAATGAGTCATTTCACTGTTACCAAAGAGTCGAGCTGTGAATATAAACTCAATAAAACATGAACTTTGTGCGCCCTTCACCCTCAGAGAAGACAGGGAGACAATGACAGGAGAATGAAGATCAGAGAATTTATGAAATATAGATCCAGCTGATGTCCTGTCATCAATTTATGAATGCTAAATGGACTTTTCTAGTCCCTTAAACACTCAGAGTGCCTTATGGTACATGTTAGCATTAACACATTCATACAGGGGGAGCAGAGATCTATGTGATATGTAAAGTGCAAAGACGGCCATAAAGATCTACTCTGACTCAAGAGTATCCTTAAAGTGACAGCCCCTGCAGGAGCTAGAGATAAAACCCTCACCTCACAGACAAAGAGAAACACCACACTGTCAAGTGCAGGGGGTTAGGTACAGACTGTACTTTGGAGCAAAGCAGCTTTCATCAGTATTCAGTAGAGGTGTAACAAAATGGTCAACTCACGAAACAATACGAAACACGAAACAGGGCTCACGATACAAAATAAAGACTATAGGAAATCTCCAACAATATGAAGTTGTGCAAAAATCTTATTTTCTTTTTCTTCCTAATGCAGACATACAAAAAGTATTGCTGCATCAGTACAAAATAAATGCTGTTTGAAAAAAACTATTGTAGTTTTTCCCCTTATTTAGACTTCAGTGCAAATACAATCATAAAATCTCAATAAAAAGTGCTTTGTTGTTGTAACAATCAGGATAAGTACATTCTTGAATGAAAAGGAAAACAAACAGCAGTCCTCAGAGCTGCAGTTTAGACCTATAAATGTCTGAACTGTGAACTATAATATTTAGCCTATAACAGTGCATATACTTCTGATCTTCAAGTATGATCAAATTCTGTCAACTCAACAGTAGATGCAAAAATCAAATATTGTTTTTTATGCAGACTTACACAAACATACAGTTGCTGCCTGTCTCCAGTTCAAAGTAGTTGGTAGTTGTACTCGCCGCAGTATACGGTGAACTGTAGCGGCATATTTTGCACACGGTTGTTGTTTTGTCTGCAATCTTCTCACCGTTCTCTCGTCTTTTACATGGGAAGCCAAAATAGGTCCACACAACCGATTTATTTGTCGAAGGAGCGTCAGCTAATTCCTCCACTTCGTCTTCCTCCATATTGAAGCGAGTGTTTTGCTACAGTAGGCCAGGAGGGTAAAAATCACCAATCGTGTGCGCACCCCTTCGCGTTTTTCGCATTTCGTGCGTCTTTGAATTTTATTTCGTCATTTTTTTATTTCGTGAAATTTCGTTTCACCCCTAGTATTCAGTCATCAGTAATTGCTAATGCAGCAGTGATAGATGAAGATGGCCGCCCATATCTGCTTTACACAGTGGAACAAACACCTGAGACAATATCTGGACATCCCTGATCTACGCTAACACATGAGCACGTTAATTACCTCCACCAAGGAGGCTGTGTTTTAGCCGATGCGTCTTTGTCTGTCTGTCTGTTTGTTAGCAAGATTTAAAAAAAAACTACTGGACAGATTTTTCTGAAATTTTCAGGAGATGTTGGTAAGGTTCTAACCTGACATGTCAGATAGACAGCTCCATATTAGAAATATTTCACTAATCCATCTGGGGAGGAGCCCTGAGAAAATGTTTTCAGGGGCAGAACATTTAGAAACAGCAGCCTGTGATTGGACGATCGTTTGGCTCATCACACTCATCACAGATCAATCCATATCAAGCAGCGCTGCTTTGGCGTAGCATGCGGAGAAAGACCCACCTTTTTAATTGAGCTTTTAACTAATCCCATATTTAACTATTTATTTTTATCTGTATTTTTCTCTTATTTTGTTTATGTATTCTAGTCCTCTTTTTACTTGTTATTCTTATTCTATTACTTCTTATTCAGTTTACTTGTATTTTATTTATTAATTTGACTAATTTTATGATTCTTAGTCTAGGTAGTTTTATGTTTTTATTCCATATCTCCAGTGTTTCCTCAGCAGGGGCCTGCTGTTGGCTCTGGCTGGGATGTCTCTGTCTCGTGGTGGGCATCGTCTTGGTCAGGTGGAGGGTCTGCAGCACTGCTTTGCTGCAGTGGGCCCCTCGCTGGCCCTGTAGCGAGGCACGCCCAGGTGGAGACGTCTTGGCCCTGGGCCGTGGGCAGCGCCCAGCGCAGTTGGCCTCCTGGCTTTTCCTGACCTGGCTCCTCTGTACTCAGGCTAATGGTTGTTAGCCGATAGCTTAACTACCTTAAGAGTATTGTTTCACATTCAATTACACCACACAGATGATTCATTTAACACTTAAATGTGATATGAACCTCATCAAAGATAATCCCTATGAAATAAACTTATGAGAGCGCATTTCACCAAATATAACCGAGTTGCCATGATGACCACAGGCTAACCAGCATTAGCCGCCATTATTTGTACAACAGGAAGTGACTTCATTTCCTGTTGTCATCACGCCCACAGCTCCGGCCTCTCGCCTTTCTTCCCTGACTGGGCCGTAAAGCATTTAGCCGAGTGAAACCTTGGACAATGGAGGCAAGACGGAGATGCATGAATTAAGAATCAGGCAGATCTGTCTGCTCTGCAGGGCTAATAAGGGCCCAGATTAGAATGATTAGATTTTGGTGGTGATGCAGATGATCTAGTGAAGGATCATTTTTGCTCAGTAACTGTCTGACTAGGTGTGGCTTTCGTAATATGATATAACAGCAATATGTGAGCTACCTTGGCCGAGGTTTGCACTCTCCGAGTGCTTTCTTGATTATTTATTGTCTTTATTCACCTATTCTATTTGGGGAGTTACCATTTGGTGAGGACCAGACATACAGACACAACCAGTCTCGCTCACATTTGCACATAACGGCAATTTACAGTCAACAACCACCCTGATGAGGAAGGGAACCAGAGTACCTGGAGTAAACCTGCACATGCACAAGGAGAAGACGTAAAGTCCACACAGAGAGGCCCTGATCAGCCGGTGTGACCTTCTGGCTGTGAGGGAACATGACATTCCAGCTCCCACCACATTATTCTAACAATGTGTCGTTTATTGACTCAAATAGAAGTCTGATAAAATTTTAGCTCGTTCTGTGAGTTAGTTTCTCTGCTTATTTAAAACCCACCAGCTGTGATCTGACCTCCACTCAGCAAACAGTTGCTTTGTCCTGGTCTTGATCAGAGGAAGTGGGAGTGTATTCTTAGATTTAAGCGAACAGCAGGAGCTCCTCTTCTTTCTCTCTTTAAAGCTGCTGCTGCTCGGTTTTACTCAGAGTTCATCTCCACACAGGCTGCAGCTGAAAGTCAAACAGATTCACTTCAATCTGACCTGGAGGGAAATGTCATCCTTTAAAACATCAGAGGTCTTAAACTCTGGTCCATTAGAGCCTACATTATCCACTGAGACACAAACGCAAGTCAAGAGATAAAGAAGTTTTCAGCTCACACAAATCAGCTCTTTTGTTGTCCTGAACTTTTGCTCCTGAGTGGAGACGTAGACTGTGTTAAATCTTTAGTCCAACTATGAGCGTTGTTAGGTTTTCATTTTTCAGGCAATATTTGGATACCATAGGATCTAAGGTTGCTGAATGGGGATAATTAAAAGGGTGCTAAATGTTTTTAAAACATTGATATTTTAATGTTTAAAAACAGGTTTGTAAGCTCGAGTATTAGACTAGTCCAGATTGGCTAAGACATTTCTAAAATGTCGTTCTTTCATTTTGATTACAATTTAATGCAACCTAATGCAAAAAGCTTTATATGTTTGTATATAAAGTTGCAAGAAAAAGTATGTGAACCCTTTAGGATTACTTGGAATTCTGTATATAATTATAGTTTTCTCATTTTTAAACCTTTAAGATGGCATTTCCTCAGTACGTACTGGGTACAGCAGTGTGCTTTATTATTGTCTTTTATTTATGATGCTTTTTATCAACACTGTATGGATTGCTGCGTGGATGGGTTCAAGGGCTGGGTGGAGTGGGTTTGGGTCATAAATCCTTTAGTTCAATTTAGCTGTCTGTTTGTAACGCACTTAGTGCCACTTTTTTTGTGCTATATAAATAAAGTTTGATTTGATTTGATTTGATTTACACACACACACACACACACACACACACATATATATATATATATATATATATATATATATATATATATATATATTATCATATTGGGTTATTGCTTTGGAGTCTGTGGACTTGAGTTTAGTCATCACTTTGCAGGGCATCAAAAATGTCCTCGATATAAAGAATAAATAAAAGGTGATCTGATTAAATAATTTTCCTTTTTGTGTCATGTTATGTTTTGCAGTCGTGGCAGCTCTCTACATGGGCCAGAGGCGGCACAAAGAAAAAGAGACTCTGATGACGTCTAAAGAGGACATCCGTGATAACGTCATTCACTATGACGACGAGGGCGGCGGCGAGGCAGACACCCACGCCTTCGACATGGGCACCCTGCGAAACACACACCCACATCGCACCAGCACCCTCAACAGCACCCTCAGCAGGAAGGGCAAAAACGGCTACGGGGACGGCGTTCTGTTGCACCTCAGCTCCCGCTCGGACAACGTCAGGACACCAGACATCCACTGTCAAACGGCGAGCGTCATCGCCGCCATGAACAAGTCAGCGACGCTGCCCTCCCGCGGCAGAGTGACCGAGGGTGACGCTGAGAAGATCAGGGAGTTCATCGAGCAGCGGCTGGAGGAGAGTCAGAAGGGTTTCTCTGCTCCGCCCTACGACTCGCTGGCCACTTACGCATACGAGGGCGACGGCTCGGTGGCGGGCTCCCTGAGCTCCATCGAGGAGTCCTGGGTGATCGATGACACGGGAGACTTCAGCTCTCTGGGTGACTGGGGCCAGCAGTTTAAAACTCTGGCAAACATTTTGGACAAACCAAGTGAAGAGACCGATGAGAGCTGAGAGGAAGGCGGCCGTGTTGGATTTAGTTAATTTTTTAGACTTTTTTTTACTGTGGCAGGCACTGGATAGAGAGGTGTGAGGACCGTGTAGGCTGGTGTTCATGTGAGGTAGAGCTGTGAAGGATTAGCTGGACAGAAGTGGATCTAGCTGCGTTAAAGTGATAGCTCCTCAAAGTGCCTGAGGTACTCCATGTTTGTATTTGAATTTGTGTTACTAATAAAACATCTTCAACAGACCGGAGTCTGGCTCCATGACCTGATCTTTATGAGACAGCTACAGGTTTGAGACACATCAGTCTCCACACTGAAGTTAATAAGTGTGAGCCTCACTATAATGTTCGAATGGGATTGAAGGGGGTGTAGATAAAACTGGATATGTGGAGCAACTACTGACCTGCAAAATGAAAGATAAGTCAAAATAGTCCTTTGTTTGTGGTCACTCTACAGTTGCATGTAAAAAAAAAAAGTGTTTTCACGTTTTTATTTGACACAATATGTAAACAGCCATAGTACAGGGTGGAAAAAGTATGTGAACCTTTGGATTAAATAACTGGTTGACCCTCCTTTGGCAGCACTAACCTGTTGCATCCCCCATCCTCTGTTGAGCTTAAATTGGCAAACAGATGGTTTTAAGTTTTCCTGCAAAATGTCTTAATAAACTTGGGAATTCATTTTTCCGTCAATGACAACAATCCATCCAGGCCCCGAGGCAGCAAAGCAGCCCCAAACCATAATGCTCCCTCCACCCTATTTCACAGTTGGGATGAGGTTTTGATGTTGGTGTGCTGTGCCTTTTTTTTCTCCACACATAGTGTTCTGTGTTCCTTCCAAACAACTCAATTTTGGTTTCATCTGTCCACAGAATATTTTGCCAAAACTTCTAATTTTTATGCTGTTTTAGTTTAAGCAGACTGTGTTTGTCCTGTGATGTGACTTAGATGAAGATCAGAACTTATTTTATGACCTATTTAAGCAGAAATCCAAGTAATCCCAAAGGATTCACATACTTTTACATGCAACTGTATGTCTGAAAACGTGAAATCTGATGGTCTGGTTAAATCTTGCCTGGTTTGGACATCCCAAGGAGCAGTGGCGAAAATCCCTCTTCAATGTTGGGGGGACATTAAACAGTAAAATTTCAGAGTGTAATTCTTGTGGGGGACATTTAAATAAATGCTATATTTTTTTTGCTGTGTTGTTTTGGTAGGATTGAGTTGCTGAAGATGCTAAACTGGAGTTTTTCTTATGGTCGACTTAAAAAATAATATAAAATGTTTTAATTTGAGGAATATAAGGAGAGGAAATTAACAGTCAGAAAGTTATCACAAACTGGATGTGGTCAAGTGAACATCTAACTTTCTTTTTAAATAAATTAATTTGGGATAGACGAAAAGTAAATGTTTAAAGAGAATTCTAACATGGTGTGATATTTGGTCAGCATGTCACCTGTCTGTCCTCTCTGACTGTCAGTCTGCTGCATCAGGCAGAGGGGAGAGAAAAACTCTGGACAATTCACAGATTCATCACAAACTAAGATGAAAAGATGAGCTACATCTTTCATTTTCGCTTAAAAATAAACACCGTATTAGCTGCATGCTGTGCTAATTCAAAACATGTCTGCAGACTTTGAACACAGGAGTTAAAATTTTGTTTTTCTTGTTGTGCTTGTTGAACAAGTGGAGTGATAAACAACTTATCAACCATTCTGTGTTTTAATGCTCTTACTTCATCCGATCACCTCCGCTGTGTCCGCCTGCCTCTGTGTGAACACGCTCTGCAGCAGAAACAGTTTGGACCAAACCATTGTGAGGGGAGGGGTGTTGTACTCTTTAACTGTTAAAATTGTCTAATAATGTGTTTTTAAGTAGCGTTACTTGTATTGTACCATCAAAACACCTTAAGCCCTGTTTCCACCAGAGGGTTCAGTTCAGTTTGTCTTGCTACAGCTCGCTTTTTGTGGCGTTTCCATAGCGTAAAACCGGGACAGGACCCCTAATAAGCAAACCGTACCATCCTACTTTTTGGGACCCTTCTGTTGGCGTGCCAAGCATACTGATCCGACCCGAGAGGGTGGAGCTATAAACACTGCAGTCTGCTGATTGGTCGAAGGAGACGTCACTTTCTGTGGGACAGGGGTAATGAAAAACAACACATAACCCCGCCATGTTTAAATCTCCACTCGTCTTTGTGAAGATGAGTGTAGAGGGCACACAGCCATCTCTGAAACAAAGCTTGGTTGTGTTACGGGTCCCAGGGACGAGAGACCACAATAACAAATATAAGACCTGTATAAAGCAGGTAAAACAGAGGAGTGAGAAACAGTCGGTTCTGTCGTCTTTCTGGATTCTCTCTGATTTATTTTTCAACCTTTATCAACATTAACATAAGCACAATGCATATCTCTTTCCACTTCAGTTTCAAGTAGTTCAGTTCATGTTCTCAGTTCAGGTCGTTTCTACTAGCCATATTAGTGCCTCAATAAATCTCCATACACATTTCTCACATCATCTTCTGTTTCCTTTCCAACTCATTTCTCTATTATTTATATCAATAAAACTTAATGTAAATAAATCACATTTTCTTTAACTATATTCAAATGAAATAAACTATATTTTACAGTGTAGTTTTACAGTGTATAATACCTCTGCTCATGCAACAGACTACCTACCATGACTCTGTAAAAGAGCTTTGAAATGTATGAATCACAAAGTGCTTTTGTTACTTTTCTTCCTAAACTGTCTTTAACAATATTTCATTATTAAACAAATTAAAAACCACAATAACAAACGAATCAAAACGAACAAAAGTGTACAGGAGCGCTATTGCCACTTATTCCCATGTTAAATAGTGTAACTGCAGACCCTCTTGACACAAAATGGCTGCCACGCGGTAAACTTTTCTTTACTTATTAAGACTGTTTACTCGATAATAATTCATTTAAACATAACACAAACTCTCCATAAACATTCCCGTTGCTGTCGAGTGTTCACTTAGTATAAAACTCTGCGGTTCATTGACTGTTTACCGACCTGTATAAAGCAGGTAAAACAGAGGAGTACGAAACAGTCGGTTCTGTCGTCTCTCCAGAAGAGAGGAAGCGCCACCCCTTTACCTTTACCCGTGGACAACTAGTGACAACACAACAGTTCCCCCCCTTTACTTGTAACAAAATTAGTACAACTTAGTACATTAAATATTCACTGGAGAGCATATAAATATTAACAAAAATGATTGTACAGTATTCATCAACATGAAATAATATACATCTTTATTGTGGTTACCCTATTTTAGGGGTGCCACAGTTGCACTTTGTAACAAAAAACCAGATGTTAACAAAAAAGAAGAATTACTGGATGTCTTCCATTGTTGCTATTTGTTTACTGTGTCGCGTTTTCTTCTTGGTTGTATTTTAATAGCTGGTCACGCTGCTATGACGTTATGTTATGGCATGCAGCTTAGATGCCACCTACCAAGTAGGGTTCTGTCGGCTGTGAAACGCAAACAGGATCAGACTTTTCTGATCCAGCCTGAGGCAAACCATGTAGATCCATACCAAACCACTCGGTGGAAACGAGGCTTTACTGGTCTACTAGAAAAATCTTATGAACCTTATGATCTTGAGAAAATAACCCTGAAATTATCAAGACTTTGCCCTGTGAGTTGTGTTGGTTAATGCAAACATACAAGTTTACACTCAGACATTACCAGGGTAAATATCACGTCGTAATTTAGCCAAAGCCGACCCTACGCAACGAGGTGCCCCTCCATCTGCAAATTACATAGCTGAAAACAAAAAATGAAATAGCATTGCTATTACCATCATCATTCATTTATAAGAACATTTCACCCAATTTGCACTCTTAACAAATTTCATATCAATAGAAATATCTGAAATACAATATAAGTACCCTGAACCCCCACAAAAACCAGGTAAATAAGTGAATGAATTATAAAAATAATAGAAATAAATAATAAACTAAAAAAGCATTCGGAGAGCGCAGACCTCCGCCAGCACCACAGTCCTCAGCCATATTGTGATTTTGACCATAAATATTAGTCCTACCTTTATTTCATCTAAATATTTAGATTCCTTGACCATGAAAACATACCATTAGCAACTGGATTCATAATGATATCTATTTTAGTTCAGCAGTTATTCACAAAAATCACTTATTTCATCATGGCGGCCAGACGGTGATCCGGATCAACACCAAAATTGAATCAGTTCTTCCTTTTCCCATGATGAACATTTCCTGAAAATTTCATCCAAATCCATCCATAACTTTTGGAGTTATTTTGTTCACAGACGAACAGACAGACAAAACATAACCTCCTTGGCGGAGGTAATAATAATACATTTTATACTGCTAATTTTAAATACAACAATCAACATCAAAAATCTTAAATTAACACACAGTTTGCTCACTGACAATTGCAATTACACTTTTGCAATTACACTTTGCAAAACTATAGCAAAAAAAGCTAAAAAAAATAATAATAATAAATAACCATATTGACTTATTTGGTATTATCACTTGTAGGAGCCAGAATTCTCATTTTTGTTCCTTTTGGTGTAATACAATTTTGTGCCTGTAGGCGCCAGTATAGGCTGGTGTCCTTAGTTCATTTAGTCAGGTGGGTTAATCAGTGCAGGTGCGCACAGTAGGGAAGCTAAACGGTTTTTGACCGTTCCGTGGTTTTGTGTTTGGTGGATTTGGAGTACGATGGATTTATGAAATACTGTCTTCAAATAAATAAGCAAAAAGGACAAAAGAGTGTGAGGACATTGGCTTCGTTGGTTTTTGTTGGCACACACTGGACGTGTTCAAGCCCTTCAAACTACTGTGCGCCTATAGTGAGAAAGGAAGCCGCTATACACTTGTATAAATTTCTTTAAATTTGAGTCATATCAGCTTTTCCATTTTAAGAGTTCCTAGTATTGCCCTAATGAGCCTCTGTCCTGGATAATGGATGTTGCTGATGACTTTCTTCACATGTGACTCTTCAGTTAAGAAGGGCGATTCCACCAAAAGAGTGAAATTTCTGTCCCCAGCATATTAATGTATATTAAATGTGTAAATACAAGTAATAATATATTACAAATTAAATTGTATTATATTACTAAACACCATACACATTAACATTTGTAGAAATTACAGATATATATTTTTTAATATTTTAAAATGGCATCCAAAACACTGACACATAGCATTTCTTGCCTGTCCTCACAGTCAAACTCTACACTTTACTACAATGCATCATCAACAAAATCCTTCCAAAGAAAATTTTCTTTTGCATTTAAGTGTGACTCCATATTCTATCTACACTTTTAAAACATAAGTTTTACAAAAAAGTCTTTATATTTTGGTTAAAATTCACATTTTAGTGCTGTCCCCAGGTTTTCACTCATTGCTGTTACCCAAACACATTCCCCCCTTTAAAATTCTGGAACATTCCACCAGTGACATGTTCTACAGGAAGTGACATCATTTAGATCTTCTGTAAGTCAAGACCAAAAGTAAGTTATCTCTTTAATGTTTCCTTAAATTTAATGATATATGAGCTGTTTTAGAGATGGTCAATCTAAAAACTCAGTCCTGTTACCTAAGTTATCTCTAAAACAACATTTGTTGATATCAAAAGTAAAATATTCAGTTAAATCTTAAGAATGTGCTCCATGTGCTCAAGCTACTAGCATAGATGCTAAGTGGCTAGATTTCACACAGTTGCTAATTTTATGCTAAAACTCATTGCTGTTATCCTCATTGCTGTTACTCAAATAAAGAGTAACAGCTAGGGATGCAAACAATTAATCGATTATCGATTAATCGTTGATGAGAAATTACTCGATTAAAGTAAATTAATTGCAATTAATCGAAGAAGAAGAAAACGACAACAACAACAAGACAAACGAGAAGTGGTAAGCTGGCAGGATGAAGAGTACAAGATGGAGTTCGGTATGAAACCACTTTAAGTTGGTTAATGAGGACAAAGACGCCAAATGCACCATCTGTGGAAGTATTTTAAAGTACAACTCCTCCATAACTTTGCTAAATTATCACCTCATTACGTCACATTCTGTTAGGAATAAATCTTTTATTAAGGAGTATTATTTGCATTTTCTCTTTCATAAGAAAGATAGCATTTTCGTGGAAAGTAACCTTTTGATTCAGAGGGGAATTCAGCTTCACAGAAAAATTGCCGCTTATCAATTAATCGATCATCGATCGATAAGATAAAACAACTGTCGATTAATGAATTACTCGATAATTTGCATCCCTAGTAACAGCAAAAAAAAAAGCAACTTTTTTGTCATAAATATTACTATTTTCATTGTGTAACCAACCATTTCTTCTAACTTAACTCTTTTTCTAAGGGAAAACATTGTATGTGGTTGATATTCATATTTTTATTATACTTAGTCATGGTTTAAAAATGGCATTTGAGTTTTGGTAACAGCAGAGAAAAAATAGCAATGATAATAAATTGTCAAAAGTTGCAATAAATTAACTAAAGTAGCCTGAGATTGACCAGTATTCCTTTTGAATGAGTAAATGTGTATATTATTAAATTCTATGTTGAAATGGAATGAAAAATGAAGTTTAATTTTGAAGAGTTACAACAAGCAAATTGCACTCTTTTGGGGGAATGACCCTGAAAATGTGTTTTTATAAACACAGACTTTGTTGATGACTGTGACCACCTGGGCAGCACACACAGGTAACGAGTTGACATGGTTGTTACCAGGGCTGGTGGTGTGAAAATGGCTTTTGTTTAGTGCTGGGATATAGAGAATGAAAAATACAACTTAAATATGATTTAAAATATAAACTATGGTAAACCTGAAGGGCACAGAAATGCTGTATGTGCACTTTTTTGTAGAACTGATTGAAAAGTGAGCAAGAATCTCTAAAGAGCTGTTGTTAATAGTTTGATCCACTGAACACCTAAACGGAGGCTCATCTGTGTAATTACTTGTAAACATTAAGGAATGTAAATGCAGAACATGACAGCCCCCCAAAAAGACCCTTCACTTGGTCAAGGGACTGAAAATCTATATGCTCACTAAAGCAGAGCTCATTACATGTTCCACAACATAACACTTGTCATTAGTCCTGAACCTCTAATCCACACACCAACAACAGAAGTGTAGTCCTCAAACATGCACACTTACTTACATACTTGGACCGTTATGGACATTTTCCCGTGATATTTAAAATCTGATGACTCTGCAGTCTCTGCCTTGTGACCAGAGGAAGCAGCTGTGTTGTGATAATCCATCAAAAAAAAAAAAATCTCTAACATTCAACATAAATAATAAATAAATGTGCTCAGGTAACATGTTTAATTTCTAACAATACAATACTAACAATACAATTCTGGTCACCACGCACGCCAGTATGACAGCCGAGTCTCCCCTCATGTCTGTCCATGTGAAGAACTCTTTTTGACAGATGGTGTGCAGCGTGTAAAACAGCTCATTTTAACATACTAGGTGAGTTAATATTGATAGAAGAGTTCAAAAACTGTGTACCTGACCATCTTGCTGTTTATTTAAATGAACATAAGATTTCAACTGTGCAACAGGCTGCTATGTTTTCTGATGAGTTTAGACCTACACACAAACACGTTTGTCACTCGTGAATCATCTCCCTGTGACACTTTTGGAAAAATGTTGTAAATGTGTGTACATTTACTGCATCGGGTCCTAAGGGTAAAAGGCTTTCTTTCTCCTGCCACAAGCCCGACCATTTGATTGCTGACTGTGCAGCATGGAAGCACAAGCAACAAGGGTCAGGTTTGAAACAGCCAAAGGGGGTGGAGCTGATCAAAACTTCTTCCAGTGCCCAGCTGTCTGTCCTTAAAGAGCCAGAGGACTGTTTCAAACCGTTCATCTTTTCTGGTCTGGTTTCTCTTACAGGTAAAGCTGAAGATCAGCGTCCAGTCACAGTGTTGCGAGAAACAGCATGTTCCCAGTCTCTTATCCTGTCTAGTGCCTTGCCTGTTGGTGAACAGTCGGCCTGTGTGGTGAGCGCAGTGGTAAGAGGCATTGAAATTTGTTTTGTGCCAGCACCTCTCCACCACATTCATGAGCGGTCTCCTTTAGTCACTGGGTTTTTTAATGTAGGTGTCCGCTCATCTTTCCCTGTTGATGGTGTAGATTTAATCATGGGAAATGATATAGCTGGTGGCAAAGTTTACCCTGTTCCTGAAGTTGTTCATGTTCCAATTCCAGACTCTGAACATAAAAATTTAGTCCAGAATCACCCCAACATCTTTACTGTAAGTGTGTTGACCAGAGCTGAGGCCAGTAAGCAGGCCCAGGATGTAGATCTGTCTGACACTGTGTTTGCTTCTGCTATGAAGGATGATACAGGTACACCAGTGAACTGCACCTTAGGGGCTGAAAAGGTAATAGTCTGCCACAGCACCAGTTCCTCTCCCTTTAACTCAAGAGACCCTCATTTCTGCTCCGCAAAATGATCCATACTTAGCTAAATATCTCGGCGCAGCTTCTCGTAACTCTAGTAAGTGCAAAAAGGGCCAGTGTTTCTTTTTTGATACATGTGTGTTGATGCATCAGCGGGTATCTCAGTAAGTTAGAGCTGAAGACAATTCAGGTGGGGATTGGGGTGCAGTGTATCAGGTAGTTGTGCCAGTTGGTTGTCGTCAACATGTGCTTGCACTAGCACATGAGGTCAGGACATTTAGGGATAACAAAAACTTACAACCGTGTCTTAAAACATTTCTTCTGGCCAGGGATGAAACATGATGTAGTGCATTTCTGTAAAACTTGTGGTGTCTGCCAGGTTGTGGGGAAACCTAATCAAGTGGTGCCCCCAGCTCCTTTGCAGCCAGCCCCTGCTATTGGAGAACCTTTCAAGCATGTTTTTGTTGATTGGTCCTTTGCCCAGAGCAAAGTTTGGTGATCAGTTTTTCACCACTTTTGGTCTCCCCAAAGTAGTTCAAACAAATCAGGGTACTAACTTTCTGTCCAAAACCTTTAAACAGACATTGCAGTCTTTGGGTATCTCTCACTCTGTGTCAAGTGCATATCAGCCACAGTCACAAGATGCACTTGAGTGCTGGCATCAAACACTTAAATCCACACTCAGCAAGTTCTGTCAAGAGACGGGTAAGGACTGGGATGATGGTGTACCGTTTGTTCTGTTTGCGATTCGGGATGCCAAACAGGAGTCTTTAGGGTTCAGTCCAGCTGAGCTTGTGTTTGGTCACAATGTGCGTGGTCCTTTAAAAGGTGCTATAGGAGAAATTTGTGAACGTTTCTCCTAGACTCAATGTGTCTGATTTTGTCTCCCAGTGCCGAGAGCGTCCTCACCGTGCTGCCCGACCGGCGAAAGAAGCCCTGTCTTCATCTCAGGTTAGTATGAAGAAGAGGTTCGATCAGAAAGCAGATAAGCGACAGTTTCAGCCTGGTGAGAAGGTTCATGTATTGTTGCCTACACCTGGTTCTGCTCTCATGCCCGCTTCTCTGGTCCCTATGTGGTTGAAAGTAGAGTGTCAGATACAGACTATATCATCCACACACCTGAGTGTAGGAGAAAAACACGTTTGTGCCACATTAATGTGCTTCAACCTTTTCATTCCAGAGCAAGAACCTGAAGTCCCTGTAGAGGTCACCACTTCGCTGATTTGTGTCACAGCTGAATCTGATGGGTTGGTGGGTCCAACTGATGGTAACAGTTGTGGTAGGTTATTAAACTCTGAGTTGCTGTGTAGCATAGAGGATCACTTGTCACACCTTCCTTAAGTCCATCGCCATGATATAATTGATTTGATCTGCTCCTACCCCACCTTATTTGGTGATATGCCCTCATGTACCACGGTGTTGGAGCATGACATTGATGTTGGTAATGCTAAGCCCATTAAACAGCAAGCATGCCATTGTATGATGGAGAAAAGGGGGAGTGTGAAAAAAGAAGTCAGCTACTTGGTAGAGAATGGTTTAGCTAAGCCCAGCAGTAGCCCTAGGAGCTCTCTGTGTTTGCTTGCTCCCAAATCTGATGGAATCCCTCGATTCTGCACCGGTTTTAGAAAAGTTAATGCAGTTACTGTGCCAGACTCCTTCCCATTGCCTCGTATGGAATACTGTATTGACAGCATTGGTCCCTCCACATTTATCACCTAGCTGGACTTGCTTAAGGGTTACTTACAGGTTCCTTTAACCTTGCGTGCATCTAACATCTCAGCATTTGTGACCCCTGATTCCTTCTTGCAGTACACGGTTATGGCTTTCGGTATGAGAAATGCACCAGCTACCTTCCAGCGCCTCATGCATCTCATGTTGGGGGATGGAGAAAACTGTAATGTATATCTAGATGATGTATTGGTGTACTCAAGTAGTTGGGAAAGCCATGTTTGCACTCCAGCTGCAGTTTTCCAGTGACTTGCAAGGGCATCCTCGACACTCAACCTTGCAAAGTGTGAGTTTGGTAAAACCAGTGTTAACTACTTGGGGTAGGTTGGACATGGGCAGGTCCATCCGGTGGATGCAAAGGTGGAAGCTATATTGTCATTTCCAGTCCCCACTTCAAGGCGTGAACTGGTGGGTTATTATGGGTGCTTCTGTAAGAACTTTTCTGTTGTGGTTGCTCCCTTGACTAAGTTGTGTAGTCCTGTGGCTCCTTTTGTATGGACAAAGGAATGTGATGGTGCATTCAGTGCTGCAAAGTCTTTCCTCTGTTGTGCTCCTGTACTGGCTGCACCCAACTTCTCTCTGCCGTTCAAACTTGAGGTGGATGCTAGTGCCACTGGAGCTGGTGCTGTGCTCCTGCAGGATGGGGAGGGAGACGTGTGCCACCTTGTTTGCTACTTCTCTGTGAAGTTCAAGAAACATCAAATGAACTACTCAACGACTGAGAAGGAGACCCTGGCTATGTTGTTAGCCCTCCAACATTTTGAGGTGTGTTCCTGGCGCAGATGTACAACCACAACCAACGGTTGATGTGCTGGACCTTTTTGGTCCAGGAGTGCAATCCTTACCATCTAGCACAAGAAAGGAGCTGACAACATAGTGGCTGATGCCCTGTCCCGTGGGTGAGCATATTAAAGTAAAAGTAACTGAGCATTACCTTTGTTTCTGTCCTTCAACAAAGACATGTGAAGTGTAGAATATGTGTAGTGATATATGTAAATATATAGGTATGTATAGTGGATAATTTCATTGTTAACAACTAGTGTTATTACTAGTTTGATTTTATGGGAGGGGGTGTTACATACCCTGTGTTTTGCATGTGCGCTGCTGTGCTGTTCTCTCTCACCCCAGGTTCGTCTGATGAGGTGGAGGTGTGGCAGGTGCTGCTGATTAAGGTGTTGAGTGGTATTCTTTAAGAAGCAGGACAGAGCTGTGGACTCTCATCTCCTCATCGACTCAGATCCTGTATGGAGCAGTGGAGCCTGCAGTGAACTTGTTGCTCGTGTTTTTTTCTACCTCTGTTGAAACATTGGCTTTTGAGCTTGATTTAAGTTGTTGTTCATTTTTGTTTAGGATAAACTTCCATCACTTTTTTAAAATTTGCCTCGACACTTTTCTTTAACCTGGGTTTTAAATTCAACATCTTCAACATCTTTTGGTTCTTAACATGCGGTCACAGTTATGTGAATTTTCGTCTCCGTTTCTCTCATCCTTTCCAAAGCTTTATCGCTGACACGCCTCCTTATCAAAAGTCTGAATCCCTTCACAGCAGCAGCCGATGTTTTGAAAGAAAAAGAGTTCATCAACAAATCTACATTAAAACTTAAAGTCAACATCACGGGTGAGCCCATAGCTTAAGATGCAGCAGCGTCCTGCTCTCATTCCAACAGCAGATCACACCGAGGTCAGGGGAGGCATACACAACACATATTTGACGATTTAAAAACCAAGAAACTATTATATAATGAAAAAAAGCACATTGTTTGCAGGTGGTGCTAAAACATGCAGAAATAACATCAAATTAACTAGATTTTAATGCAAGACAAAAAAGAGTTTTTTGCTCTTGCGTCCTCTGAGTCCAGGGAGCCAGTGCTGAGGGGCAAAAGAGCCACATGAGGCTCCAGAGCCACAGGATGCCAACCCCTGCCCTAGGTGAAGTTTTAGATGTTCTCCCTGTGCTTGCATAGTAGGGGTGTAACGATCCATCGATCTGGATCAATACATTGATTGGTTAAGCAATGATCCAATCACATTGATGGAAACTCAAAACATCGATCAACATCGTCATCTTTAATATACGCCTTTATTTTGAAATCCTAACCAGACATGCTTGTCACAGTTTCCGCCCAACCGCGCGTCGTCCTGAAGTTTCTGGGGATCTCAAGTCTCAAGCATTCAGCTAATGAGACACACATTTGAACCTTTTCACACTCTCACAAGCCACACTTGATATTTCTCCTGCTTTAAAGTGTATTGTGTAGCACCCACCCAAAGTAACACTGCTGTATGCGAGCGTGTAGCAAGACGCTGTTAGCATCACGGAACTAAACGGTAGCTTGACCTATCAGCCAATCAGAAAACAGCTCTGCTGTATCCAGGTAAGATACGGTCGATCTGACAGCAGAGGATGCATGCTGCACGACAGGAGTGCATCATCACACGAGTGCACTGAGTTATCTCATCATTTGATTTTGTGCTGATTAATGAAATTTCATATAGTTAGAAAGTAAAACAGCAAAAGCTTAGTGTCATTTCTCCTCCACACCAACCATTAAAGGTGCTATAAGGAGAATCTATTTCCGGCGACATAAAGACTCTGCTACCCATGAGCACGCGCAGCGACTGTCGTAAAGACATGACCCGAGCCAAAGCATGTATTTGTTGTGATGCTGATGAATGCAGCTCAGACCTTCCTCAGAACTCTGCATTGCTTTACAACTTCTTTTTTCAACAACTTACAGGATGCAAAGCCACGAGGTAATGTATCTCTTTCTAGTTACGTAGCGGTAGTTTTTGATGTGTGACAACAAGCAATTTTTGGAAAACTTAGTATCGTAGTTGTAGCCGGCTATATATCTCTGCTTACAGCCCGGTGCTCTAAGACGTGTCTGAATAATATAAATTTGCTCTAGTTTTGTCTTGTTCCTGAAGTTGAGTATCCAGGCCAGTCCAGCCCTGTCCGACCCAACCGCGAAGCTAAGGGTTAGCATTTATAGATAACTTATTTTGATGCTATAAACTCATCTTAAAGTGTGTATTTCCATCAGGCATATATCTAAAAGGGAGACTTTTTTGTAATTACTTTGTGTGATTAGACTTTGTTTCACTGTTTAAAGCTGCTATGAGGAGTTTCTGACATACAAACTGTGGTTATCAGGCATCACAGTAAAACAAAATCACCAACGGTGAGTTTGTAAAGTAAATAGTTCTAGTTTTGAACATGAGAAATGTTTTGATTTAATTCAAATCAAAACTGCACATTTTTAGTTTGATAGAGCATGGTCAAATGCTGGAGGTCAATAATGATAAAATTTAAATAATAATTCAATAATTGTTATTATAATGTTGCATCATTACTGGATATAAAATACAAACATTACAATTTAACAATATGACCCATAAGGTAACTGTGGGGGCAAAAAATCAACTTACCTGAATTAAACCTATTTTAAGTTAAACAAATGATTAGATCATACAGATGGTTATAATTCTCTATAAACTATCATACCCAAAGGCCAGCACTTACAAATAGTTTTGTATTTCTGTCTTGCTTCAGGTGAAATGTTGCTGATTGTGTTCAGTGAGTACATAATATCGACTTAAATCGATCGATGGACCCTGAATCATATTGAATTTTTCCACACTTTGTGATATCGGTAAATATCGTATCGTTGTCCAAATAATTGATATCATATCGTATCGTACTGCGTAGGTTCTCTCCTTGCATTCAGTGGTCCTCCCACAGACCAAAATCATGTTTGTCGCCCCTGCCATAGTTTGGGCTGTAGGCACAGTCTTGTTCCCACCGTCAAGTCCGTTGATGCACTTTGACCTGGAAATACACAACTGGCCTTGAGTGATAGTATTGTTCAGCTCATAGCAGCTCTGTAGCATTTTGAGCGATGAAATGAAGAAGATGTTTTTTGGCTGCTCAGATGAAAGTAACACATTGACCAAAGAGATCTGCACAGACCTGAACTGGAGTCGTGTTAGCTTGCTGTCTGTTGTTGTAGTATTCAGCAAAAATCCAAGCCACATATAGTTCCATGTTTGAACTTTTTTTGATATGGATTGTGTCACACTCACTGTGAATTAAACTCTGGTTGGCTCCTGGTTTTAGCTGGACCAGAGTTTGTTTTTTTGGTCCAAACCGGTGTTCTTGTGAGTTTTCACACCACTTCAAATCAACAAAACTTTTTCCAAAAAGTGGAACCAGCTTTGTTCAGTCTGGACCAACATGTTGAGTCTGACCTTATGTGATAATACAGAGGAAGGATATGTTAAGATTTGACCAAAGCCACCAAACATAGTTTTTAGGTGAAGTTTTGGTCTCGGAGCTCGGCTTGTCCTCCTGTTAGCTAAAGGAAACAGAACCATCACCGCTGAAGATCAATGAGACATTTCAGTCTGCCATTAGATGAAATGTCAGAAATCTACAGCTTCACGTCTCCTCTTCTGAGACTCCTTCCTCCAGTGTTGGGGTAGATCCATTTATCTTAAATCAGTGAAAATGCCCATCAAAAGAGTCCATCTGTGCTCCTGAGACAGAGTGTAGGAGTCCCACCTGGAGCCTGGAGTCACTCAGAGGCAAATGAAAACAGTTGGGAGTCCATTTGGTTTGTCCTTTGGAAATTACAGAATCAATATCTGTCTATGTGCATCGAATCCATCTCCTGCTCTGCGGCTGCTGTGATGGAAAATAGATTTTGTTGATTGCTACGGCGTAACAGATAGCTTCAGACGGTGAGGATGACCTTCACTCTATCAGCCTCGATCTCAGCTGTGACAATGGACAACAGAGAGCGGTGCAGGAGACGCTCCATTCACCACTCAGCTCATTTGATTTAGAAGGTAAATCACCGCCGCTGTATGATTGGTCCAATCAGAACACGTCAGGATGAGGGACAGATTGATAAACGGGATGAGGAATGGCTTGGATTTATATTGAAAATGGGAAATCTATTTTCCGGCTGACTTAATTGAGGAGCAGAAGAAGCACGAGGCGCTCAGCTGTGTCTGAAGGAGGAGGTGGGGGAGGAATCAGGAGGGCAAATCAGTTTCTCCCCCCCAAAAAAAACATTTGTTATTTTCCTCGTCCTGTGTCCTAACTAAATGTGATGTGAGAGCACCAGCAACAACATCAGCCTGATTGTTTTGATTCATATGTGAGTGTCATAACTGTCTGGTGATTCAGCGTGAAGCTCCGCTGCACGTCGTTTTCACCCGGCGCCCTGTCTCTATTCTTTTTTCACAAAAACATGAAAAAACAACAAGAATAGAGGGAGACTGGCTCACAGGGGGATGATAATCAACAAGCCTTTCAGTAATTACTTATCAACAAAAAGCACCACATGTGTTTTCAACCATGACTTGACACATGAACTGTTCTCACAGATTAAAATATTTGACAGGTGCAGGTTGGACAGAATGCTCGCTATCACCTTGGACACTGTGTAAGATTCTACTGCAAACAAACTTGATATGAGGATGCCCCCGTCTGATGCAAATCAGACATCTTGTTATAATCATGATTATTCCCATTTGGGTAGTGATAGCAGGGCAGACCCAGCTGCAGAAACAAATTAGAGGGGGGCATTCAATTTTTTCAGGGGGCATACTTTTATTGAACCTACATTTTATCTGCCTCGGGCTGAACAGTGGCTCTGTGGGCACTCCTACAGTTTTGATACATCATTTTCTCTCACTAAAAACAGGCAGTTCATCCATAAATATATAGAAACCCAAAACCAGTGAAGCTGGCACGTTGTGTAAATCGTAAATAAAAACAGAATACAATGATTTGCAAATCCCTTTCAACTTATATTCAATTGAATACACAGCAAAGACAAGATACTTAACGTTCAAACTGGTGAACTTTGTTTTTTTTGCAAATATTAGCTCATTTGGAATTTGATGCCTGCAACATGTTTCATAAAAGCTGGCACAAGTGTCAAAAAAGACTGAAAGTTGAGGAATGCTCATCAAACACTTATTTGGAACATCCCACAGGTGAACAGGCTAATTGGGAACAGGTGGGTGCCATGATTGGGTATAAAAGCAGCTTCCCTGAAATGCTCAGTCATTCACAAACAAGGATGGGGCGAGGGTCACCACTTTGTGAACAAATGTGTGAGCAAACTGTCCAACAGTTTAAGAACAACATTTCTCAACCAGCTATTGCAAGGAATTTAGGGATTTCATCATCTACAGTCCGTAATACCATCAAAAGGTTCAGAGAATCTGGAGAAATTACTGCACGGAAGCAGCAAGGCCCAAAACCAACATTGAATGACCGTGACCTTCGATCCCTCAGGCGGTACTGCATCAAAAACCGGCATCACTGTGTAAAGGATATCACCACATGGGCTCAGGAACACTTCAGAAAACCACTGTCAGTAACTACAGTTCGTCTACATCTGTAAGTGCAAGTTAAAACTCTACTATGCAAAGCCAAAGCCATTTATCAACAACACCCAGAAACACCGCCGGCTTCACTGGCCCGAGCTCATCTAAGATGGACTGATGCAAAGTGGAAAAGTGTTCTGTGGTCTGACCAGTCCACATTTACAATTGTTTTTGGAAACTGTGGTCGTCATGTCCTCTGGACCAAAGAGGAAAAGAACCATCAGGACTGTTATAGGCACAAAGTTCAAAAGCCAGCATCTGTGATGGTATGGGGGTGTATTAGTGCCCAAGGCATGGGTAACTTACACATCTGTGAAGGCACCATTAATGCTGATAGGTACATACAGGTTTTGGAGCAACATATGTTGCCAACGTCTTTTTGATGGATGCCCCTGCTTATTTCAGCAAGACAATGCCAAGCCACATTCTGCACGTGTTACAACAGCGTGGCTTCGTAGTAAAAGAGTGCGGGTACTAGACTGGCCTGCCTGTAGTCCAGACCTGTCCCCCATTGAAAATGTGTGGCACATTATGAAGCGTAAAATACAACAACGGAGACCCCGGACTGTTGAACAACTTAAGCTGTACATCAAGCAAGAATGGGAAAGAATTCCACCTGAAAAGCTTCAAAAATTGGTCTCCTCAGTTCCCAAACGTTTACTGAGTGTTGTTAAAAGGAAAGGCGATGTAACACAGTGGTAAAAATGACCCTGTGACAACTTTTTTGCAACGTGTTGCTGCCATTAAATTCTAAGTTGATGATTATTTGCAAAAGAAAATAAAGTTTCTCTGCTTGAACATTAAAGAGGACATATCATGCTTGTTTCTCCTTTTCACTATGCCAGACTAGGATGCCTGTAAAGCATTTCTGCCCTCAGTACAAGTCATTTAGTTCCTTCATTGCCCCACAATAGCGTTCTCAAAATCCTCATTTTAGGCCATTATCAAGCTCTCGTTGAAACACGAGGATCTGAGGATGACCTACAGTTACCTCGCAACGTCACAGCCCTTTGTGCTCTGATTGGTCAGTTCTATCGGGGGTAGAGCCAGCCTGTCCTTCTTCTTCTACTGTATTTTCCAGCAGGCTCAATGCAGCGACCGCGTATTGAGTCCCCCTACAGGCCAGAGCTGGTAATGAGAAAATGTGAGCTAGGGATATATATACCCCTGCTGGTGGATGTGTTCCTCGGTGACGGTTTTGTGGCTAATGGACATCACAGAGGAGGAAGTGTTTTATCAGATTACTCCAATAAAAAGAAACGTACCTTGTGTCGTCACGACGTTTGAAATCTCGCGGACATCTCGCAATGACCTATTTTCAGAGGCATCAAATCTCGTTCTAGGATATCAGGAAAAATACAATATCTCATTTTTCGAAAATTAAGAGGGTGTAAGGTCTTGTTTTCAAAGGACCTCTTTCACAATACATGTAATTTTGCCCACAGCCCAATTTTTTGTTTATTGTGTGGTATTTGTAGTACACCCAGAGACTCCCAAGAATATACCTTTAGAAAATCCAAAAGTCATCCAGGGCCTGTACTATGACCTATTTTATGATCATTGCCATAGGTGTGAGCCAGGGTGCACACTTTACCCCAAAACTTACTCAAACACAAATAATAAATCATCAAATTGGGTCAAATCACCTTCACTGAAGTCTGGTGCATCTTTTGAAATCAAATGTAAAGCTAAGTATTACAATTGAAAGAAGTTATTGAATTTTAACTGGAAAAAAAAAGTTTTTTTATGATTTTTTCAACAAATTCAATTCTTTAGAGATGTGTCTGACCAACTTACAGTTGCTGTACACCTAAAATACTTACAAATTATTTGGCCACATATATATTCTCAAAGTGGGAAAAAAAATCATCAAATTCTGAGAGCGGTAAAGTTGTTCAATTAACAGGTTGGGTTACTGTGGAAGAATCAGGATACTGTTCCATGTCTTGTATATCAGGGAACCTTTAAAGATTTGTTCAGAATTCATCCTTTAAGTATGATTTCTTTTAGAATTTGAATGCTAGATTCAAAACAAACATTTCACATGAAATGTTATTCATTTTAATATTGAACAGCCACAAAGGGCCTGTATATTATGCCTTTGTGATGAGATGATAATGAGCCATTGATACAAGTAAAAACCGATGCAGTTTTGGATTGTTGTAATCAGATTGTATATATCTACAATGACAGCAATACATAAACATTACTTCTGTCAATTTCTGTTTCTAGTACTTATATATACATGTGATCTGTTTTATGGCCTTCGTGTCTTTTTGCATAGCAATGGCTTGGACAATTTTAATTTGTAGACTGGAACTATAGTGAGGGAAAGGGGATCTGAGAAATCCATAAGATGTATGATTGGCTGGTTATTTCATAGAATGGAGTCTTTGAATTTGCTTGTGTATGGTTGGAGGGGTTTCTGATTTTGAAAATGTTTATAATATCCCAAATAATAGATTACAGATGCAACATGTGCACACATGCCAGAGGTTCTCTTTCCAGCAGGACAGAGACAATAATATGCCTTCACAGGATCATCTGATGCATTCTTGTCAAATTGAATCCAAACATTGTATTTTATTTGAGATCTGTGACCAGAATGAATCTGTCCCCTAATGAGATCAGCATCATGCTGGTAAACCCAAATCTCATAGTCACCATCATTTTTTTGATGCTCAGCAATGTAGCCAGGGGACTGTTTGATTTGGTATGTACCGCATGTTATGGTCTCAAGGTATTCCAGATCCACATGAGGGAACGAGATATCAGATGCTTCAAGCTTCTGCCATTCACTACGAGCTCTGACATATTTGGGTCTTCTGCAACTCGTTTTGCCAAAACATTGTCTTTTTTTAAAAGTGAAAGCATACGCTGAGCCATCTTAGTATCTCGTTCCTCTCGATCTGGATCTGAAACATATATTGGTCCTCTGAAGGCATTGAGACATGCAGTTACTATGCGCACTAATTTACCAATGACCTCAACGAAATAATTTGAGGTAAGTTGTTCCTTAAACAACATCCACTTCTTTAAACGCCCGTGGTAGGACTCTACTATCCATCTTGTTTTGGTACGGCAACGATCACTATTGGCTGTTGAGGAATCCAATTGGGATTTACCAGTTGGTAAAAATGAAGGCATTCTAGCATCATACCCCAACTTAGCAAGAAGATCTAAGGCATCCCTGAAACCGCGATCTACAATCATATTGTCATTTGCTTCTAACCAAGATTTCAATATTTCAATTTTTTCCATGATGAGCCGAGTTATTGTTGCATCATTTACGTTACCATGGTAGGGGCCAATAGTGTCTAAAACATATCCATCAGGCAGTACAACTGACATGAATTTTAGGTCATTTTGTTTTTTCTGTCCTCCGTAAGATGCCCTTTGAAACTGATGATCACTGCATTTGTTGAGGTAGATATATGTACCATCTAAGATAGAAGTGACCTGGTCACCATCAAAAGCTTTAGTAAAGACAGTGTTGTGAGTTATGGCATCGTGGCGTGAAATATGATTTGTGCCAAGGTATTTGGGAACAACTATTGTGTTCAAAACATCTGCAATTGTATGAAAATATCTTGACAGTGTAGCTTAGACAGAAGATTAGTAAGCATGGTCATTTGATTCCATGAAAGGTTTGTTTTCAGTTTTGCCCAAAAGCAAAGAAGCAAATCTATTGCTCTGGAACTATCACTTGAACCTGAAACAAGATCAGATTCACACATGTCATACATGTTCTTAAGTTGCACCAATGTCCAGCCAGTCCATGCATGGCAGTCAGAATCTGACAAGGTTTCAAACTTCAGTTTGGGTGATGTCTCATGTTTGGATACTTCATGTAGAATATATATAATATATATACTTCATATATAGAATATATGAAATAAAATATAATTCAATTGAATGCACAATACTAAATTGAAGTTAACATCCATTTGCTGCAAATTGCATGAAATAAAACATTACCCTTGATATAATACAAGACATGGAACAGTATCCTGATTCTTCCACAGTAACCCAACCTGTTAATTGAACAACTTTACCGCTCTCAGAATTTGATGATTTTTTTCCCACTTTGAGAATATATATGTGGCCAAATAATTTGTAAGTATTGTAGTTGTACTGCAACTGTAAGTTGGTCAGACACATCTCTAAAGAATTGAATTTGTTGAAAAAATCATAAAAAAAACTTTTTTTTTTTTCAGTTAAAATTCAATAACTTCTTTCAGTTGTAATACTTAGCTTTACATTTGATTTCAAAAGATGCACCAGACTTCAGTGAAGGTGATTTGACCCAATTTGATAATTTATTATTTGTGTTTGAGTAAGTTTTGGGGTAAAGTGTGCACCCTGGCTCACACCTATGGCAATGATCATAAAATAGGTCATAGTACAGGCCCTGGATGACTTTTGGATTTTCTAAAGGTATATTCTTTGGAGTCTCTGGGTGTACTACAAATACCACACAATAAACAAAAAATTGGGCTGTGGGCAAAATTACATGTATTGTGAAAGAGGTCCTTTATTATATTATATGTAAGTATTAAATCATGCATCAGCATGATATGTCTCCTTTAAATATCTTGTCTTTGCAGTGTATTCAATTGAATATAAGTTGAAAAGGATTTGCAAATCATTGTATTCTGTTTATATTTAAGATTCACACGATGTGCCAACTTCACTGGTTTGGGGTTGTATATAAAACAACAAACAAAATGGAGAAGTGTTCATTTTTTAAACTTAGAAGATGAAGAACAGCAATGGGAGCTGAGGCGTTAAAGAAGCAGCACCATACAGTAGGGATGGGATGAAATATCGTTTGGCAATATATCGCGATACAGTACGTGACAAAATGCATCGAGTTTGAAAAAAATATATCGCGAAATAAAGACGTCACGTCCGGTAACAGCGCATGTGACCAGAAGTGATGACAACAAACATTAGCACCAACTACCTTGCCTCCAAAAAGCCGAATGATGGAGTCGAATGAAGTTGAAATTCAGGACGCTCCGCCTGGATACAAGTCATCTGTCTGGCAGTATTTTGGCTTTCTCATTAAAAAAGACGAAGACGACAATAGAGTAACTGACAAGACTATGACGGTGTGTAAACTTGCTATGCTGTCATTCTGTACACCCCCTCCTACACAACAAACATGAACCACCACCTTCAGCGTCACCATAAAAATGTGAAGACGACCCGGCGAAAATGAGCCTACCACTCGTTAGCATACACTCTCTCTAACCTCTCTAGGGTTAGAGAGAGTGTTATTGTTTGTGTTTGGCCTGTTAGGCCTTGTGTCTTCCTGTGTGCAACTCAAACAAAAACTAATAAGTTGTAATTACACAGTAATATTTTTTCTTTTTTACTTTTTTGATACTGTATCATGACGTATCGTATCATGACCCGGGCATATCGAGGTGCAGCGTATCGTGAGTCCCATCCCCACCATACAGCAACTATTCGAAACATAAGATATCAACAGTCACACTGAAGTAAACAGCCATGCTAGGAGAGGGTTAGCTACAGCAGCTAGGGAGCAGGAGGAGGAGGAGGAGGAGGAGGAGAACAATGCAGTGTGACCCTTCTGCCTGCAAGTAAAAAACAGTTAAAGCCAGTTAAAGTTAAACCCACTTGAGAAGAGTGGCAGATGGCGTTTGTGAACTGTGTGAAACCTTCTTGAAACCCTCTCCTTCCACTCATTCCTAAATTTCTTAATCAAGTCCTTCTCAAATGCCAACTGGATGACGTTGGCCTTGTGCTGATGAAGAATAGCTCAGCGATGCTCTGTGAAGACATTTTTAAGAGTGGCAAATTAATTTCCACAGAATGCGGTGCTGGCTCCAAAAGTAAGTCCATGTTTAAATGCTGTGAGAACGGTGGGCATTGCCTCCAGGGGCCTCTAGGTACTGTTTCACAATATGTCAGGATTCAGAAATAGGTTTGAAATAATTATCATTACAGCCATTATGATTTCTAATATAACAAAATACATTAAAATATGTGAGCAACTAACATCATGTAGATCAAATAAATGCTCATTTCATTAAACCAAATAATGTAAAGTGTGCTGTGTGCTATGTTTACTGCTTGATGCTGAAACATCTCAGTTTATTTTAAAAGGTCCCCATTGACTATGCCATAACAATACAGGCTATTTAATAATTTCAAAAGGCGCCTAGTGGCTTTTTGAGATTTTTGAATTTAATAAGCTCTCTGAACTTTCACCTAGCATTAATCACCTGATCAATTCTCCATTTCGCCTCATCTGGTGGAGAAGAGTCACATTATGTGAATTAATAAACTGTGGCAAAAAAACATGTTTAAACGGGAGGCACTGAAGCACATTTAAGGACAGAGCTGCAGAGCAACGTGGTCCCCTTCTCTCCCCCGTGCTCTGCTCTCCCTGCTGATACAGCAGACACAATTCAGCCTCTCTCCGTCATAAGTCCTATAATGTCTCCTTTGTGGGAGCAAATTCACATCCATGGTGTAAGGCTGTGTTATGTGGCACGCAACATGGGACAAAGAATGCACTGACACTCTGGAAACCTGCCTGTGAGGTTTGGGTAAAGTGTGTGCGCATGTGCGCCTGTCACCAAATTACAGCTGCAGAGAGTGCACTTTGTCTGCGCCGAGAATAGACCAGGTTGGAGCAGGCGAGCTTTCAGCGCACCTTCCGCACAGTTTTTTTGGCACGAAATTGTCACTGTGCCAACCTGAATCCGTCTGCATCTTCTTTTAGTGCGCCATCACACCCATCTCAGTGCAGCCGATCTACCAAATTGTCAAATTGGCTGTGCATGGCGGTGCGCCGGACAAAATTGTTACTGTGCGGGAGACTGCCAATCATCACTATGACTCAGTGACCCGCCCCCAACTACCTGTAATTGGCTAAGGCGTTGCCTTCCTTCGGTTGGATTGGTTTGATTGCCTAACATAGACTGGATTAAGTGAAGATGGCTACTCCGACGGAAAAACAAAACCCAAATAAAACAGAAACCTTTGCTGTCAGTCCAAGGCGGGCACACCTGACTCCGTGGGTGGGCACGGCCCCCCAATGCCCGCCCATGCCACCGGGTCTGTAGGGCTGCCCCCGATCAAAGAGGTGGAGCACCTGACACCCTGACTACATTCACATTGCCTTTCTGACATAATTAAAGGAGTCACTTTGGAATAGTAGGTTTTTTATCAGAGGTGAAAGTAAGCAGGAACGCACCAGAACGTACCAGAACGCACCAGAACGCCGTGCCAGTAAGAAATATACAGACCTCTTCTAGCAACTTTCACTCATGCATACAATGCGAGCCCTTCCTTTTTCCAAGCAATTTTACTGAAATAAATATTAAATTGATGAAAACATAAAACTCATCTCCAGACTACAGCAAGTGACATCTCCAGGCAGTCACTGGCTGTAGCATAAAGTTAATCCAATGTCCACTGGTGTGTGACTTTTGCAGACAACAGGGTAGTCATTTTTGCAAAATAAAACAAAAATCCACAACTTCTAAATTGTGAGGTTTTACGCGTCGTGAAATACTCTCTATCTCTCTGTCATGAGAGTGGCATCACTCCTTCTGCAAACAAGTACACGTGGAAGTGAGAAAACTCAATGCATTCTTTTCATTGGATGGCTGGTTGCCTAGGTGATGTAAGGACCAATTCTGTTATTATTGTTCTGACGTTATGTGTCTGACAGCTTACATTATGCACAGTAGTCAGAAAAGAGCAGGAAATATCAAAATTGTCTTGTATGATGCTCGTGCGCAAAGCGTGCGAGCTAAAAGAAATTTGAGTTGCACAGTTCCTGCAAGAATCTTATCTTACTTTCACCCCTATTTTTTATGAGGTTGTACAAAGCATGAGGATCTAACCACAAGACTATTTTATGAATTCAGCTCATGTCCTTTTATCCCTTATTATAAGGTTTCTGCATGTTACATTATTAAAACTACTGTAGCTGATATAACTGTCATTAATACTCACATTCTTATCATATCGAGTTGGTATGGACATTGTGTGGGTGTTTTGGAGCAGGAGAAGTGCTATTCATAATGGATTTACTGGGTCAGTTGAATCAAACTGTAATGGAAGTTCAAAGTTTTGACTGGAGGGGCTGTTTATCAGTCCATTAAATGGATATACTTTGATTTTCAGCAGCGTGGAGAAGCAGAACAGCACAGATAATGCTGTAAATCTCCAGATTCACTCGTTCATGCTGCAGCTCCAACAGCTGTTCTCAATGTTGCGGTGGTTCACATTTAGCCGACGGGAAATTTGGCATTTCAGCTTAAGATTGTTGAATTTTATTTGCAACACTATTTCCCATATACTTGCGCATTTGTGTGTTTGTATGAGGGAGAAAAACTCAGAGGAAGCACAACTGTGAAATGAATTTGGCTGGAAATATATACGTTTGGTTGAAGAATACAGTTAGCTTGTATCCGTGGTTAGCTCTTGGGCTAGCATCGATATCCTGGGACCTCTTTGAGTTCTGTCTGGCCTCTCATCCCTCACAAAGCAGCACAGAGGAGTCCTTGCTCCCTTGCATCACCTGGTTCTCCTTATTCCTCAGTCCTCCAGAGCCTCCTCCATTTCCCTGCCATGATAACAGCCCGTCGCTGTTTGGTGCTTATAAAAGCTCTTTGTTTTTGACTTTGTCATTAAGCAGCACAGTTTACATAAGATTAAAGGATAAGTTTGGTTCCTGCAGCTTTCACATTGTTTATAGAATGAAGTAGAACAATATACTCACTCAGAAGGCTTTCCTGATCCAAACAGTGCTTCAGGAGATATTTAGATCCAAAATCGAGCAGCGGACATCAGTATAATGGTAGCACATAGGGCATACAGCGCCGCTCCTAAAACTGCATTAATCGTCCAAAAGCTCATTAGTTTCACCAATATTTCATCATGGTCCGCTCGGGCTACTCCTCCATTACAGTCTGTGTCGCTCCAGACATGTTTTTGTGACTGTGCTGACCTCTGAACTGAAGAAGAAGAGCGCTTGCTCCGCGCATGCACAGTGCGGCTCATTGTTTCAGGGGAAGACCGCCGGCTACACAACGACTTTCTTCTTCCATTTTTGTGCAAAATGGACAAATATCTATCATCTATGAAGATGTTGTGGACGAGAACTTTGAATATGATGGGTGTCCTTACAGTTTCGAGCCAGAGTTTACAGATGAGGAGCTCATCGAAAGGAGGACGTGGAGGCAGCACTCCAGAGAGCATACATTCTTCTTCTTCAGTTCAGAGGTCAGTACAGTCACAAAGACATGTCTGGGGCGACACAGACTGTAATGGAGGAGTAGCGTGAGCGAACCATGATTAAATATTGGTGAAACTAATGAGTTTTTGGATGATTAATGCAGTTTTAGGAGCAGCGCTATACATGCCCCGTGTGCTACCATTATACGGATGTCCGCTGCTCGATTTTGGATCTAAATATCTCCTGAAGCACTGTTTGGATCAGGAAAGCCTTCTGGGTGAGTATATTGTTCTACTTCATTCTATAAACAATGTGAAAGCTGTAGAAACCAAACTTATCCTTTAACTAAAGACTCACACTAGCACCACGGCTGCAGAAGGACCGCCTCTCAGCCACACCACCCTGTGAACACCCCAACCCGTCCAGTCCTGGAAGCTAAGCTAAGCTACCGTGGAGTATCAGGTGATGTAGGCTTTGAGCTTCGTTGGGTTTGTCTGAGAGTATGCACTTCAGGTTTGAGCTCAGCTCTGGCTGTAATATGTTGATGTGTCATTGGGTAAGACACTTATCCCCAGGCTGCTCCTTCTCTGCGTCAGTGGTGTGTAAATGAGTATGATGTGTTAGCTGATGGATAACTTGAATTCACACAATATAGATTCTATGAATGGCTGTGAATGTGTAGATGCAACCTGCAGTGTAAAAGTCCTACAAGCTGTCAGAAGGACAAGAAATGCAAGTTTAGTCCATTTATTGCCTTTAAAAATGAAAAAAATCAGGTTGTATTCTGTGGGTTATTATTCAGATGTTAACACTGATAATCTGCTTCATTTTATGGTTATTGATTTAAACTATGTTGATTTTCTCTTCACTCACAGGCTCCAAACATCTCCTGTCTCACACTCATGCCAGCCTGTTTGTTTCTTTCCTCTGTGTCTATCTATTCATCAAATCACATGAAAATAAAACATGTCTTTTCTTTCTAGTTATTTTTTATTTGATTTTACCAACAAGCGGTTGATTTTAGATGCTGCTGACGAGGCTCATCAAAACTTACAAACCAGTGTGTCGACGTCTAAGATTTAATTTGCATACAATCAGATGCACCTCTTCAACGACAAAACAAGTTCACTGTTACCAGGAAAAGTCTAAAAAGATGCAGGGTACAAGGGGAAGAAAAGGTTTTGGAATTGAATTCATGAATACATTCTCATTATTAGTCAACATAATCGTTATTGATTTTTTTGCTTTTTTAAAAATTGCCCCTTGGGTCTAGCTTCCCAAGGTAGGGGTCTCAACCCTCAGTTTTTAACCACCAGCCCAGGAAACAAGAAAACCTTGAGATTTGGATCATAATTGTCCACAGTTACAATATGTTTTTTTTTTTTTATTCAGAATTATTATTCAGAATTAAAGTTTTCTCTTTCGTGTTTACATGAAAATAATCATTTCGAAGAGAGGTTTACAAGTTTATTCGCCTTTATTCAAGGTCTGGCGGTTGGGAACGATCCTGATTTGACAGGGAGGCGTAGGGGTGACGTATTTATGTATGTCTACCGGAACTAAAATTCCAGTTTAGTGTCTGCAGCGTCTCCGTCAGGGGAACCTCGTCCAACTAAGACGCTACAGCTTGAAAAAGGTCCACATTTTAATGCTTACGTCCATCTAAACTTTCATTACTTCTAAATCTTCTCAGGCTCTGTTTAAACACATTGTCTAGGCTTGTGTGGAGACCAACATTTGCTTCAGGCTTCTTTCCTGTTCCTGTCAGCGTCCTGTGCAGGACAAGGAAACGAGCGGAACGACCGGAATCAAAATATATGATGAATTATTTCATTCAGATTTAAAATCAGAATAAACTTACTTCAGAATGAAGTTTTGTTCAGAATTATCATTTTCATTCCAATTAAGGTGTTTGTTTACATGGTTATTTTAAATCTTTTTAAAGAGGATTTAAAGCTATAGTGCGTAACTTCGGTCGCCCTCCAGCAGAATTCTGCATTCTTACAACAATAACGCCGGCGCTTCCATATGACGTACGCCCAGGCTGCTAACATTACAACATTACGTCCATAGCACCATTTACAAGAAAATAATAAAGTACTTGTATCATTATAAACCAAGTCACTTACTTATCCAACAGCAGCAAGGCAACATCTGTGTCTGCCCTCAGCCCAATTTCTGCCTTCAGTGCTCTCCACCGAGGAAAAGCCACGGCAATACAAATCCGTGTTTGCCTTCTCCGTCGGTCACTTTCCTTCTTCGCTAGCAATCCTTCAGCCGAACGTCCAGGCTTTCTTTTTTGTGGTAGGATCCACTTCTGGACTGTGTCTCGGCCGTTTCTTTGGCTTCTCTGCCATGTCGCTTCCACGTTCTGCCTGCGCTCTGCTTGTTGCTACGAGACTCTCCGCTCGTCCTCCACCTCCTTCTTGTTGTGACGTAAAACATTCTATGAATGGCTGTGAATGTGTAGATGCAACCTGCAGTGTATAAGTCCTACAATCTGTCAGAAGGACAAGAAATGCAAGTTTAGTCCATTTATTGCCTTTAAACATGAAACAAATCAGGTTGTTGTACTCTGTGGGTTATTATTCAGATGTTAACACTGATAATCTGCTTCATTTTATGGTGATTGATTTAAACTATGTTGATTTTCTCTTCACTCACAGGCTCCAAACATCTCCTGTCTCACACTCATGCCAGCCTGTTTGTTTCTTTCCTCTGTGTCTGTCTATTCATCAAATCACATGAAAATAAAATATGTATTTTCTTTCTAGTTATCTTTTATTTGATTTTACCAACAAGCGGTTGATTTTAGATGCTGCTGACGAGGCTCATCAAAACTTACAAACCAGTGTGTCGACGTCTAAGATTTAATTTGCATACAATCAGATGCACCTCTTCAACGACAAAACAAGTTCACTGTTACCAGGAAAAGTCTAAAAAGATGCAGGGTACAAGGGGAAGAAAGGTTTTGGAATTGAATTCATGAATACATTCTCATTATTAGTCAACATAATCATTATTGAATTTTTTGCTTTTCTAAAAATTGCCCCTTGGGTGTAGCTTCCCAAGGTAGGGGTCTCAACCCTCAGTTTTTAACCACCAGCCCAGGAAACAAGAAAACCTTGAGATCTGGATCATAATTGTCCACAGTTACAATATGTTGTTTTTTTAAATTCAGAATTAATTGTTCAGAATTAAATCATTCAGAATTTAAGTTTTCTCCTTCGTGTTTACATGAAAATAATCATTTCGAATAGAGGTTTACAAGTTTATTAACCGCTATTCAAGGTCTGGCGGTTGGGAACGATTCTGATTTGACAGGGAGGCGTAGGGGTGACGTATTTATGTATGTCTACCGGAAGTAAAATTCCAGTTTAGCGTCTGCAGCGTCTCCGTCAGGGGAACCTCGTCCAACTAAGACGCTACAGCTTGAAAAAGGTCCACATTTTAATGTTTACGTCCATCTAAACTTTCATTACTTCTAAATCTTCTAAGGCTGTCTTTAAACACATTGTCTAGGCTTGTGTGGAGACCAACATTTGCTTCAGGCTTCTTTCCTGTTCCTGTCAGCGTCCTGTGCTGGACAAGTAAAACGAGCGGAACGAGCGGAATCAAAATATATGATGAATTATTTCATTCAGATTTAAAATCAGAATAAACAAGACACTTACTTCAGAATGAAGTTTTGTTCAGAATTACCATTTTCACTCCAATTAAGGCGTTTGTTTACATGGTTATTTTAAATCTTTTTAAAGAGGATTTAAAGCTATAGTGCGTAACTTCGGTCGCCCTCCAGCGGAATTCTGCGTTCTTACAACAATAACGCCGGCGCTTCCATATGACGTACGCCCAGGCTGCTAACATTACAACATTACGTTCATAGCACCATTTACAAGAAAATAATAAAGTACTTATATCATTATAAACCAAGTCACTTACTTATCCAACAGCAGCAAGGCAACATCTGTGTCTGCCCTCAGCCCAATTTCTGCCTTCAAGGCTCTCCACCAAGGAAAAGCCACGCCAATACAAAACCGTGTTTGCCTTCTCCGTTGGTCACTTTCCTTCTTCGCTAGCAATCCTTCAGACAAACGTCCAGGCTTTTTTTTTTGTGGTAGGATCCACTTCTGGACTGTGTCTCGGCCGTTTCTTTGGCTTCTCTGCCATGTCGCTTCCTCGTTCTGCCTGCGCTCTGCTTGTTGCTACGAGACTCTCCGCTCGTCCTCCACCTCCCTTCTTGTTGTGACGTAAAACGCGTAATTCCTGCGCGCCAGCGCGGGAATGTCGCCGGTCGACAAGCAAAGCAAAAATTATATATATTGAAAAATACCGCGAGATGTTAGAGGAGCCGATCGGCTTAATCTGCATTGTGTCATCTCCTCTAGTAGTGGCTTGGCTGAAACGGACATTCACGGACATGTAGAAGTTACGCACTATAGTTTTAAGTATATTTGGAATTAAACAGGAATTAAAGTTCTCATGTAAACGCAGTAAACAAGTGACATATTAGGGACATAGCCTGCACAAAGTCACATGATTGACACCGCACACTTTAAAGAGACTCTCTCTCACACTAACAGGACCTTTGCATTGGTGAATTAACCTGCTACAGTAAAAGGAACCTGTGGGATCCAAACATCATCATTTTAGCACTTAGTGTCTTATAAGTAAGGGATAATGCCCGAGGTGTCCATTATCAGAAATTAATGGACGACGCGGAGGCGTGAACCGTCGGCAGCGTCGGACGGTTGAAGTCCATTAATTTCTGATAATGGACACCTTGGAGGGCATTATCCTGCTTATACCATGGTCACTTATAAAAAAATACATATTTAATGAATTATTAACACGTCCATGTTGTTTTTATACCGTTAAAATCATTCGTTTTAAACAAGAAGCGACTGAGCGGACTATTTAATATTGCTCGTTGTGACACGTTGCTAAGGTAACCTCCTCTGGTCACAGAACCTGCAGCTCGGTCTGCCGCAGTTGTTTTCAGGCCTAATCAGTGGAGGGAAGTGAGATGATTGCTTAACGTGATGTTACGTGAAAAAAGTGTGATTTCAGAGGGCAAGTGCACCTCTTATCGTTTGTGTATCCAGAGGATGATGCGATTTTTTTTTCAAAGAATCAAAGTCAACAGATAGTTTACTAAATTGTTTTTATTGCAAGAAATATTGTCCACCATTCACTCTGATCATTAAATGTGCTATCAAGCAAGTAAGTCTATCCTACATCGTTTTTATAAATAGGATATTCACCTCGTCTTTGTCCTCCTCTAAATTGTTCAATTCCTCCGGTGTCACCTCCTTGTGTCGCATCTCCTTATTCTCATATTCTTTTCTCTTCTCTTCTTCTGCTGCATCCCAGTCTTCAAAATTATCAAATTCACCAAACAGGCTGAAGGAAACCATGAAATTGTTCATTTTGTCTACTGTCTATGAGCTAGGCGATGTTAAGAGTTTCCGTTGCCACGTTTACCAACTACTGTTTGATCCAGCGCAGTAATTTAGAACCATCAGGCTATTTGACCGGAACTTCTTTCCTAGGTGTCCTATATCACCTTTTAATGGACACCCTGCAGCCAATCAGAATCGAGTATTCACCCAGACCATGGTATAAAAGAAGAATAACTCAGGACACATCTGAACCTTCTGAAGAAGTTCACCATGTTGAGATTTGTTCCAAGACTGTTGAGAGTGCAGAGCATCGCCTGATCAGCCTGTAATTAAAGTGACAGACAGAGTTATCATCCAGTCAAATTCCTGATTGGTGTTAAAAGGTTGTGCCCTCTCTAAACTCTCCAAACTCTCCATTAGATGCTGTTGTTTAGAGGGACCAGTGAGTATATCCAGTTTACACTATATTACCAAAAGTCACACAAATCATTGAAATCAGGTTCCATTCCTCCATGTCTACAGGTGTATAAAACCATCCCAACAGCATGCAGACTGCTTTAACAAACATTAGTGAAAGAATGGGTCGCTCTCAGGAGCTCAGTTAACTCCAGCGTGGTGCCGTGACAGGAGGCACCTGAGTAACAAGTCCGCACCTGAAGTTTCATCAATGCTAAATATTCCACAGTCAACTGTTAGTGGTTTTATAACAAAGAGGAAGAGACTGAAAACAACAGCAACTCAGCCACCAAGTGGTAGGCCACGTAAACTGACGGAGCGGGGTCAGCGGATGCTGAGGCGCATAGTGAGAAGAGGTCGCCAACTTTCTGCAGAGTCAATCGCTACAGACCTCCAAACTTCATGTGGCCTTCAGATTAGCTCAAGAACAGAGCAGAGAGCTTCATGGATGGGTTTCCATGGCCGAGCAGCTGCGTCCAAGCCTCACATCACCAAGTGCAATGCAAAGCGTCGATGCAGTGGAGTAAATCACATGGTACTGGTCCAGCTGCATTGTGCCAGGTGTTAAAAGCATGGATGTATTGCAGTTGAACTTTTTATATATCCAGTACAGTCTATTTTTCATTCAGGGGGTAGAAGAAAAGATGCCTTTGGGAGGAAAGCGTTTCCATGTGAGTGAGCAGTGAGTCTTTTATTTTACAGCACTGTGAATATTTCTTAAATTAATCCTAAACCCTGAACCACTCACCCTGCACTAAGCCCAGACTCTGAGCTCATCTCTCTCAGATCACCAGACATCTAAAAAGGTCATGACGCCTGAATAATCAACAATCTGGAGGTTAGTCAGAGTCTGATGTTTGGGTCCTCTGGTGAATGATTCTGCAGTTTTCTAATGTGGCTACTATAACTGAGATAAAAACTAACAGCTTATGAAATAGAAACAAAGATCACTGAATGGATGGATGGACCATGAATACACAACGCTCAGTCATATTTACATCACAGAAAGATCCGTTTACACTACTCACAATAACTTAGGGATATTGTGAGAGACTCAGTGGATTTCAAACATAATGGGCTCTAATTTTGTAGATCAGACGTGGCACAGGGCATGTGCGCTGTGTCTGTGCTGCACCGACTGGGTGTGTCCAGCACACTTTGAAAGTTTCCTGCATGGTGCAGAGAGGCACACCCAGGCCTCCATCCCTGCCCCTCCGTGCACTTATCATACTCACTTATCAAACACAAAACACTGCAGCTGATGATGCAGCAGCATTATCTGTGAGTTTCCCGTGGTCCGTCTAGGCGGAACTAATGTCCTCACTGACTAATGTTTCCCACACGGACATGGATTGTTACTCTGTAGTCTGGATGAATAACTGTCTGTCTAGGGTACCGTCACACGTGCGCACACCTGCTGATTGATCAACCTTTTTTTTACTTTCCCATCCCGCGACAAGCTATGTGGTAGTGTGAAAAGCGGCTGTCGCATCGCGGGAGGGTTAGCCCCGCCCCAACGCGGCTGTACATTGACTTTGTATGGTGAGTGATCGCCGAGGTAGTTCAAGTAGCTCCTGGTGTGTACGCACCTTGACACAGCAGAGTGTTGTCTTCACCAATCAAATGAACGCCTCTCCTTGCCTTCTAATGTGCTGCGGGCAAGGCGCAGCGACAATTTCACTCAATCATGGGCAACAACAGCAGCAGCTCCAGGCGGCCAAACATCTCCCAGGAGGAAACTGATGGGCTGGTCAGTAGGTTCAAGCTTGCAGTACAAGGATATACGATATTGCCAACTGACCTACATGGGCTGATGATGCAAAAACAGCCTGGGGGGAAGTTACAACTGTTGTCCGTCAAGTTTGCCCATATTCTGAGAACCACTGTCCAATGTAAAGCAGTTTAATGATATTAAGAGAAGGGGCAAATGAAAGCTCTCATATCAGAGAAGGTGGCCACAGGGGTGACTGCTCTTTCAGCCTCGTGATGAAGACACTCACATTAAGTAACTTATACTTAAACCCCACATCATGAAGATGAGTGTTGTGGTTGGATCACAACATGATTAGAGTTAGTAATGAAATCAGACGCACCTGTGCTGAAAAGACTAATTTGTTATAAACTAACTTATTTACCCTATTGAATCATGATTGTTTTGACATTTAACTCCTATTACAGAACACCTACAATGTGAATGCATTTGATTTACAGTTTATTGGCAACATAACCAGCTTCTGCGTCCAATCTCATTAGATAAAACCAGGCAGCAGGAGGAGGAGGAGATGGAGGGGGAGGAGGTGGGAGATCTGCAGCCTAAAGAGGTACGGGAGGAACCCGTGGGCAGAGATGGGCCCGCAGACAAAACCTGGACCAGCCCTTCCTGGACATACAGCAGGGGGCTTCAGGATGCTGGAGAGGCAGCTGAGGGGACTACATTCCCGTCTGGAAGGCATAGAAACCAGCCTCCGAGGCCTGGATGTCCACCTGTCCTCCATTGAATCCAGCCTCAGAAGGCTGGCGGATGCAGCCGAGCGGCTCCTGGCCCATGCGGCATCCGAGCCCCCCGCCCCTCACAGGTGGCCACTAAGACCCCAGACCAGGGGAGGACCTCTCTCCTGTATGTCCCCGACAGGTGCGTGAGGAGGTAAAAGGAAGGGGACGAACCTGAATAAAATATACTGCCATGAATGATTTTGTGTCTTTAATGTTTATGAGTACCTTGTAGCCAAAACATGTTTACACAGTCGGCATATACTCACATTTAAGGACAGAGCTGTGCAGCCAGGTGGTCTCTCCTCTCCGGTGTCCCCTGCTGCTCTCCCTGCTGGCACGACAGTTCAGCCTCTCTCCGTCTTAAGTCCTGTAATTTCTCCCTCGAGAGGTCAAATTGGCATCCATGGCGTAATGCTATGTTGTGTATCACGTAACATGCGACAAAGAATGCACCGACGCTGAGGGCTGTTTGATAATGAACCACCCGTACGGTCAAGACATCTGAAACGCATTTTGAACACTCAATGACTGACCTGGCACGGCTGAAGACAAGGTTAAAACCATGCTGCTTCTTGTTGTTGGTGTGATGTACGATGTTATCAACCACGTTTTAATTGGAAATCCATTGTCACCTAGCAGCCACCCATCCAGAAGCTTTTCCCCTTAAAGACTCACAGAATTCACCAGGGTGAAAGAGTCATGAGCAGACCCAGGGAAATTAGCATGCACACGTGTCACCAGGCAGTTTAAGTCACAGATCACCTGGATATTAATGGAGTGTACTCCCTGAGGGTTCACAGAAGGGATGGCTTGGGTATCTGGTGCATGTATCTGCACATTTGTGCAGTCGATGGCTCCCAGTGTCCCGAGGAATCCACATTTTGACAAGAAACCTCGCTTCATTTCCAGCTGCCTGTCGGGTGTTGATGTAAAAATTATGTGCTCATTTGCATGTCGGACTAGACCAGAGGACACTGCATGTATGGCCGAACCAACCGTGGCTACAGTGTGCTGGAAAGATACGGTGGCAAAGACGGTCAGAGCCTCTGTCACTTTAACAGCTACTGGGAGAGCACAGGGGCCACCAGGGCGCGCATCTGAGGCCATGATGCCCGTCACCATGTTGACCACCTTGTGGGACAGATGTAATCTGTTACTGTGAAATGAATAGGAGAACAAAATTAAGTGACAGTTACATTTAAACACAGCAGCAGGCTAATCCATTCATCATGCTTGTGATCCTGCATTCCTGGTCTGTCATCGTCAAATAGCAGAGCCTTGATATATCCTCTCCTGATATCCTCCGTGCAATAATGTACTCTATCTGTTTCGATCACATTAAGAACAAAGATTAATACAGAGAAATATGGGAAACCCCAGGTAAATCCTTAATACAAATCTGAGTGTCTTACAGTTATTCAGCAAGCGTCTGTTTTTTTCATTTGAATTTCACGAGATGAGAGAAGCCGAATATATACTCTGTCTGGGATGATGTGGCTGTTTGTGGTTGGCTGAGAGATGTGAACTCGTTAGTTAGTTTGCATTACTCTTCCGGCTGATTTCCATTATGACAAATGTCTTCTGGCGTCTGATCCGACATCAGATGTGATGGGACAGTTAAAGAGATACAAATGTATATGATTCCATTGATTCCTTTTATACCACCAAAAACTGAAAAGTTATATAAATGTGTTGAATCATAAAATACTATTTAATGTTACGTTAACCAGCTGACTTGTCTGATCAAATATTAAACAGTAGAAAATCATACTAAGAGTGAACAAGAGGAAAACCAACTGGGGCTCAACACCCCTGCTGAGATTAAGAAAGTAATGAAGGAAGTTATGAGTGAAGATCTGCTGGAAAGGAGTGAAATACTGACAGGTCAAACCTGCAGAGGTAAATAAAGAAGAGGGATGTTTAAACTTACTTGTTTTAGCAAGTCTGAGCTCCTAAAAACTTTAAAGCATACGAGTAAATGTAACTTTTCTGGAAGGAATACAAGTTTTCTTTCTGCCAAGAACTGATTTTGTTTCTGTTTGTTGTTCAAAGCTTGGCTGGCTGTCATTTTACTTCATATGAGTATCTCATTTTCCCGAAATTGCAAAATGTGTCTATTTGGCTCATTCTACAGAAACCTGCATTTTTCTGTCCCTATATTACTCCTGAAGAAAACAGTTTGTGTTAGATTTTTTTAAAGTTATTTTTTGGGCTTTTGTGGCCTTTATTGATAGGACAGCTGGAGAATATACTCCTGAAGAAAACAGTTTGTGTTAGATTTTTTAAAGTATTTTATTTAAAAACATTTCAGCTATCACACTATTTGGAGCCATCAGCTTGGTAATATTTGCTTTTTAATCAATTATTTAGAACCCCAACCACAACAAAAGTGCTCGTCCCCACAGTCATTGATGGAGAGAAAGTGCTGTATTTTCAGTTTAAAAATATGTTTTTCTAAATTAAAAGTACAAAAATGTATAAATAACTATCAAATATATGATATAAATTACATTTTAAAACAAAATGCCAAATAAGTATTATAAAATATATTTAAAAGTAGTCGTCCCCTGCAGTCATGTCACTGGTGTTACCATGTGACAAAAGTCTTTTATTTTGGAAAAAGAAATCACTCTGATGACATCACTTGACTTCCTTTGACCTCTTTCTTGAAGATCTATGAAGAGGGACCCTGGTAAGAACATTGTCCTTTTCAGTTTTCAGAAATATTAACATTTATCTCATGATTTCATATGAAGCTTTTAGTTGATGTCACTGGTGTTACCAACTTTATTGGCAGGGAATTGCAAACAAACGAATAAAAATGTATTTAGAAGACATAATTTAGTGAATAGATCAGATTAGTAACATGCTGTGTCATGCTCTGCAGCAGCCATTTTGTTAAAGGGTATTTTTTGTGAAACTGTCACTGGTGTTACCTTTCTTATGGGTAATAATAAGGAACACCAGGGACAATCAGATGTGTGGATACACTTTATTAAATGGTGTTTTGTGATAAATGTACCAAAAAAACAAAAAATCATTAAGCTTTTATTTATGTGTATTCATAAAGTCAATGGCATATGTAACAATGTAGCTGAAGTTTAAAGGTTAAAAAAAGAAACAAAATAAAAGACGTTTTACCATCCCAAAAATCCACGTTTCTGTTGAATGACCCATTTATGGCATTACAATTTTGAAATTACTGATTCATGTTCATAGCAAACATTCTTAAATAAGAGTTTATGTTTTCATTTTACCTCTGTTGCATTTTTCCTTGCCTCGGTGAAAACGAAAGTAAAAAATGGCTCATCTTACCCCACTCTCCCCTACAGTTACAGTCTTTTTACCTCTCGTGCATCTTTAAAAAGTGAAGGCTGCAGTTTAGTGTTACTTATGTTATGGATTTGTTTCTTCGTTTGCTGTAAAATCCCAGTAACATATTTAATGCAATCTTTTTCAGCCAGAGGTGAAAATCTAACATCATGACAGCCCTATTTAAACATTTCTCTCGATGCAGACGTCCTGCATATTTAACAATTAAAAACACGTCTCTGCTCAGATTGCTGTTCTTTTACTTTCACACTCCTCAGTGAAGCGTCAGTGTTTTCAGATTTTTATGCTGAAATGAGCAAACAGGTCGACAAAAACAAGCCCAAAACAAGCAAACTCCTATTTTTACTTCTGCCTTTATTTAAAGAGAAGTCTACATAAAATGTGTTTTGACTTTCATCTACATTACATTTGAATTTCACCAACATTTTTTTCTCATTTGGCTCTTAATTTACTTCTTCAACATCCTTTTATTTGCAGGTGGAACATCCTTTTCTTTATACATAAGTGAAGGGAGGAACTGTTGTTATTTACAAAAGCCAAAACTAGTGAAGTTGGCACATTGTGTAAATCGTAAATAAAAACAGAATACAATGATTTGTAAATCCTTTTCAACTTATATTCAATTGAATACACAGCAAAGACAAGATACTTAATGTTTGAACTGAGAAACTTTATTTTCTTTTGCAAATAATCATCAACTTAGAATTTAATGGCAGCAACACATTACAAAAAAGTCACAGGGTCATTTTTACCACTGTGTTACATCGCCTTTCCTTTTAACAACACTCAGTAAACGTTTGGGAACTGAGGAGACCAATTTTTGAAGCTTTTCAGGTGGAATTCTTTCCCATTCTTGCTTGATGTACAGCTTAAGTTGTTCAACAGTCCGGGGTCTCCGTTGTTGTATTTTACGCTTCATAATGTGCCACACATTTTCAATGGGGGACAGGTCTGGACTACAGGCAGGCCAGTCTAGTACCTGCACTCTTTTACTACGAAGCCACGCTGTTGTAACACGTGCAGAATGTGGCTTGGCATTGTCTTGCTGAAATAAGCAGGGGCGTCCATGAAAAAGACGTTGCTTGGATGGCAACATATGTTGCTCCAAAACCTGTATGTACCTTTCAGCATTAATGGTGTCTTCACAGATGTGTAAGTTACCCATGCCCTGGGCACTAATACACCCCCATACCATCACAGATGCTGACTTTTGAACTTTGTGCCTATAACAGTCCGGATGGTTCTTTTCCTCTTTGGTCCGGAGGACACGACAACCACAGTTTCCAAAAACAATTGTAAATGTGGACTGGTCAGACCACAGAACACTTTCCCACTTTGCATCAGTCCATCTTAGATGAGCTCGGGCCCAGCGAAGCCGGCGGTGTTTCTGGGTGTTGTTGATAAATGGCTTTGGCTTTGCATAGTAGAGTTTTAACTTGCACTTACAGATGTAGACGAACTGTAGTTACTGACAGTGGTTTTCTGAAGTGTTCCTGAGCCCATGTGCTGATATCCTTTACACAGTGATGCTGGTTTTTGATGCAGTACCGCCTGAGGGATGGAAGGTCACGGGCATTCAATGTTGGTTTTGGGCCTTGCCGCTTACGTGCAGTAATTTCTCCAGATTCTCTGAACCTTTTGATGATATTACAGACCGTAGATGATGAAATCCCTAAATTCATTGCAATAGCTGGTTGAGAAATGTTGTTCTTAAACTGTTGGACAATTTGCTCACACATTTGTTCACAAAGTGGTGACCCTCGCCCCATCCTTGTTTGTGAATGACTGAGCATTTCAGGGAAGCTGCTTTTATACCCAATCATGGCACCCACCTGTTCCCAATTAGCCTGTTCACCTGTGGGATGTTCCAAATAAGTGTTTGATGAGCATTCCTCAACTTTCTCAGTCTTTTTTGCCACTTGTGCCAGCTTTTTTGAAACATATTGCAGGCATCAAATTCCAAATGAGCTAATATTTACAAAAAATAACAAAGTTTACCAGTTTGAACGTTAAGTATCTTTTCTTTGCTGTGTATTCAATTGAATATAGGTTGAAAGGGATTTGGAAATCATTGTATTCTGTTTTTATTTACGATTTACACAACGTGCCAACTTAACTGGTTTTGGGTTTTGTATGACTCTGTTTTTACTAAACAGTCTAAGCTTGATTTTTGTACCAAACAGACAAAGTCAGGCTTTTATCTAAGTGTTATGTTGATCCTCTGCAGCTTTATTATGATGAAAACAGTAATAATTACATTAGAAATAAATTGAGTTCTGGCTATGAGGACTTCCTCTTGCTGGCAACATCATTTTTGCCTCTTTTTTACAGTAAAATGTAGTTTTCAGTTTAGAGTGGGACAAAATAGTTTGTGTAACTTTTGAGTTGAGTTTTATTTTTTCGGAGTGAGCATCAGATCCCTTCTGGGTTTGGATGCACAACAAGCTGAAATGAGCATTTTTGAACAAGCCTTAAAAAACACAACCTGCCACTGCCAATATTTACAAGCAACTTCATAAAAAAAGAAGCCCAAAGTTGCTGATAATAAGCAGACCTGGCAACCCTGCTTGTCGTCTGTTAAACCTGCTGAAACCTCGTCTGTTTGGGACTGATGAAGAAATATAGCTGAGATTTTAGAGAGAGAAGCAGGATCCATGCATGTATCTAAAGAGAGGGTGTGTGTATGTGTGTGTGTGTGTGTGTGTGTGTGTGTGTGTGTGTGTGTGTGTGTGAGTGTGAGTGTGCGTAAGCATGTGTGTGTGTGTGTGTGTGAGGAGGGCTAAATTCTGCAGCAGCCAGCAGCAGAGCTCGTTCAAAGATCAGTGTGAGAAGGAGATCATGGATGAATTTGGGCCACTGAACAATGACTGAATAACAAATGTAGGACACACACACACAAAGATGGCGCCGGAGGGAGGAAGACAAACAGCAGAAAAACCAGGGACAGATGTTCCCTCCATACTCATGGATCCAGCTGTAAAGCAGCTTCAGACACTTTTTCATTTGGTTTTAATTAAAAGTGGTGAAAGTTTCTCACTGCCATTCCCGCCCACGTTATTATGACAAGGCTTGGTTTAATTTAATTTGTGTGCCCTGTAGAGAAACTCAAACTGGAACAATTCATGTAAAAACCTCTCCCACATGAAGACGTGGAGACATTATTGAAAATGACTCTGGTATCTTAAATATGAATGTTTTCGATTTTCAGGGAAGTTTAACATGTAAATGTCTGTTTGCTGTGAGGCATAATCCTGCATTGTCCAAACACTTTTTCTTAGACAATATAAAAAGTCATCCTGTCAGGATTTGTGTAAACCAGAAGAACAAAAGTGAGGGAGACCCAAATGCAGATTAACAAAAAGGCTTTATTTTAACTAAACAATAAACAGGGATCAACAGTCCAAAAAACTAAACCAATACCAAAAAAGTACCAGCAAAAACCTCCACCAAAGTAAGACATTAAAGCAGGCAAGCTAAGAAAACTCTAAACTCACACCAGAAGGAGAAAAGGGAGTATTTTTAGACGTATGAACTCACACAGATGAGTGGAAAACACGAGGGTTAAATATATAAGGAGTGTGTCCTAAGTCCTTTCCTATCCACTTCACCTTAACCCCTGTGGAAAATGTCACAGGGTCAAGGTAGAAAAAAATGTGTAAGGAGATCTGCACACCAAAAAGTAGCTCCCTTGAAATTTTTATTTTAAACAGTGACGTTTCGAGCAAAACCGCTCTTCCTCAGACTTTACAGGGTGGTCGTTGAGAAGCCGTTTAAATAAATGTTGGTACACACGTGACCCAACTCAGCTGGAGCTCATTGATAATCATTATTAACAACCAACAGGTACCCCGTCAGAAGGAGGGAAGACAGTGTTATATCGTCACATTATATCATATTTGTACACTTACACCGTGAATACACATATCACGATGTATCCCTATACTCAACCTACATTCAGTGCACCCAATATATACAAATGTTATACATAAATATATACATGCATGTATACACATAAACCTACTCATACACAAGCAAATCCCACATGCACACATATACGTACACACATACATTCATATACATACATACCCACATAAAAATAACATAAACCTACACCCACTTGCATTAATATATAAACATATAAACCAACACATGTAACATTTCTGCATGCATACAAATACATAACCCCCTACATTCACTGTACATTTATATAGAGATATAGCATACTAAGTAGTCAGCAACACATTGGAATAGAACTTATGAGGTGTTAAAGTCCATATATAATTTTATATCTTCGTGTGATAATTACGGTGCAAAGTAACAAATGTCAATAAAGGATAAGAATAAATCAAGAAGGAGGGAAGAGAAGGAGGGAAGACAGTGTTATATCATATTATATAATATTTGTACACCGTGAACATACATATCACATATGTATCCTTATACTCACCTACATTCAGTGCACCTAATATATATACAAATGTTATACATAAATATATACATGCATGTATACACATAAACCTACTCATACACAAGCAAATCCCACATGCACACATATACGTACACACATACATTCATATACATACATACCCACATACAAATAACATAAACCTACACCCACTTGCATAAATATATAAACATATACATAAACCAACACAGGTAACATTTCTGCATGCATACAAATACATAACCCCCTACATTCACTGTACATATATATATATAGATATAACATACTAAGTAGTCAGCAACACATTGGAATAGAACTTATGAGGTGTTAAGGTCCATATATAATTTATATCTTTGTGTGATAATTACGGTGCAAAGTAACTAATGTCAATAAAGGATAAGAATAAATCACATGCAACAAGGATAAAATAACAATATCTATGTACATTATAGGGATGGGACGATACACTTAAACTCACGATACGCTGCACCTCGATATGCCCGGGTCACGATACGATACGTCACGATACAATATCAAAAAAGTAAAAAGGAAAAAATATTACTGTGTAAAATACAACTTATTTGTTTTTGTTTGAGTTGCACACAGGAAAACACAAGGCCTAACAGGCCAAACACAAACAATAACACTCTCTCTAACCCTAGAGAGGTTAGAGAGAGTGTATGCTAATGAGTGGTAGGCTTGTTTTCACCGTCTTCGTCTTTTTTAATGAGAAAGCCAAAATACTGCCAGACAGATGACTTGTATCCAGGCGGATGTATGTCTAAAAAGAGGCTATTTTGTACTGAGCATTAAGGAAAGATACCAAAACCACTTTATCTAACCTAGGAGGAACAGGACATGTAAAGAAGAAAAATGAGGCAAATATATGTAACTCTACAGATCTGTTATATAAAATTCTAATTCAGATGTATTGGGGTCAAGGTAATGAGACTGCAGTGAAAGAGCAATTCGACTGCACTGCACTTTGGTGATGTTGGTAAGACATGATGAAGTGCAATGTTCTGAAAATGAACTACAATAAGTGTCTTTGTCCTCAACTTTACCTCACAGCTTTGTTTTGTGTCAACTTAACCTGTTAACATGAACAATCCATGATCAGAGGATTCACCTGGGACCTGTCAATCACAGGGCCACATAGAGAGACAGACACCCATTCACACACACACTCACACCTAAAGGCAATTTAGAGTCACCAATTAACCTAATGAGCATGTTTTTGGTCTGTGGGAGGAAGCTGGAGTGCCCGGAGAGAACCCACACATGCACGTGAAGAACATGCACACTTCACACAGAAAGGCCCCCTGTCTGACCCGGGATCGAACCTTTTTGCTGTGAGGCACACACGCTACCTGCTGTGCCACTGTGCCGCCCAAAGAAATGAACCACTGCTGCTTATAAAAGCTGTTGCCGCAGAGAATTGTGAGACAGAATAATCTCCTCTCCTTTCCTAAAGGATGGTCCGGTGTAACCTATGCTAAGGAGATAATAGAGGAAGCACTGAGCCTCCTTTTCTAAGCTTTTAAACTTTTCCAACAGCTCTAATCATGAACTACTTCCGGTTCATTTCACTCCATTAGGAACCTTCCTAATCAAAAAGGACTATTCGACCACAGCCTGTGACTGCTCTGGGGGGCTGACTGAATAATATTCTGCACAAACAAAACTAATATTGACACTTTAAATAGGAGTAATGATAAAAGTGATGATACCACAAAATTAAATATTATTCTCAATATGATTTCAAATGGTCATTTTGAAATAACTGATGCAATATTAAAAGATCCTTTAAAATAAAATGGACCAGACTTAGAGCACATTTCCCTGAGCCCTCACCACACCAACCTCCCTGATACTAACCTTCCTATTGGAGATCCCTCACAAATCCTGGATTTCCCCTTAACCCCCTCACCTGGTTTTCCCTGTTGGAATAAAACTCTTTGTGACACCTGCAATCTGCCTCTGCCTCTCGGCTTTTGGGTCTTACAAGAAAATATCTGTTTAACCCTTTAACTACCAGCTCAACTGTTTGGCAGAGGTCATTAAATTCAGGAACATTAGGGTCATTCTGCCAATAGAGTGCAATTCTCTTGTTGTAACTCTTCAAGATTAAACTTCATTTTTCATTTGATTTCAATATCGAATTTAGTTATATACACAATTACTCATTCAAAATGAGTACTGGTCAATCTCAGGCTACTTTATTTAATTTATTGCAACTTTCGACAGTTTGTTATCATTGCAATTTTTTCTCTGCCGTTACCAAAACTCAAATGCCACTTTAAAAACCTTGAATAAGTGTAATAAAAACTAGAAAGCACCTGGAGAGCGCAGACCTCCGCCAGCGCCACAGTCCTCAGCCATATTGTGATTTTGACCATAAATATTACTCCTACCTTTATTTCATCTAAGTATTTAGATTCCTCGACCATGAAAACATACCATTAGCAACTGGATTCATAATGATATGTATTTTAGTTCAGTAGTTATTCACAGAAATCACATGGCGGCCAGACGCTGATCCGGATCAACACCAAAATCGAATCAGTTCTTCCTTTTCCCATGCTGAACATTTCCTGAAAATTTCATCCAAATCCATTCATAAATTTTTGAGTTATTTTGTTCACGGACAGACAGACGAACGGACAAACTCTCCCGAAAACATAACCTCCTTGGCGGAGGTAATGAGAATATCAACCACATACAATGGTTGGTTACATGATGAAAATACTAATATTTATGACAAAAAAATACTTTTGTTTGCTGTTACTCTTGATTTGAGTAACAGCAATGAGTTTTTTGCATAAAATTAGCAATTGTGTGAAATCTAGCCACTTAGCATCTATGCAAGTAGCTTGAGCACATGGAGCACATTCTTAAGATTTAACTGAATATTTTACTTTTGATATCAACAAATGTTGTCTTATATATATATATATATATATATATATATATATATATATATATATATGTATATATATATATATATATATATATATATATGTATGTATATATATATATATATATATACATATATATATATATGTATATATATATATATATATATACATATATATATATATATATATACATATATGTGGTTGTGTGTGTAATTTCTTCAAAGATTAATGTGTATGGTGTTTAGTATAACAATAAAATATAATTTGTAATATATTATTACTTGTGTTTATATATTTAATATACAATAATATGCTGGGGACAGAAATTTCACTCATTTGGTGGAATCGCCCATTTAATGTTTTAAAAAACAGAACAAATCAAAAAATAATTGTTTGGTTCGGGGAACAGAGAAAACCACAAACAAACGAAAAAAACATTTATTTTCTTGGTGTGGGATTGAAAGGTTTTAAAAGCCAACAGCTGATTGTGTGATGACGTTAAAATGTACAAATATTCTAAACAGAATCAATTAGAAAACACATTTATGTAAAAATGTAAAAATGTCTTAAAATGGATATTTCATTGAATAACAGACTTTATGTGTACAAATATAAAATCATACAAAATATAAGTATTTAATATAATAATGATGGTTATAATAAAAGTAGATTTCAGCTTTTTAAACCTTTGAATCCCACAAACAAAATATGTTCTTTTGTTTTGTTTGCACTTTTCTGTATCATAAAACATTGACAAAACCAAACAATGATGTATTATTCATTTAATGTAACACATGTAATATTACTGAATTTACTGACCTCTGCCAAACAGTGGAGCTGGAAGTTATAGGGTTAATGTACAGTTTGATTTGTTAACATATTTTCATGCTGTTACCAATCACAGAACTGCCTCTGAAGTACATGTTTTGTATTTTACACCTTAATTGATGTCATTGATCATCCAATTACATGCTTCTGAAAGGTTCAGTCTCCCCAAACACTTCCTGTTTGCTCTTTCCCAGCTAGTCTAGTGAAATATATCAGCTGGTCCATCTTTCCTGTTTGCTCTTTCCCAGCTAGTCTAGTGAAATATATCAGCTGGTCCATCTGTCTGTCTGCTTCACCTGTCAGGTTTGCATGTTCGAGCCAAAGCTCCTCAAAGACCTGAGCTGCAGGTCTGTCCTGCAGACAGAGATGATGTCCAGGTTAAAAAGTTCATCTGTCTCACTTATCTCTGGCCACGGGGCCCTTGAATTAGGCGGGTTAAGCCACGGGTAACACAGGAGCTTGATGCTTGACCATTTGAGCTAGCAGCTGAGGCGATCTCTGGCGTCTGACTCTTCAACTCCAGGTGAGGCGTAGAGCCAATCAGGCGGACGCTTATATGGGACTCAGTGATGTGCAACGCGCAAATGCCTGGGGCGCAGTCTGAGTCCAAAGCGAATTACTTTACAGAACAAGCGCTTTTGCAAATTCATTCCGTGTGGCCAGAAAGCCTCATGACTGTCACTCTGCAGGGTTCACCATACAAACCTAGAATCTCCTTTTTCTGTTCGGTCTCTGCTAGAGTCTTCACACATCTAGAAATCATTTTCAGGACTTTTTCCAGGATTTTTCCCGGAAGTCATGGCAACTGAAGTTACAGCGCGGATCAACCTCTCCTCCATCTTGCAGAGGGGTTTGAGCCGGAGCAGGTGGCGCTATCAATCATATTGATCTTAGAATTTCTTTGTTTCTAACTCTCCAGCGCAAACATTGTCTTTAGTCTGGCTTTTATGTGTCTTACTATAATAACTCTATGGTTATATGTATTTTTTAATCTATGTTTACTCTTCTTTTATATGAATCGATTTTTTTTATTTAGCCTAAATTTTATTTTGTCAATTTTTTTTATTATTTCTTTTTGGCCCCATTATTTTGAGTTTTTATATTTTATGCCTTAACTTGCATTATTTTACCTACTCACGTTTTCTGACTACGTGTACATTAGTTACCTAGTACATTTTTACTTCATCTCCTATGTACCTAGCTCGAAGGAAGACAAATAATTTTCAAGGACAATTTAAGCTTTTCCAGGACATTTCACTTTTTTCCTCATTTTCCATTTGTTTTCCCTGACTGGAAAATTGGGCAATCATTTTCCAGGTTTTCCAGGGCGCGTGGGAACCCTGTTAATCTCAAAGCAGCCTGTTTTACTAGATTTAATGTGGATCCATTTTGCTCTGGTTGAAAACAAGGTCACGTTCATCCTTAATTTAGCTTTTGTTTCAAGTCTCTGCAGCTCCTTCCTGTCAGTATGATCACCTGCATCATGGGAGGACTGTTTTAACACACTAATCAAGCAGCAGCCATCACAGCCTGAGCTCAGCAAAGCTTTTCCAGACTCATGCAGTCTTAATTTAGCATCTTCAAAGTCTGTGCTGCCGATAAATCCTGCTAAAATAAGTCAGGCGGGTGACCCCATCAGGCCCTCTGCCCCCGGAGAACAGTGTCGGTCTGTCTGCGTTACTTTTATACAACACTGTGACTCAGCTCTGAGCACAAACTCAACACTCAGGATGCTAAAGTCCTGAGTGCACAGGCAGCAGACGAAGCATCAGGCTGCAGATGGAGGGCTCTCAGGACTGCTGTTTCAGAGGAGTGTAAGGGGGTGGAGCAGCACGAGGGGCCCGTGAGTGCATCATTCAGCCTCCTGTGGGGCCCGGCCCGACTGAAGGGGAGCAAAGCTTTCAAAATGTCCACATCACGATGCACATGCAGACTTTCAGCCTGTTTAACGTGACATCAGTGCTTGGAGAGACTGAGACTGAAGAGCTGCTCTGCACATCGGTCCTCTGGAGTCACTCTGGACGTTTGTGTCTGTCAGCATCACAACAGGGTCTAATCATTTAATGGAGTTATTATATAAATATTTAGTTTTCAATTGAATCATTCTGAGTGGTCTGTCATTCACGGTGTACATATTTATTTTGAGAAAAAAAATCACTGAAAATATTAATAGATGACGAAATATGTTTGATACTGTTCCTTTTTGTTCATTTATTTATTGATTTTTCTTTGCTTTAGCTCGGGAGTGGAGGAGTAAATCTTCCATTTTTCTTTACTTTCACGAGTAAAGGTGCGTACACACCGCATGCTACTTGTACTACCTCAGCGATCACTCTCCATTCAAAGTTAATGTACAGCCGGGATGGGGCGGGGCTAACCATCCCGCAATGCGACAGCCGCTATTCACACTACCACATAGCATGTCGCGCGATGTCGAAGTAAAAAAAAGTTGATCAATCAGCAGGTGTGTGCACGTGTGATGGTACCCTAGACAGACAGTTATTCATCTGGACTACAGAGTAACAATCCATGTCCGTGTGGGAAACATTAGTCAGTGAGGACATTAGTTCCGCCTAGACAGACCGCGGTAAACTCACAGATGATGCTGCTGCAGGGCATCAGCTGCAGTGTTTTGTGTTTGATAAGTGAATGAAAAGGATACAGCTGGAATAATGTCCACTTATACATCCTATTTTATGATATTTGATATGATCGCGGTGAAACTCAAGTGGACATGACGTCACCAAGCGACGGCGACGGTGACCAAAGTGAGGTATTTGTGGATGCCCGACGCTACGTCAGTGGGCGCCGCGATTTTGGTAGCTCGGTAGCTTGCGGTGTGAACACAGCAAAAGGACCACACCATCAACAGGATGAATTTGACAATTATTTATTGCGTACAGTGGATAACAAACAACATGGTAGGTACGTGAAGCGGATGAAGGTTTGGGGAAACTTCATGGGGAATTCGCCGTAGCTCCCGGGCACGATGAACCCCCTCTTTACGGCCCTGAGGAAGGAAGGAAGAAAGAAGTTTTAAATAAGGGGAGAGAGGGGTGCGTCAAGTGTGTGAAACAAAAGAGGGAAATGGTCGGTTAGAATTCATAGGAGCACAGGAAGAGGCGTGGTTGAGATGTGATCCTGCTCCTGAAATTCTGCTTAAAGCTCCACTAAAAACTTTTAGAAATTTTTACACTTTTAGACTTTTAACCCTTGAGGTGTCAGATTGATTATGTTGTCATGGAATAGGATTAGGACCAATGAAAAGTAATTAATAAAACAAAATCATACATATAAAAATAAATACACTAAAGATTTGGAATAAACAAACTCCAAACATCCCCCGTACTTCATTGCGCTACTGTTGTCAAAATCAGACTAAGACCTAATATACAGCTTTAGAGCATACTTTTCTATTTCAAGTATTAGTGATCATAATCATACTGTTTTTTTTATTACACTTACAATATAATTAAGTGATAAACACACTAATTTCTCAGCTAATTATTCATCTTTTCCGGTGCCTATTGGGCTCCATAGTAAACAGGCACAGACATATGAAATAAAAAGACTTCAGTTTTGATGAAAAAGCTCCGACCAGAGGTTGACAGGAAAAATAACTGAATGTTTTTTCTCTTAAAGGTCCATGTCCTGGTGTGTTGGATCATCAAGTCTTGTGTGTCCATTAAGGAGAAATTTGATAAAGTTGAATTATTATTTTTTTATCTAGAGGGTCAACTGCAGCTCTTTTCCTCTCCCCTTTAGAAACGTTCTGATCTGAGGGGGCAGAGCTACAGGTGCTATGATTATGAGATCTGTGCTGATTGGCAGCCCAAACAATGCCTGATAGGAGGGGGGCGGCCTCGCAGCAGGGTTTCAAAACAGTGATAAGCAGAAATGAAACGTGTGGGTGGAAGCTGCAGTTATGGCATCAGAAACCAGAGAAAGAAAAGCACGGAGTGTTTTAAGGGGCTTCCTCTTTCAGAGAGATGGAGCTTTTCTTCATGAACTGACATTTTAGTCTGAGATGTCATGATCTTCTGCTTCAACTTTAACAAAATTAAAACAAAAAAATAGATTTTTATGATTTCATCCTGTTTTTGCAGGGGGTTGAAAAGTAGCGGTTTGAATAGGAATAAATGGGACATTTTTGTCCACAAATGGAACCAGTGCATGTTTTATTTAATTTTTTATACATACAAGGCCAGAACATGCCTCACAGCAGGAAGGTTGGTGGCTTGATTGCTGTGTCGGTCAGAACCTTGTTTTTATTTTCTCCCTGCACTCTGGCTTCCTCCCACAGACCAGCTGTGAGGTGGAAGTGAACATTTTGTCAGGAATGATGTGATCAGAGACGTGCAAAGACAGTAGGAGGGCAGGTGCTCAAAGTTAAAAAGGGGGCACATGGAGCACAAATTTGAAATGCCATTAAGACAGTACATACCTTACAATATAACTGGTTGAACTGTAGTAACCCATGTTCATAAAGAATGTAACAGAATCATAATGTACCATATCATTGTCCAACACCTCATATGTTTGTTGGAAGCCAGTGCAAAGCAAAAGTAGTGTTTGTTTCACCTGATGGCCTGAGGACACTGAGCAGCTTCTGTTGAGGGGTTGGTGAGGAGGGTGCCCTTTAAATTTGATTTCAGGTGCAGAACGTTAAAAAAAAAAAAACACAAGCTTGTGATTGGATAATCGTTTGGCTCGTCACATTCATCACAGACCAATCCACATCAAGCAGGGTTGCCTCCTATAATGTAGCATACATAGCAGCTAATGGCCAACAACAGTTCATGGACGTCAGCCATAGCGGCTAACTTAGCTGCTAACAGCTAACGGCTTTATACTATCATTTTACACTAAATTGTACCACACAGATGATTCATTTAACACTTATATGTGACATGAACCTCGTCAAAGACAATCCCTACAAGTAAACTTCTGAGGAGGGCAGATTTAATGAGTAACCATGAGGACAATAGGCTAATCAGCATGTCCATTCTCAACTTCCGGTTGTCGTCACGTCCGCATTCTGCTGCTCCCGCCTCTCTTCCCTGATTGGGCCGTTAAGAATTCAGAAGTGAATTTGTTGGACAACGGAAGCTGGCAAGACGGACCTGAAGGATTTCAGAATCAGACAAGTCTATCTGCAAGGCTACATACTATCACCAACTGGTCAATTATTAACCACTCCTTTTTAGACAGAGATGAGTGTATACGCAGTTAACTAGTTTTTCTTTTTCTTTTTTATTTCAACAACCTATACCCACACTCCAGAGCTGTAGTCTGGTTTATTCTAGTGGGTAAACTCTGACAGGCTCTGATGGATGCTTGTCCTCTAAGGGCCTCCATACACATTTTCACGAATGAAGAACGTTCAGTTTTGATTCATCAAAAGGTTGACTCATCATTTCTTAAGTCTCTGTGATCACTTAAACCGTGCACATGAGCTATCAAGACACCATAAAATATTATAAAATCACACAAAGTGACTGAAGGTCCCTCACTATCCCTGCGGCACACGGAAGAGTGCGCACCGAAAGGCGCCAACCGGTTCAGGAGGGATTTAGATCAAATGTTCACGTCCATCTGCACTGCAAAAAGACATTACTGACAGACAACAAGAGTAACAGCCACACTTTAAATGTAAAATATCAGGCCTGTAGTGCACAGAGCGGATCGTGGCTGCATCAGACAGCAGAGAAAGCGTCCTCAAAATGGGGCCCCCCATGGATTGTGGGGCCCTATGCCCAGTAGGAGTTTTGCGTACAGGTTGGTGCGGCGCTGTTCTCAATTTCTTACTTTACTCAATTTACTCACTCTTCTGACTCTGCACACACACAACACGAGACAGAGGATGCTTTTTGCTCACTCACTTCAGTCATCTTGCAAGAATACATTGAGCACAAACGATCGCACTACAAAAACATCTTTTCTTTGACTGACATTAAAAATGCAGCGTTGTGGGTTTATCTGCACTGTTGTGAATTTTAACCTGAAGTCTCCTGGGACAGTTTCCCCTGTGGGTGGATGCTCTCCACCTGCTGATGTCATCTCCATCAGTTTGACTGACAGGCTTCAACAAACTTATCTCAGTGTGTGTTTGTGTGTAGATGTGTATAGGTGTGTGTGTGTGCAGTGAGCAGCAGAGGGTCTGAGGACTCAAACAAAAACAGTCCTGCTGAATTTGAATGTGTGACATACCTGCCAACCTCTGGAGACGCTGCTGCAGCACATCTCCTCAGCAGTGGAGTTTCTTTTGAAATCCAAACATTTGGTGAGTCATTCCAGACACAGCGTGGCGCTAAATCATTCAGGACACAAACGTCATATGCTAAGGTGCAAACAGCTTCGTGTTGGCTGAATAAATTATTGTCTCCTATTTCAATCCAGTCCCATCTCATTCTCACAACAGGACGGTCTGTTTGATCCGCATCCCTCTCACTGATCCTTAATCCAGAGGAATGCAGCCTCACAAAGACCTGCTGCTTCGCTAAAAGATGTTTAACCCTGAATTTATATATTTGCTCTGCTGATTACCTTAAAAACAAGATCACAAGATCATTCTAAGAGAACAGGAGGAGCAACATGTGACAAACAGATACTTAGAGTTACTTAGTTGAAGGGCGGGGTTAAAAAAATCTATTTTATCGATTTTAACTGATTTCCCTTTAAATGGTTCGTAATCAATCCATAAAATCCAAATATTGATCTTTTAATGTGGGTAGTTTTTTCTTCATTGGACAGTCCGAGAAGCAGCCTGTGGTATCAGCTCTGCTAGTCTTGCATTTAGCTCTGCTTTCCACTGAACAAGATCTCATGAGATGTTGCTGCAAACAGTCAAAAAAACATGGCGGAAGCGAGCAGCACTACATGGGCACCACTGGAGAGTTTAAAAGCTGACGTTTGGACATATATCAGATTTAACAAGCATGAAAGAAAAGACAAGTTGGACAAATCAAGTTACTTGCAGAATATACATTAATGCATATCAATCAATATGTGATTAATGTAACTGCTTTGGGTTCAGTTCTTAATGTAAAAACAGTTTTAATAATGTACCAGGTCAAAAAGTCATTAACAGCATTATTTTTACTGAGATAACCCAGACTGAACAAATTTTGAATCGTGAATCGAATCAATTTGAGACCTCTTAATATCGAATCGAATCGATCCAGAAAATCTGAATCGATACCCAGCCCTACTTAGTTGAATGATGTTCATTATGTTTCATTAAATCAGCTCCTTCCCTCTGGACTCAGGTAAAGGACTCTTAAATACAGAAGGGCCCGTTTTAAGAAGAGTTTTGTTCCATCTGCTCTTGCTATTCTGAACGATCTACCTCCATGACTTAACCTACTTGCAGACAATGACAATGTTAAGTGCTGTCTTGCTCTGTATTTGTTTGTGATTGTCCATTGTTCTGTTTGTGTTCTGTGTGATGGTGTGCTTTGGCAACATGATATGGAAGGCTGTGGAAACAAATTTCCCTTTTTTTGGACAATAAAAGGTCCATCTATCTATCTAAATTCAATGTAAGACACAGGATTCAGAGAAGCAGGGGCAGGAGAATAAGCTTTTTATTTTGCGTTTTTACCTCCAGCGGGGACAGAAAGATTCTGAGGCTGTGACTGAAACGGACCCTAGACATATGACATCATCAGTATTTTAACCAAATCAGTTTATTAGCTTTTGTACATAGGTGCCTGGATGTTCTCACTTCTCCTTGAAAATAAAGTTCTCTTCTTTTACTGGCAAAAAATGCCATATTTTGCATGGATCAACTGCATAAAATTACACTTTATAAAGAGAGTCCTTTAAACATTTATTAAAATACATTTGATTATTCTTTTATAGTACCAAAACACATGTCAAAATATTTGGGTCTTTAGGGAATATAAAATATTAAGCCACACAAATGCAAACTTGCGCATCAGCTGCATCCACCTGATTTAATGTCTGTCAGGCAGATCCATCTGTCCAAGCTCTGATCTATAACAACTGTGAGCAGCCCAAAGTGGGACTGTCCAATCAGAGTCCTTTAGAGCAGGACGAGGAACAAGCTTTGAGCAAGTCAGCAGCAGGAAGTGGCTGTTTGTGATATTAGCAAAGATGCTAACAGCCTCAGTCGCAGTTTTATTAGATCTGGGCCAGAAGTATTCAAACCGGGAGTAAGAGAGTAGGGGAAGACACCCTGCAACTGGCCAAAGGTGGGATTTGAACCTGGACCGGCAGAAGTGTGAATATGGGATGTGCATGGTTGCTAACCACTCCGCCCAACCAGCACCCCAAGAATAAAGCCATTGTGGTTACAGCAGCAAATTCCATCATTCATGCTTATTTTCTGTCATATTTACATTGTCAAAAGGTCTCTTTTACAAATTTTATTGATCTTTAAGCACCAACATACCTGCAGTTTAATCTTGTTTGTGTTTGACAGTGAAGATTAGCCGTCAGTGTCTCCCACCTCTGCTGCTCAAAAGGTCATTCTTGCCCTGACGAGGTGTGACTCTTTCCAAGTAATTACAAAAAAGTCTCCCTTTTAGATCTATGCCTGATGGAAGTACACACTTTAAGATGAGTTTATAGCATCAAAATAGGTTATCTATAAATGCTATTCCTTAGCTAAGCAGTCGGGTCGGACAGGGCTGGACTGGCCTGGATACTCAACTTCAGGAACAAGACAATTAAAACTAGAGCAAATTTATATTATTCAGACACGTCTTAGAGCACCGGGCTGTAAGTAGCGACAGATAGCCGACTACAAAACTAAGATACTAAGTTTTTTCAAAAATTGCTTGTCACACATCAAAAACTACCGCTACGTACCTTGGGTCACGTCTTTTGGTGCGTTCCAGTTGTAGTCAGAAATCAGAATTTCCGAGTTCCGAGTAGGAAACTGCAACTGGCACGTCCCCCGAAGTCTGAATTTCCTACTGGGAACACAGTGAAACCTCGCCACCCCCGAGTTGACAATGGAAGATGGATGCCCCCAGTGTGAACAGTTATTTAGCTCCTGTAATAATCCATTTATTTGCACTTCTGACTGGGGTGTGTGGCTCTAGATCAGCTGTATACATAGTATTGTTAGACTTATATTTACAAAAATGCTGCCATAGTGATAATCACATTCTTCATGTGATATTTGTGAACAACAACACAGGGCGTGCTAACAACAGCTAACAATGGCCTGGTAGATCGGCATGTTTTTTTCCGACTTCAACTGGAACGCCAATAAGTCGGAGATGATGTCACTCCCAGTTTCGAGGTTACTGGAACGCAGCATTACGACAGTCGCCTTGCATGCTCATGGGTAGCAGAGTCTTTTATGGTAATAGATTCTCCTCATAGCACCTTTAACAAAAATGACAAAATACGGTAAATGTAATCAGATTGTTTATTTACACCAGCATGAATATCACCTTTACATTTTTAAGGGAAGTTTACAGTCCTGTAGTTACACTCTAGTCTTCTCCTTTCAGCTCAGCTCTCTCTAAACACTCTTAAAACTAGTAAAGAACAACCAGTAGTTAAGTCAAGGTCTCACTTTTTTTTCGCTGCACTAGGGCCATGGAGATAAGCAGCAATGTACCAATAACTGACGTGTCCGGCCTCCTGACAGGGCGAAAAACATGCAGCGGCAGTGGCAACGTCTTCTTCTTTGAATATTCAAAGCCCTAGTACGTAAGATACTGGCTTACTGCGTTCTAGTGGCCTCTGTGGATGTTGAGTGCAACTGCACACAAAATAGAAAATAGAGTGCCATACACCAACCTGCATTTGTTGACATACAGAGGGAGGAGAAGTGATCTGACAGGATGTCCAGAGAGACAAATAAACCATGTGGACTGATAAGGTTCAGTCTGATCAAGTTTCTTTTCAAGCGTGCACTGCCAGTTGTGAGTTCAGTGTTCGCATTAGAGCATGACACGGGGGCGGATTTTCACTCCCGCCCCGTCCCACTCCCAGAAAAAAAAATCCTGTCCTATCCCAATCCTGGGCCAGAGTAAAAAATAACCCTGTCCTGTCCCACTCCCGTAGAATGACTCCCACTCCCATCCCACTCACACTCAAAATGACTCCCACTCCTGTCCCGTTCCCATTTGAATAAAACCAAACATGTTGAATAAATGTTGCATTTTTTATTTTAGGTAAAGTTCAGTGCATATAAAAGGCCTTGCCTTTAAGTTTCACATGTCTGACATTCGGTCGGTGTAATCAGCTCTATTTTTGATGTGTCATCTTCTCCCTCCATGTTGTTTTGTTTTGTATGTGTGTCGCCTGCAGCTGCTCTGAGTCTCTTTTCACTTCTGGTGGTGACAGGCAGTCAAACCACTGTTGTAGTTCTTTTGCCTTGCTAGCGCAATCAAGAGTGTTGGCTCTCAACGAAGAGATGACTACAAAAATGGTTGCATCTGTGCATCTGATTGTTTAACACGGCTGAAAATGCTCATTTATTAATGTCGCTTACGTTGCTTTTTTCCCGTCCCCTCCCGATCACGGGATTAATTAAAAAATGACTCCCATCCCGTGGGATTCCCGCGGGAATCAGGTGACCCACAGGAATTCCCAAAAATGTCATCCTCTAGTTCGCATGTGTGTTCTGTAAACTTCAACTGTAGCTCATAGACTGTGCCGAATAAATTACAATTGGCGTTTATTTGGAAAGGGCGTCTATTTCTCAAAATGTACTGCTACACTCTGTGTTTATTTTGGACCTGGGTAATTGGAACCTAGCCTTTATTTGGTATTTTGTATTTAGTGTTTTTGCAGACCTCCTCTCGTGGCCACGTTAAGAACTGCAGTTTGGCTTTTTTTCACATCAGAAGTTCCTGCTGGCACTGAACAGCCCGGAGTCCACATGAAGAACACAGCCTGTCTCATTTCATGGATCCCTGCATCTGAAATCTGAGTTGGAGGAAACTGTTTTCTCTTTGTAAGTCTGGTTTGACATGAAAGTGCTCTTAACTGCCAAAAATAGATCTTTTTAATGCACCTCATCCTGCAGTTACTCCCTAAAAAATGTAAAGTTTGAGAGTGAATCATGGTCTCTCTGCTCTCCCTCTGTCTCTACCTGCTCTCTTTCATCCCTCTCTCTGCCTCCACCCCTCTCCATCACTCTTCATCTCCCCCTCTCGGCTCCTCATCACTCACATCCCCTTCATCTCTCACTCATTTCCCTCCTCTCTGCCGGCTCTCAGCGGGACATCCTCTCCTTCTTCATTACTCTCCAGCCTCTCCCCTCGCTCTCATTTTCCATCTTTAATCCACTTCCCCCCGTCTATCCCCTCGTTCTTGTGTGAAGAGGCTGTAAATGTTTAAGCCTTCCTTCTGATTGAGCTCCTCTCTGGGTTATTCTGACCTCAGGTATTCAGGAAAAAAAGGACCTGAAGCTGGTGTGGTGCAGTTGTACCATTTGCACATTTCCAGATTAAGATCAGACCTCACAGAGCTCAGATATGAGTCAGACTGGACGAAGTTCACAAAGACTTGAGCTTCTCAAGTTGATCAGCAACAGTTAAATTAGAAAATAACACCACTAATTTTTGGATCTTTAATTTATTTTTGAATAAACTTCCATGTTCATTACACATCCCAGTCCGCTATCAGTGACTGTGGTGTGAACTTGGGTTAGGCTGGAAAAGACCTGTGGATTTTTCAGGTTTAAGGTGCTATGAGGAGAATCTATCACCGGTGACATAAAGACTCTGCTACCCATGAGCACGCAAGGCGACTGTCGTAATGCTGCGTTCCAGTAACCTCGAAACTGGGAGTGACATCATCTCCGACTTATCGGCGTTCCAGTTGAAGTGGGAAAAAAACATACGGATCTACCAGGCTATTGTTAGCTGTTGTTAGCATGCCCTGTGTTGTTGTTCACAAATATCACATGAAGAATGTGATTATCACTATGGCAGCATTTTTGTAAATATAAGTCTAACAATACTATGTATACAGCTGATCTAGAGCGACACACCCCAGTCAGAAGTGCAAATAAATGAATTATTACAGGAGCTAAATAGGTGTTCACACTGGGGGCATCCATCTTCCATTGTCAACTCGGGGGTGGTGAGGTTTCATCAAGTTCCCAGTAGGAAATGCAGACTTTGGGGGATGTTCCAGTTGCAGTTTCCTACTTGGAACTCAGAAATTCCTCCTTCTGACTACAACTTGAACGCACCAAAAGACGTGACCCAAGCCAAAGCGTGTGTTTGTTGTGATGTTAAAGACCCAGTGAAGCAAATTCAGACATTTTCTTCTAAACACATTAAATAGGTTGTAAATGTATTTCTTTAAAACATGTGAAAGCCATTCAACTATTCAGAACCGTGGCGCGCCATCACGGCCCCGGTGTAATGTACACACCGCCGACCCTCTCCATCTCACCAACCATGTGCACCATCACGGCCCCGGCGTCATGTACACACCGCCGACCCTCTCCATCCCGCCGATCCTGCATGCCATCACAGCCCCGGGGTCATGTACACACCGCCGACCCTCTCCATCCCGCCGATCGTGGGCGCCATCACGGCCCCGGTGTAATGTACACACCGCCGACCCTCTCCATCCCGCCGACCATGTGCGCCATCACGGCCCCGGGGTCATGTACACACCGCCGACCCTCTCCATCCCGCCGACCGTCTGCACCATCACGGCCCCGGCGTCATGTACACACCGCCGACCCTCTCCATCCCGCCGATCCTGCATGCCATCACGGCCTCGGCGTCATGTACACACCGCCGACCCTCTCCATCCCGCCGAACGTGTGCGCCATCATGGCCCCGGTGTAATGTATACACCGCCGACCCTCTCCGTCCGGCCGACCATGTGCGCCATCACGGCCTCGGCGTCATGTACACACCGCCGACCCTCTCCATCCGGCCGACCATGTGCGGCATCACGGCCCCGGCGTCACGTACACACCTCCGACCCTCTCCATCCCGCCGACAGCAGGTGCTATCATCTCTGCGACTGGCATTATGTGCCCGCCAGAGAGCAGAAGTGTGTGCCTATATTTCACATCGTGCATCCAGCCTTGCTCCGGTAATGTTGATAAATGTTATTGCATGTAATTATGACATTATTTGGCTTCATTCACTGAGCGGAGTCCATATGAGAACACGATGAAAACCACAGGTGTTTTTTTATATCACCAACATAGCTGTGACAAGGAAATACATGACTTGGGTTTTACATTTATGTGTAAAATTAGCGCCATGTGTTTTATCCCCACAGACAGCAGTTGTTTATGTACAGAAAGAGGCTGTTATCATTTTCAGTGAGCATGCAGTACATGTTTCATGCAGTTATTTAAAAACTAAAGCTTCTCCACAGCTGGTAATAGAGTAAAGAAAAGTAACTGGGTGAAGAAAGTGTAAGAGTAACCATTGCTATAAATGTCAGCCTTTCAAAATTATATATGTTTTTTTGGACTACTGTCAGTGCTGCATGAATCTGCTTATGCTTTTGTATATTTAAATCAATAATAATGCACCATACTTAAGAGGAACACATACAGTGCCTTTCTGTTCTGTGAATAACATACGTCTACAAAGAGTCTACTAGTGATGTCAATTCTGTAATAATGCCTTTCCAGCTGATAAAATGAGGCTTTTGCCAGCTTCCATTGTCACTGTTGGTCATGTCCCTGTCCAGTGAATGGAGCCCCCCCCCCCCCCCCCCCTCCCTCATGTGGGCGTGGTTCCAGCGCCTCTAACTGACACGCCCCCAGCGTTCTACAGCAGAGAGAAGTGCTTGTTTTTGCATGATTTTGAGACCTTATTTTATGTACTTAGCAATATTTTTAATCTTTCAAATTTGGCTCAGTGGTCAATGACACATGCTTCTGTGGTATGAAAAACTTAAAACACAAATTTATTTTTGCTTTACTGGGACTTTAATGAATGCAGCCCGGACCTTCCTCAGAACTCTGCATTGCTTTACAACTTCTCTTTTCAACAACTTACAGGATGCAAAGCCACGAGGTAATGTATCTCTTTCTAGTTACGTAGCGGTCAAGCAATTTTTGGAAAACTCATTATTTCAGTTTTGTAGCCAGCTATATATCACTACTTACAGCTCGGTGCTCTAAGACGTGTCTGAATAATATAAATTTGCTCTACTTTTAATTGTCTTGTTCCTGAAGTTGAGTATCCAGGCCAGTCCAGTCCTGTCCGACCCGACCGCGAAGCTAAGGAATAGCATTTATAGATAACCTATTTTGATGCTATAAAACTCATCTTAAAGTGTGTATTTCCATCAGGCATATATCTAAAAGTGAGACTTTTTTGTGATTACTTAGAAACTCCTCACAGTCCCTTTAAAGTTCTGAAGAGATTTCCAAAGTAGAGAAAATCTTTGGCCTCCTGCTCAGGAATAAGGTGGGAAAGAATCTATCTCTACTCCTCCAAAAAAGTTATGAAATATTAATTTGGCTGATTTTGTCTTCCCTTCAGTCATGCTAACTGATGCTGTATTTAATATCATTGGAAAGTCCATTCATTCACCTTTACAATGAGGTGTAAATTTAAAGGATTGTGTGTTCCTGGAATGAGATACACAGCTAAACGTTTCCCCAGGGAAGCGAGGGTGAGGAGCTGGTCTTCTTTTGGTGTTGTCCTCGTGGATGGCTACTTGGCAGTTTGTAATCTTGTGAATGGTTCTACGTCACCAAATAATTCTGCCTCTCCACCTTGTGGACACCAGCTTCAGGTGGACAGGACTGTTGGCCTTTTAGGGAGACTCTACTCAAGTGTTTAGTCGTGCTATAAATTGAACAAATTCACGATCTTTAGAAGTTCTAACTCGTTGTAAAGGTGACTGATCAGGATTACCAATAATATAAAATAAAATACCAACTGGTGTTATTTAAAGGGCGTAATAATTCACTAATATAACATTTCCAAAGTTTTTGATCAGTACAGATAGAGACAGGGGAGTCCATGAAAACATATCAGATTGGATATCCCAGAGCAGCTCTGCAAGCCTCTCAAACCAAGAATCTGTGAAGCAAGTAAATACGATGAAATAAATATAATTTATACCACAGCCGAGCTGTTCTGGTTAAAGACACAAAAACCCCTTTAGTATAGAGAACAGGCTTCAGCAGCAATAATAGAGTTAATGGTAAATTAAACAATAAACTAGGGCTGGGCGATATGGCCTAGAAATAAAATCCCTGATTTTTTTCCACAACACTTGATTTACAATTTTAATCGATTTTTCCCTCCCTAAAAGAAACAAAACTCCCAGTGACAAAAATGAAACAAATCAAGTTTTGCCTTTATGTTGTCTAAATGTTTCCCTCTTAAAGTCAAAGTCTGGGTCATTAAAGGTTGATTATGTAGTATAAACGTAGGCAGGTTTGTCTACATGAACACTTAAAGGCTGAGGGATTTTTACAGTATTAACATGAAACTCCCTGATCTACATTTTATCTACTTAAATAACAAATACAAGCCTATAAAAGTGTTTGTTCAAACCCTACAAGGCCGACCATCATGAAAATTGTACTTTTTTTCAAAAATTGCAACTACTTACAGTTGGAGTAACGCAAGAAAAAAAATCTCAATTTTTATATTTTTAATCTTCTGCAGGTAATAATTCGAATTAATTGATTTAATCGATTTTATGCCCAACTCTACATAAACCATAAAGAAGCTTCTCTCATTTTCATTTAATGCATTTTAATGATTTTATTCACCATATAACCAAAGTTTTACAGATGTTACATCTGCCTGGCTCTATAACCTATTTTATTATTATTATTTTTAATCTAGAAACATGCATATTTTGCTATTTGGAACAACAAAAAAGACCATCTACACATACAATAAACCAGCTTCTTTTTAATATGATAATCATTTACATAAATTGTTTACAATGCAACAAAAGCCTGAATATCATCTTTTTGCTATTAAAAACGTGAAAAGCTTTATTTTTCTATGGGGACAGAAACGAGATTGGTAAATTATGAGATAAAAAGATACTTTGACATGCAGAAAAAAACTGATGGTGTTTTTAGGGGCCATAGTCAGCCATGGACCCTTATTACATAAATCAGAAAGAAATTATAATATGGATGAAAAGTTATTTTCTTGAGATTTTTCATATAATTTCATTTAATACCAGCAGGGATCAGTATCAGGGAGGGGACGTGGACCTGGACGTGCTTCTGAAGAACAGAACTTTTAGTCAAAGTTCTGAAAGTGCTGGGACTTAATGAGCTGCTTGTTAACATGGTGAGCAGGCAAAGGGAACACGGTGCTCTGCTGCAGGCTCGCTCTGCTCCAACAAAAGCTCCGTTTGGACTGTTGTCCTCTTTGGACAGTTTTCACCCTGAAACTTTGGGACGATGGATGAGTGATCCTCTCTGTGGACCAGACATGTCCTGAGCTATCAAACTTGATTTTCTTTTGCTCCGTCTGACACAATAACAGAGACTGAAGTAATAAAAACAGATTCATTTGCCTTAGCACTGGTGGGATTATGAATTCCTACAAGGTGGTTTTATCTGGTTCAAAATGATCCTGTCCTAGGGCTGGGCAAATAAAACATATTGACACAGTTTGAATATGATTTACCTACCCATACCTCGAATTAATATTGAGTTTCTCTACCTTCAAAGTAAGGATTAAAGGTGTAGTCAGTGATGTGGGAGAAAACGAGTGGAGAGGTTGTTTATAAATGAATTTAGACCCGCCTCTCCCTTCATACCTCACCCCTGGCTCCACCCCAGAAAGCTGATGAACGTGCATCGTCATGGAAACGGCCGCAGAAACTGTGTAGCTGACCAATGTAGCTAAGGTAACCCCGACTCATCAGACATCTCGACTGTCATTATTGATAACATCATAACAACAGAACATTCTGTCAGATTAGACAATAAGATGAATGCCCGACGGCTGTTACTGTTATGTGAAGCACCACAAAGCTAATGTTGCTAACCTATCCAGCAGAAAGACGGCAACATCCGCGTCCGTTTTCAGGTCTTTCAGTTCGTGGAGTTCCCTCCACCGTTGGAAAGCAACACCAATGTTGACCCGGGTCTTCGCTCTTTCATGATCATAGCCCTTCTTTTTCACTTTTCACTCCTCTGACCTTTTTCTTTTGGGCTGTTTTTCAACAGATACAATAGGTGCTACTGCACCTATTGTATCTCTCCCTTACACTAAATGCGCACGCTACGCAACCTACGACTCCCCCTCCCCCCCTCGGTCTGATCTGCACATCATTGCCCCCTGGATGTGGGGGGGTGTACTCTGTTTTGGTAACTCGGCCCGAGCCACAGTATTTACCTGCTGAAATTCAGAGCCAAGGCTGTGTATTGAAACCGGTCTTTTTTTTCAACATGCTGTCAGTGGGGACATCTTGTGGATGGAGAGGAGAAATACGGAGATTTTGACAAATACTGCATTAGATTAGAAGATTAGAAGATCGCTGACTACACCTTTAAGACCCAAAGCCCCCTTTCCACTGGATTCTATATGACAGGCTACAATAATAGATGCTTTACTGAGACCTAAATAAGCTGCTTTCTCTCAATGCACACAGCCTGTTGCTGTAGATGTGGATGTTAATTACAAAAAAATAAAATCAGAGAATAACTAGCCTTCTCCCTGAAACAGTTACGTATAAGTTCACGTGATGTAGTCGTGATGTAGTCTCAGATCACATTCATGTTGTCAATCTTTCTCAGTCCAAACAGAAGAGTTATCATTTATCTCCTTATAATGTAACAGGCAGCGTTCCTACCAGAGCTGCTCTGCACAAACTCAGATCTAAACAAGTGTGTTTGTTTATTTTCAAGTCAGAATTATCTAAATTTTAACTCACACTTACTTAACAAGCCAAGTAAAAATTTTACTTTCAGGAATTAAAGGCAAAGATAGACACTAAACTGCTTGTAATGCTGATAAAGAATCTGTTAGTCAAACAAGGATTCTTCTCCTCAATAAGGGCCTTAAACTAAGGTTTAATATCAGCCCTGGAGAGAAAATTACATTTTAAGTTGAATTAGTCTTTTCTTATTGGCAGATTATTTTCGACAGTGGTTGTTTTATTGTTTTTATCATGTCTGCCTTTTCTACTGTAAAGCACTTTGGTAGGCCGCTGGCTGTTTAAATGTGCTATATAAATAAAGCTGACATTGACATTATTTTACTTGTTACAAGAAACTGAGGCTTTACTTTTTAGTTTTTATATCCTCAAATAAATCTTAATCCTGACATGTCATGGAATTGTGGATTAGAATCAATCCAGTGGGATTTTCTAGACTTTAAATTGGACAACTTCTCCCACCTAAAGCTAATTTTCTGCAGTGACTGGCATGATGGCCATCAGGGTCTCATTTATTCAAGAAATAAAGACACTGGAAACGCATGAAGATGATCTTCAGCCTGCAGGGATCATCCTACTTCTGTAATCTTTGTCATGAAGGCAGTCTTTCTCCTGGCTTCGGCATCGTTGGTCTCCAGTCTTGTTTCATGCGTATGTGTTGTTTCAGCAGGAGGCTGGTGAATAATCTTAAAGACTTTGTCGAGGGACCCAGCATGTTTGTGTCCACCGATGCTGCATCAGTGTGTATTCCTGCTCTCTAACTCCAGCAGTGAAATCAAGACGTGGAATCATTGAGATGTGAGTACTGACAAAGTGGATTGGATTTAAGTGCTGTGAAAGGTAGCGCAGGTCGAAGGTGAGTCAGACAAGCAGATTTGGCATGAGACTTGTCTGGAGTGGGCAGGGTGGGAAAGTCGGGTGGGAAAGTGTGAGCTCAGGATGTGAGACTTGAAATTCCTGGTCCTGCATGGGTCCAATTTACAAAAGTCCCACAGATGCAGCCACTTCAATTTTACCCTCCAGCTAAGTTCCTGCCAAGTTCCAGCCAACTACCAGCCAGAAAATTCCACCATCAACATGCCCATTTGATGGCGCTTTCCTTACAAGAACACATCCTTATTGGAGCAGCATTAGTGTTTACCAGTCACTACCTACGGTAAATGGACTTAAAGGATAAGTTCAGTTTCTACAGCTTTCACATTGTTTATAGAATGAAGTAGAACAATATACTCACCCAGAAGGCTTTCCTGATCCAAACAGTGCTTCAGGAGATATTTAGATCCAAAATCGAGCAGCGGACATCCGTATAATGGTAGCACACGGGGCATACAGCGCCGCTCCTAAAACTGCATTAATCGTCCAAAAACTCATTAGTTTCACCAATATTTCATCATGGTCCACTCACGCTACTCCTCCATTACAGTCTGTGTCGCTCCAGACATGTTTTTGTGACTGTGCTGACCCCTGAACTGGAAAGTTTCTTTGCAGTACGGCTCATTGTTTCAGCAGCGACCGTCAGCGACACAACAACCTGCTTCTTCCAGTTTTGTGCAGAATGGACGAATATCTATCGGAAGAAGATGTTGTGGAGGTTAACTTTGAATATGATGGGTGTGTAACGCTCAACTTATTTTTTAGTCAGCGCTATAAAGAAACCAAGGAGACTCTTTTGCGGAACTTAGAAAACCTCTTGAAGAAGAAAAAAAAACTTAATATATATCACGTCAGAAACAACAATTGTGCTTGAAAAATGAATGAAACTCTCCACCAAATGTATTAGTTTCAAAACACCTCAACTTTGATTAATCCCACCCCCAGAGCCAAGCGCATCTCATGTGCATAGGCGTCAGTTTAGGGGGGGACGGGGGGGATGTGTCCCCCCCACTTTCTGTCAGAGGTCAATTTGTCTCCACAGCACACAAATCCTTCACGTGTAAACCATTGTAATCCCAGTTATTTCGGTAGTATAGAAAATTCCGACGCTCCTGAACGCACCATCTGCATTCGTCCGAGAGTAGCAGAGAGACGCTGCAGACCTCTGTGAGGATAAAACAACATGCAGCTGCTATAAATTTGCAATTGCGCCAAGTTGAAGCTCCGACCCAGAACGTGCTCTTTCTTCTGATAATACCTGGGTGAGTTAGAAAACTTGTTTGCTTGCTGTGATTATCCAATATAATAACACCACAGAAGAAGAAGAGGTCATGACCCGGATTATCCACACATGGCAGTATTTTCATCGAACAATTAGGCCTGAAAAACAATAATAATAGGCTAATAATAATAATAATAATAATAAATGTTTCCAGCCTACAAACAAGAAAGGTATGACAAGAAGGCTTAATGTTACTTAATGCAGCTGTGTGTTACATTAAAAGATGGAGAAAAACACACTAGTGAATAAAATATCTTTCTGAAATTTAAAAAAGCCTATAGTATATATTTTATTTTATAAAGATTCTAATGATTTAAAAAGCATTCACTTCTGAAGTCTAATGTTTGGTCAGTAGTTTGGATTCTGCAGCAGGAACAGAGACATTTGTGGTCAGACTGGGTGACTGCTCTCAATCCAGTCTGAGAAATGTTTACATTTTCTGGAAATCAGGAGGTTATAAAGCAAAAACCAAACAGCCTCATATATGTATTTTTACCACCACAAATCTGTTGTCATCACCTGTGAGCCCACAGTATTGGAGATAAATTAAACCTGCATGTGGGGATACATGTTCATATTACAATATATCATAAAAGACAATTGGCCATTTTTTATGGAGTTTTCTCCACAGATTATAATTACATTTCATTTTAAAGGAAGAGGTTATTTTGTATTTTAGGTTGTTTTTGTCTTCTTAATATTCTAAAGAGAATTTTATGTTCAAGTATTTAAATAAAGAGATGGGTTTTTGGAATATAGAGTATCAGTCTTGCAACAAATAATAAAATCTAAATGAATATTATTGTATTTTCAGTGCTTCCCCTACCAAGTAACTGTTACGTTGTTCTTTTCACAAATAAAGGAAATGATAGTCAAAATATCACTAAAATGCATTTGCTTTGTGAAACAGTATCAAAATTTTTCGCCGGCCTAACGGCCAGCGATGGGGGACCAAGTCACTTTTCTTATTATGGGGCAAAAATCCCTGGCAGCGCCCCTGATCACAAGCACTTCTTTAAAGTCACTTGTACCAGTAGCTGTCCCCCCCACTTTTTAAAACAAACTGACACCCTTGCTCATGTGTATAACTAAACGTAGGTCACATCAAAACCAGGGAGATAACCTAAATCTTTAACCTTCCAAAAATGAAATAAAAACATGACCCAAACGAAAATACTTCAAATGTCCACTTTTATGTACTTTTAAATTAGTTTTTTGTCCTTTTCAGTCTTTGGTGTGCACCAAACACGGCGTCTTATCCAGTTAAAAAACACGTAAATCCTCTCGTTTTAAAAAAGTAGAAAAAAGAACAAAAAATGTGCGATCGATCGCTAAACCTCTGGTACCAGGTATGTGTAAAAAAACAAAAACTGAAACGATCTTACCCTGTCCAGCACCCGAACGCCAGGTAAGATAATCAGTTTCTTGGCACGCGTTCCAGCCTCCGCACAGAGATGTCCAGCCGGGATCCGGTTTGATACGTTTTTTGTAACTGCTTGTATCTATGAATTATATTGTCCTTTGGTTATAATTTATTGAATACGGCTCGTTTTTTTTTCTTTAATCAGGTCCTAAAACTCCAGGTCCGCCTGCTTCTTTGTTCACCTTCCCGGTTCTCTGCCTGTCCGCCCCTTCCCCCCGACACTTCCTTCCTTTATCACTTCGTTCGTTTTTCTTAAATCATTTTAACCTTACCTAAATATCATTATGTGACAGCGGGTGCCCATAACCTATGCAACAATACAGGGATTTTTTTTAACTTTTGTTAGATCAAAGAAAACCTTTCATTTTCTTATACTTTTATCATCTTTCTTAACCATAATTCATACTCATATCATTTTTTTCGGTGACATTGTCACAGGTGTCCTTACAGTTTCGAGCCAGAGCTTACAGATGAGGAGCTCATCGAAAGGAGAAGAAGAGCTGACCAGAGAGCAGTCTTCAGTTCAGAGGTCAGCACAGTCACAAAAACATGTCTGGAGCGACACAGACTGTCTTGGAGGAGTAGCGCGAGCAGACCATGATGAAATATTGGTGAAACTAATGAGTTTTTGGACGATTAATGCAGTTTAGGAGCGGCGCTATACATGCCCCGTGTGCTACCATTATACGGATGTCCGCCGCTCGATTTTGAATCTAAATATCTCCTGAAGCACTGTTTGGATCAGGAAAGCCTTCTGGGTGAGTATATTGTTCTACTTCATTCTATAAACAATGTGAAAGCTGTAGAAACCAAACTTATCCTTTAAGTGCATTGCTCAAGGACGCATCGCCATTTTTCGCCGGAGCTGGGCTTGAACCTGCAACATCCCGATCACTGACCAAATGCACTATCAAACTGCGCCACCAACACTCCATGCCCTACATGCCATGTCACTGACAGTTAGATCCTTACAGTCATGATGGTGGACAGGTCCCAGCAGGATCCAGATATGAACCAGTCAAGACTCAGTCATGGACAGTGTTGTAAATTTAAGTGACCCCCCAACAGTCCAGACCTGCACACATTAAAACCATTGACCAGACGATTGATGCCAACACTGTGACAGTGAGTCTGCACGCTAATCGGGGTACCTGACCCGCAGCAGGACTCTAGCTGAGGGTCCGTCATAGCCACATTGAGGCCTTACAGTGAGTGACATGAAGACTAATACTCATCCATCCGTTGTCTCTAAAGCTTTTCTCTCATGGGGCCTGGTGCCTGTCCCAGCTGACAGTGAGTAAGAGGCAGGGGACACTCGGCTGCTGCCAGCTGGTGACAGAAGTGACACGAAGAGACGGAGACACACTCACATCTGAGAGCAGTTTATAGTCATCAACGTACCCAACTTACCTGATGGACCAAAACTTTTCAGTAGCCCATCTGGGAAAGAGCCCACAGGAAGTGTTTGGAGAGGGTCTTTCAGAAGCATCCAGCAGGTGATTGGAGGATCAGTCTGTCAATCAAAATTCATCACGAGCCAATCAGCTAATGTCATAAGCAGGTGCTGCTACATTACAGAACATGAGCCACTTTGTAAGACAAAATCAGGCCAAAGTATTTCAGAAAAGGAGCGAAAATATTGTTTATACAGGGAAGAATGTGGCGTCTTTTTCTTTTAAATAGAGAAATATAGTCTGAAGCTGTTAGTTTCTATGCTAATCTCTTAAGTTGCCTTCACTTTGAATGCGACTTGAGTGTCCTTGTGACACACATCTGTGTCCCTGTGGAAACATTAGTCAGTGAGGACATTAGTTCCACCTTGACACACCGCCGAAAACTGACGATGCTGCTGCAGGGCATCAGCTGCAGTGTTTTGTGGTTGGTAGGTGAGTGAAAAGGATACAGGTAGAATAATGTCAGCTAATACATTCGATTTCATTCGATTCGATTATATGATACACTACATCGCCAAAAGTATTCACTCACCTGCCTTGACTATCATATGAACTTAAGTGCCATCCCATTCCTAATCCATAGGATTCAATATGACGTCGGTCCACCCTTTGCAGCTATAACAGCTTCAACTCTTCTGGGAAGGCTGTCCACAAGGTTTAGGAGTGTTTATGGGAATTTTTGACCATTCTTCCAGAAGAGCATTTGTGAGGTCACACACTGATGTTGGACCAGAAGGCCTGGCTCTCAGTCTCTGCTCTAATTCATTCCAAAGGTGTTCTATCAGGTTGAGGTCAGGACTCTGTGCAGGTCAGTCAAGTTCACCCACACCAGACTCTGTCCTCCATGTCTTTATGGACCTGCTTTGTGCTCTGGTGCACAGTCATGTTGGAAGAGGAAGGGGCCAGCTCCAAACTGTTCCCACAACGTTGGAGCATGGAATTGTCCAAAATGTCTTGGTGTGCTGAAGCATTCAGAGTTCCTTTGACTGGAACTAAGGGGCCAAGCCCAGCTCCTGAAAAACACCCCCACACCATAATCCCCCCTCCACCAAACTTTACACTTGGCACAATGCAGTTCCACAAGTATGGTTCTCCTGGCAACCGCCAAACCCAGACTGGTCCATCAGATTGTCAAATGGAGAAGCGTGATTGGTCACTCCAGAGAACGCGTCTCCACTGCTCTAGAGTCCATGTTTGTTAAAGCAGTCTGCATGCCTAGGTGCTTGTTTTTGTACACCTGTGGACATGGAAGTGACTGGAACACCAGATTCTGATTATGTGGATGGGTGAGCCAGTACTTTTGGCAGTATAGTGTATATGGTATGATCTTGGTGAAACTCAAGCGGAGGTGATGTCACTGAGCCATGGCGATGGACGACAGTGACTAAAATGAGGAAATTGTGGACACATGACACAACTTCTGTGGGCGACATAATTAGTAGTATTCGGTGTGAACACAGCTTTAAAGTGCAGTCACTGGGGCTGGGTTAAAAAAATTGATTTAATTGATTTAAATAGATTTTCCTTTAACTGGTTCATAATCGATCCATAAAATCCAAAGATGGATCTTTTAACTTGGGTAGTTTTTTCTTCTTTGGATGTGCAGAGAAGCAGCCTGTGGTATCAACCCTGCTGGTCTGGTGTGATCAGCGTTTAGCGTTGCTTTCTACTGAACAAGATCTCATGAGATGTTACTGCAAACAAACATGGTGGAAGCTCTATATGGGCACCACTGGTGAGTTTAAAAGCTGATGTTTGGATGTACAGTATTTTAGATTTAACAAGTACAAAGGAAAATACCAGTTGGACTAAAAACAAGTAATATTCAGAATAGGGGTGTGCGATATGATGAAATAAAATGGTTAAGGATTATAACGTGGGGATGATCTCATAAAGCAGAAAGATCGTCAGATCGTCTGTGTGGGCGCAGAGACTTTGACGCGCACCTGACTAGCCAATCGTAGCACATTACGCGCAGTGCATGGTGGGATCTCCTGTTTGGTTATGTAGCGTGAAGCCATGGTGGAAAGAGAAAAGGAGATAAAAGCTTGAAGATGTCTGAACAAAAATCTGTTCTAAAGCAGCTGTATTATTCACTCAGATTATAGACATTGCAGTTAGATAACATTTGTTTTAAATTGTTGCACTTTAAGAGATAATGTTGATATTGTTGTTCATTACCTTTTATGTTTACATTTATTGCACAATTTTATAAAAACTGCACTATTTAAATTAAAACCTGTTCAGAAAGTTTCTTTGGCCTTATCATTTTTTTTCTTTTAGGGTTTTACATGTTTTATATGTTAAACATAGGAAACAAATGGTCAAACATGCAAATTAGTCAAGAAAAATCAACTAAAAAAGAATCGTGATAAAATCATGATCGTAATTTTATTGATAAAAAATTGTGATATGATATTTTTGCCATATCGCCCACCCCTAATGCAGAATATGCATTAATGCATATCATTAAAATATGATTAATGTAACTGCTTTGGGTTTAGTTCTTCATGTTAAAACAATTTTAATGATGTACTGGGTCAAAAGGTCACTTTTTAAATTTACAGCCCATTTTTTACTAAGTTATCCCAGACTGAATAAATATCAAATTGAATCGTGAAACGAATCAATTTGAGACCTTGTAATATTGAATTGAATCGGTCCAGATAATCTGAATCGATACCCAGCCCTAGCATTCACTCTCTGCCATCAGCTCACTCGCCCCTGTCGCCTCTTCCTGCTCTAAAGGGCACTGAGTGGAACGTCCTATTATTCTGGAGCTTGGCAAAATGGATCTGCACAAGTTTAGACACTGGATCAGGGAGCTGTGGCACAAAGTTAAACATAACATGCATGCTTTGGCTTTGGGAACAGGAACAAACATCACACACTCCACACAGAAAAGCCCTAGACAAAGGTTTGAAATCGATAAATCCAGTTGTAGCAGTGGAGTTAGTGACCTTGTGAGATCCCCACAGAGACTGCAGTCTACTTTCTGTGTTATTTAGTCAGTGGTAGTGTTGCCAATCATTTCTACATTTGTTAAGCCTTTTAAATGAGAAGCTGAGTGTGTTTAACTCCTCAAAGGTCGTCGGTCTCATTACAGTAACATCTACCTGCAGGATATTATGAGCTGAGGCAGCAGAACGTGAACAGTATCAGGCTCTGTTTGCTTTAAACCGATGTTGGATTTACTGAATCAGGCTGAGCAAATAAAATATTTACACGCTTTGTGTCGACACATTGTAATCTGTCTGCCGGTGTGTTTGCAGTAATGATCTTTGGCTGTGTTTTCTGCACAGAGCTGCAGAACCTTGAACATGTTTTCACTGCTGCAGGCATTTATCTATTTACTGGTTTGATTATTGACATTGGATGTTTGTCTCAGGAGTCACCCGGCCAGTTATCACGACACCAAACAGAGCCATCAGTGTGAGCCCACAGCCCAGGGCCTTTCTAACAGGATCACTGTACAAACCTGCTCTGACCTAAAATAAAAAAGAATAACATGACATTAAGAGCTACCTCTGGACTTCATGACTCCACCTTGCTCCCATGAGAGGAGATGCTCTCTTGCAAGCTCATACAAGCAGCAACGACCTGCAAAGTGTTATCTTACTTTGGAATAATTTTGTTCTGCTGATTTGGTGTAAAGGGAATCAATTTGATTTCATCGTGACTGAGATGAACAAAAGGGAGGTTGAATTTGGTGAAACAAAACTGAAGAAATTTGTCTTCAAAGGGGAACAATTGAAAAAGAATACATTTTATTCTATTTTATTTTAATGATGGTAGTAAAAACAACTTAATTTACCTTTATACAATTTCAGTCGTTTTAATTATTTCATACAAAGGAGTTTTATCTGGTTCAAAATAATACTATACTAAAGTTGGGCAAATACAACATATTCAGAGTTTCATTTGATCGAAACCACAACTTAAATTTAATATCGAGTTAATCTGAGTTGCTCTACCGCCCAAAATACAGATGAAGAGCTCAAAGCCCCTCCCTCTGGGATTTTAACAGATGTAGATCCTTCAACTTTCCCCTCCCAGTCAGATATCAGCCAAGATCCAGCATTCAGGAGTCTTTTTGTTTTGGTGTTTGTTCAGTATGTCTTTGTGCTCAGTATCTGTACATTGTCCACGCTAAGCTAAATGTTCATTCATATATTCTATAAAATGTAATTGTTAAGGGTCACATGTTTATCATGTGTAGGGCATCTCATCACAAACATTATGGGTGGTCAGGTTATAGCTCTTTCCTGTCATGGACCGGCCAAGAAAAACCCAAGGGATGTTTTTTTACAGCCTGTAGCACAAGGGTTGTCACGGCGTCACTTTCAGGCAAAACAAAGCAAAACTGGAGTCAAACATGAATCCCTGCTATAGTATACAAGGCATCACAAAGGAATGACACTGGAATTAAGAGGTGTGTGTGTGACTTCAGCCTATGAGCTACAATAACAGACATAACACATATTTGGCCATTTCATTAGCCCCATTCCAGTTCATTATCGTTATAGCTGTTACAGTTTTTCACAGTTCTTAACACATGTTTCTCAAAACACTAACGGATTCCTTCAAATTGTACGCAAACCTGAAAACCTCACACACAAAATGCTAAACCTGACACTCCCTTTTCAGGATGACTCTTTGCTATCAAATCTCTGAACTGTTCACAAAATGAAACTCGTGTTCTCATTTGGTACACACAGCCACATTCTCCAATGACACACACATACCAGTCGATTGATACACACAGCTCAGCATTTGCTGCACACTACCAAGCATTCACAGCACACTGAAGTGCAAAATAGAAAACCCAATTATAGAAATGAAACACACAATGTGAAAGGCAATGACTCATGAGAATTATCCATTTTTCAATTTTGGAAAATGTCTGTGTAGGCCCAATTCTTCAAACATACAATATCTTACAAGTATGCAGCAAATAATTGTTTTATTTACAGAGTTTCAGTGCACAGGCGTTTCTTAAGAAAATGTATGAAAAAGAAAACGTCAAAAGGTTACACTAGACCACATCAAGTCTCCTGTTTCTACCTGGCCAGAGGGCCTCATCCACATCGCAGAGGATGGTCACTCTGGCATCACCACACCTCATCCTCTCCTCCTCTTCCTCCTCCATCTCCACGTCCTCCTCCTCTCACTCTTCCCCCTCTCCTTCTCTGGTTGTCGTTTTCCATTGCTCAGTGCTCACCAAACAAAGCAGAGGCTCAAGGCCCTTTTATGCTGCAGTTCTCCTGATTGAAAATTGCTCACCAGACCTGGGTGTTTAGAGATTTGCATAGTTGTGTGTTGTGGGTTGATGCTTTGAGATTTCAATTGGGGTGTGTGTGCAACAACTGACCATTGTGTGTACAACTTTGACAACAAGGTGATGTGTAATTGACATCAGAGTGTAAAGAAGGAAAGTCAGAGTCTAATGCAGATTAGGGAGTGTTTAGATGTGGCAAATTGGGCCGAGCAATTGGTACTTGAAGAGAGGGTTTTGCAAACTGTGCCAAATTATCGATTGTTGTGGGTTAAGAACCGTGAAAAACTGTAATGCATGTTAGTAGCATGGTCTGTCTATCCATGGTTGATACATCTATAGTATCTATATTTATCACCACATAGGCATGAAGTCCCTCTTTACAATGGGATGTCACATCTCAAGAGCTTGACCTTTAACACATTTGTACCACATCATAAATTCTTATTTTCAGTATCATTGATTACACTCCTATAAAATGATCACCACAACCATTCAGACATGAGGACCCTCCTGAAAACCAGATGTAGCATCTCAAGAGGCTAACCTCGAATAAATCAGACAACAGGTTGATGGTTCATGAACCTGTCCCTAACTTTAGTTCTTACTTTAGTCCACTTGTCTCCTTACCTCCCTTCCTTCACCCTCACACCAACACAGCATGGTGTGGATTTGCTGTTCATCATGAGACTGGGATCCACATTCAAGATTTCCTGCTGCTTAACAGAAGGTTTTTTCTTGAGCCATGATGGAGGGATTCATGATTGGCTATATGGATTCATGTTGGTGTTGGATGGATATATTTGTATATATATGTATATGTGTATTTTATGTATGTATCTATGCATATATGTGTATCCATAAAATGAAGAGTTTTATGCTCTATTATAAAGTGTCTTGAGATAACATTTGTTATCAATTGGTGCTATACAAATAAAGATTGATTGATTAATAAGTACCGCACTCTAATGTTTACTGTGGTTGCAATGAGACATGCTCCTTTCTCTGGAGCCACCTGTGAGCAGAACAAACCACCGGCTCAGAGTGTCTCTCATCTTTTTCATAAACTGTTTTATTTTACCTTTTTTGTGTCCAAGGTGCAGTGTTTTTCTGTTAATATTTTGTGTCTTTAATTTTTCTTGAGGATTTGACAAATGAAGTTTTCTATTGAGACTTGTGATTCTTTAGCTGCTTGAGTTTACATTGATTTTGCCTGATCATTGCTATGATTTCACCTTTGAATTAAAAGACAGCTCAGCTTGTTGCCTGATCATCTTAAAGAGCCCCAGGTCTTGTTGTAGCTTTGAACATTCTTCTTCTTCTCCCCTCCTTAACTAACAACTTCCTCCTCCCAGTCTTCTACCAAAAAAAAACCCTGATCTCAAAGAAATTTGCAGAAGTTGTGCAGGAGCAAAAGTGGAGTATCTGCTGACAAAGGTGGATGCTACGATGCTGACACCCATTTTCTTTAGTAGACTCCACCATCCTCCCCTGAAGCCTTCCTGAAGCAGAGTCCACAGTCATCTGTGCACGGCCAAGTCCAGTAAAGAGACTCTGCTCCACGGCTCAGGGTCCACAAGAAACACAATGTATGGGCTCGAGAGGGCGTGACAGGCACCAGTGAGGCTCTGGTGTCTTTCCTTTTGAATTAGAGGGATGAAATACAGACACTTTTGCTCTTTGTGACCACAGTGATGAGTTTTTAGTAAGTGGAACTCTGGACATGTTCACCAGTGGTGACTTTGAGTCGTTATTGGCCTGTTTCAGTGACTGGAGGTTAAACTGGGGTTAAACCAGGCTCTCCACAGCCTCCAAAGCTAAAAAAAACATGGATCACAACAGTCCTACCAGGAATCACTGTTTGATCTGTTTCAAAATAACCTATTGAATATCATTGGTACACATTTAACCAGGAAAAAGAGTAAAATTGAGTCCAAGTATAAGATTCGCAACATGACATCTCCAAACAGAAACAACCAATAAATGAAAGAGCACCATGTTGATGACATCACTGCAGGTGAAATGGACTTAACTCTTTATTTAGTGGTGCTTTAAGGCAAGCAAGACTTAACTCTTTATTTAGTGGTGCTTTAAGGCAAGCAGGAAGACACCCTAATCATGCCTCTTCCTCATTTACAAGACAATGTTGTCACCGACAATGTTGTTGGCAATTGCTCTAAGACTGCAAGGGAAGCTCAGCTTCCCCTAAAATGTCCCCAAAAAAGTGGTGATATGTGCTGCTGTGTGTACATTTCATTGACTAAATATGTCCTAGAATACCTTCATCATTTGTTCAGAATCAGCTACTTATCACATGTAAAGCCCAAATTCCACTGCATGCGTATCCGGTCCGTCTCCGCTCCGCTGCGGCTTAATTAGACGGAGCAGATACGCAGAGCTTCTATTCTTGCCGGATGCCGGACCACGGCGCAGCAATTTAGCACACAGAATATCGTGCGGGACAGGAAGTTGAGCACAAACACAAAATAAGACATCCGTAGATGTTTCAAAATAAAATAAACCGTGTCGACTACGGAAAAGTACTGTACCTGGAAAACGTCATTTAGGGCGGAGACAGACCTGGTGTCAAAAGTTCAGTCTCACCCCACTTCACCATGGATGAGGAGCTTTTGATTTGGAGGTGCAAAACCACAAAATACTTGATGAGCTCGTTGACCCACTGCAAGGCGGAGCCGCAATGCTTCGTACCACAGACGGATCCAGTGGGAGTTGACGCGCGTCAGATGACGGAGCAGAGCGGAGCGGAGCGGAGAAGGACCGGATACGCATCCAGTGGAATCCCACAATAACTGGTGCGACTTCCTTCTCATTCATCCCCGCAGCGTCTCAGCGCTTTAACACAGTCGGACGCTGAGCGTCTTCTGACTTCGATGGGGAAGCGTAGAGTGGGTTGTTCCACTGTGGAAACTGGACGGTCATTGGATAAACGCTGGGCTTTGTCCTGCCCATCGGTCGCTCAGTGTCTCTGGGGGTCTATGAGGCAGTGGGCTGGCCTGGACGCTCGGCTTCTGCATGATGATTGGATGATATGTCTGAGGCCGAATCCCTTTTTGATTGACAGTGAAATGAGCCAATCAGCGATCTTGAAGTATAACCGTCCACCAGAGCATCTTCTAAGTTTTACATTCAGTTGTTCTGGAGAGGAGCTTCTCCTGTTTAAAGACGCTCAAGTCTTTCACCCACAACACAATGGGCCAAGGCCGTTTAAGCAGTCTAGCTCTGCTGGCCATTGAGAGAACACTGGTAAAATCCCTGGAAAAGACACCTAGTTGGTACGACAGGGTCACAGATCATTTTCTTGAAAAGGAACGGAGGGTAGAATTTACATTTAAATAAATAAACAAATTTATGATGTAGGCCGCAAAAAAAAATGAGCTTCCCCTCCTTGACTGACCAGCAGCCGCCACTGGTCACCAGTAATGTTAAGTCTTTTTCCTATTTTCAGAAGCCCTCCAAGTTCACATTAAGATGGTGTGAAAATGATAACCTTCACACAGATTCACCAGAAAACAACTGTAAACATTTGCATGCCAGGCAAATAGTTGGTATATAAGTTTGTAGTTAAACAGCGATGTTGCAATACGCACCTATGCTTGCCGGTGAAGACCAACTGTCAAGTTCAATGAAATTGTGCAAACTCCCAACTTGAAAAGGACTGCTGTCCACCCAAAAGATTAACTGGATTCCACTCAGACTGATTAATTTTCTTCTTTATTTGTAAGGCTCTAGTACTCTGTTAACTTTTCCAGTTTTGTTTACAGTTTATCATTTCCAGGGTTTGATTATTGAACTTGTGGTTTTTTTTGATAAATCCATTAGTCCATTAGTTGGCCTGACAGCTATTTATTTATTTAGTTAGTTATTTAGTTGTTATGGTGAAAAACCTTTGAAAAAAAAAATACACATCCACAAAATGTCCCATACAGATAATAAACAGCCCACCACATCATAAGAAATATGCCCTTTATTAGGCATTTTCAACACTCAAATATACAGAGTTTAGAGTGACTTTGCAAGTTACAATCACACCCTTAAAGAGGCTATGAGGAGTTTCTGACTTATTACAAAAAAGTCTCACTTTTAGATATATGCCTGATGGAAATACACACTTTAAGATGAGTTTAATAGCATCAAAATAGGTTATCTATAAATGCTATTCCTTAGCTTCGTGGTCGGGTTGGACAGAGCTGGACTGGCCTGGATACTCAACTTCAGGAACAAGACAATTAAAACTAGAGCAAATTTATATTATTCAGACACGTCTTAGAGCACCAGGCTGTAAGTAGTGATAAATAGCCGGCTACAAAACTACAATACTAAGTTTTCCAAAAATTGCTTGTTGTCACACATCAAAAACTACCGCTACGTAACTAGAAAGAGATACATTACCTCGTGGCTTTGCATCCTGTAAGTTGTTGAAAAAAGAAGTTGTAAAGCAATGCAGAGTTCTGAGGAAGGTCCGAGCTGCATTCATTAGCATCACAACAAACACACGCTTTGGCTTGGGTCACGTCTTTTGGTGCGTTCCAGTTGTAGTCAGAAGTAGGAATTTCCGGGTTCCGAGTAGGAAACTGCAACTGGAAAGTCCCCCGAAGTCTGAATTTCCTACTGAGAACTCGGTGAAACCTCGCCACCCCCGAGTTGACAATGGAAGATGGATGCCCCCAGTGTGAACAGTTATTTAGCTCCTGTAATAATCCATTTATTTGCACTTCTGACTGGGGTGTGTCGCTCTAGATCAGCTGTATACATAGTATTGTTAGACTTATATTTACAAAAATGCTGCCATAGTGATAATCACATTCTTCATGTGATATTTGTGAACAACAACACAGGGTGTGCTAACAACAGCTAACAATAGCCTGGTAGATCAGCATGTTTTTTTCTGACTTCAACTGGAACGCCGTTAAGTCAGAGATGATGTCACTCCCAGTTCCGAGGTTACTGGAATGCAGCATTACGACAGTCGCTGTGCGTGCTCATGGGTAGCAGAGTCTTTATGTCTTAGGAAATAGATTCTCGTCATAGCACCTGTAAGTGTACATTCTATCAAACCCATCAGTCTTTAATGCTATATGCTACATATCCACCACACTGCATGTGACATAGAGGAGCACAAATCAGCAAACATCCAATCAATAAGTAATAAAACAAACAGTTTTATAAACTTAAGAAGGCACGCTTTTAAAGTCCATTCAGCAAAGGCTGTGCTGCATGACTCCATGTGTCCACGCTGGCACCACAGCACAGCAACAGAACAACCACAACCACCAAACGGTCTTTAAAGTATGAGAGTTCAGGATCATACCGGCTGCCTCTTTAGATTTATAGGACACCAGTTTGCACAGAATTCAGCGTCCTTGGCCTCCTTCAAACGCAGAACCATCTCCTGCACGTCATCTGCTCACCTGAACTGCAGTGTCCATCCTACTATCATCTCAGGTGTCCTTGCACGCCAAAATAACGTGTTAAAGTGCAATGTCTTTAAAAACAAACTCAAAACCTACCTTTTTAGTCGAGCTTTTACCTGAATTACCATTTAGTGTTTTTATTTAATCTACTTACAGCCCACTCTTTTATTATTTCATCTAATTTTATTTTTCTTTTTATCTTTACTATCTTTCCTTATTTTATTTTCTAGTTTTTCTATCTTATTTTATTTTCATTTTTTAACTTCTTTTCAATTTATTATTTATTCTTATTATTTTTAAAAAATTTTTTTAGTTTATTTTATTTTATGATATATTTAATTTTACACTTTTAACTTAACCTCTAGTGTTTTCTCATTTTGAAAACTTTAAGATGGTACGTACTGGGTACATCAGTGTGCTTTATTATTGTCTTTTATTTATGATGCTTTTTATCAACACTGTGTATGGATTGTTGTGTGGGTCGGTTCACGGGCTGGGTGGAGTGGGTTTGGGTCATAAATCCTTTATTTAAATTTATCTGTCTGTTTGTAAAGCACTTTGTGCTACATTTTTTGTATGAAAAGTGCTGTATAAATAAACTTTGATTGATTGATTGATCTTCCAAGCTTAATAAATAAAAGTGAAATTCTTCTTGTTGATGGTGTGACCCCTGCTGGTTAAAGGACTTGACAGAGACGCACATGTGCACGTGCAGGTAGTCTCCATTTTCAGGGACACTTTGTAGTGTCAGTGTTCATGGGGGTGTTTTTTAGAGTCTTCCACCTGCTTTTTCAGATCCTCCTGGTGTCAGACTCCAAAAACACTGTTGCTGTGAGAACAAACAGGGACCATTTTAATCAAAATATTGCCATATACAGAGGGTCTTAAAGAGGTTTTGAACAACAGATGAGATGTTCACAAATCCTCCAATATATTGTCAGTAAAATAACTTCAGTCACCAATCTTAAAATATCATTTTTAGACACATGTGACTTCTACGAAAGGGCATTAGGGCCACCCGTGAGAAAAAAAAATGAGAGGGGGTAGAATTTTTTTTTCATCATGCACTTCGAGAAAAAAGTCGAAATGGCGAGAATAAAGTCGAAATATGTTGAGAATAAAGTCGACCTTTTGAGACTAACAACTAGCGCACTGCTTCTACAAAATGTCGTCCAGTCAGTTAGATGAATTAGTGAAATTATACTTTGGACTCGGCTTTAATAACAAAGAAATACTTCAACTTTAAGCCCACAGATTTACTGTAGTAATAAGTATTAGGACTTTGAAGAGACTGTGCCGAAAACTGCGACTGTTCCGAAGGATAAACCACACAAGCTCCGAAGAAGTGGCCTCATTCGGCATTTATGCTTAGAACAGGAATTCCAAAAATCTATTCTCAAAGAATTTAAGAAACCATATATTAAATCTGCCATACTCTTTACGTTACACTCCATACTACAGCATGCATCTCTGTCTTTCTCCTTATTAGATTTATTGAAGAGAACTGGGACGGACCAAAGGAGACATCGACTTTATTCTCGACATTGTATGTTGATTTTTTTTTCTCTACTTTGTATGTCGACTTTATTCTCGACATCATATTTCGACTTTATTCTCAACATTTTGACTTTTTTTCTCGAAGTGCATGATGAAAAAAAATTCTACCCCCTCTCATTTCTTCTTTCTCAGGGGTGGCCCTAATACTCTTCCTTAGACTTCCATGTGGGGTCTGAAGAAACTTTCATTTATGAAGTTCAGCTCACTTCTGGTGTGAAGTTAAAACATTCCCTCAGTTTTTATTTGGTTTGTTTTCCTTTCATGCTGCCTTTTGTAAAGCTGTTTGTAACACAACAAAGCCTGTCAACTTTTATTTCATACAGCCACCCACCACTAGTTGTAGCTGCAGGCTTTGTTCCTGCCTACAGACCCGGGCATGAAGGACTTGAATCAGTTCTGAGGTGTTTTGTCTGATGAAATAATTATACTCCTCAGAAAGTTTTGAAATGTCATTTCAATCAATAATTTCTCTCATTAAATAGTACCAATTGGTTTTGTTTTTAATTTCACTGGAGAGCCCGATTAGTCACCTTTCCAACAAGGTTGAGTTCTAACTGTACGTTCTCTTGTCGACGTTCTGGCCGCTCTTCACACAGAAGAACGCAGGCAGGGACTCGATGTGAGCGGCCGGAGGGGCGGGGCTTACAAAGCTGCGGTGCTGATGTGCTCTGCATCACCATCTCCTTTCACTCTCGTTTTCACACTTATACGTTTATATGTAAAGACTGAACTAAAATAAGACAAGTAAACAGACATACACACAGTCTGGTGACCTTTAAACAACAGCTTATTTGATTGTTATGACTTTACCCCCTTTTTATGAAACATTTGCACAAAGTGGGAGGTTATATGGAGGGTTGGAACGTGTATATGTGATGCGTATTGGAATCCAGATCAGCCCATAATTGGCTGGTGTCTTGTTTGAGCTGCTGCTCATTTGCATAAAGTTGAGCTTCTCCCAACTTCGCTTCCATCGCGCCGCTCGTGATCACCGCCGCCTCGATCGCCCCTCAACGCCGGGGATCATAGACAATGAATGGCAGCTGGACGCCAATGACGCTCAGACCGCTTCTGGTGTGCATGTACAATAAGGCTTGTGGATTCGTGGAATGAGTAACAGAGCTAAACATGTGGGCAGCTCCCAAAAGTCCCTACAACTGGAAACTGTCGTTCCGGTCCATAGCATTATTCAGATCAGCCCTGGCACTATTAACAAGGACCAGGTTCCCTGAAATTTGTGAAGTCAAAGACAGACCACAAAGTGGGCAACATCCTCACACTTGGTTCACATCTTTAAGGATCTTTCCAGGGGCACCAACCAGACATTTGGATGTGTTGGTCCCTCCACAAAGGAAAGACCCTTACAAGTCAAACCTTGTTGTAAAAGGGCCTAATCAGGCTTTCCAACAACATAAAGTACAAAACAATCTTATAATTAAAGGGGAGAAATAAAACCTTGTGCAGCTGCTGGACCTGCCTGATTCAATGTCTGTTCTGCTCTCTTTGTCTTTAAAAAATACTCTAACCTCACAGCAGGAGTATCCTTACGGAGCAGCTGGATCCATCTGAGGCAGATCCATCTTACCACGCTGATCATTGATTTACAAATTGAGATAGCCACGTTGGAGTCCTTTAGAACAGGAAGAGGTGAAATGACAGCAGGGAGTGACTTCATGTTCAAAAGTTAGCATAGATGCTAACAGCTTCAGTGGCAGTTTTATCAGATCTGGACCACATTTCTTTGAAAATAAAAAAAAGTTCTAAACTTCTTTATAGAGAAAGTATTGTTGCTCCCCCATCAACATGTGCAGCATAGAAGCTCCCTCCTATGAATATATCGGATTAGCCCCTGATTGTTTGATCATTGAATCACCTGCTAGATATTCTTCTGAAAGAGTATGCACATGCTGGCTGTGCTAACATTAGCCACACTGTGTTTGATATTGTTAATAAAGCTAGGGTTGTTAATTTGATTTAGAATTACTTTTTGATACACTGGGTTAAATGATCGTCATGTCCTGATGGTAATCAATGCATGATGTGTTCTTAAAAGAGAAAAACAGACACAGTCTACAGCAGGAGTAAAACAGGGAAAACTCATTCCCAAATAAAATCCTGTACGCCCATTCTGCCCACCTTCTGTGCGCACAGACTCTGATTCAATGTAGCAGCGAGCCGTCCCACAACCCCAACCAAGCTCCAGTATCCCTCACATTTTAAGACAGGTGTACAGAAATCTAAAATTAACACTTTGTTTTTCTAAGTTTGTTCTGTTGGCTCTAATCTCACCACAGCTGCCACCCAGGCTACTGCAGGTGGACGTTCTCACCAGGCTTTTTCTTCTTCTTTGGTTTTACGGTGGTTGACATCCATCATTTTGGAGCATTACTGCCCCCTTCAGGCTAGAGACAGAGTTCAGTTTGGAGAGGCAGAGGAATGTTTTTATTATTATATCATCACACGAGAGATTTACAGGAGAATACTGATACAGGAGGACGTCAGGAAAGAGGATAAAATATGAAAAATACTGTAGTTTCACGGCCAAAATGGGAGACTTGACAGCTATGAGGAGAATGTCAGAGGAACTACCTATACCCCGATCAACATCGACTGTGAGCACTAACTAACTTAACATGTTTGTTTTTTAACTTTACTATGATAATATTGTGGTGTTTTCTTAACGCTGACTGAGACATGACTTGATGTAGTGTAAAACAAACGTTGTGCTGAGGGTTTGGAGTTGAATCAGGCTGCGTTTACACGGACACTCCTGACTTAAAGTTGCAAAGATTTGTCCTTTGCGTTTTAGAATACTTCTGCGTTCAGACGACAACACTCGGAGACGAGTTAATTCACTGTAGTGTGCATGCCGGTTCAGTAGATGGCGGTGTGGGTCTGCAGAGAGGCAGCGCTGCTACAACACACGTACAAAAAAGAAAAACTTATCACAAACAACAATGGTGAATAGACACACAGAGACACAGGAGTTTCTTTTCTGGACAACAAATCTGTCTGGATAGTTTTGTCTGGATAACAAACCGACCACGGTAAGACGCTCACACGTTACTCGGCAGACGATGAAGCTGTTGTTGTTCCTGGTATGCGGGCACAGCCTTCATCTGAAAGACTACTATGCATGCGTTGACGTCAGCGGAGCTGCATGGAGAGCGGATTCAAATCTTTCCACTCTGGAGCGCGTTTTCAAAAGTTTCCATTTTAGGTGGAAACACAACGCATTGTCATCTAAACGCAAGGCCAAAACGCAACGAAAACTTATCGGATTTGACCGTTTTCGGCGCCATGTAAACGCAGCCTCAGTCTTCTTTTTGTGAATCAGTGGCGCTCGTGCATGTGAGTGGGGGTGTTATTTTATAAGGAGGGGTGGGAGGGGCTAGGCAGAGCCCTGAGGCGATGCTACATTCAAATTCGTACTAGTTTTCCAAAATGACCGACCCTAGCTTTAAGCCCCAATGCTGTACTTTCCCTTGGTCTTTGTATTGTTTGAATGGTTGTCATACCTTCTATGAACTGGACTCTGACCTGGAAGCAAACCTGGAGCCCCCTTTTCCAGGTGGACCACAGTTTGACTCTTTGATCCTCAGCAGAGTAAGCATGAGCTGTCACACCTCCCCCAAATCAAACTAACTTTCCCAAAATATGAGCCAGAGCTTGTTTGGTCCGGACCAAAGTGTGAGGCGTGAAAGTGGACCAGCAGATTGGGAAATGTCACCGACGGGATGACAGCTTTTTAAGAGGAAATTTTAATCAGAAGTGAACCCAGAGCCAAGTGAATTCTGAGAAAGAGGATCAGTCTCTGCAACAGTGATCAGAAGGCCGTAATGTTAGAAACAGTTATTACAGCCCTAGTTTATGAAATGCCATGTAACTTCTTTTTCTACATTTAACAGCTTCAACTCCTTCACTGCTCTAGCTGTGCAGTCACATGAGGAAGAGGAGCATTTCTCTGAAGGCGCATCACTGCTGGGTAATCTTCTGCAGTCTGATATTAATAAGTGACAGTGTAGAATAAACAAAGAGACTTCCCTGTGACAGAAACATCACTTAACAAATCCCTGAGGTGATGTCTGTGACGGCTCTGCTGCAGGGAGACACACACATGCGAGCCTTTTGTGGGTGCATTAATCTCAATTCAGCAGACACGACAGACCACGAAGCAGCCGCTGAAGACAAACCCCGAGTTTTTCACAATGGGATTACAGCAGCAGGCACAGAAGGTGGATTGTTGCTCCCGCCAAGCTGGCCTCGATGTGTCAGGAAGGACTTTACTTCTTAACCCTGCAGACGACTGAGTGCTCATGAGAGGAAACAGCGTTAAGCTTGTGTTCGACTCGACCACGGGGTTTTTCTGCAGAAACAACAGAGACGGTAAAGCAATGGCTGCCTGAGACGTTAGAAGAGTACAGAAACATTAAGGTGTGTTGACATATCAATGAAGCAATCAGATCGATTTAAAGTCAAAGTGTCTGTTTAAATCATCGTCTGTCTGGCACAGCTGTAAAGGAACAATCCAACATTTTTGGGTCATTCCGCCAAAAGAGTGCAATTTGCTTGTCGAAACTCTTCAAAATTAAACTTCATTTATACACATTTACTCATTCAAAATGAGTACTCATCAATCTCAGGCTACTTTATTTCATTTATTGCAACTTTTGACAGTTTATTATCATTGCAATTTTTTCACTGCTGTTACCAAAACTCAAATGCCATTTTAAAACCATGAATAAGTAAAATTATAATAAGAATATCAACCATGTACAATGTTGTCCCCTTAGAAAAAGAGTTAATTTAGAAGAAATGGTTGATTACATAATGAAAATACTCATATATAAGACAAAAAATGACTTTTTTTTTTACTGTTACTCTTTATTTGAGTAACAGCAATGAGGGTAACAGCAATGAGTTTTTAGCATAAAATTAGCAATTGTGTGAAATCTAGCCACTTAGTATCTAGTAGCTTGAGCACGTGGAGCAAATTTTTAAGATTTAAATGCATATTTTACTTTCTTTCTTACTGTTTGTCACGGCTCCGACTCCACGGTTCTTCCTTTATTTCTTTATTTAGTGTGACCTCTCTGTTCCCATCTCCTTTGGATTTCTATCTTCGAACTGCAAAATCAAACCCTGTTCACCATACAAGGCTTTGGTTGGACTGGAAGAAATGGTTCATGGAGTTGTTTTAATTCTGGGTTAAAGGATAAGTTTGGTTTCTACAGCTTTCACATTGTTTATAGAATGAAGTAGAACAATATACTCACCCAGAAGGCTTTCCTGATCCAAACAGTGCTTCAGGAGATATTTAGATCCAAAATCGAGCGGCGGACATCCGTATAATGGTAGCACACGGGGCATGTATAGCGTTGCTCCTAAAATTGCATTAATCGTCCAAAAACTTATTATTTTCACCAATATTTCATCATGGTCCACTCGGGCTACTCCTCCATTACAGTCTGTGTCGCTCCAGACATGTTTTTGTGGCTGTGCTGACCTCTGAACTGAAGACTTTATTTACAACTGCTGCACATCAACAACTTTCTTCTTCCAGTTTTGTGCAAAATGGACGAATATCTATTGGATGAAGATGTTGTGGAGGAGAACTTTGAATATGATGGGTGTCCTTACAGTTTTGAGCCAGAGTTTACAGATGAGGAGCTCATAGAAAGGAGGACGCAGAGGCAAAGAGAAGAACAGCTGACCAGAGAAACTTTTCAGTTCAGAGGTCAGCACAGTCACAAAAACATGTCTGGAGCGACACCGGACTGTCGTGGAGGAGTAGCCCAAGTGGACCATGATGAAATATTGGTGAAACTAATGAGTTTTTGGACAATAAATGCAGTTTTAGGAGCGGGCTGTATGCCCTATGTGCTACCATTATACGGATGTCTGCCGCTCGATTTTGGATCTAAATATCTCCTGAAGCACTGTTTGGATCAGGAAAGCCTTCTGGGTGAGTATATTGTTCTACTTCATTCTATAAACAATCCTTTAACCCAGAATTAAAACAACTCCATGAACCATTTTTTCCAGTCCAACCAAAGCCTTGTACGGTGAACAGGGTTTGATTTTGCAGGATGAAGATGGAAACCCAAAGGAGACGGGAACAGAGAGGTCACACAAAATAAAGAAATAAAGGAAGAACTGTGGAGTTGGAGCCGTGACAAACAGAAACTCCGACAAAGCTCGACTCTGCGTGACACAAGTGTCAGAAAAATGTGTCAGGATGGAGGAAGAGAGAGGAGAGGGCTGCTATCAGCTCTGTAGAAAGTTTCCTCCCCTCCTGAACGTGTCTGACACCACGATGTCTGGATGAATGTAAAACCAGACGGCTGAGGAAGAGGCTGTCGTGTTTCATGGAGCTGTCAGTCCAGAGGAGGCCTGTCACTCTCCGACGCTTCATCCTGAATCTGTGCTTACAGGCCGCTGGGCGCCTCTACATGGGAGAAAATCCTGTTTTTATGTCACTGATGAATTATTCATGCAGTGTTTTTGTTATGACACCACAAATATGAAATGACAAAATATAACTGCATTTATTTAAAAACATTTTATTATGTCATGTTTTTATGGATAACGAATCCTGCTCCTGATAAAACTGACTTTTATAACTTCTAATGTATAAATAAATCTATGATGACAACATGAAGAAACTCTGAGAGCAACTTTTAAATATTTGAAGAAACAAAATTAAGGTTGTAGTTTAAGAGAAGTCCTCTCTGATTGGGCTGTTAGCAAACCGTTCAGAAGTGTCAGTCCTCAATGTTTTGGTCTTTAGACAACATTTTTTTTCTGCTCCTAAATCACTACGAGTCTCCAAAATCCCAAATTTCAAACATGTCAAATTGGGCTGCCTATGATGTAATACACACAATAGCATGTCTGGTTTAAAGCTGATCATATTTATCGTAGTATTCAACCCTTTAAAGCTCGAAAACACAAATTAAAGTCAAACATTTCTTCTTTTTTTCCCTTTCCAATGAAATATAAAGCAATCAAAATTTGTATAAAATTTAAATATTTTTTGTATCTTATATGATGAATTAAGTGTTTTTTATGATTTCTATCTCTCATCTGATTGTATTTAGAATGTTTTAAAAATAATTTGTTGATTAAATTGATTGATAGAGGTATCATATAAGTATGTTTCAAGCAGGGGCTTAGAATTAGGCAGGGACGCTAGGGACACGTCCCCATCAATATTATGCCACTACTGCATGGTCCCTAACATAAATAAACAAGCATAGTAATAATAATAAATATTTGTAATAATAAGTAGTAACAATAACTAATAGTATATAACTTTATAACTAAAAAAAAGCTTATATTTAATGCCAAGACACACATGTTTTTGTTATTTTATTTATCATCTAACGCATTATTCGAGTATTGAAAGGCAGCAACCATTTATGACCAATAATAAAAGTTTGTGGGGAGAAATACAATAAAACCTCAGATTAATAACATGATTTATACATTCATATTGTTGGGAAATGTTTGATTAGCTCTACATGACATTAAAAAACAGTCATAAATGCAAAACACATCAACTTTCAGGGGTGCCGTTTTGGTGTACTAATGTCCCCACCAATGTCTAAATCAAACCTACGCCCTTGGTTTCAAATATAATACAACAGGCTGTAAGGGGTTAATCTTATTTATATATATTTATCTATATATATATTTCAACTTCTGCAAAGATTTATTGTTTGGAATTTTATTCTGTTAATTTTCTTTTCATTGTCACACTGTCGCAGATTTTATTACACATTTGGTGTTTGACTGTCCCATTTGACCATATCATTATCTTTAATCTTATTCATTTGTTTTATTTATTATTCATTTTTCCTTTTAGTATTTTTTATTTCATTTCACACCATGTTTTTTTGTCTGTTATCAGATGTTCTAAGGCAAAAGGATACGCTACAAGACTGGAGGTTTATCTGGTTGTTTATTCGGCTGGTTCAGAGATAGTCTGACAAAGAGCAATAGGTAACCACGGCTTATATACATGTCACATATATGGTAACAAAACATGTAGACAACAATGTCATGCCCATTCCTTAGTTGGTCCACTGTGAGACCTCTCAAGTTCAGGCTTTCTATTTCTGGCAAGGTGCCAGACTTACAGTTGCCTTGCTTACACAGATGCAGACATAGAGAGAACTTCATGTATGGACAAAATAATCCTAGATGTTGCATGAATTGGTCCATGACTAAATTGATTGATATAAGAGTAAAATGGTACATGAAGAGAAATGATACATGACTTAAAATTCATGCTATCAGTCTGTCATGTCATTTTAGTCTTGGCTACTGTGTTTTCTCATTTTTATTGAAGACAGCATTTCTTCAGTCCTTTACTTCTTTTTTCTATTTGAATCTGCCTTAAATATCTTTGTGTGTTTTCATTGTGTTTAATCTTCTACTTCTTTATTTTATTCAGAAAGAAAATAAAGAAAATGAGATTTTTGCACAACTTCATACTGTTGGAGATTTTCTATAATCTTTATTTTGTATTGTGAGTATTTCGTATCGTTTTGTGAGTTGACCATTTTGTTACACCCCTAATTATAATGCATAATGGTTGCTGTTATAATGCATTATAAATGTGGGCTTCATAGAAAGAGTTACCAAAAGTTTTATTTCTGTGTTGTTGCAGCACTGTTTCTCTGCAAACCTACATCCCCATCTACTGGCCTGGCATGCACACTGCAGCGGTTTTATTTGTTTCTGTCTTAATGTGGATTTGAAAACACAAAGGAAAAACCTTTGCAATTTAAGGGATTGTGAGGAGTTTCTAAGTAATTACAAAAAAGTCTCACTTTTAGATATATGCCTGATGGAAATACACACTTTAAGATGAGTTTTATAGCATCAAAATAGGTTATCTATAAATGCTATTCCTTAGCCTTCCGGTCGGGTCGGACAGGGCTGGACTGGCCTGGATACTCAACTTCTGGAACAAGACAATTAAAACTAGAGCAAATTTATATTATTCAGACACGTCTTAGAGCACCGGGCTGTAAGTAGTCATATAAAGCCGGCTACAAAACTATGATACTAAGTTTCCCAAAAATTGCTTGTTGTCACACATCAAAAACTACCACTACATAACTAGAAAGAGATACATTACCTCGTGGCTTTGCATCCTGTAAGTTGTTGAAAAAACGAAGTTGTTAAGCAATGCAGAGTTCTGAGGAAGGTCTGAGTAGCATTTTTGTTAGCGTCGACAAACACACGCTTTGGCTTGTGGTGCGTTCTAGTTGTAGTCGGGAGTTGGAATTTCTGGGCTCCGAGTAGGAAACTACATCTGGAACGTCCCCCGAAGTCTGAATTTCCCACTGAAACCTCGCCAACCCGAGTTGACAATGGAAGATGGATGCCCCCAGTGTGAACAGTTATTTAGCTCCTGTAATAATCCATTTATTTGCACTTCTGACTGGGGTGTGTGGCTCTAGATCAGCTGTATTCATAGTATTGTTCGACTTCTATTTACAAAAATGCTGCCATAGTGATAATCACATTCTTCAGGTGATATTTGTGAACAACAACACAGGGCGTGCTAACAACTGTTAAGGTCTCCTTACCACTGAAATAATTGGCTCGAATTTGACCACAAAGGAAGACCAAAACATATTAAAAGGACGCCACACAAAAGACAAGTTTGATTATTTTATTGTTGTCATTTTAAAGTCAAAGTTAAAAAGAAGAAAGCAAACTCAATAAACCAAAAGGGGCTGGAGTTGTCGGCAAAAATGAACAAAACAGGAGAAAATGAGCAGGCCAACCCATAAGGGGCCGTCGCACCTCTCACCTCTCCCTAAACTGCCTGACCAGAAACTAACTAAACCAAAGAATAATCAAAACCGAGAAAACTGGACCACCGACAATCTCCAGCCCAAACTAAAACAACAAAACCCAGCAACCTAGTGCTGCTGAGGAAATAAAGAGGAAAAAGGAGAAACAAAACTACCTGTTAACCCAAGAAAACAGAAAACAAAGGAGGAGTGCATGGAAACCTGCTCCTCAGGTCTGTGTGTGTGCCCCAAATCCAACATGGCTCCTCTCTCAGCTCCTCTAAATACCCCTCCTCCTCACTGAGCACAGATTGCTCTCAGGTGTGCACCAGGGGAGAGGAAGGAGGAGGACCAAGGAGAGGGAGAGAGAGAGAGAGGAGCAAGAAAGGAGGAGAACCAGGGAGACACAGGAGAAGCAGGGCCGCACATAACAACAACAGCTAACAATAGCCTGGTAGATCAGCATGTTTTTTTCCGACTTCAACTGGAACGCCGATAAGTCGGAGATGATGTCACTCCCAGTTCCGAGGTTACTGGAACGCAGCATTACGACAGTCGCCGTGTGTGCTCATGGGTAGCAGAGTCTTAATGTCGCCGGAAACAGATTCTCCTCACAGTCCCTTTAAGTCACAGAGTCTTGGTAAACAAAGCCTTACAGTAGAGCCTCAACAAAGTTTTTTTTTTAGTTTTAACCTAACAGTGGGGTAATCACGAGCTTTCACAGACTGCTCTGTGTTGTCTGGCGTCCATCCCCCCTCAAGGCTAAAGCTGCCGGGTGCTGCAGCTGCTGTCACATTTACTGTGTCCTGATCCTCGAGCAGCCCCACTTCTAAAATCCTGAACCTTCTCTTTAACGCACCAACCAGTCCAGGGCTGTTTTCCTTCCTGTTTGTCTCTCTGAAGCATGTCCTCTGTTCCCTGATTGCTGCCTGTCACTTCACACCTGTACCAGCTGTCCACACCTGCCACTCATCCAGGAACTTCAGAGAAATCCACTCGGTCTGTCCCGTCTCTTTCCACCATATGCTGACAACCACTGATGTGTGCAGAAACAGGCTGACTCAGTCCCTCTCTGGTTACATCGCAGTTTCAGATTTCATGTTTTTGTGGTGAATCATGTGGCATTTGCATGTTTCCACGGAAACAGCTGACAGACAACACCCTTTGTCATGAATAAACAATAAACAGAAAAACAAACCAAGCAGAGCCGCAGGTAAAGACTTTAGATATTGTTCAAAATAATTAAAGCTGTGTTATGTTGAATACAGTTTTCATCTTCTCCATGGTTTTTCAATATTCAAAGCAGATATCTGGACACAAAGATGAAAAAAGACTAATTTCATTTAAAGGTGAACTGAAATGTGTGATTATCTGTAGTTCAGTCACTTGTATAAATTCCAAAGCTGGTACAAAAGCTGGTGGTTTGACATTTTTCACTGGTTAAATTATTAAAATGGGAGCAGGATGTCCCCACCAGAGACCGATCTAAAGCCCCTTTAATGAGTATTATCTCTGCAGATGTGTCGTCTCAGGTCCCAGCCTTTCATCAGACATCATGTCCGAGTCTGCCCTTCATCAGCTGTCTGATGAAAGGACCGTAGACGTCACCTTTGAGGTGATAACTCTAATTAACATGGCCTGGAGCAGCCGCTGGTGCTCTTTATGCTATTGCCTCTCTTTCAGGCACCTTGGATTAGTTGTCTCCCCCTCTAAGATCACGTTAACAAAATCACTGATTGCTGAAAAAAAACCTGATTCTGGTGTTGAGACTGAGTAAACTTCCTAACTTCAGGTCAAAAGTTTGAATTGTTTGGTTTTTTTCACACCTCGGTCATAAATGTATTCGCTTTGATCAGTGTTGTGCAAGTTACTTCAAAAATGTAATGTATTATTTGTTGCTTGTTACAGTCATTTCAAAGTGATTAGTTACATTATAATATTACTGTATTTTAAATGTAAGGCATTTCACTATTACCACATTACTTTTGTAATGCATTACTCCCAACGCTGACTATGACACACACTACACACTAAAAAATGTTGAGTTATTTTGGGAACCCAATTTATGTGTTGCTTAGGTTGAGTTAAATTTTTGAGTTGTTTTTATACAGAGTAACCCACTTTCTGGGTTATAGGGCTATTATTTTAACTCAACTAAGTCACAACCAGCTCCACACTCACTCGGTGTCAGATCGTCTCGCTGTCATGCCAGGAACTCCAGAACTGCTATCCGGACTGATCACCCGTTGCCGACCTGGTCTGTTCCTGTTTCCACCTTTATTGGCTAGACTACAAGGTATCGACCCGTTTCTGTCCTGCACCTACCTGCCTGCCTGATCCCCAGTTGCTGACCTTGCCTTCTGTTTCTGACGCCGAGTACCTGTTCGTGAATCCTGATCTGTGGTGGCCATCTGTTCTCCGGTATTTGACCCCTCTACCTGCATGTGATGCCGAGTACCCGTCTGTGAGCCCGAATCAGTGGTGGCAGCCCGATCTCTGGCAATCAGAACGGTTTCCTGCTCTGAAAGACAAAGTGAGTCCTGCTTCACCTGAAAGACTCTGAGTTGTAGTTTAAGTGTGTGGCTCCTGTGTGGCTGAGGGGACTACGTCACTGCCTCGTGTTCCAAGGATCGCAGGTTCGATCCCCGCTCTCTACTCCACTGTTCCTGTGTCTGTTCAATAAAGCTGGTTATTGTGAACTGCAAAATCTGTCTTGCATCAGGGTCCTAACTGCCTCTGTTAAACTACTGGAAGCGCTGAATTGCACAACCCAATAATTGAAGTTAGCCTAACCTAACTTTTGTGTTAAATAATACAACCCAAAAATTGGGTCGAAAAAAAACAACCCAACCTGTTGGGTTAAAATAACCCAACAAGGGGTTCGACCTTTTCTGAACCAGCAGTTGGGTTAAAATTGGGTTATTTTTTAACCCGACTGTTTTTAGTGTGTATATAACTAAAAATATTCACTCCTCCATCCAAATAATTGAAATCAGGTTCCAGTCTCTTCCAAGTCCACAGGTTTATAAAGTCATCCCCTCTGCTTCTCCAAACATCAGAAAAGAATGGGTCGCTCTCAGGAGCTCAGTGAACTAATGGAGCTAATGGAAAAGGGCCACAAGAGACTAGCCCTATTAGCAACTCATCTACAAAGTGTTAAGCCACGTAAAATCACCGTCACCAACGTTCTGCAGAGTCAACAGCAACAGCCTCCAGACTTCATGTGGCCTTTGGAGCATCTCAGGAGCAGCGTAGAGAGCTTCATGAGCAGGTTTCCCTGGCTGAGCAGCTGCGTCCATCATTATATCCCCAAGTGTAATCCAAAGCTTCAATGCAGTGGAGTAAATCAAGTCATCAATTACTCTTCTCTTTCTGGGTTTGGTGGTTTCCAGGAGTGTGGTACTTGTCTGACTGCATTTTGTTTTTCAGGAGTTGGGCTTGGCCCCTTAGTTCCGGTCAAAGGAACTCTGAATGCTTCAGCACTCAAAGAGATTTTGGACAATTCCATGCTCCAACTTTGTGGGAACAGTTTGGAGCTGGCCCCTTCCTCTTCCAACATGACTGTGCACCAGAGCACAAAGCAGGTCCATAAAGACAGATGACAGAGTCTGGTGTGGATCAACCTGACTGGCCTGCACAGAGTCCTGACCTCAACCCCATAGAACACCTTTGGGATGAATTAGAGCAGAGACTGAGAGCCAGGCCTTCTCGTCCAACATCAGTGTGTGAGCTCACAAATGTGCTTCTGGAAGAATGGTCAAAAATTCCCATAAACACTCCTAAACCTTGTGGACAGCCTTCACAGAGGAGCTGAAGCTGTTATAGCTGTAGGTTGGAGAGAGAACGTTAATATCTAGACATGTACATAGGTGATTGTTTTTGTCTATGTAGTTGATGCGTTAAACAATATGAAGAAACCACCATTTTGGGTCATTCTCTTGACTGTGTGTTTGGCCCTCCTTACCTCTTTCCAATAAAAAGAAGGTACAATAAGTTAACAGCTCGCATCATCCCCTGCTTACTCAGGACACTAGTCCTGTCAGCAGCACCAACATGGAGGGAAAGACAGAGGAGAGTAACGTCACTGAAGAGAAGGACTGATAGTAAAAAGTACGGACTCAATCATCTGTGTTTTAACCAACACTAAGTAGTTTTCCACTCCAATGTAATATTTCTAGTCATGGTGATGGTACATCACCTTACAACAGGTGTAATGACACCTCTGTCATGGTCTGAGTGTCTGTATCACCTTCACTGACACTATGTAACTTCAGTGTGGACGGTAGGAACATTTCACACAAAAAAAACTGCAAACTTTTACTGCTTTGACTGCTTTATGGCATACCTCACTTCCCCCTCATGGTGAAAGCTAAACATCGGGAAAGGAGAATATAAATCAGTTTTTGAATTTTAAAAACAGATTTAATGAACTGAGTTTAGTTTAAAGGTGCTATGAGGAGAATCTATTACCGGCGACATAAAGACTCTGCTACCCATGAGCATGCGCGGCGACTGTCGTAATGCTGCGTTCCAGTAACCTCGGAACTGGGAGTGACATCATCTTCGACTTATCGGCGTTCCAGTTGAAGTCGGAAAAAAACATGTCGATCTACCAGGCTATTGTTAGCTGTTGTTAGCACGCCCTGCGTTGTTGTATGAAGAATGTGATTATCACTATGGCAGCATTTTTGTAAATATAAGTCTAACATTACTATGTATACAGCTGATCTAGAGCCACACACCCCAGTCAGAAGTGCAAATAAATGGATTATTACAGGAGCTAAATAACTGTTCACACTGGGGGCAGCCATCTTCAATTGTCAACTTGGGGGTGATGATGTTTCACCGAGTTCCCAGTAGGAAATTCCGAAGTCCGGGGTTGTTCCAGTTGCAGTTTCCTACTAGGAACTCAGAAATTCCTACTTCTGACTACAACTGGAACGCACCAAAAGACGTGACCCAAGCCAAAGCGTGTGTTTGTTGTGATGCTAATGAATGCAGCTCAGAACTTCCTCAGAACTCTGCATTGCTTTACAACTTCTTTTTTCAACAACTTACAGGATGCAAAGCCACGAGGTAATGTATCTCTTTCTAGTTACGTAGCGGTAGTTTTTGATGTGTGTCAACAAGCAATTTTTGGAAAACTTAGTGTTGTAGTTTTGTAGCCAGCGATAAATCTCTACTTACAGCCCGGTGCTCTAAGACGTGTCTGAATAATATAAATTTGCTCTAGTTTTAAATGTCTTGTTCCTGAAGTTGAGTATCCAGGCCAGTCCAGCCCTGTCCGACCCGACTGTGAAGCTAAGGAATAGCATTTATAGATAACCTATTTTGATGCTATAAAACTCATCTTAAAGTGTGTATTTCCATCAGGCATATATCTAAAAGTGAGACTTTTTTTGTATTTACGTAAAAACTCCTCATAGCATCTTTAAAGAAAATATGTTCTTATTTTCCTGATGGAAACAGGGACCTTTGGCTCACACTCCTGCACAGTAGGTGGCGGTAATGCTCCTCTGACGCTGGACCACCCGCTGTTAAACAGGAAGAAGGAGAAGACAGCTAAATGAAGAGTTGTTATCATGGCCGAAGTAGTGAAAAACCTGAAGAAAATAAACGTTTTATCAGAGAAGACGAGAAAAGGAAAGTGGGAGAGTAACAAGTTAAATACGCGGACAGGAGTAAAAATTGGCCCAATGTTCACTTGGTGGCGTGAGCTAAAAGACGAGGAGGGATGTCCGACCGATGCTGATTTAGCCCTGTTATTGTTAGACTTGTAAGTAAATGATGATTTATTCAAGCAGAAACATGATTAGACTGTACCTTATCAGTCCACATGGTTTATTTGTCTCTCTGGACATCCTCCCTCTGTATGTCAGCAAACGCAGGTTGGTGTTTGACAGTGCAGTTACACTGAATAACCACAGAGGGAACTAGGGAGCAGAAAGCTGAAATCTTACAAAGTGCGGCTTTAAGATCTCAGATGAACAGCAGATTTTTGGTGTGAAAGCCAAAACAGGTTTCTGAAAAGGCTTGAGTGTGATGACTCTTTTATTTTCACGCTAGTGCCATCAGAATCAGAATCAGAATCAGGTTTATTGCCAAGTAGGTTTTTACACTTAAAAGGAATTTTTTGCTCTGGTGCTGTTGGTGCAAAGTACAGATAGACAAATAAGTAAAAAGATAATAATGAAAGTTAAAAAAGTTAAAGGTACATGCATTGTAAACAGAATAATCAGATATAAAAATATAGAATAAAGATTTTTAAAAAATAGACTAAAAATTATACACAGTTATTTACAGTTTTTTCCACATACAGGGGGGTTAATGTAACCTAACTAGAGCTGGTTTACTTAAGATTTGTCTGCATCAGGTGGGGGGAAGTGGGGGGCAGGGGGTTCATGGACAGTGGTGCAGCAGAGGGGGAAGAAAATTTTTTGTGGCAAGAGGTTTTTGTCTTCATTGAGGTCAATATGATGATGCTGATGTAAAATGGTGAGCTGCAGCCCAAACCTCAACCTTTTGCACTCTACACCAAAACAATCCAAATTTAAACTGTTTTTTTTCATTAAAGTTTTTCACTGTTCTTAACATACAACAATCGATAGTTTAGCACGGTTTGCAAAACCCTCACTTCATGTACCAATTGCTCTGCCCAATTTGCCACATCTAAACACTCCCTTACCTGCATTAGACTCTGACTTTCCTTTTTTACACTCTGATGTCAATCACACATCACCTTGTTGTCAAAGCTGTACACACAATGGTCAGTTGTTGCACACACACCCCAACTGAAATCTCAAAGCATCAACCCACAACACACAATTATGCAAACCTCTAAACACCCAGGTCTGGTGAGCAATTTTCAATCAGGAGAACTGCAGCATAAAAGGGCCTTGAACCTCTGCTTTGTTTGGTGAGCACTGAACAATAGACAACTACAAGCAGAGCAGGAGAGGGGGAAGAGGGAGAGGACCTTTTGACCTTTTTTTTGTTTACGTTCATTTTCTTTAGAAATGCCTGTGCACTGAAACTCTGTAAATAAAACAATGATTTGCTGCAAACTTGTGTGATATTTTATGTTTGAAGAAGTGGACCTACAGACATTTTCCAAAAGGAAAAATGGGTAATTCTCATGAGTCGTTGCCATTCACATGTGTGTTGCATTTCTATAATTGGGTTTTCAGTTTTACACTTCAGTGTGCTGTGAATGATTGGTAGTGTGCAGCAAATGCTGAGCTGTGTATATCAGTTGACTGGTATGTGTGTGTCATTGGAGAATGTGGCAGTGTGTACCAAAGGAGAACACGAGTTCCATTTTGTGAACAGTTAAAGCTATGGTCTACGATTTGGAAGCTTGGTACATCTTAATAACGCCGTTTATAAGGCCGTTATGGTCCTATGGGACGATCTACGCAATACAAAGACCAAAAAGAATGAAAAAAAATCCATTCAGTATATCCGCTATGGGGCGGCATAATAGTTGACCAATCCGGCGGTTCGGATTGGTCCGTGAGTTCATCCAATCCCCTGTCTCCCCTGCTCCGCATCGTCCCGCCTCCTCCCCACTACCTCCCTTATATACCGTTGAGCAGCTAGCTGCACAGCTGAAGCATCATGGAGCCGGAGAAGACCAGCACCGAAACCGGGAGGCCGCTTCTGTTGCCCTCCAAATCTAAGAGAAGGAAACGTAAAAGTTTCGAGGAAAAGGCTGAAGTAAGGAAGAAATATGAGCAATACAGGTCCCAACGGAGACTCAACATTGGAGAATCGTACGACCGGTGGAAAAAGCTGCAGAATGATTTGGGACTGAAAACTGATGCTGAGACGGCAGAATTTCTGTTGAACAGGTAATATCTTTGTTTACTACAGTGGGAGATGTCTGCTGAATAACTCTGGTTAGTCTGTGCCTGTACTGGCTAATGACCGAACGTTGTTGGTCGGAGCGGGTAGGCTCTGTCAATAGATTTTAGCATTGTAAACTAAGCTGGTGAAGACACGCCGAGAAACGTAAATCCTCACCCACAATCGGCTCTGCTCTGATCGGCTAACAGTGGCAACGCCAGACCCGCTTCGCCGCCAATCCAATTGAAATGGCTGCCGCTGTGTGTTACAGGGGGATGACTGTCGTGTTTGTTACTTTCAGCTATGAGAAATCTCATTTATCTTCAACGACGATGAATATTTTTTGCCGGCCGGCTTCTTGCTCTATCGGAGGGGGCGTGTTGTTTGGAGGCAACACGAGCTGGGGGGCGAGATCTTGGAACAGGGAAGGGAGGGGTGAGTGAAGGGGGGGCAGGCTGCGTTTTTCAAATCTGTCCCAACAGCCAAACTGGTTTTCAGATCGTAGACCCTAGCTTAAGATATTTGATGGCAAAGAGTCATCTTGAAAAGGGAGTGTCAGGTTTAGCATTTTGTGTGTGAGGTTTTCAGGTTTGTGTGTACAATTTGAAGGAACCCGTTAGTGTTTTGAGAAACGTGTGTTAAGAACAGTGAAAAACGGTAATTATCTGGAATGAAAGAGATGTAAATTAAATATTGCTATTTAGACCACCTAAACCTGATCTGAAATTAACCCTTAAAGTTGCTGAAGTGAAAGCAGATCAGCTGCTGGGGGGAGAGGGGGGTAATTACGCTTGTGCACAAGTACAAAGCAATTGTGCCTGAATAAAAATGCCCTGAGGGATAAACTGAAGAAAGGAAGAGACAAAATATTGCAGAAATAATCTTGAAGCATGTGTGAGCAGCTGATAACTGCAGCCTCACTTTGCTGTTACCTTCAGTTTCTGCAAACAGCGCGCACGCTGACAGAACATTTGTGTTCACAGGATCAATATGTATTTACAGAGCGGGGGGGGGGGGGGCTTAAACAGAGGAGATGAACGGAGATACAGACAGAGACATTAAGAGAGGAGGGAGCAGAGAGAGAGAGGTGGTGTCAGACTGAACAGAGGCGGTGTTTTATTCCGCTCGGAGAGAGGGAGCGCGAGCAGCGAGACTCTGGTGTGCCCTCATTGGAGTGAGATGTGGAGCGAGAGAGCAGGATCCAGATAGAGGAAACTGATGAGAGCAGTGAGGAGTGAGGAGGGGGGCGTCCAAGCACTCTGCTGAAGGTAAAGACCATCGCTCCATTCATACCTCCATCCACCTCCATCTGCCTCATGTCTTCACCCTCATTTCACTCCTGACTGTCCTGAAGCTCGTGCAGCTGCGTGTGTGTTTACTGAAAGTGTGATTGGCTGGGAGATGTCCATGCATATGAGGAGGATGAGAGCTGCAGCCTCTGACCACAGAGAGTATTCCCCACATATGATCCCATTAACACACACTCTCTCCACACACTCCATCAGCAGTGTGTTGTTGGTGTTTGACTCCAGGCAGGCGGAGCGGAGCTTAAAGGAAATCATTTGCACACTGGACTGTGATCAATTCTCTGCAGTCTCGCTGGTCGAGCAGGCGGCTGGATTAATGCAGATTTCTAAATCAGACGCCCTTATCTGAGAGGTTTTTTATAAGCCCTCTGAGAGGGTGATATTTTTAAGCTTTTCTGACACAGGCAGGACTCCTCTGATGAGTGAAATGTGTAAATCCCCGGGTAAATCTTAGATTTGACTTTTCATGTGTAAATGCAGCCAATTTAGAGCAGGAGGAAAGTTGAAGGGGGGCAGTGGGAGTGCCCTGGTTTAAATCCTGAGCCCGTTTGAGGGAAAATTTGGCTCATATTTAGCTCATAAATGCTCAGTTCTTGATTTCTTTGACACCTGCTGTATGAAGTCGAGCCGCTTGGGGCCAACATTATGATCCTAGTTGTTTGATGGGTGTTGTAATGAGCCTGTTCATCATTTGGGTTTGATGAAGCTGAAATGTAAGCATCAGATTAAAAATGTGGTAACTGAATTTATTTATTTTTTATCATGACAAGTTACAATTCTGGTCGAACACTTCCTCTTCTCTGTTGTGGAGCCACCTACTCCTTCAGCCACTGTTGCATTAGTGAATGCAGTCATGCTTGATGGTAAGGATGTGGAGAACAAAGGATTAAACACAGGAAAAGCTTCTCCTAGAACAGCACTGTTTGGCCGTTTTCTTTACTAAAAAATAGAGATGAAGATGCTCATGTAGTTAAATACAACCACCAGGGTCAAATAGGGTTGGTTTTAAAGCAGTTTTAAACTTTTAATTGTCTTACAAACTGAGATAAAGTGTCCTGGTTTGTGTTTTAAGTAAGTAACGCACTTTATACCTTACATGGTTGGTTAGACCAAACAAAACATGGTTTGCTTTTTCTGAAAGTTTGTTTGATCTGAGGTGGCAAAACAAAGAGCTGAACTCTGAGCTGGCTGTAGGTCTTCACTTCTATGTAGGGACAAAAACAGCCAGGGGTGTAGAATTGGGTAGGGACGCTAGGGACACATCCCTATCAATATTATGTCACTACTGCATGGTCCCTAACATAAAACCCAAGCATAGTATATAACATTGTAACTAAAAAAATGCTTATGTTAAATGCCAAAGAGATACTTAAAGAAGTTATTTTATTTATTATCCACGTATTGTTTGTGTATTGAAAGGCAGCAACTGTTTAAGACCAACAATAAAAGTTTGTGGGGATTAAACACAATAAAACCTCGGATTGATAACATGACTTTATACATTCATATTGTTAGAGTTTACACTTACCGGTAGTCCTTTTTGGTTTTGGTTCTATATTTATCAGACTATAACCATACCATCAAAACTTCTGATCGATCCCAAACTGTCCCTCTGTTCATGTCTCATGCATCAATGCATTTCTGTCAAGGAACAGACAGTGGAGATTTAGAGTGTTTTTTTTTTCTGAATATGATAGTTTGCTTCATCTTAGCTAAGAGCTCCAGAGACAAAGAATTGCGAAATCCCACATTCTGCTGACCTCTTGTGTCTGTCCACAGCTCACAGCAGAATGTGGGATTTCTTGTTCTACTCTCCTAGTTATTGCAGAGTGCGATTCGCTTGTTTATCAGCCGCGTGAGGCACAAGTGTATCATGGAAATGCCAAGTAGTGCTGTTTAGGCTATAAACATGTGCTAAATGATGTCGTTTTACTAAATGGTGGACGCTACCAGGACACTTGGATTACAGCGCACGAGCAGTATGGAGGAATATTGCCGACTTTTTGTGGACTTTTAAGGACACTGTTTGTTCGGGCTCTTATCTAAGTCATGATATCAATGGCAGTGGACAGCGAGGACCCCCCAGATCTCCGGCTGCATCCTAGATGTTCCAAAAGTACTCCACAGTGTTATTCAGCATGAGGGTGAGTAGAAAATGAGGCAAAATCGTTGTTTGGGTGTAGTATTCCTTTAAAAACAGTCATAAATGCAAAACACATCAACTTTCAGGGGTGCCACCTTGGTGTACTTGTATGTCCCCACCAATGTCAAAATCAGACCTACGCCCTTGAATACAGCCTATATGTGCCTATCAAACCAATTCTTCACCGAGTCACTCTGATTCTGTTGGTTAAAAAGAAGACCTGAACAGGATTTCCGGGTCAACAGTGCCAAGCCCATGGCACTGCTGATTAATTCTGTTCTGGACAGACAAACTCTCCTCAAGTCTGTGGTAATTCTGCTCTTACTTGAAATCATATAAACACAGACAGCAGACAGTTGGCTGAAAGACACACCGAGATTACGTAGAGTTGGTTTTGCAAAAGTGGACAGGGCTCCTAGTTTCTGAAACAATATTGACTGAAACGATGTGTAACTATGTTCCATAAAGACGAATCTTGAGCTTGCTTTGTGTTGATGTATTTGTCCACATTTATAACCTTGCAGAGCAGATGAACTGGCCTGTGTCTTTATCTAAATCACGCAGATTCATCTTGCCAAGCTCCAAACTCCTAATCAGGGCAGAGAGACGGAAACTGAAGATGTGACGACAGCAGCAAGCGACTGTATGTTTGAAAAGTCTTAAGCGGTCTCCATGGCTGCAGCAATATCTGCAGATTTATCAGAAATCAATCAATCAATCAAACTTTATTTATATAGCACTTTTCATACAAAAATGTAGCACAAAGTGCTTTACAAACAGACAGATAAAAAAGGATTTATAACCCAAACGCACTCCACCCAGCCCCTGAACCCACCCACACCTCAATACATAAACAGTGTTGATAAAAAAGCATCATAAATAAAAGACAATAATAAAGCACACTGATGTACCCAGTACCTACTGAGGAAACGCCATCTCAAAGGTTTAACAATGAGAAAACACTGGAGGTTAGAGTGTAAAATTAAATATATCATAACATAAAATAATAAAAATAATTTTAAAAAATAAGAATGAGTGATAAATTGAAAGTTAAGTTAAATTGAAGTTAAAAGTAAATAAATAAATAAATAATAAAATGGAAAAACTAGAAAACAAAATAAGAAAAGATAGCAAAGATAAAAAAAATATAATAAATAAAAATACTAAAAGGTAATTCTGGTAAAAGCTAGACTAAAAAGGTAGATTTTGAGTTTGTTTTCAAAGACATTAACATTAGGTGTAGACCTCAGATCTTCAGGTAGGCTGTTCCATAAGTGGGGGCTATAGTAAAAAGATGCCTCACCGTAAGTTTTTGTTTTAACTTTGCAAACTGTTAACAGAGAACTTCCAGAAGTCCTGAGGGCTCTAATGGACTTGTATGTACGACGGAGGATTAGGGCCTCGTTGAAAACTAAATAATAAAGGAAGGTTACGAGAATAAAGTCGTAAAGTTACGAGAATAACCTCAAAGATTTGCGAGAACAAAGTTGAAATATTACGAGAAGTCATCTTTTAGATCAAACTAGGAAACAGTTTAATTCATAAGTCTTAAAGAAAATATGACCAGTAGTATGAATAACATACAACCCTTTGTATTTGCTGTGATTTTGCAGACTTTCTTAGTATGGGGGAGTTATTGAAATTTCTTTCACACTATTCCTCCAGTATGGTCATTTGCCGATGGTTTTTAAGCAGCCGAGCCATCAGCGGCAGCGTATTGAGACCAATTGAAGGCGTCTGGCTCTTATGACGGCTCGTTACGAGAAAAACGAGCTTGGAGCTCACAGTCTTCGTTACAGCGATCAAAAAGAGGGGTCGGGTTTGGAACTGCGTTCTTTTGTTGATGAGTTATTGAGCCGCAAAGTCCGAATCTGTGAATATCTTTCTTAGTACACCCAAGTAGATGTTTCCTAGTTTGATCTAAAAGATGACTTCATTCTCGTAATTTTACAACTTTATTCTCGTAACCTTCCTTTTTTTTAGTTTTCAACGTGGCCCTAATCTTCTGTCGTACGTATGGTAAAACCAAATCAGATAAATATGAAGGACTAAGACCATTAAGAGCTTTAAAAACCAGTAAAAATCTATCCTAAAAGAAACACGTAGCCAATGCAGAGACCTTAAAACCGGTGTAATATGGGCTCTCTTTCTGGTCCCCGTCAGCATCCGGGGACCAGAAACTCACCCATGCCTAAGGGCAATTTGGGGTCTCCAATTAAGCCGACTTTCTGCCTCCTTCTGCTTGTTGACTCTTGCAGGCTCCTCTTTGCTCTGGCCAGCAGCTTTTTGGTGATGTAAAGCAGTCGTACCTGAACTCTCAATCGTACTTTAAATATTTCTCTCATCTTAATGTACTCTTCACCTGCTAAAATCCCCAGCTCTTAAACTCAGATAATTTTAAATAAACTTTATTCTTCCATGTATTTATATGATTCTGATTTTCCAACTAATTGTGCTGTAATTTGTGACGAGCCGGCCTCATGGCGTGGAGGGAAAATGAATGTGGCCTCCTGATTGACCAAAGCCATCAATCCCTGTACCAAATCAATGCACCGTCCCATTAATCCTCCATCATCATTCACTGTGCATTCTGGTGTGCAGCTGATCCAGACCGGCAGTGGATGAGCCATGGGACCCACCTTGAACATAACTTCAGCGGCTGACGCATAATTACACCTACGGATAATTAAGAATCACCAATTAAGGCAGCCTCTGTGGTGTGTGGGAGGGAGCTAAAATAACTGCAGGAGCCCACACACACACACTGAGGGAAACTGGCATGTTCTTACCTGAAATGAAAGAGAAAACCTTTCACCTGTGGGCTCAGGCTCGCTGCACATCAGATAGTTTCGAGGCAGATTTTGGGCCTCATTAGCACCTCTAGACCATCAAGGAGGTGTTAACCCATTCAAGGCTTCATGCAGCTGATTATCTGTCCAAATGATACTCACCTGGGAGGTGTCAGTGTGACTACTGTTCTGCTCTAAAGAACAGAAATGAATGAATATACTTTTTACAAACCTCCTGACTCAATGAGAGGAGACCACAGAGTGTTTACGCTCATGTCCTGACAGAGCTGCTGTTTCATGGATTAAAAACACTGGATTGTCTGATTTCATGTCAAATCCATCTTGAAAGGCCTCCAGGTAACACACTTGTTGACCAATCAGCATTCCTTGAGTAATCAGCAGTGACTATTTTCATCATAGTTTTTGCCAACAACCCTTGTTTCCTGACAAAACTAGACAGTGACTAAAAAAACAAGTGCACATGGACAAAAACTAAATTAACTGACATCTTCATCAACAAATAAAAACTAGACTAAAATGTCTGACAGACTTAATCCAATCAGACCTAATTTGGTCATGTAGGAAGTAGAGACAAGTTAGGAATCTATCCAATCACAGCTACTTTGGTTGTGTTAAAGGTAGGGATGGGTACCTTTCACATTTGAACCGATACCATACCGATGCCCGGTACCTGAGAATCAGTATCAGTACTCAACGGTACCTTTTTTCGGTACTTTTGCGTGTGTTTATGGGGTCTCAATCTCAATTTTTTTTAAATGTAAATGTATTTCTCAATATATCAAATTTGACAGATATATGTATCAAAACAACAATCAACTGTTTGTATTGTAACATTGTAGTTGTTCCAAAAATGTCTTCAACATGAAAACCAGAAACTAAAATGAACCACAACTTAATAAATTGACTGCAGCCCTCACTTTAACTTTAGGGCAGTTTAACAATGGGTCCAACAGAGCTGTAAATAAAAGAAGCATTTACATTAACGTTACAAAGTACGAGGAACCGACCTGATAATGATAACTGACGCACATTAAAATGCCAAGCTAATACCATCTTAAACACAAGGCTTATTTACCTGGACCAGGTATCCTCCTTGTCCCATTTGCTGCCATCACCAAATGTTAAAGCCATTTCTTTTCCTGTGTTTCTGGCTGCAGATGACTAGTCTCCATTGGACACAGGTGTGCTAACAGTGCTGAATGAATCCTTTGTGCTCATAGATCTGAAAAATTGTGCACTCTTCAGCTTTAAGGAAAATTTTGTGCGTCACAGGTGCTTCCTCAGATTTGAAGTATTTCCTGGCCTTACACTTGGTGTCACAAATATTGCAGCGAGCATAATCTGCATCACATTTAATAAAGTAGAGCCATACTTTAGAGCACTTTCTCTCAGCCATGCTTGCTTTGTTGACTGAGCCTGTGGCTGCTGAAGTCATTACGCTATTGCTGTGCTACGTTCAAGTCCGGTATGGAAATTCACCTACTCTACCCAATAGTATGCCTGCTTCTTCCACTCCCTCACAGTCATAAGGATGCGTTTAGGTACCTAAACATGGCACCGTTTGATTTTACCTGAATTGGTACTCAGTAGTACCTACAGAATTCAGTCAGGACCTCTTAAAGTACCGAATTCGGTACCCATCCCTAGGTAAAGGTTGGATGAGTTCAGAGGGACATCCAATCACAGCTGCCTTAGCTTGGTGGTGGTGGGATAAGTTGTGGAGCGATCCAATCAGAGCTGCTCTCTTTAAACACTAAAAACAGTTGGGTTAAAAGTGGTCCAGAAAAGGACAAATGGGTTGTTGACAATGTTGGGTTGTTCCTAACCTGATTATTGGATTGCGCAATTCAGCGCTCCCAGTAGTTTGACAAGGAGGATGTTAGGACCTAGAAGCCACACAGATTTTGCAGTTCACAATAACCAGCTTTAATTAACAGACACAGGAACAGATGAGCAGAGAGCGGGGATCAAATCCTTGGAACACGAGGCAGTGACGTAGTCTACTCGGCCACTTAGGAGCCACACACTCATACCGCAACTCAGAGTCTTTAAGGTGAAGCAGGTTAGGACTCACTTTGTCTTTCAGAGCTGGAGATGGTTCTGATTGCCAGAGATCAGGCTGCCACCACTGATTCAGGCTCACAGACGGGTAGTCAGCATCACACACGGGCAGAGGGGTCAGATACCGGAGAACAGATGGCCACCACAGATCAAGATTCAGGTACAGGTACTCGGCGTCAGGAACAGATGGCAAGGTCGGCAACTGGGGATCAGGCAGGCAGGTAGATGCAGGACAGAAATGGGGTGGTACCTTGTAGTCTAGCCGAGGATCAGCCGATAAAGGCTGAAACAGGAACAGAACAGGTCGGTAACGGGTGATCAGTCCGGATAGCAGGTCTGGAGTTCTTGGCGTGAGAGCGAGACGATCTGACGCCGAGTGAGTGTGGAGCTGATTGTGACATAGTTGGGTTAAAATAATAGCCCTATAACCCAGAAAATAGGTTACTCTTTATAAAAATAACCCAAAAATTTAACTCAACACTCGTAACACATAAATTGGGTTACCAAAATAACTCAACATTTTTAAGTGTGTATGAATTGATATATTCATGTAGAGCAGGTTCTCTGTTTGTTGTCAGTTCTGGTATTGTAACTGAGATGCTCTGCCAGGTAGTAAATAAAGGTGACTGCATTTCACACAAAGGAACATTTGTTTCTGTTCATTTAGACATTCAGACTTTACTAACATTCAATAAAGGGTTATAAGATGGTTGATTTTATCCAAGAGGAAAACAGGACTTCAGAAATTTAAGGAAACATAAAAATGCCTTACCCTTTACACTTCAGATTTTAGTTTCATCCACTTAAACTAGACTCACATTTTTGACTAAATTAGGACTGGAAGTAGCCTAAATGATATCTTAGGCAACAGACTAAAACTTAAACTAATTTAAAAAGTTCTGCCAAAATTAAAAGTGGTGCAGGGAGCCAGAAGCCACATAACAATGGTAGATATCAGGAACCTGTAAAATCAGATTGGATGGTGCTTAAAGTAGTTTTATTTTGCACTATAATCATTCATAACCCTCCATGATCCTTCCTAAAATGTTCTGCCATTCCTAAATACGATCTAAGAACTGTTCCTGAAACAGTCATTGTATCTGTCTAATGAATATGTGTAACACTTCATCTGGCCTGTTAGATCATTTCACCCTTGCCCCGCAGCTTCTGTCAATGTGTGAATGAAGTTGATGGTTTTCATGAACCAACATTATTTTAATCCAAATTATTTTCATCTCCAGGCACTCAGCTTCTTGAGTGACCAACAGCACGAAAGCTAGTTGGCGACACATTGCTCCAAAATAATGCACGACATGTTTAGTGATGCATTTGAGGTCTTGTCAGAAACACTGTGATGCATTCAGGTTGGCTCTGTTAAATCGGTATTTGACAAAGTGAAGCTCATTATGTGTTTAAAGCAGCACAATGGAAGATCCCCGCTTGACCGCAATGAGAACTCAACTACCCATGAGCTCTAGCGCACGCCTACCGTCGTAAGGATACAGATCTGCCGGTCACGTGCGTTTGTTTTGTAGGCGAATCACAGAAGCCAGGACTTCGCTCAAAAGTATTCTTCTGTCTTCAGCGACTGTTTGCAGGATGGACAGCGACGAGGTAATGTATTTATTTTTGACTAAATGACGATGTTAAAAATCACTAAGTTCAACTTGGTTTTATTGCCGTGAAGTCGCCCCGTCCTGTTGAAGCGAAAGTAAATAAAAGTAAAGACAATGACGAGCTGGCGATATCACACACTTGAAGTAGGTCTAAACCAAACTACATACTGGTACGTTCTGGATTTGTTGTGCTGTACTTTTTTCCTGTCAAGTTTTTTTTGAGGAACTTCATCACACATCAAAAACTACCGCTTTGTAACTAGAAAGAGATACATTACCTCGTCGCTTTATATCCTGTAAGACTGACAGTCGCCGCGCGTGCTCATGGGTAGTAGAGTCTTTATGTCGCTGGTAATAGATTCTCCTCACAGCACATTTCAGTCTGGGCCTTTTTATTGGATAATTCAGACATCCTTACCGTAAATTGTGTGTTTCATTGCCCCTACAGATCTTTTTGTTTTGCATCACTGAAAAAAAAAAAGAAATAAAATAAAGCATGATCAGTTTAAGCCAAGAGAAGCCTGATTGGGGCATCTCTAGAGCCGAACAAATGCAAGCATAGGGATAAGAGTTTTCCAGGAAGCGATGATATTTTTCACAGAAAAAAGTGCCCTGGTCTGTTTCTCTCACCAGATCTCATGTGAACAGGCTTTACTTGAACCCAGGAGAGAGATGCAAAGAGCTGAGGTGAGACCATCCTGTAATCTGTGAACAGGGATGATGCTCTAAGTATGAGGAGTGTGCTCTTCAAGATGTTCGGCGTATAAATCAGACTGTGGTTAAAAGTTTGTAGAAAATGATTAATCTCCTGCTTTTGAGTAAAAAACATGGAGCTGAAAAGCTGAAAGTGAAAACCTGGCTGTGGGTGCAGACGGAGCTGCAGAGGACGACTCTGTTTCTGTCACATGACTCAGGAAAGTGAAAAGAGCACAGTGACAAAACCTGTCAAGTGTCTGTGCGTCTGCTCTCAGTCTGTGCCCCACGGACACGTCTGCACCGAGGCATGAAGTCACCAGAGATCAGGTTTATGACTGTTCATGTGCACGTCCGCTTTCTTTATTCTGTGAATTTGTTTTGTTCCATGCAATGACATTTTGATTTTACATAAAGGTTAAGCTTATTTATGTTAATACAAACATTCAACCGAGTGTTAGTCTGGTAATGCACATCTTCAATGTGTGATGAAATTGAACATTAATATTTCTTCTCCAGCTGGAGGTTGTTTTTGATGTGTACACAACAACCTTTAGCAGCTACAGCAAACAAGCTAGCATCTTCTTCATCATAACTCTGATTCTAAGGCCTTAGACTTCAATCATCCAGTGGAAACCCAGCAGTGAGAGGAGATGAAACATTTATTTTATTGGTGTAAAAAGGCAGAAAAACTGAAAAGAGCATAAAATGATGAAGCCTGCTAAAATATGTGACCAAGCCTTGGAGGCTACCTACCTCGTTTAGGGTGATTATTTTTCCTGAAAACCCACAGAGGACCCTCAGCAGCATGTGTTGCATCATGCACGCTCAATATCCTGATAGGAAGGTGCAATGGAATAATGCCAGAGGTCCAGTGCTGGGCTTTATTGTATTCAGGTAAAAATAAAACATTCTATTAAGTATTTGTTGAGTTGGAAATGCTTAAAACAGTGCGTAATTACAAGAAAAGGAAAAAAAAACATTCCATTTTTCAACAGGTTCCTCCTTATAAACAATTCTAACTGAACATCTACAACCTATTTTATATCATTTACTTTAAAGAGGACATATCATGCTTGTTTCTCCTTTTCACTATGCCAGACTAGGATGCCTGTAAAGCATTTCTGCCCTCAGTACAAGTCATTTAGTTCCTTCATTGTCCCACAATAGCGTTCTCAAAATCCTCATTTTAGGCCATTATCAAGCGCTTGTTGAAATGCTCGGATCTGAGGATGACTTAAAGTTACCTCGCAACGTCACAGCCGTTTGTGCTCTGATTGGTCAATTCTATCGGGGGCTGAGTCAGCCTGTCCTTCTTCTTCTACTGTATTTTCCGGCAGGCTCAAAGCAGCGACCGCGTATTGAGTCCCCCTACAGGCCAGAGCTGGTAATGAGTGAATGTGAGCTAGGGATCTATATACCCCTGCTGGTGGATGTGTTCCTCGGTGACGGTTTTGTGGCTAACTGACATCACAGAGGAGGAAGTGTTTCATCAGATTACTCCAATAAAAAGAAAGGTACCTCGTGTCGTCACAACGTTTGAATCTCGCGGTCATCTCGCAATGACCTATTTTCAGAGGCATCAAATGTCGTTCTAGGATATCAGAAAAAATACAATATCTCATTTTTTGAAAATTAAGAGGGTGTAAGGTCTTGTTTTCAAATTTATTATATTATATTTAAGTATTAAATCATGGATCAGCATGATATGTCTCCTTTAATAATTTATTGATATTTATATTATTATACCATACAACTAGGGGTGGGCGATATGGCAAAAATATCATATCACGATTTTAAAAAAATAAAATCACGATCACGATTTTATCACAATTCTTTTTTACTTTGATTTTTTCTTGACTAATTTGCATGTATGACCTTTTTTTTACTATGTTTAACACATAAAACATGTAAAACCCTAAAAGAAAAAAAAAAGGCAATTAAAGCCAAAGAAACTTTCTGAACAGGTTTTAATTTAAATAGTGCAGTTTTTATAAAAATGTGCAATAAATGTAAACATAAAAGGTAATGAACAACAATATCAACATTATCTCATAAAGTGCAACAATTTAGAACAAATGTTATCTAACTGCAATGTCTATAACCTGAGTGAATAATACAGCTGCTTTAGAACAGATTTTTGTTCAGACATCTTCAAGCTTTTGTCTCCTTTTCTCTTTCCGACATGGCTTCACGCTACATAACCAAACAGGAGATCCCACCATGCACTGCACGTAATGTGCTACGATTGGCTAGTCAAGTGTGCATCATAGTCTCTGCGCCCACACAGACGATCTGACGATCTTTCTGCTTTATGAGATCATCCCCACATTATAATCCTTAACGATTTAATATCGTCATATCTCACACCCCTACATACAACTATTTATGAAACCCTTAAAGCATGAACTAGGATGAAATCAACTATGACAAAAATGATGAACCAGGCAAAACTACAGCGAAAGTCTCTGAAAATATGGCAAAATCATCAAAACAGCGGCAAGAAAACACCCCAGAATGATACTAATGTCATTATTTACAATATGTCTACATTTATTTTACAGTAATGATAAACCTAAATAAAAGACTCAAATGTTTGTCTCTGAATCCTCTCTCTGCTCTCCGGCTCTCCGGCTCAGTCAGCTCACCTCCCCTCAAACAGCAAGCCTTTGTCGTAATGTACCATGTATCAGTAGAAAACTGCTTCTCAGCTTTCACAATCCATTAGATTTATTTGGATAGCATGCTCAGGAGTTAGAACCAGGCAAAACTACAGTGAAAGTCTCTGAAAATATGGCAAAATTCATCATAACAGCGGCAAGAAAACACCCCAGAATGATACTAATGTCATTATTTACAATATGTCTACTTTATGTACACAGAAAATACTGATAAACCACAAATAAAAGACTCAAATGTTTGTCTCTGAATCCTCTCTCTGCTCTCCGGCTCAGTCAGCTCACTTTCCGTACCTCCCCCTCAAGCAACCAAGCCTTTATCGCAATGTACCATGTATCAGTGGAAAACTGCATCTCAGCTTTCACAATCCATTAGAATTATTTGGATAGCATGAATGCTCAAGGAGTTATGGTAGTTGAGTAATGCATGTATTTTTCATGTCGGTCAAAAGAGGATGTATGGTCAGCCTGACCTTGTCCTAACCTTGTGGCTATGACAGTATCAGAGTTTGCATTGTCCGGGGCTCAGTTATACAATTAATGCTGATTAAGAGTAATGAACTGCTGTGCAACTTCTTTTCTGTAAGTTGGAGGTCACAGGGAAGTTAAATGCTGCTTTTTTAAGGACTACATTTTGACAGGGGTGACTTTGAGTTTTCCAGGTGCCAGGGGAGATTTATAGTATGCAAGATGAATCATGGATAAAAATATTTGTACTTAGTACTCGTTTGCAACTTAACTTTACAGCTAAGGTCATCCTCATGACTAAATCATCAAGAAGTCCATCTGTCAAATGTTATCGAACATGCTTCACAAAGAGTCAGTGCCATGCACGTCTTTTTCTTTTTTTATACAATTCTATTTTAACGTTGTAAATCATGTGATGCACCAAACATTAGGGCCCATAGTTTCTCCAGTGCAAAGCTTTTGATGTGCAGCACTGGTGTCCTTCCTATTTTCCTAATTGATAGTTCCTGATGATGTTGGAATGCTTCCGGGAAATCTAACTTTAACCTCGGCTTAAACAGCTCTCTCTATGTCCTTAGTGGAGCAACACCAGCCAGTAGAGGCATGCTGATTTAAAGGTAATGAAAGGTGTCACTCTAATTGGTGTAATCCATGTAGGCACCTGAAAGAAAGCTACAAAAAAGTCTCACTTTTAGATATATGCCTGATGGAAATACACACTTTAAGATGAGTTTTATAGCATCAAAATAGGTTATCTATAAAAATGCTATCCCTTAGCTAAGTGGATCGGGTCGGACAGCCGACTACTAAACTACGATACTAAGTTTTCCAAAAATTGCTTGTTGTCACACATCAAAAACTACCGCTACGTAACTAGAAAGAGATACATTACCTCGTGGCTTTGCATCCTGTAAGTTGTTGAAAAAAGAAGTTGTAAAGCAATGCAGAGTTCTGAGGAAGGTCCGGGCTGCATTCATTAGCATCACAACAAACACACGCTTTGGCTTGGGTCACGTCTTTTGGTGCATTCCAGTTGTAGTCAGAAGTCTGAATTTCCTACTGGGAACTTGGTGAAACCTCGCCATCCCCGAGTTGACAATGGAAGATGGATGCCCCCAGTGTGAACAGTTATTTAGCTCCTGTAATAATCGTGTTGCTCTAGATCAGCTGTATACATAGTATTGTTAGACTTATATTTACAAAAATGCTGCCATAGTGATAATCACATTCTTCATACAACAACACAGGGCGTGCTAACAACAGCTAACAATAGCCTGGTAGATCGACATGTTTTTTTCCGACTTCAACTGGATCGCCGATAAGTGGGAGATGATGTCACTCCCATTTCTGAGGTTACTGGAACGCAGCATTACGACAGTCGCCGCGCGTGCTCATGGGTAGCAGAGTCTTAATGCCGTTGGTAATAGATTCTCCTCGTAGCACCTTCAAATTAAAATTTCTCCTCTAAGCCAAATGCCAGCTGAGTTTCTGTCAGTTACCAGCAAGCTTTCAGCTGTGAAGAGTATAAATAAATGTTTTTTTCTTATTTGTTTTAATTTTAGACCTCTGTACATGCTGGTATTTTCCATGCTAAACAAAAAAAAAGTTGATTGTTTTATCAGTGCTCTATAAAATATTATATCTTATTAAATGGGGGAGGGGGAGGGTTTCATGTTTATGCCATCATAGCAGGAAACACATTAGAGCCATGGGGGTGGGCATTTATCAGCACTTTCCTGTCTTGATTCAGCTAAGAGTCTGCCAAGAAAATTCTGGAAAATGTAAGTGGCTCCATCTGAATCCACCCTATTTGACAACTGTGCCTTACTTTGCTCTGGGACTGTGCAGCTACAGAGCTAAATATCAGCTTGACATGCCCTCTTAGAGACAGAGCTGGATTTTGTTAGCTTGTATGTACACAGCCAAAAAGTTTTATTCCATTTATGACAATAAAAAAAGAGGTCAAAAGTGCCACTTCTGCTAACTGATGCAGTATTTGCACTGTATTATTCATTAACTCTTAATGCGTAAGCATTCCTAATCAAAGTCTCTGTTTATTAAAAAGTAATAAACAAGGGTTTGCCCCAGAAAGATTTTTAAAAATGAAGTTTAAAGTTTTGCCAAAAGCTGTTGAATCATTTGTTTGGGTTAAGTCTGCATAAGGCCCTGCAGGGTCTCAGTGGTTGAGGTCCTAGGTTGTTGTTGTGCATCTAAACAGAATCAGATGTCCACTAAGGTTTTGAATCTGCCTTTAAAAACACATAGCCATAAAATAAAGTCACGTTTGTTCCCATGTGGAGCGTTGAGTATAAAATGTTTACATTGGCGCTGCTCTGACTCCTCTGTAGTATCAGGGGACATATAACTGCAGATAAAGCTGTAGAAGTGTTCACTCACCATGAGTGCGAGGCCGTGCATTAGCGGCCCCCAAAGGTTTTAGTCTCTGAAGTGAAGACTGCAGCGGCTTTTTACTGGAATGAGAGAGGTCATGGCCGACAGCTCACACGCTGGCAACACGTTTCATCAAACTACGTTTCAGAGACTGCAGTGGCTTTTACAGGACCAGATGAGGCCTGATCTTTGAATTGTTATGGACTTAATCAAATGAGTGATGTCAAATATCCTTAATAAATGCTTCATGTAAAAGTTGGGCTAATTTATAAACTTAAATTTGAAACAATTAAAACAATTACATTTAGGTCAGGCAAAGTTCTGACCACCAATGTTAAATTGTTGACTAATTATTTTTGTTACAGTTTTCCTCAACAACCTTTTTTCTAAGTAATAACAAAAAAGTCTCACTTTTAGATATATGCCTGATGGAAATACACACTTTAAAGCAGCACTACGGAAGATCCCCGCTTGACCGGAAAGAGAACTCAACTACCCATGAGCGCTAGCACGTGCATACTGCCGTAAAGGTACAGATCTGCCGGTCGCGTGCATTTGTTTTGTAGGCGAATCACAGAAGCCAGGACTTCGCTCAAAAGTATTCTTCTGTCTTCAGCGACTGTTTGCATGATAAATAGCGACGAGGTAATGTATTTATTTTTTACTAAATGACGATGTTAAAAATCGCTAAGTTCAACTTGGTTTTATTACCGTGAAGTCGCCCCGTCCTGTTGAAGCGATAAAGTGAATAAAAGTAAAGACAACCACGAGCTGGCGATATCACACACTTGAAATAGGTCTAAACAAAACTACATACTGGTACGTTCTCATGAATACTGTAAACGGATGGTAAACAATCAACAAGTACTTACAAGTCTAGCAATAACAGGGCCAAGTCGGCATCGGTCGGACATCCCTCCTCGTCTTTTATTTCACGCCAGCGAGTGAACACCGAACCGATGTTTATTCTGGTCCGAGCATCCAGCTTGTTTTTCTCTCGCTTTCTTTGTTTTGTATCCTCAAAATAAACTTTTCTTTGCCTTGCGTTCTTTGCTGCCTCCGCCATGACTACAGCTCTGCGTTTGGCTTTCGCCGACACTCCGTGTTTTAAACAAATCGGGAATCAGGGGAAGTGACATATGCCATAAAGCAGTCCAAACTTGTAGTTTTTAGTGTGGCAGGGTTCCCACCATCCACCTTGAAGTTACATAGCGCTAGTGACAGCGATACAGACCACTTCAGAACACGACAGAGGCGTCATTCAACACATTGTAAAGTGGTGGACCATGACGATGAATATCTAAGGACTATATTATGTTTGAAAAACTACATAGTGTTGGTTTAAGATGAGTTTTATAGCATCAAAATAGGTTATCTATAAATGCTGTTCCTTAGCTTCCCGGTCGGGTCGGACAGGACTGGACTGGCCTGGATACTCAACTTCAGGAACAAGACAATTAAAACTAGAGCAAATTTATATTATTCAGACACGTCTTAGAGCACCAGGCTGTAAGTAGAGATATATAGCCGGCTACAAAACTACAATACTAAGTTTTCCAAAAATTGCTTGTTGTCACACATCAAAAACTACCGCTACGTAACTAGAAAGAGATACATTACCTCGTGGCTTTGCATCCTGTAAGTTGTTGAAAAAAGAAGTTGTAAAGCAATGCAGAGCTCTTGGTTTAGGTCACATCTTAACGACAGTTGCGGCGCGTGCTCATGGGTAGCAGAGTCTTTATGTCACCAGATATAGGTTCTCCTCATAGCACCTTTAATTCAAAAGTAAATAAACCAAAAGAAAAGGAATATCCCAAAGCACACACCTCTGCAGTATTGAATATCAAGAGTGTCATTAATTTGATGATTCACAAAGTAAACCTTTCCAAGAGATCCAAAAGAATCCCTGAGAAACTGGTAAAATATTTTTGATCAATAGGCAAAATTGTTCACAGCATTGATTTGAATCAAATTAGGCAAATTCACATTCCTCCCCAATGCTAAAATATTTGTTTCTGTCAGTTCTGAGCTCCTGTTTTCTTTATTTTTATTGCCAAGCTTTTGTCTGAATAATCCAAAAGAGCTTGGCATCTCTAATTCTACTCAGGCAGAAGCCTTACCTCCCTTAAGTCTGTTTGATATTTTAACTCCCAACAGTGTCATGTCTGCAAAATCTGTGGAGTGCAAGAACATCCAGCTGTAGATGCAGAACAGGAGGTGTCACCAAATACCAGCAGTGCCATGTGTTTGATGCTGTTCCACAAGAGTCAATAAGAAAATCAACTTTTTGATTTAAAAAACTCAAAAATAGGAAGTCATTGTTTTCCTTCTTTGAGCCCAGTTCCCCACCATTTTGTTCTTATGATTAACTTTGTAAAGCAAGGCTCTTTTTTAGCAGAGTAAAATTCACTGTTCAATATGTTTGATAAAGGAAGTAAACGCAGACACAGTTTACTCTTGTGTCTCTTCACTGAGATACAAATAAGCATAATAAAGCAGTGTTGTTTCATGGATGGGTGGCTCAGTGGTGCGGCAGGTGGTGCAAAAAGGTTGACGGTTCGATCCCCTTGTCGGTCAGGGCCTTTCTGTGTGGAGTTTGCATGTTCTTCCTGTGCATGCATGTGTTCTTCCTGTGCACTCTGGCTTCCTTCCACGGACCAAAAGACAAGGTATGTGTGTGCATCCATCTCTCTATGTGGCCATGTGATTGGCTGGCGACCGGTCTATGGTGCACCCTGTCTCTCAGCTGACAGTAATGGTTGTTTAGGAAGTTGTTTTGTACTGTCATGGTGAAGAGCGTAGACTGCAGTTCAAGCTTTCAGGTTACTGGTCTTCATTCAAACCTTCACCTGTGAACTTTGAGTAACTTAATTTAACCCATTTGCCCCACCACTGTCATTTTCTACTCACAACAAAAAATATCAACGGTAGTAATGCAACTTTTTGCACTTATGTGTTAGTAGACAACTTAGATAAAGATTTCGGATTATAAGATATAGTTTTCAAGTAGTTCCTGTCACATGACATCATCTGCTTCCTGCTCCTCCCGGTGGAAAACATGGAGGATGCAAATCATCCTGTAAAGATGTCATTTTCATAAATTTCTAATGCTTTCCCCCAAAAACATATTTATGATTATTTAATCATTCAAGTCTCTAGAGTAGCCCTCCACCAAAAACTGCTACCTGGGATAGATATTTATTTGTTCATGGGCTTATTTCTGTGAGTGGCAACAAAAGTTGCCAGTGGGCTCATAGCTTATTGCTAACTAAAGGAAAACACTGTCTGCAGGATTTCTCATAATTTACTTATTTCAAATTGTAGAATGAGGTACACTGGTGTATTTAAGTCCTCTTAGAATACTCTTCCAGATAAATAAATTCACAGGTATTAAAGACCTGTGTCTGTAGGATTTTGATACGTTACCATAAATCATTTTCTTGCTATTTGCTAAGCAATCTTTCTCTGTTAGCTAACATCAGTATGGAAACCCGTTAATTGTGAGATAAGAAGTTGACATTATGAGATACCATTTGCGCAAATGCCCCACGTCCATGGACGATCCTACAGCTACACCCCTTTCTCATAATTTTGACTTTGTTCTCATAATAATGACTTTTTATCTCATAATTATGACTTTTAAAACCAAAATATCCCACACTGGGGCATTCAGCTTAGGAACCTATCTTTCGTGCCTTTATTCATATCAGTGTTTGTTTCCTCATTACTCCTCACAACACTCACTTCAGCTCTGTGTGCGAGCGGCCCCGCCTCCCCCCCAAAGATTGAATGACTGACAGATGCTCACTCCGCTATAATCCACTAAAATCCGCTAAATCCGCTATAGAACCAACGCACCTCGGTGTTAAGAGAGATGGGCAGAGTGAGCCATCTTCTCATTTAGCCTCTTTGGTAGAAAGAGAGGAGGAAAACAAACACGCATGCATGTGTCAGTTTATCGAGGGCGGCAAACTTAGTGAGGATGTTTTTATTTATCATTCGGTTAATTGATTTATTGATTATCGTGACAGGCCTAATGAGACCCTTTGGAGCGTGTGTGGGCTCAGCCTCAGATTAGGCAGAGGAGCTCAGACATCCACGGGGACCTCGGACTAAAGCCGTTGGTTCTTCTGCAGAGGCAGAACTTTCCTGCCTCTGCTGGAGAAGAGGACATCTGAGGTGGCCTGCTTGGCCTGCTGCCACTGGGACACAGCCAGAGACGAGCAGAAGGAAATAAAACATGGACTGTTTCTTTTCTTTTCTTTCTTTCTTTATTTTTAATATAAATATATTCAGATCTAAGAATCGACAAGGATTTGTCAACACTATGAGCTATGCCTGTAGACGCATATTTTTATTTTTATTGAGATCTTTCTTTTTGTATATTTTTCTGTTAAACTAAATTACTACTGGCATCCTATTTTCCTTGGAGCTCTTCTGTTTACTTATTTTTCTGTTATTCTCATTCTGCCTCCTGCATTTAGGTTCCTTAGCTTAAATCTCTAAATTGATAGTAAAGAAAAAAGTTATCTGAGCATCCTGTAATTAATGCGTCAATGAGTAAGGCCTTAACGCCTTCAGTCCTCTGCCTGCAGAAGCCTCTTCTTTGTCTTTGCTGTTAAATAATCTCTCCAACATTTGACTGTCAGCGTTTTCTCGGTTCTTGTTCTCCAGCTGGCAGCATCAAACTTTGATGTCTGTTTTATGACCTTCGTTGTTCCTCCTGTCAAACCAAACAGCTGCTGTTTTTCTCTGCAAACTATCAGAAAGAGTTCAAACAGGCCCTGAAGACCTCATAAATCAACACGGGGAGAAATGAAAAGATGAGCGAGCTGTGTCTCCTTAACGTGAGCTGACTGAAGCACGGTGTGGATATCCCTCAGATGGATGACTGAATTCATGTTCAGCATAAAATTATATTTCCAGCACTCTATGAGGAAACAGATAAAAAACAGTGAGGCTGAAGTGCAATGAGAAGCAAAGAAACCCTTGATATGCAGACGGAATAATTATTAAACATTTTTATTGCTTGACTTTGACTCGTCGTTTTTTTAATCTAATTTTACAACGCCAACATCCGACTATTCTGTAAAATAGGGCTGCAACAACTAATCGATTAAATCGATTAAAATTGATAACTAAATTAGTTGGCAACAAAGATAATTATTGATTTTCATCTGCAACTAATCGCGGGTGTTTTGGTGCATGAAATTGTAGCTTACAGTCGTTTACTTAGGAGGAGATGAGCCCGCTCTCTTGCCGTAAGCTACTGTAAGCGACCGTCACTGCACACAACAACATGCAGAAGGATTCACAATGGCGGCGTCCATGGCAGCATCACTTCGGGAATGATCAAAAACCAAAAGCTGGGAGCATTTCATGCTCAACAAAGCCAAACATATGGTCACAAGCAAACATTGAAGGCTGACTTCATCTGGCATGAGAGCATGACTTCTATGAAAGAGCTGAGCTGAGAAAGCACGTTGGCGTGTTGGAGACGGACGAAGACTCGCCTCGGTATAAAGGTTATTTTAGTTCATTACATTCAGCAGCACCTTATTTTATTGAATACTTTATAGACAAGACTGCTACTACTTTGCTTTGTCTCCAGAAAAAAAGTAAGTTTGTGAGCATTTATTTAAACAACATGCAAACAAGTCTATTGTAACGTCTGTCGGAGAGCGAATGGGTGTGAATGGGTAAGTGTGACCTGCTGTGTAAAGCAGCTTTGAGTAGTCCAAGACTAGAAAAGCGCTATATAAGCTCAAGTCCATTTACCATTTATTGCTGTTTTATTCGCTTGTTTTATTTAGGCTGCCTTTACACAGCACCGAAAACGGTCAAATCCAATAAGTTTTCATTGCGTTTTGGCCTTGTGTTTAGATGAAAATGCGTTGCATTTCGTATGAAAACGGAAACTTTTGAAAACGGGCTCCAGAGTGTAAAGTTTTGAATACGCTCTCCATTCAGCTCTATGTAAACCAGTATCAGAGTGTTTCAGGGTGAAACGCTGACGTCACTGCACGCACAGTACTCTTTCACAAGAAGGCTGCATGCGCATGCCAGGAACAACAACAGCTTCGGCCATCTGCCGAGTAACGTGCGAGCCTCTTACCGTGCTCGGTTTGCTATCCAGACAAACTATCGAGACAGATTTGTTGTCCAGAAAAGAAACTCTGTGCATTTATTTGCCATTGTTGTTCATGAAAAGTTTTTTTTCTTCGTTCGTGTGTTGTAGCAGCGCTGCCTCTCTGCAGACCTACACCACCATCTACTGAGCTGGCATGCATACTGCAACGAATTAACTCGTCTCTGAGCATCGTCGTCTGAACACAGAAGAATTCTAAAACGCAAAGGACAAATCTTTGCAACATTAAGTCTGGAGTATCCGTGTAAACGCAGCCTTAAGGTGTGTACACACCGGACGCTACTTGTACTACCTCGGCGATCACTCTACAGCAAAGTCAATGTACAGCCGCGATGGGGGGGGGCTAATCCTTCCACGATGCGACAGCCGCTTTTCACACTACCACATAGCTTGTCACACGAGGTGAAAGTAAAAGAAAGTTGATCAATCAGCAGGTGTGCACCCTAGACAGACAGTTATTCATCTGGACTACAGAGTAACAATCCACGTCCGTGTGGAAACATTAGTCAGCGAGGACATTAGTTCCGCCTAAACGGACCGCGGTAAACTCACAGAGGATGCTGCTGCATCATCAGCTGCAGTGTTTTGTGGTGGATAAGTGAATGAAAAGGATACAGCTGGAATAATGTCTGCTTTTACATCCTATTATATGATATATGATATGATCACGGTGAAACTAGAGCGGAGATGACGTCACCGAGCGATGGCCAATGGACCAAAATGAGATATTTATGGACGCGCGACGATACGTCAGTGGGCGACGCGATTTTGGTAGCTGGTTCACTTGTGGTGTGCGGTGCGCTGAACTGCCACTTGTAGACCTTTAAGTTGAATCAGACTGAACTGAGCCTGTAGGTTGACTTTTATTTCCGTAGTTCCTGTGAATCTGTTTGTTTATGTTGCTTTGTATGGCTGCATTTTGTGTTTTCACCAAACCAACCAATAAAACTGAACTGAACTGAGCAACACTTCGGTGAAGCTGGTTGTTTTTTCAAATGTGCTATATAAATATCCAGGATTGTTACTGATTGATTTTAGACAGAAGGAGCCTCTTGAAAATGAGATTGGATTTGATTGTCAACAATGAATAAAAAAAATCCCTTGAAAATGATAGATAAAAGATGTGCCTGTAAATCACACACCAGAAATCAGACCTTTCAGCTCAGCTTAACAGCCCAACCTGGTGAATGAGAGACTGTTAAGTTCATTTGTCTTTCAAGATTTAAAACGTTTTTTTAAAAAACCAAGAGGTAAAAACGATAATGGCAATAATAATCTCCAGCTGATTGCGCCAGTGTGCAGGAAGACAAATGAACAGACTTTGTCGAACTGTGGGGGAAATGACACGGGTACAGTCAGGGGTCACCACAGCAGGAAGAAACTTCTCCACCCTAAAGATGGAGTCCTACAGACCAATGAACAGACTGACATTTGGATGTAAGGACAGATGAAGACTCCATCATACAGGGGGAATAATTAAACTGAGTCAGAAACCTTGTCAGTATTCAGAGCAGGGCCTCATCCTTCCTTCAACCATCCTCTGAGTATTCCCCTCCAATTAGCATCATAATTAGCCACATTGGATGCTAATCCGAGCCTAATTGGTCCTGATAGATCTCCAGGAACCAAAAGAAAGCGGCATGCAGCCCCCACCCTCGGGCTACAGCAGAAGGACAGTCAGACATTTTATTCTCTGTGTGGATTTGTGAAATGTTTGATCGAAGAGTCGGGACTCCTCCAGTAAAGTTAACGAGCTTAAGAGGAGTCCGCTTAAAAGGATCATAATTAAAAGTTTAACTGATTTCATTCTTTAGTTCAGTGGTATTTTTAAAAGTTTGGTGAGCGTTTTAAACTTTAATCATCTCAAAATAAATCATCCATAAGTATACTTCATATAGAAAACTGTAGCACTGCTTCCTCTCAAAGAGGGAATTAAAATGTTAATTAAATGTTTGACATGTTTGATGTCATCAAGCTCTTTGTCACGATTTGTTTTCTCTCTCCAGCATTCTCAAATATAAGACAAGAAACACTGTCGGTGAAATTAAAATAAACAAATAATATAAAGTTGATAAATTAAGTTTATTATAATTTCCAAGAGGGTGGCAGCAGGTGACTCACCGGTTTGATCCCTGGGTCGACCTTTCTGTGTAGAGTTTGCTTATTCTCCCTGTGCATGTGTGGGTTCTCTCCTGGCACTCAGGTTTCTTCATTCAAAGCAAAAACATTCAGTTACTTTGTGGCTGTACATCGCTCTAAGGTATGTGTATGAGTATGAATGGTTGTCTGTCCCTGTTTGGACAAGAAAATATATCTATATATATCTATAGAATTACATAACATGGCAAATAGACAGCAAACGAGCAGCAAACACACACTCAGAATGATACTAATGCTGTTATTTACGTGCACCTAACAAATTTTTAAGGTGCACCAGCACAAAAATCAGGTGCACTTTGATCAAATTATTCTCCCACATTTTATCTCTCCCACTCAGGTTTTTATTCATAAGCAAAAAATTAGTTATTTGTGGCTGTACATAAGATCTAAAGAAATGAATTTGTCTTTATTTGAAAGAAAATATATCTATATATATCTATAGAATTACATAACATGGCAAATAGACAGCAAACGAGCAGCAAACACACACTCAGAATGATACTAATGCTGTTATTTACAACATTTACTGTATACATTAAAATTCTGATAAGCACCTATAACTCCTTCAGGTATAGCTCATTTATCTCTTTCTTAAAACAGGTCAGCTCACTTACTACAGCAGGAGTAAAACAGGAAAACTTTTTTCCACCAATACATCTTGCAGGGATCCAGTAATTTCCCCTAATTATCCTCGTAAAATCCTGAAGTCTCTGTTCTGGAACCAACCGCAGTGGCCACTTCTACTCTCAAAAGGTCAAACAATGCAAAGTGTACATGCACGGCTCATGGTGTGGCGTGTAGCGTGTAGCAGACATGAACTCCGGCAATGAGCAGCTTACCTTTCAAGTTTTGTCTTTGAAAATAAGGAAGTTATAGTTGAAACTGTCAGAAATTAGACCACGGTTTACCATTTTACTGGTAACTTACAACCCTAATGTAAATTATTTTTAAACAAGAATAAGATCTAAAATAAACTCTTTGTTTTTTGAAGTTTATATATTGTTCCGCTTGAAAGTGTTGAAATGTACATATTCAAACTAAAACATTAAGCAGAATAAAACATTTCCAAATTAAAGTGCTAGATGTGCTTTACAGAACGGAAATTTAATATTTTAAACTCAAACATCTCAAGTCAAATAAAATATTTCAAAATAAAGCAGGAGCTGTGTCTTGTCCAAGGAACTGTAGTTCTTTTGTCAACCCAGCTTTAAGCAGAATAAAACATTTCCAAATTAAAGTGCTAGATGTGCCCAAAAAAATATTTTAAACTCAAACATCTCAAGTCAAATAAAATATTTCAAAATAAAGCAAAAGCTGGTTTGTCACTTTGAGGCTGATTTTTCTTCTACTGTAGTATATATATATATATATATATATATATATATATATATATATATATATATATATATATATATATATATATAAAAAAAAATATGTATATATATATATATATATATATATATATATAAATATATATATATATATATATATATATATATATATATATATGTATATATATATATATATATATATGTATATATGTATATATATATAATATTTATATATAATATAGATAGATAGATAGAAATAGAGGCTTTTATTTTGATTTTTATTGACTTCAGGCATACTGTATTTAAAGACATCAAGACAACTAAAAGTGATTCCTCAAACTCACAATATGTTAAGATCTAACAGCGGGTACTGTGACTCTCACACAGGTGAAGTTAAGCACCTGGTGCTTTTTTCTTTTTTTTTAAACAGTTTCAATTAAAATCAAGTAAGTGTTACATGCCTCCAGATAACCAACTGTAAGTCATCTTGAACATTTGCCAGTGCATAACTGCATGCGTAGCTCTTGTCTTGCCGAATTGTCACACTGAACCATTTTGTGTGTGACAGCGACCTGAAAGCAAACCAACATTTAACATCTGTATGTAAGTTAACTCGGTTTTAATGAAAGCTACAACGATCTAAAGGGTATGAAGCATGAGCTATACATCTCTTGATATTTTAGGGATAGTCTTGGAAGACAATTGAGTGTGAATAAGCTGACATCTTTTGGAGCAACTAGACTTTTTTTTTTTTACTTTCTCCAGAAGACTGAACTGTACCTCGTATACTTTTTCACCCACATGATTGCCAAAGCAGCAATTTATTTACAGCGCCTCTGACTGACCCAGGATCTGTTGTATCAAGTATTTTACACAAACTGTTTTACACATCTGCAGGAAATTTTCATTTACAGAAGTGCTGGTCAGCAGGTCACCAACACAAAGTCTGTTTAGCAGTAGAAGTTGGAGTATCCCTTTAATAATGAAAACAGAAAAGAGGTTGGCAGTTTAACACACACAGTATGGTCATGTTCAAAATTTTTGGTGGAAAATTGTCATTAAACTAAATATGGTTTCTCAAATTAATGATGCCCACACATTAAAAAACTGCTTATGAACTTATGCTGCACGTAAAAGTGTAATAGTGAAATGGATCTCACATAAACCACCAACTGTTTCTGACTGGCACAAGGTCATATTTGATTTGCTACCTACACACGTGGACAAAACTGTTGGTACCCTTCCGTTAAAGAAAGAAAAGCCCAAAATGGCCACTGAAATGACTTCACACTGACAAAAGAAAGAATAAATAAAAATTTACTGAAAATCAACTAATGAAAATCAGACATTGCTTTTTAATTGTGGTTCAAAAGAATGATTTTTTTTTTTTTAAATAATGAAACTGCCTGGACATAAATGAAGGTACCCTTGACTTCTTATTTTGTTGCAGCTCTTTTGAGTCAACCACAGTAATCAGGTGATTTCTGTAGCTCTCAGTGAGACTTCTGCACCTGTCCACAGGTATGTTGGCCCACTCCTCATGAGCAAACTGCTCCAGCTGTCTCAGGTTTGAAGGCTGTCTTCTCCAGACTGCATGTTTCAGCTCCTTCCACAAATGTTCAACAGGATTTAGATCAGGGATCATAGAAGGCCACTTCAGAATAGTCCAGTGTTTTGTTCTGAGCCATTCTTGGGTGTTTTTAGCCATGTGATTGGCTCATTATCCTGTTGGAGGACCCATGACCTGTGACTGAGACCAAGCTTTCTGACACTGGGCAGCACATTTCACTCCAGAATGTCTTGATAGTCTTGAGATTTCATTGTACCTGCACAGATTCAAGACACCCTGTGTCAGATGCAGCAAAGCAGCCCCAGAAGATAACTTCGCCTCCTCCATGTTTCACAGTAGGTACAGTGCTCTTTTCTTTGTATGCTTCATTTTTGTGTCTGTGAACATAGAGCTGATGTGACTTACCAAAAAGCTCCAGTTTTGTCTAATCTGTCCAAAGGACATTCTCCCAGAAGCTTTGTGGCTTGTCAATATGCATTTCGGCAAATTCCAGTCTCACTTTTTTATGATTTGCTTTCAACAGTGATGTCCGCCATTCAGTCCACTTTGGCTCAAACAGTGACAGATGGTGTGATCTGACTCTGATGTCCCTTGACCTTGGAGTTCTCCTCTAATCTCTTTGAAGTTGTTCTGGGCTCTTTGGTTTCCATTCATATTATCCGTCTCTTCAGTTTGTCATCAGTTTTCCTCCTGCAGCCACGTCCAGGGAGGTTGGCTACAGTCCTGTGGACCTTAAACTTCTGAATAATCTGTACAGCTGTAGTCACAGGAACATCAAGCTGCTTGGAGATGGTCTTATAGCCTTTACCTTTAACATGCTTGTCTATAATTTTATTTCTAATCTCCTGAGACAGCTCTCTCCTTAGCTTTCTGTGGTCCATGTTCAGTGTGGTACACACCATGATACCAAACAGCACAGTGACCACTTTTCAGCCTTTAAATAGGCAGACTGACTGATTACAAGCTTGAAGACACCTGTGATGATAGTCGAGAATATGCAGTGTTTTCTGGAGGACTTATAGCCCTTTAACATGCTAAGAATTTTATTTCTAATGACTCCTGGACAGCTCTCTCTTTTTTTGCTTCAATGACAGTATGCGTCAAAGATAACAGCACAGTGACCACTTTTCAGCCTTTAAATAGGCAGACTGACTGATTACAAGCTTGAAGACACCTGTGATGATAATTACAGGACACACCTTAGTTTAACATGTCATTATTGTCACATCATTTTCTATCTTGTTTGGTTTGGTTCTGTTTTGTTTTGGAGGGGATAAGTCTTCATGGAAACATTCCAACACTGTTTGACGAAGATGTGGTGTCTTATTGTTCTTAAAATATTTTCAATAATAATGAAACAGGTTATTTATCACCAATATTAGATGATGTATCATGTGTTATGTACTTTTGCTCATTGATTTTTTTGACTGCTGTTTAGACGGTAAACATAGTGAATATTGCACTGAAGGTTTTTTTGAAGACAATCGTGTATGGAGTTGAAATTCCATATCAGAAAAATTGAAATGAGATCTTTTCCTAGAATCATTCAGCCCGAGTGCTGTGTTTAGCTCTACCCTATGCTTGGTACCCCATTAGAGGAGTGCCAGAAAAGTGGTCTGGTATGAATTGTTAAGTCCGATACCATTTCCCAACACCTGAGATGTGAGACATCAGTAAGTGTTAAACCAAACTGAACCGAGTGCAAACTGAACTCTCTGTCCTTTTCTGGCCTTCCAAAAGGGATAGAAATAAGCCCTGAAATATACAAAAAGATTGTATGATTGCTAATCAAAACCTGGACCAGGTTTCAGCTGCTGTGTTTGTTGAGCCAGATGTAGGACTGTGGTGGAAATCTTCTGCCTCTAGCTTTAGCTCAAACAGCCTCAGCAAATGGTCTCAGGATGTACCTAAAGTCAAAAGTCATGAAATACAACTTCACTTTTTTATCCGTCCCTCGCTTCTTTTAAATAATTCACCCACAGATATTAAATACATGCGACTTATTGTCTTTTAGCGTTTATGGGACCTCAGAGCATCAGCGTGGACTTTATAAAAAGATGAGGCAGTTTGGCTCCTGAACACTCAGGGACATTTATGTAATTGTTCTAATCCTGCAGCTCACAATGGGGACATTTATAATGAGCTGGGACAGTGCAGCAGCCATTAAGGAGGAAACGTTATAAACTGTTGAAAGTGGTTTTATCATTTCCAGATAAAACGTTCGCCATGGGAGATCGGAGAGACGATGATGAAGGGATGAGGAGACAAGAGGACGCTCTGCTAGTCTCACGTAGTACATGTCCACGCTGCCTTTGTACCTGGCCTGAATTAGCCTCGAATGCTGACGTCCAAGTGGGTTTTCTCCTAATTATAAACCCATCTCTGCACTCGAGCAGAACAAAGAGCGATTATACGAAGAGAAGGAGCTGCCTCATCTGCAGAGCTCCATCACTGATGAAACATTTATGGCCTGCATGTTGTTTCTGCTCTCTCTGCTTGTAGAGGAGGCAGGTACATCTGCCAGGTGGAGAGATTCAGAGTGAAGGAGAGGAAAATCCAGCAGAAGAAAATACAAAAGATACCATACAACAGGCTGTGGCTGGGCTGTGCAGCTGTCAGACAAACATGCTCTGAGACGGAGGATTGAAGCTTTTGTTGGTCGGCCTTGTTTTCAGATTGCCTTTCACTCTGAAGTATGTTAATGAGTTTACTCGAACAATAGAGAAGGAAAAGCACGGAGTTGTCAAACTGGAGACGAGTCTGCTTTAATGAAAAGATTCTGCGTGCACGAGTAGATTAGTCTGCTGTGTTTGTAAGATTGATTTAAAGCCTATATGTTGAGCCAGCAGTGGAGAACATTTCCATTTGAATGCAGTATGTTTGTAATTTAATTTGTGCAGGTGGGAAAAACCTTGACATGCCAGGGACAGATGAATAATGTGTGGCTTTATTAGCATTAGAGCACCGTTGGCAACAAATATACCTATCACAGCTCGAATAAAACCATGGGACACGCAACAGACAGAGAATAAATAAACCATCATTATCTCATATTCTGCAACATACACTTTTAATACATCTTATACAAACCATGTCTGTGGCTTAAACAAACCTTCCAAAGTGAGAGAAGGTCTTTCTCTCCTTCAATTGCTTGCTCAACCTCTCAAACGTTGAATAAAAATCCCTTAATGATGCCATAAGGGCGCATGCAGCCTCCCCCAGACGGGCCATCCTCGCTAGGTATTCAACATTTGAGCATGTGAGCTGATTTTTAAGACAGGAAACTTCACTGACATACAGACCTGATCAAAATCTTAAGACCAGTTGAAAAATTGCTAGAATATGCATTTTGCACATTTGGACCTTAATGAGGTTTTAAATAGAGCTACAATATGCAAAAGCAAGAAGGGGGAGTGTGACAAAAGCATGTTGAAAAAGTAATTAATTGAAAACAACAAGTAAACTGAAATAGGCTGTTTACCAGCTGATCAAAAGTTTAAGACCACAGGCTATTAAAGCCAAAATCTGCTCAAAATGTTCATTTTCTGTCAGGCATTCACACGGTCATGCCCTCCTGATGGCTAAAGCTAAGAAGCTTTCTCTTCTTGAATGTGGTCGGATCGTCGAGCTGCATAAGCAAGGCCTCTCGCAGCGTGCCATTGCTGCTGAGGTTGGACGCAGTAAGACTGTCATTCTACATTTATGAAAGATCCTGAGCATTATGGAACAAAAAAGTCAAGTGGTAGACCCAATAAAATTACACCTGCGCTGAGCCGGACGATCCGATTGGCTGTCCGTCAAGACACAGGGCGGTCCTCGACCCAAATTAAGGCCCTTACTGGTGCCGACTGCAGCGCAATAACCATCAGACGGCATCTGTGGGAAAAGGGTTTCAAAAACATAAAACAAATTCAAAGACCTCGTCTCCTCCAACGCCACAAAACTGCCCGTTTAGACTTTGGAGCATCAAACATTATTCTCTGATGAGAAAAAATGTAACCTTGACGGTCCAGATGGCTTCAACGTTACTGGCATGACAAGGAGATCCGACCTGAGATGTTTTCTACCCGGCACAGTGGAGGGGGGTCCATCATGATCTGGGTGCTTTTTCATTCAGTGAACACTGGAGCTTCAGGTGGTGCAGGGTCGTCAAACGGCGGCTGGTTACGTGCAGATGTTGCAGAGGGCATCCCTCATGACTGAGGGCCCTCGTCTGTGTGGTAACAGCTGGGTTTTTCAACAGGACAACGCTGCAGTTCACAATGCTCGCTTGACCAAGGACTTCTTCAGAGAGAATAACATCACTCTTTTGGACCATCCCGCATGTTCCCATGATTTAAATCCCATAGAGAACATCTGGGGATGGATGGCAAGGGAAGTTTATAAAAATGGCCGTCAGTTCCAGACAGTTGATGCCCTTCATGAAGCCATCTTCACCACTTGGAGCAATGATCCCAAAAGCTTCCTGGAAACACTCTCATCAAGCATGCCCAAACCAAGTTTTTAATGATTAACAAGAACGGCGGAGCTACTCATTACTGAGTCCTACTGAGAAACATTTTTGTTCTGGTTTAGAGAGTTTTTTTGTCATTTTTTGAGCGATGGTCTTAAACTTTTGATCAGCTGATAAACAGCCTCTTTCAGTTTACTTGTTGTTTTCAATTAATTACTTTTTCAAAGTGCTTTTTGTCACACTCCCCTTCTTGCTTTTGGATATTGTAGCTCTATTTAAAACCTCATTAAGGTCTAAATCTGCAAAATGCATATTCTAGCAATTTTTCAACTGGTCTTAAGATTTTGATCAGGTCTGTACATTATACAGCATTAGGCTGAATTGAAGAACTATCCAGTTTGACTAACTCACTAATTTGCAGTAATGTTGTATTTTTATTCAGTCTGCTTACTTTCACTGTGCTCTTTGTTAGATAGACCAATATTGGTCAAATATTATGTAAAATAGCCATCCTAATTCATTGTGCCTGTAGCTGCAGGCTCTGCTCATGCCATCAGGTCTACCTTTGAGCTTAGACACGATATCCACAATCAGGGCATTAAGGAATAACATTCTTTATCTGAAGACAGATTGGCAGTATTCTGATCAATAGAATATGGATCAACTGTGTCTGTGTTTGGTTTGATATTGACCTGAGCAAACATTCTGGGCTCTAATTATGCAGACCAGGCACAGGGCAGATGTGCCGTGCCAATGGAGCATGTCCAAGGCATTTTGCAATTTTCCTGCACGGGGCACACCTCAAGTCTCCGTCCCTCCCTTTGACGCAGGGGAGGAAAGAAGGCGTGAGTGGGTTTACACAGCCCAGTGTTGTCTTCACCAAACACATGAAGGCTCCTCCTTGCCTTTAAATGAACTGAGACTGATCAGTCTGACTGATCCTCGCCACCGCGGCCACAGTGTGCTGGAAAGATGCGGCGACAAAGACGGTCAGAGCCGCTGTTACTTTTACAGCAACTGGGAGAGCACAGGAACCATCAGGGCACATCGGAGGCCACGATGCACGTCATCATGTGGACCACCTTGCGAGACAGATGTAATCTGTTCCTGTGTCATGAATAAGAGAACAAAATTAAGTGACAGTTACATTTAAACACAGCAGCAGGCTAATCCATTCATCATGCTTGTGATACACCTGCATTCCTGGTCTGTCATCACCAATTTGGTGATATATCCTCTTCTGGTGTCTCCTCCTCATCCTCCTGCAATAATGTACTCCATCTAGATCACATTAAGAATAAAGATTAAAACAGAGAAATATGGGAAATCACAGGTAATTCCTGAAGACACAGAGTGAATGACATTTATTAAGCAAGCCTCTTTCATTTTTTTTTCTTTTCTGTTGAATTTCATGAGATGAGAGGAGCTGGATGTATGCTCTGTATCGGATGATGGCTTTTGAGACGTGTCTCACGCTCCAGTTGCCGTCAGTTTAAGTTTCCATTATGACAAACGGCTTTAATTTCTTTATTTCTTTCTTTCTTAATTTATTTTTTATTTCATTATTACATCTGAAATAAAACAGTTTCATACAAGCATATAAGTATATAATTGAATGAAAAGAAACAGACAGAAGAAAAATCTATTATCTGCCCGTTTTAAGACACTTAAAAAAATATTTCAAAAACAACAAAACAACAACAACACAATGATCTCAAATGCTGGTCTCAAATTTTGTTTGATTCTCAATGACAACAACAACAAGCAACAACTGCCAAAATAATACTAATAATTAAAATGTTTGAGAGATTTCATCAGTTACAAAAATGGTAATGGTACTTACCTAACATCCTGCCCTTTAATGTTCTTTTACATGTAAGTTTTGATCTGGATTGTTTAGTGTCTTTGGTTAGATTATTCCATCAATTAACCCCTTTAACAGAAACACAACAACCCATCATTTTTGTCCTAAATTTTGTTTTTTTAAAAATCTCTATTCCTCTTAAATTATAGTTACTCTCTCTTTTTTCAAGGCATCTGACATCAGATGTGATGGGACAGTTAATATAGACACAAATGTATGCTGGTTCAGACTGTTACATTAAATAGTGATTGCTGTGATTGTTTATTGCATTAAAATGTGCCTGACACCAATGCACCTTTCATTTAGGTTTTTTGTACAAAATTGTCACTGTGCCAACCTGAATCTGTCAGCACCTCTACCTGGTGCACCGCCACACCCATCCAGGCGCAGCTGGTCAACCAAATTTCCAAATTAACTGCACATGGCAGTGCGCCAGATGGAATTACCACTGCGCTGGGTGTGTCAAGCTCCACCATCCTGGGCTGCACCACGAAATTAGGACCACCTGTGTTAGAAGGACTGGAGGCCACACTCTCCCTGATTTGACTAATCCCTTTGTTAGCCTTTTGTGCTTTTTATGGCTTGCTTCCCTTGTTTAGCCTTTTTGTTTGTTGAGTTATACCCCTAGTGCAAACCAAAAGTGAAAACGCCTTCTTACAAGTGGAGCAGAGTTTGGTTCTTTGGTCCACACCAGAGTTCAATAAACCTGACACACAAGATTGGACTATTCAATACTTCTTACCAGTCCACCTGGGCAACACCCCATAGAAAGTGTTTGGGATTTGGCAGAACATTCAAAATTAAAAAAGCAGGAGATTGGAATATTATTCCAATAATCATATTTATTACGGGCTAATCAGATTAGGGCTGAACAATTAATTGCAAATTAGATAAAACGCAATATGGGGGTGCAGTTTGGCAGATTGGTTAGCAACCAGGCACCCCATGTACTTACTTCTGCCGGTCCAGGTTCAAATCCAGCCTGTGACCAGTTTGCAGAGTGTCTTCCCCTACTCTCTCACCCCCTTTCACAATCCTATCCACTGTCTCTCTCCTATCAATAAAGGCACAAAATGACCAAAAAATACATTAGAAAAAAAAAAAAAAAGGGGAGTTAATGGAAGTAAGACAGTTGAGAAGAGAGTCGACTTCACTGTACCTTCAAATGAATCTCAATCGACCTCTTGCAGTTTTCAAATCACAGAAGGTTTAATATTTTTAGCCCAAAATGTGTTGAAAACTTTGGCATTCTGATGTAGTTTTTTGCAATTTCATGCCTATTTTTTTTTTTACCTCTATTCATACCCTTTTTTTCCCACTTTTGGACAATTTTTACCTTCTTTTAACCCCATTTTTGTAACTTTATGCCTATTTTGCCCCATCCATCTTCTTTTGGCCACTGTCAGAACCATTTTTGGAATTTTTACATTGTTTTTGAAATTTAATTTCAAATTTAATGCCCAATTTTGCTACCATGATCAATTTTCCTAAGCCACTTTTGGATTTTTTTGGCCAATTTCCCCCCCCCCCCTTTTTTTTTTTTTTTTTTGCAATTTCATACCTATTTTGCACCACTTTTAGCCAGTTTTTTACAATGTCATACCTACTTTGCTTTCTTTTCTTCACTCTCCACTTTTTCTCAAATCTTTTATCCTTAGATTAATTTAATGTCGTATTGGTTTTTCTATAAAAAGATCTACTGCTTATGTTTGTTTAAGAATACATAAGAAGAGGAACATTCAAACAGTTGCAGAGTAAATTGCAATATTGGGGAAAAAAAACACATTTAGATTATTTTCTCAAATCGCTCAGGCCTAAATCAGATGATGTAGTAGGCAGTCAAAACTTCTGTAAAGTACGTGTGACCCACCTCTCAGCGCAGACCCTCGCCACGACATGTCAGAAGTGAAATGAAAATCTCCTTCAATCCAGGGTTTCAGTGTTTTTCTTTTTCATGTGATGCAGAATTTCAGTCCAGACATGTAACTCCAGCTCTTCTACTGTGCTGCCTTTAGCTGAGCACAATCGTTCTGTTTGTTGGTTTGACTGATTACAGACATTGAATCAGGATCCATCTGCTGTGTGAGTGTTTACCGGGGCTTCCACTCCACATCAAAGAGGTTACTATTTCCAACCTGAAATGATTCTGTCCTGACAAACATGCTGGGAGAGAAAGCCACCTGACCTTCACTGTTGAGACAAAGCACCGTATGTTTTTACACTTGAATGTTAAAAGCTGGTCTGCTGTTATCAGGAGGAAACAATTTAATGTTAATTTAATATTTAAAGGTGTAGTCAGCGATGTGGGAGAAAAAGAGCGGAGAGGTTGTTTATAAACAAATTTAGACCCGCCTCTCCCTTCATACCTCACCCCTGGCTCCACCCCCGAAAGCTGATGGACGTGCATCGTCATGGAAACGGCCGTAGAAACTGCGTAGCTGACCAACGTAGCTAAGGTAACCCCGACTCGTCAGACAACTCGACTGCCATTATTGAAAACATCACGACAACAGTACATTCTGGCAGATTAGACAATAAGATGAATGTCCGACGGCTGTTACTGTTATGTGAAGCACCACAAAGCTAATGCTGCTAACCTATCCAGCAGACAGACGGTGACATTTCGTTTTCAGGTCTTTTAATTTGCGGAGTTCCCTCCACCGTCGTAAAGTAACACCAATGTTGACCCGGGTCTTCGCTCTTTCGTGGTCATAGCCCTTCTTTTTCACTTTTTCTTTTGGGCTGTGTGTTTCAGCTATTGCTACTGCACCTATTGTATCTCTCTCTTACGCTAACTGCGCACTCTACACATCCTACTACTCCCCCTCCCCTCTCTGTCTGATCTGCGCATGAGTATGATCGCCCCCTGGATGTGGGGGGGTGTACCCTGTTTAGGTGACTCGGCCCGAGCCACAGTATTTACCTGCTGAAATTCAGAGCCAAGGCTGTGTATTGAAACCAGACTTTTTTTTCAACATGCTGTCAGTGGGGACATCTTGTGGATGGAGAGGAGAAATACGGTGATTCTGACAAATTTTGACAAGTGCATTAGATTAGAAGATTAGGAGATCACTGACTACACCTTTAACAGATACAGAGTGAACAGGGGAGTTGTGATTCTTTGCTAGTTGATGTTATTTCTGACACATTTAGGACACCGTGTGTATTTCTGCCGTCCAGTTTGACAGCTCATTCTGGACTTTTCTTGACCAGATAAGTGGACACTCAGGGATCTGCAGTCTTCCTGCACATCGTCATCATCTTGATCTTCAGACCTGCACATTTCTGTTTAGTGTCCATGAGCACATCGTGTCCGTCTGTCTCCCTCTTCTCCTCTCTCCCTCGTTCTGGGGTGAACTGCGGGCCAACATTTGAACATGATTTAATTATCATGCCGTCATGATGACTGATTTAAGACAAACTCATGAAATAGTAACTCTGTTTTGGATGTGTAATGAGCTATAAAAAGCCCAAACATGCCACGCCACATTTTAGTTTACAAGAAGAAAAACAAATTATTGATGAAAGAAGGACAAAATAAACTATGATGCATCCACACATTCACTGGGAGAATCAAAGGGGTTAAAGATTATTTAAGGACAGGAATAACTAATGATTATATCAGCACTAATCCATTACCGGTGTATCTCTCCAGAAACAATATCCAGTTTGGTCTGAAACAATGAGAAAACATTTTAGTTTACAGAAAGAAAAACTAAGTATTGATATAACAAACACAAAACAAACCACGATGCAGCAACACATCCATGCCACTACCAGTGTGTATGTGCAGAGGCAATATAGGTTTTCACTTTGGTGTAAAACAAGGAGAAACCAGAGGTCCCATTTTAATGCAAACATCAGACTCCATAAAGACCCCGAAAAATACGTTCCGATTTTTTTTTTTCATGGGTGTCCAAACTGTACCTGTGGTCTGTTTGTATTAGGCAGAGTGATTCCCAACAGGTGAGACTGAATATGGCCCGCATTAAAACATGGACGTTTTGCTTTACGGTAGCAAATAGTATAATTCATGCAAATTTCTTGGTGATGTTTTTTTTTTGGAGACAAGCCTTTCCATGTCTCTTTCCTGTTTGCATCTTTATTCTGATGCAAAGTGTGCAGAGACAGTCAGGGCCAATTGGAGAGGCTGAAATCTGATAGGCATCCCAAAATCTTTCTATTTCATGAGCACTGAAATTCATCATAAAGGTGTCAGGCCTCAAACAGTCAATTTTTGCATCTATTTAGTGCTAGAACAATCCTTTTCCTTATGGCTGACGGATCCCTTTTGGGCTGATGGAGTAAACCTGAAAGATCAAGATAAAGAAACCATAACCATCTCTGATAAGATGAGAAGGTCCTGAAAGGATCCCTTTTTGAGACTGACAGATCCTCAAAATATCAAGTTCTTTCTCACTGATCCTGAAAAGTGCAATTTAAAAACCATATTTGGGGTTAATGGGTCTTAAAGTTAGAAGATTGAAGCAGGACTGGATATTTCCAGCTACCTTAGGATCCAGTACATGTCCTAATGCAGAGTTGGTGTCCTTCACTATCACAATATTCCTGACAACTTTATCTTTTTGTAAAAACTTTAAAGCAAGAATGGATGATTCATAAAACTTTGCGGTCCCATGTCCAAAAAAATCAATTTGATTTGCTTTTAATGCAGTCTGAAGGGTCTTTGGGAGCAGAACAACACCCTTAATCTCAGCTCAGAGGGAGGATTGATGCCTCTCAAAATAAAATGACTCTTTAACTGCTTCATTTTTACTTCCTGGAGTTTATGATGTCATAGCTACACAGCCTCCGCCTACATCTGTTTTCTGCTCGTCGCAGGCAGATATCATTGTTTCAGCCTCTTCTCCCCTCACATTAAAACAATTGCAGAGTAAATCGCAATTGCACTATTGTGGAAAAATATCGCAATTCAATTATTTTCTCAAATCGTTCAGCCCAAATCGGTACTTGAACGTCTCTTCAACTGTCACATAGTTGTGGCACTGCCGCCGTTGACATAAAGCTAAAGGAGTGCAGACTGTTTGATTGCTATGGCAACATGAGTAAAGTTAGCAGCCCGGCTAACACTAAAGACTGCAGCACCGTGGTGGCGGCACCTGCTTTTGTTTCTGCTGTGTCAAGTCAAAGTGTTTTTTGTCTAGTTTGTAGTCATTAAAGCTGTCACTATTCCTAAGAATCAAAGTCGATACTCTATTACCCGCCCCTTCGGTAAAGACCCTGCCAAAACAACACAGTCACATGGAGTTAAACTCTTGACGAAGCGCCGCTGCACTCGGCCGCATAACTTGGATGAAAAGCCGATGGCTGAGCCTGTAAATATGTGGAGGAGGAGTGATTAAACTGCATTTCACAGAACACACAGCCTCTTCTTTGATTATAAGTTTGCCATCAACTGTGTAGAAGCAAAACTACTTCCACACAGCTCTCCACAGAACATTCTGTGCTGATGATGTCCGCTTGGAGTGGAAACTGTTAATTGAGGTCAAAAGAGCAGCGGATGTGACTGATGGTCAAGCTGCGCTCACAGCTCCCTTTATTGGACGGAATGGTCCACTGCTCCAGGCGCCCTGATGTGCCGCTACACTCAATATTTTACATATGAATATTTATCTGTTGACTTGGAGAAGCATGTAATGCATTACTTCTATTCTGGTTTAGCTTTACCTTGGGGTAATAAAAAAAAAAGGTTTAATCTTTTAATATCTTGTAAAGTCCTTGGGTTTTATGCAAAATTACGTGTTGTAGTACCGATAAGAGTATCGATAAGTATTGATACCAATAAGGAGTATCGGTATCTGTATCTGTATCGATAAAATCATAACGATATACATCCCTAGGTATGATGTTTCAGTCCCTGAGGGGTAGGTTTCATGTCACTTTATTTGTTTCCAATATGGCCGCCACCTGGTGACATCACAATATGCAAAATAGCTGAGTGAATTTACTTCCATCCCAAATTTTGGGTCGTACTGAAGATTTTTCTCGGTGACAGTTTGCCTTATGTCTAACCACTTAAAACTACAGCCTTTTAAAATCTTGAGAGCAAAATCTAATATTTTCTTTAAAAAACTCTGGCACCTAAAGGGTTAAAAATCAAAGAAACAAACATGGCATGGCCAAACATGGTTAATTAGTACTCACACACTGACTGTTTAGCAGGAAGAGCAGTTACCAGAAATCGAGGTATAGGTAGTTTCTCTCCAGCGTACTTGGATCCCTGTCAGTTCGGCTATGAGCATTGAATCAGAGTCTGTGCACGCAAGCACAACATACACACAGAAAGTCGGCAGAACGGCAGTACGGGACTTGATTGGTTGAATAAATTCAGTCTGAATCGTTGGGATTGGTTGGCGTTTTCCCTGCTTTACTCCTGCTGTACACATTGGCTATCTTTTACTCTCTTTCAAGAACGCATCATGCATTGATTACCATTGGGACATGAGAATAAGTTTAACCAGGATCACAAAAGTGAATCTAAATCTAATTACTGATCCTGCCTTTGAAGGATAAGTTCAGTTTCTACAGCTTTCACATTGTTTATAGAATGAAGTAGAACAATATACTCACCCAGAAGGCTTTCCTGATCCAAACAGTGCTTCAGGAGATATTTAGATCTAAAATCGAGCGGCGGACATCTGTATAATGGTAGCACACGGGGCATGTATAGCGCCGCTCCTAAAACTGCATTAATTGTCTAAAAACTCATTAGTTTCACCAATATTTCATCATGGTCCGCTTGGGCTACTCCTCCATTACAGTCTGTGTCGCTCCAGACATGTTTTTGTGACTGTGCTGACCTCTGAACTGAAGACTGCTCTCTGGCCAGCTGTTTTTCTCTTTGCCTCCGCGTCCTCCTTTCGATGAGCTCCTCATCTGTAAACTCAGGCTCCACCCATCATATTTAAAGTTCTCCTCCACAACATCTTCATCCGATAGATATTCATCCATTTTGCACAAAACTGGAAGAAGAAAGTCGTTGTGTAGCCGGCGGTTGCCCCTGAAACAATGAGCCGTACTGCGCATGCGCGGAGGCAAACATTCTTCTTCTTCAGTTCAGAGGTCAGCACAGTCACAAAAACATGTCTGGAGCGACACAGACTGTCTTGGAGGAGTAGCCCGAGCAGACCATGATGAAATATTGGTGAAACTAATGAGTTTTTGGATGATTAATGCAGTTTTAGGAGCGTCGCTGTATGCCTCGTGTGCTACCATTATACAGATGTCCGCCGCTCGATTTTGGATCTAAATATCTCCTGAAGCACTGTTTGGATCAGGAAAGCCTTCTGGGTGAGTATATTGTTCTAATGTGAACGCTGTAGAAACCAAACTTATCCTTTAAGAGACACCAAAGACATGATGGTCACACCAGGACATGGGACCTTTAACAAATGAAATGTGAGATCTTCATTTGGGGTGATATCGATTTTACTGTATTGATATTTTTATCACAGGCTCAGTTTGGGAGGCTAATGGGCAGTGTGTATTTTTTGTGAGCATTCATTTTAAGTCTCCAACAGGCCCTGAAAACAGAATTTGATCCTAACTAGACCGAATGTAGGTCTTGAACCTGATAATCTGGCTCATGCTGTGCTGTCTTATCTTTGCATTTGGTCAGGCGAAGCAGCTCAAGTCAAAGTTTAGCTCATAAAACAGTAAAAAGGCTTTTAATGTCAGAGTCAGGACAGCTTGTTGGAGGAGAATTCATTCAAACTTCTGCTTAATCCATCCTTAGTGATGTTTTACACTGTCCTTTTTCATCTTTTTTTGACCTTTCATGTTTGTTTTTCTCTGACTTTCGTTCTTTCTCATGCTGTTTTTGGTCCTTTACTGAGACACTTTGTTTATCAGAGGACGCAGACAGCAGAAATACTCATAAGGCAAAATAACCCACCTTCTGTAAATTTCTTTTTTAAGGTTTGGCATAAATATATAAAGACATAAGAGTAAAAGAAACCCCATCTGTGGGATTCTGGAGGGAGATAACAGAGATCTCTCTCCCTGAACAAACTGGCAATTAGTATTGAGTTAAAAACTAATGGGCTTGAGATGAATCGACAAAATAGTCTTCAATCCAAGCTGTGAAAAAAAAAAACAAAAGAAAACGCTGACTTTGACTTTACAGTCTGCCTCTATAAAAGGGAAAGAAACAGATGGAGCGAGTGAAAGATTTTTCACTAAAGAGGCAGAAATCTGCAGTGGAAAGATGATTTCTTCTCATTTAATGTCATTTATCAGGAAATATTTGAATGTTTCATATGCCTACAGTCATTGGAACCTGAATTAGAGGTGATTAAAGCCAGAAGAGCACGATTAAAGCTTCAGATATCCAGTCTCAAATTAAAGGTTCAAAGTTGTCTTGACAAAATTTGCACTTTGCTCATTATTATTTGCAAACTGCAAAGAATAAAAATGGTTCAGGGTGCAAAGTTGTTTTAATAGCTTGGTGTAAAATATGATTAAGACCTCACTAACTTTAATTATATTGTCAATACACTCAGAATGTTATTTTTTGTTCGCACAGGCTCTTTATTTCCAATCAGTGCTTCATCTGATCTGATTTGAAATTTTAAACCTGAAGACTTTAATCACAATTTGTGTGCTGTTACTTAAAGGTGAAGAATCTATTTCCAAAGACATAAAGACTCTGCTACCCATGAGCACGCGCAGTGACTGTCATAATGCTGCGTTCCAGTAACCTCTGAACTGGGAGTGACATCATCTCTGACTTATCGGCGTTTCAGTTGAAGTCGGAAAAAAACATGCAGATCTACCAGGCTATTGTTAGCTGTTGTTAGCACACCCTGCGTTGTTGTTCACAAATATCACATGAAGAATGTGATTATCACTATGGCAGCATTTTTGTAAATATAAGTCTAACAATACTATGTATACAGCTGATCTAGAGTGACACACCCCAGTCAGAAGTGCAAATAAATGGATTATTACAGGAGCTAAATAACTGTTCACACTGGGGGCATCCATCTTTGATTCTCAACTCAGGGGTTGCGAGGTTTCACCGAGTTCCCAGTAGGAAATTCCGACTTCGGGGGACGTTGTAGTTGCAGTTTCCTACTCGGAACTTGGAAATTCCTATTTCTGACTACAACTGGAACTCACCAAAAGACGTGACTCAAGCCAAAGTGTGTGTTTGTTGTGATGCTAATGAATGCAGCTCAGACCTTCCTCAGAACTCTGCATTGCTTTACAACTTCTTTTTTCAACAACTTACAGAATGCAAAGTGACGAGGTAATGTATCTCTTTCTAGTTACGTAGTGGTAGTTTTTGATGTGTGACAACAAGCAATTTTTGGAAAACTTAGTATCGTAGCTTTGTAGCCGGCTATATACCTCTACTTACAGCCCGGTGCTCTAAGACGTGTCTGAATAATATAAATTTGCTCTAGTTTTAATTGTCTTGTTCCTGAAGTTGAGTATCCAGGCCAGTCCAGTCCTGTCCGACCCGACCGCGAAGCTAAGGAATAGCATTTAGAGATAACCTATTTTGATGCTATAAAACTCATCTTAAAGTGTGTATTTCCATCAGGCAGATATCTAAAAGGGAGACTTTTTTGTAATTACTTGGAAACTCCTCACAGTCTCTTCAAAGACCTTCTTTAGCTCTAGAGTAAATTAGACAAGATCATGTCCCTGACCAACTTAGGGGCCTTTGACACGAAGCCTAAAACAGTCAAATCCTAAAAGTTTTCATTGCTTTTGGACCTCCAGGCTCCAGGGTGGAGAGTTTTCAATACGCTCTCCATGCAGCTCCGTGTAAACCAGAAGCAGAGCGTTTCAGGGTGAAACAGACGTCACCACGTGTGCAGTACTCTGTCACATGAAGGCTGTGCACACATACCAGGAACAACAACAGCTTCATTGTCTACAGGGTAACATGTGAGCTGCTTACCGTGCTCGCTTTGTTATCTAGACAAAACTATCCACACAGATTTGATGTCCAGACAAGAAACTCTTGCGTCTTCATGACCTACATTGCCATCTACTGGTCTGGCATGCACACTACAGCAGTTATATTCGTCTCCAGCGTCTCTGTCTGAACGCAAATCGACTTGAATACACAAAGGAAAAATTGTTGCGTTTTAAGTCAGAGTGTCCGTGTAAACGTAGCCTTTATTGGCCACCTCTGGTTGAGGGCATGGATTCATTATTGACAGCAGGAGTCAAGTTGTTTCATCCATAAGATAACTTCAGTTTTGTTTTTTCCTGCTCTTCATTTTTGTCTTCATATTTGCCCTCTGTGTTTCCTCCATGTCTCCAGTTTATTGTGTCCCGCTGTGCTTCCCGTTCAAATGTTTGTTCTCGTGTTGTTTCCTCTCGTTGATTTCTTTTTCATCCTGATGTTTAGCTGCTCCCCTGTATTTGGCTTCCTTTATCACCACCTGGCTCAGTGCCCCCTTTTGTGGATTGAATGTGTCCACAGTTGCCAGAACATTTATCAACACTGTCTGTGTCAGCTGCTTTTGTCACCATGCTAAAAGCTCTCTCATTTGAAAATAGTTCAACTTTTGGGGCAGTGCCCTGCATGCCAGTGTCACTTCTCCCTCACTGACCAAAGAGGTCACATTTAATAATTTTTATGTCTCCTCCATGTCATACTGTTCTTCTCCTCCTGTTCAGAGTTCAGACTGAGGAAAGAATGGAGAGTCATTGAAAACATGACGCCGAGCAGCGGTGTACTGACCAGCTATCACATTCAACCTTTGTAAGGAGAGAGCCTCAAAGTGGCCGAGGCCAGAGCAGAGCATCTCAGACAAATTTATTCTCAAATTTATGATCATGAACGTAATGTAACTGCCAAAAAATTTAGATTGACCATATGAACGGATGTTGGGGCAAAATATGGGCTCAATGAAAATCAAGAATGTGTGGGGTTTAAGAAAAAGGGATTGTCAACAACAGTGGCAGAGGAGAAACTGATCAGACTCTTCAAGGATAGATTCTAAACAAATATTTAGTTTTCCATGCTTTGTATTTTGTTTTCATGTGTTTTTTGGGGGGCTACAGTAAGACGGACAGTAGGCCTCAGGGCTGTTTGAATTAACCTGATAAATTAAACTGAGGAGGTCAGTGTGTAACAGGGAGGTCAGGGTTGTGTAACATATGGCCATTTTCCACTACCACGCCTTGGCGCTACTCTACTCGACTCTACTCGATTTGCAGCGTGTTTCCACTAGCCTGGTACCTCCTAAAACAAGCTAGTTTTAGTACCTACTCCACTCTGGTTCTAAGCGAGCTGAGCCGACACTAAAAGATGACATCACCGACTGCCGGCTACTGATTGGTCAGACAGTGTCGTCATCGATGAGTCATGAGTACGACGACCTAGCATGCTAGCGGTAGCTACCATTAGCTTACCCTCATACGTCTTTTCTTTGCAGCTGGATTGCTCTCGTCCTCGGCTTCATTCTGTTGTATAGCTTCCAAAACTCTCCTGTGCTTCTCAAGGGGTATTTCTTCTTACCACCTGCAGCCTTCTTCTGCTTTCCTTTTTTACTCGGTTTGGGACAAAAAGTCACAGATTGTTGTGTTGCGCTCAAAATGACGTCACCGCAGAGCCGCTCTCTGTTTACAGTTACACTGCACGCCGTTGGGCAGGCGACTGGGGCTAATGGAAAAGCAGCACAAGGCGAGTAGAGTAGGGCTATTGGGAAGGGGCCATAACCAACTGTAAGCACTGTGAGGTGCTCTGATGATGAAGTGGTGAGTGAGACCAAAAAAACGAAACAGGAGCTGTGGACTAAGATCTTTGAAGAGTTTAAAGATGCTATGAGGAGTTTTTAAGTAATTACAAAAAAGTCTCACTTTTAGATATCTGCCTGATGGAAATACACACTTTAAGATGAGTTTTATAGCATCAAAATAGGTTATCTCTAAATGCTATTCCTTAGCTTCACGGTCGGGTTGGACAGGGCTGGACTGGCCTGGATACTCAACTTAAGGAACAAGACAATTAAAACTAGAGCAAATTTATATTATTCAGACACGTCTTAGAGCACCAGGCTGTAAGTAGCCATATATAGCCAGCTTCAACTACGACACTAAGTTTTCCAAAAATTGCTTGTTGTCACACATCAAAAACTACTGCTACGTAACTAGAAAGAGATACATTACCTCGTGGCTTTGCATCCTGTAAGTTGTTGAAAAAAGAAGTTGTAAAGCAATGCAGAGTTCTGAGGAAGGTCCATGCTGCATTCATTAGCATCACAACAAACACACGCTTTGGCTTGGGTTACGTCTTTATGACAGTCGCCGGGCGTGCTCATGGGTAGCAGAGTCTTTATGTCGCCGGAAATAGATTCTTCTCATAGCACCTTTAAGTAGTTATCTTGGCATTGTTGATGCCAACAACCGAAGTTAGTGTTGATGCATCATAAATGGAGTAAGACATGTAAAGGAAGACCTCACATATTTGTTTCTCTGTGTTTTAGGAGGAGACCAGATGATCTGACAGTCTGAAGACTTTTCTGCTTTTGCATGAAGAAAAAGGACGTCACTCCTTGTCGTTAGTGGATATTTAGCCTGGTGCAGAAGCTCTGGATTGCCGTGGATGCTGTCCCATATGAAACGTCCTTGCATGTGGATTTTTTAGCGATGGATTTGCTTCCCAACTTCATAATAGTCAAATGATTTTTGATCGTGGGGACGATGTTGGGAGCAAAAACACGTCAAACATTGAGGACCATCTGAACCATAATATGGAGTTATTTTTCAACTGTCTGATGGATCTGTATTCGCTGTTTCCATGGGTTACACCATGTGGACCTACCTGGTGATAGCAGCACATCTGTGGGATTGAGAGCCCACAGAGTTATGAGAGCGTGGATGTGACAGAGGAAAACGTTTCTGTACCAATCTTTCTTTACAATGAGAGTTCCACCTGATGTGGCTGCAGGTTCCTGTCTCTGTCCTCTGGTGGTCTTCCTATGTGTCATCTCCCAGAGCTGCTGTGGGATCCGGGTCAGTCTGAACCCCCCAACCCCCCCAAACACCAGCCTGCACCCAGATCCAGGGCTCAGATTGTTGCCTAAAACTGTGATCCTGAGTGTCAGTCCTGGAGGAGAAGCATCAGCCCTCGTGAGTACTCACCAGAACTCCAGTAGGTCTCGTCTACAAGCCCGGGATCTCAGCACCAAATACAGAGCCAACACAAAGTCTTCACCAGGAGTCTCTCAGACCTCACTGAGCCCAGAGAGACCACAGGCTGAGCCCAAACAGTATTCGAGGCGAGGGTCACCAAGAAACATCCCAAATAATCCAAAGCAATCTGCAGAGCTAAAACCAGGAACCAGACCCCAGCCAAACCAAAGGCTGAGGACCCTCCTAAAGTCCCGGGAGGTGACCGAAACTGACACCAAATCTTCTTCTGGTCCTGAGACCAGGTCACCATCACTGCCCAGCCTTAACCACAAATCCAACTCCAGTTCTGCCAATAATCCCAGCTCAGCTTCACTTTCTAGAACCAAATCTCACGCCAAAATCAAATCTCCAACACAAGCAGTGAGGAAGATCCCAAACCCAAATCCCAAATCACTGAGGAACCAGACCAGGATAGTGGACACGGATAAGGATTCTCCACAGAGGCCGAGGAGAGGCTGGATCTGGAACCAGTTCTTTGTTCTGGAGGAGCACATCGGACCTGAACCCCAGTACGTTGGAAAGGTAAGACAAGTCCTGATGTGGCACACGTTAAGTGTTGTTTGATTCTGCCGTATATAGGTTTGGCTTGTTAAAGCTTCATCATTGATGCCATTTGCTTTTCTGGAGAAGCTGAGTCCAGTCTGTCAGAGTCTGTGTTTGGAGGTTTTTGGTTTTTGGATCACATTATCAAGAGCCAAGTATTTCATCAGATCACTTCATTTGTTTTGTCTTTATATGTGTTGAAAAGTGACATAATGCTGTAACGCCACAACAATGGACTCTTTTGCTAACTGTTGTATTGAAATAAGATAACACTCCTGCAGACAGAGCTGTTGTTCCTCTTGCCTGCACTTCAAACAGCTCAAATTCTTAGCAAAGCTTCAGTTAAGGTGTTGTCCGCCTTTAGAAAACACCCTTACACAGAGTGATGGTGTTGGCCTTATTTCTGCTGAGGAGGTCTTGTTTTTACAGGCATGTGTTTGTTAAGCTGTAGCAAGTTAACTCAAAAAGTTGTTTGTAGACTTTCCTGAATTTTGATGGTGATCTGAATGCAGATCCATTTTTCTACAGATATAACATTGTGAGAAAGAACAGTTTTCCACAATTTGGATAATAACTAATAGCTAATAAAGTCAGTAATGATGCAGATGTGAGCCATGTGGGTCCCTGCAAAAACACAGTTAACTCTTGTAGCTCTAAGCTATGTTTGCTAATTAAGCCTGCCTGTTATTATTGCCGGCATCTGTTTGTTTGTTTGTTTGTTTCTCTGTTAGCAACATAACTCAAAAAGTTATGGACTGATTTTTGATGACATTTTAGGGAAATGTCCAGATTGGTACAAGGAACAAATGATTAGATTTTGGGAGTGATCTGGATCACTGTCTGGATCTGCCATGATACAAAAGTCTGATATTCGTGAATAACTACTGAACTTAAATAGATATTATGAATCTAATTGCTAATGGTATGTTTTCATGGTCAAGGAATCTAAATATTTAGATGAAATAAAGGTAGGACTAATATTTATGGTAAAAAGCACACTATAGGGGAGGACTGTGGTGCTAATGGAGGTCTGCGCTCTCAGAGAGCTTTTCTATTTTTTCTCTTTTTTATGTAATAATGTGTTTAAAGCCTAGAACCTTTCAAGCAAAATTAAGTTCAGGAGATTAATATGTTCATAACAACCAGGGTCAAGGGGTTTCAGACTTTTCAGTCAAAGGAGCCAATGTTGCAAGACCTTCCCGTCAAGAACTCTGGAGCCACAAAACACATTTGAACCTTAAAATAATGACACTACTCCATCTTTATTTTGTTGACTCTACATCATTATGATGACATGATTGCTTTATGTATATATACATATACATATACTCAACAAAAATATAAATGCAACACTTTTGTTTTTGCTCCCATTTTTCATGAGATGGACTCAAAGATCTAAAATTCATTCCAGATAAACAATATTACCATTTCTTTCAAATGTTCTTCACAAATCTGTCTAAATGTTTGATAGTGAGCACTTCTGCTTTGCTGAGATAATCCATCCCATCTCACACGTGTGCCACATCAAGATGCTCATCAGACACCATGATTAGTGCACAGGTGTGCCTTAGACTGTCCACAATAAAAGGCCACCCTGAAATGTGCAGTTTTGTCTCACAGCAAAATGCCACAGATGTCTTAAGCATTGAGGGAGCGTGCAATTGGCATTCTGACAGCAGGAATGTCAACCAGATCTGTTGCTCGTGCATTGAATGTTCATTTCTCCACCATAAGCCGTCTCCAAAGGCGTTTCAGAGAGTATGGCAGTACATCCAACCGGCCTCACAACCACAGACCACATGTAACCACACCAGCCCAGGACCTCCACATCCAGCAGGTTCACCTCCAAGATCGTCTGAGACCATGCCATACATCCATGAACATCACCTCATGTTTCAGCAAGATAATGCACGGCCCCATGTTGCAAGGATCTGTACACAATTCTTGGAAGCTGAAAATGTCCCAGTTCTTGCATGGCCAGCATGCTCACCGGACATGTCACCCATTGAGCATGTTTGGGATGTGCTTGACCGGCGTATACGACAGCGTGTACCAGTTCCCACTAATATCCAGCAACTTCCCACAGCCATTGAAGAGGAGTGGACCAACATTCCACAGGCCACAATTGACAATCTGGTAAACTCTATGCGAAGAAGATGTGTTGCACTGCATGAGGCAAATGGTGGTCACACCAGGTACTGACTGGTTCTGAGTCCCCAGACCCCCAATAATGCAAAAAAATGCACATTCCAGGGTGGCCTTTTATTGTGGACAGTCTAAGGCACACCTGTGCACTAATCATGGTGTCTGATGAGCATCTTGATGTGGCACACCTGTGAGGTGGGATGGATTATCTCAGCAAAGCAGAAGTGCTCACTATCAAACATTTAGACATATTTGTGAACAACATTTGAAAGAAATGGTAATATTGTTTATCTGGAATGAATTTTAGATCTTTGAGTCCATCTCATGAAAAATGGGAGCAAAAACAAAAGTGTTGCATTTATATTTTTGTTGAGTATATATATAAAGCAAAGTCATGTTATTTTTGTTATCATATTGAATTGCATTAATTAAAGCTGGGGTAGGTAATTTTGGAAAACTAGCATGAATTTGAATGTAGCATCTCCTCAGGACTCTGTCTAGCCCCTCCCACCCCTCCTCCAAACCCTCAGCACAACGTTTTTGTTTTACGCTACACCAAGTCATGTCTCAGTAAAGCGGTAAGAAAACACCAAAACATTATCATAGTAAAGTTAAAAACAAACATGTAAAGTTAGTTAGTGCTCACAGCCGATGTTGATCGGGGTATAGGTAGTTCCTCTGACATTCTCCACATAGCTGTCAAGTCTCCTGTTTTGGCCGTTAAACTACCGTATTTTACATATTTTATCCTCTTTCCCGCCGTCCTCCTGTATCAGTATTCTCCTGTAAATCTCCTGTGTGATGATATAATAATAAAAACATTCCTCTGCCTCTCCAAACTGAACTCTGTCTCTAGCCTGAAGGGGGCGGTAATGCTCCAAAATGATGGATGCCAACCGCCGTAAAACCAAAGAAGAAGAAAAAGCCTGGTGAGAACGTCCACCTGCAGTAGCCTGGGTGGCAGCTGTGGTGAGATTAGAGCAGCAGAACAAACTTAGAAAAACAAATAGTTTATTTTAGATTTCTGTACACCTGTCTTAAAATGTGAGGGATACTGGAGCTTGGTTGGGGTTGTGGGACGGCTCACAGCGGGCTTCCCTTACAAAAAGTGTATCTAAATTAGATTACCAACCCCAGCTTTAAATCTAACCTAAAATGAAAACAAGAGCCAGTTTTTGCCTGAGTTGCAGAGAAGGAATAGTGGATGTTTATTTAAATTAATCATTTTAAACTGAAATCATATCTTTCCTGCATTCTGATAGTTTTTTGCAGTTTTTATAACAATCATGAGGTGGTCTTGTGATCTTTGAGGTGCTTTTTAATGTTTTTGAAGCTCATCTCTCTTTAATAATGAATCCAGTCCACCTTGATATCTTTTCTAAAATATGTCAGGTGAACATGTAACACAGTGACTCACATACACTTGAGTTTGGAGTTAGTGAATCAGAGAGAGAGACTGACAGCAACCAAGCACAACAGACATGGTAATAAAAAACATCCTCCTGACGTCTTTGTGTAAAAATCCCCCACTTCAAAAACAAGATCACAGTTGCTCTCTGGTGTTTTCCAAAGCTCTACATCCAACACACCTGTGTTGTTTCCTCTGTTGTTTTACAGACAGAGAGAGCATCAGGTAAATTGGAAGTACATTTGGCCAATCTGATGAGTCAACGGACTGACATGTTGTTTATTTTCTCTAAAACTGTGTTCACACCACCACACTAAAGAAGTATTTGCATTGTGTCATGGCAGCACAACTTACATTGGCTCGATTTATGAGGCAGTAACATGCAATTTGCCTTTTGTTTGATGCTTTTGTTTTGTTTTTGTCCTTGTGTTTTTGATGTGTTTGTTCCCCTTTGCCCTTTTAATTCCCCCCTTAGATAAATAAAGTGGTTGAACTGGGTGTTTAAATCGATCAGATATATGAAGTAGGGCCCTTTAAAATCCATGTTGTTTTTCCAAGTTCCATTGAAGTTGGTCCCACATTGTGTGTGTTTTTTTTTTTTTTTTGAGAATCCATTTATTGGTGTTTTAAGCAAATGTTTACCCAAAACACAGTAAAAAGCAACAAAATATAGACACTCACTCATCAGGTGGTCCTCACATGCATCTGCACACGTCCAGTCAACAGGTCTGCCCTGTACTCTGGAGTAAGCCCGGAGATTCGTAGCTTCTTTGCCAACTTAAAGGAATACTCCGACAATTTTGGACCCCCGCCCTTTCCCTATCGTTGACAAAGTAAGATAAGCTCAAAAATACCTTTTTTGTGTCTCTGCGTCCAGTGGCTGGCTCCCAGCTGTTACCTTCATAGGTAGCTTAGCTCAATGGCTGGAGGTCAATAGGAGTCAGAGCCAGACTGACGAACGTGGACAAAATACTCCTTACAGTGGTCCAGGGGATGGCGTATAAGCACCTAAAGTAAATCTGAATGGTTATAAAACATTTTAAAAGACGTGTTTTCTTTTCAACCCGTTAAAATAACGTTTTGATACACACAGACCTGCGCATGCGCAGTGCTCCACGGAACAGCAGTAGCAGCTGGAAGAAGGCGACCCTCTAACGTAACCACGTTTATGTAGCCTCGCAACAGCTGCAAGAGCCACGATGGATGAGGAAGTTGAACGAGAGTTTACTGACACAGGCATGATGTTTTCCTTTCACCAAAAAAAGTCCTGCTACTTCTTCCAGCTGCTACTTCTGTGCACAATAGCCTGGTAGATCGGCATGTTTTTTTCCGACTTCAACTGGAACGCCGATAAGTCGGAGATGATGTCACTCCCAGTTCGCAGCATTACGACAGTCTCCGCGCGTGCTCATGGGTAGCAGAGTCTTTATGTCGCCGCTAATAGATTCTCCTCATAGCACCTTTAAAGAGCATTCATACTCACACTCACGTGCAGTACCTGCTTTGCCTCCATGCTGCCCAGAATATTCATCAGGATTTAAATAACCAGATCTTTTCTTTCAAAAGTCTTGGTAACTTGAAAACGTTGAATAATGGTTCAATATTTACTGGAAAGAAAGAAGACAGTAGCTGCCGCACTGAGACAAAATCTGCTGATGCCCATTATTTCATCTCGTTAGTCTGGATGAATCTGTTCCTCAGTGTTTCTGTCTCACTCCCCACAGGGCACTCACAGTATAAACACCAAACCACAAAAATCTGAGACTCTCTGAGAGAGCGGCTTATCTGTGCTAATGTCAGTCTTTTCAGAGGCATTATACCAAAGAAAAAGACAAAAACCACGAGGCTGAAGTGCTCTGGAGCTGCAGACGTGACGGCTGAGTGCTCCCTGTGATAAACTCTGACCGTTGTCTTTACAGGCTCACACTCAGGGATTAAAACAGGCCACTGAAATCCTCTGGAGTGCGACAGCGATACCATCCCCTCAGCAGAAACCATTCGTCTCTTTGGATTTGAACATTATTGGGGATAAGATGCCAGCTCATCTTGGATTTCAGTTTGGGGATGTGAAATCAATCTGATGCGGCTCTCTTTCTGTCCACCCACCGCCGCTCGCTGCGTGGGATAATCTGTGATATGCACACCTAACGATATCCTGAGAATGAATGTATGTGGAGAATGTAATCTAAGAAGGTCCTTCAGTGCAGGAACGACCATGAAATACATCGAATCAGACAGATTTCACATCTGGATGTTCCTGTGATGATAATGAAAAGATCTGTTTTTAGGACTGGAATCATGAGACGAGAAACTGTGAGAATAAAAGAACATTTTCTTTGCTCTAAATTTAAACCCTGAAAGCTGGAATATGGAAAAATCTCATTTCTGCTCAGTGTGTTTAAGAAACAACCACTCTGTTGTTCCGTCTGTCGCTTAGTGCTGTCTGAAATGTTCTAACATGAGCACAAAAGATTTAAAGAACCAAACAACATGAATCAGGGTCAGTCCTCCATGTTTTTAAGATGGGACGTTTACTAAACATTTGACCACAGCAGCATACAGAAAACAAACCTGGCCCATCAGTAATTACTTCTGGGAAATAACTTTCATAAATGTGTTTACTCATTTTTATTACCCATAAAGCTTTGACGATCAGTAACAGATGAATGTAAAGGCCTCAGGCTCAGCATCTCTGCAGGCAGCCGACTCCTCCTGCTGCAGACACCAGAGTGAAGTTACTGAGCGAAACGCTTGTTTCTGCAGATTAAAGATGATTTTTTAAGTTATGAGTCCAATCATCTGACTAACCAAAGTGCTTCTGTGGGGAGAGTTTTTAAGGCAGACGTGATGAGGGGCAACAAACACGAAGAAACCAAACATTTTCTGCTCAAAGCTGGAGAAGTTCACAGACACCCTGTTAAAAAAAGTTTGTTTCTGTCAATGTTTTAAGATGCATAAAAAATGTAACCTGACAAGCCAGATGGGCAGCTCCATATATCTGCCACAGAAATATTTCACTAGTTCATCTGGGTAGGAGCCCTGTAACAATTCGCCTATTTTTCAAGGGACCAAAGCTACAACTAAACTATCAGGTCAGGGGAGGATCCTATCACATCAGCAGGAATGAAATGATGATATAAAAATGAAATGCTTTCGGCCTCAAAAAACGGCTTTTAATTTATAACGCTGGCAACAATGAAAGCCACCACCCCACGCTCGAGCGCTTCCCCATTTTTCACACTGACTACAATGTAACAATCACAAGTGACAATCCATACAAACAAAACCTATTCCCACACACCTCCCCAACAAATTCCCCAGTTTCAGCACGCACAGCGAACAGTCCTAAGAGTTTGTCAAGAGCTGCACAAAGTTTGTACTCACGGTACCCCATATTAACACCTCAGTCCGCCTGGAGATGATCCCTGTATCCAGCAGCTTCCATGAAGGGTATTAATCCACAAACGCATGGAACACGCAATATAATTCCAAAGACATATTCCACAAAAAACGTTTTCTCCGCAGCCTTGACAGCGCTGGCATGAATCCAAGTCGGCGTGTGATGTCAGTCCAGCTTCCCCAGCCGCGTGTCCGGTCCCCATTTTAATTATTATATTATAACCGTATCCACAGAGACTGGCGCAAACAGTTTTTAATTTCATTAGTAACATTAAACATTATGGACCAGTTTTAACTCAAAAATGCAACAGATAAATTTCACCCCTGCTGAGTGATTCAGACTACTGTAAGGACCTAAGTGGTCTTTACAGCCCTTTAAATTTATTTTCAGGGGCAGAACATTTAAAAAAAAACTCAAGCTTGTGATTGGACAATCGTTTGGCTCGTCACATTCATCACAGACCAATCCACATCAAGCAGGGTTGCCACCTATAATGTAGCAAACATAGTGGCTAATGTAGCGGCTAATGGCTAACAACAGTTAACAACAGTTCATGGATGTTAGCCATAGCCGCTAACTTAGCCACTAACAGCTAACAACAGTTAATGACCGTTAGCCACTAACTTAGCTGCTAACAGTTAACGGCCTTATGCTATGGTCTTACACTAAATTGTAGCACACAGATGATTCATTTAACACTTATATGTGACATGAACCTCGTCAAAAACAATCCCTACAAGTAAACTTCTGAGGAGGATTTCGCTAAGTGTCACTAGGTAGCCATGAGGACAGTAGGCTAATCGGCATGTCTGTTCTCAACTTCTGGTTCTCAACTTCAGGTTGTCGCCACCTTCTTCCCTGATTTGGCCGTTAAGAATTCAGCCGAGTGAATTTGTTGGACAACGGAGGCTGGCAAGACGGACCTGCAGAATCAGGCAGGTCTGTCTGCTCTGCAAGGCTATAAAAAATGCAAACAAACCTCAAAATAAATGATATTTTCTTTGTGTGAGATTTAAAAAACAAATCGTTACTATTACCATCATTATTATTGTAAATACCTAACCATTTACTGAAATTAATTAACAAATACACATTTTAATATCTTTTATTTATCAAAAAAAAATGTATGAGTGTCAAACTTAATATCATCTAGTTTAAGTGATTTATTGCTATTTTATTTCTAAATATTTCTGCCTTTTGTGACTGATTTTGTTCCAAATAATTGTGTATTTTTATGTCAAAAACATCTGGTTTTTGTTTTGTGTTTAATTTTCTGTTCCCTAAAATGTTACTGTCTGCCAAACAGTTGAGCTGGAAGTTATTTTTTAATAATCCTCTCCATATATGAACCTCCGATTATGTTCACGCCTTTGAAAAATTTGTCTCAAAGCCAAATTTAATTGCTGACATCAGCTACAGAGGATTATTTCTTTTTCTATATATGTATATATATATATATATATATATATATATATATATATATATATATATATATATATATATATATATATATATATATATATAGATGTGTAGTTGTTATAAGGTAACACTCTTTACTTTTACAAAGGGGCCCTATTGGTCTACCTACTCAGGTTCACATCCAGGCACTTTTATTCATCACAACCGGGTGATTCAGTTTACCACTATCAAGTCTAATAAGACAATAAAACACAGGAAACACTCGTGCAGCCACATTTACATCAGCAGCAACAGATTCAGCAAAAAAACATGAACACACGTGAATAATCAGCTTCAAAATGTCTGAAAAACAACTTTAAGTACTTTAAATGTATTTAGATGTTCACAGATGAGCATGAAGCTCAGATAAGAAACCATCATTAAACAGACTTTAATTTAAGCTGGTCCATCATCCTGTTCTTTCCTAAAGCTGGACTCCAGTGATCTTGAAAACACTTAAACAAAATAAATCAGACCGTTAAACCAACAGAAGAAAAACTCAGAAGATTCCACGAAAGAGTAATAAAAACTTCAAAAAGAGTTCAGAAGTTCAGCCTCTGCTACAAATGAATTATCTGATGACCTCTTTTAATTATCAGCAACCTTAAATTAAGAATTCAACCCAGACTAGGGTGACCATATTCTGAAAACCCAAAAGAGGATCCTCAGCAGCCTGTTTTCAGTCATGATGCAAAATATCTGGACAGGTAGGTACATTTGAATAATGTCAGTGTTCCACTGCAGCACTTTATTAAAATATTAAGCCTCTTACTATAACTAATCTCCAAGACAGTTTTGAACAGTTCAAAACTGTCGGGACCCTTCCACGTTCCCCGCCGTTCATCCACGACTATACAAGGCTGATCCAGACCAAGAAGCGCATGCACCACGACCACAGCACGTTTCATCAGGATTATGACAATCGTGCACAATCACCATGAGAAACGGGAATGTGTGACAATCCAGAATGACCCTAATCCTAGTATTTACAGTATTTGTACATTTTTTACAAGAGAATACTGATGACCAAAGATAAATGACTCACATGTTTGTTTCTGAATCCTCGCTTTGGCTCAGTCAGCTCACTTCCCGTTCCTCCCCCTCACTTAACTGTAATGTACCGTATGTTGCAGCTTTGTCTGTAGAGCAAGCTGAGAAAAACCCAGACTTTTTAGGGAACTTTATAAAATGTCCCTGGACATAATATTACTCCAAAAATTAAGACAGATCTGGGCAAAAGAGGACATAAGGTCACCCAAACCCCAGACCCAAGATGTGTGAGCACTTTTTCCTGTTTGATCGTGGCTTCTAATATCAATGACCAGCTCCTTTTTTTAGCACTAATATCAAAATAATCTTCACTATAGTAGTTGTCAAAAGCTGAGAAGGCAGAGACGTGACCATTGGAAAACATCACCGCAGAGCAGCTGTCCAGATAAAGAGCAGGGGGGAGAGGACACAGCCCTGAGGACTCCCCCTATTTGACATGATGATTTTGGACATGTGGTCATTCACAAAAAACTGCTGAATTCCCAGATGCACCATTATTTCAGCTTTGGCTCTAATTTTTGCTTTATAATCTTATTTTTATAACTGGGTCAAAACCGACCCTAACACCACAGGTGACACTATTTCAATAGAGCATTTATAGCTTTTTTTAATTATTATTTTTCTTTTCTCTATTTCTGTTTAAATAGAGATTCCTGACAAGTCAAAACACTTGATGCAATAAACAAATATTAAGTGGGCATTTTATGCATTTAAGGTGCTATAAGGAGAATGTATTACCAACGACATTAAGACTCTGCTACCCATGAGCACGCGCAGCGACTGTCGTAATGCTGCGTTCCAGTAACCTCAGAACTGGGAGTGACATCATCTCCGACTTATCAGCGTTCCAGTTGAAGTTAGAAAAAAACATGCCGATCTACCAGGCTATTGTTAGCTGTTGTTAGCACGCCCTGCGTTGTTGTTGAAGAATGTGATTATCACTATGGCAGCATTTTTGTAAATATAAGTCTAACAATACTGTGTATACAGCTGATCTAGAGCGACACACCCCAGTCAGAAGTGCAAATAAATGGATTACCTACTTCTGACTACAACTGGAATGCACCAAAAGACGTGACCCAAGCCAAAGCGGGTGTTTGTTGTGATGCTAATGAATGCAGCTCGGACCTTCCTCAGAACTCTGCATTGCTTTACAACTTCTTTTTTCAACAACTTACAGGATGTAAAGCAACGAGGTAATGTATCTCTTTCTAGTTACGTAGCGGTAGTTTTTGATGTGTGACAACAAGCATCTTTGAAAAACTTAGTATCGTAGTTTTGTAGCCGGCTATATGTCGCTACTTACAGCTTGGTGCTTTAAGACGTGTCTGAATAATATAAATTTGCTCTAGTTTTTATTGTCTTGTTCCTGAAGTTGAGTATCCAGGCCAGTCCAGCCCTGTCCAACCCGACCGTGAAGCTAAGGAATAGCATTTAGAGATAACCTATTTTGATGATATAAGACTCATCTTAAAGTGTGTATTTCCATCAGGCATATATCTAAAAGTTAGACTTTTTTGTAATTACTTAGAAACTCCTCATAGCGTCTTAAAAGTCCAAAATGTGTTGGCACCAACCCGGACACTGTCTCTTTCTGTATCATATCGTTGTTGCTGTAAATGTTTCTGCATTAGATTGGAGACAGCAGATTTGGTCTCATAAAAGCCTTCGCATGCACAAAGCCTTCTCCAAACTCAGGAGGATCACTGAATTCCTCGTCTTTATTCGAGCCATTTATCACTCAGAGGACGACGGGACGCTGAAATATGCTGACGCTCAGGAGAAGCTGAGGGTGAGCGAGCAAACCCGAGCTCCACGGTTTACTATATTTCTGTCTGTGTGTGTATGTGTGTGTGTTTACAGTAGTAACATGGGGAGCGTGGGCCAGTCCCATTGGTCAGCTCTGATGCTTGAGCGCAGTGAGGCTGACGTGATTGGCTCTGACAGTGACATTGCGTGACATTGACACTGCTCTTTATGAAGGTGAGGACGGAGACCCCGGGGTGTGTGTGTGCATCGGGGTCATGTGATGTGGCTGGACACTAAAGGTGGAGACAGATGTGCTTAAGGTGCAAAAAGCTGCACGCACACACACACACGGAGCACCCCGGGGAGCACTGAGTCATTGTTTGGAGGGTGCTGTGACGGCCAAGCCGAGCTTTTTCTCTCACAGATGAATCCTCGCTCCTTATTGATTCCTCAGAGCAGAAAAACAGGGAGGGTGCAGGCCGGTGCACACTGTGAAAACACACACACTGCCTTCCTCACACACACACAGCTTAATCTAAACTCATATATAGTGTGCAGAGACGTTGACGGATGGAGGGAGTTATTGTGCTGAGGGCAGAGCTGCAGAGAAGCCCAGGTGAGCTGAGGTGAATGAAGAATATGTAGAAGAGAAGCACAAAGAGCAGGAGCTATCAGACTGGAAAAGATGGAGGAACATCGCTGACTTTTTACAAAATGTAAGGCCAGATGATTTTGGGCAAGACTTTACCAAATCCCTCTTTTCAGTGTAAAGATTGCAAGACCACAGTCAGAGCTTGGTGCAGCCAAAAAGTGTAAGAAAACAGATTGAGGGGGGCTGATCTCTGAGACGGAACAATCTGGAGAACGTCAACAGAAAGGATGATCAAGTTTGGTCACCAGGAGAGCCACAGTGTTTTACTCTCACCACTGAAGGGTCCAAATGTGACAAATTAAACAGGTGACGTAAATCAAACCATTGGGAACACAGCAGTGTACGGCTTTTCTACAAATTTATGATGGTGCAGCAGGAAAGGCAAGGTTTCTTTGTGATAGCATGAAATCAAATCATGTATCAATCAATTTTAGTCATGGACCAGATCATGAATCATCATCATGGACTTAGTCTATCCATGCACCCAGATTTTAGTTACCCACAAGTACAGACGAACACACAGAGAGAAGTCTGGCAACCAGAAATAACCTGACCATGTGTGGAGAACAGAAACAGACACCACCATGAAGAGAATATCAAACACTTATATAGGTATCCCTCACTGGGAGAGAGCATGCCCTCACTTATTCACCAACATACAGCATCCAAATGTGTCTGTTTGTACCAACCATGCAATAAACAATGATAATCATAGTCTGGTATCCATTGAAACATCTCACTATCTAAGAGCAGGGTACCTGCTAACACTATGGTATGCATGGCTCATCTGTGGACCCTCTGGCTTCCTACTAGGGATGTCAACAACTCAATGTGTAAACGGATACACGGATATCAAATCATAACCTTTTAGAAAAATCTATAACCGTTTACGTGTCATTTTTTTCCTCCTTCTCCTCCTCGTTCATTTCTCACTGATTTATATATTATTTTTAGTGGTGACAATGTTGCCTGAAAGCTTTAGACAATCATATCAACCAACTATACACTTAAATGTTCCCACTAGTGCAGTTTAAGGATTGGTACCGGATTCGGTACTTTAAGAGGTACCAAGCGAATTCTGTAGGTACTGCCGAGTACTGATTCACGTAAAATCAAACAGTGCCATGTTTAGGTACCTAAACGCATCCTTGTGACTGTGAGGGAGTGGAAGAAGCAGGCATGCTATTAGGTAGAGTAGGTGAATTTCCATACCGGACTTGAACGCAGCACAGCAATAGCGTAATGACGTCAGCAGCCGCGGGCTCAGTCAACAAAGCAAGCATGGCTTAGAGAAAGTGCTCTAAAGTATGGCTCTACTTTATTAAATGTGATGGAGATTATGCTCGCTGCAATATTTGTGACGCCAAGTGTAAGGCCAGCGGAGGAAATACTTCAAATCTGAGGAAGCACCTGGTGACGCACAAAATTTTCCTTAAAGCTGAAGAGTGCACAATTTTTGATAGCCTCAGATCTACGAGCACAAAGGATTCATTCAGCACTGTTAGCACGCCTGTGTCCAATGGAGACTAGTCGTCTGCAGCCAGAAACACAGGAAAAGAAATGGCTTTAACATTTGGTGATGGCAGCAAATGCGACAAGGAGGATACCTGGTCCAGGTAAATAAGCCTCGTGTTTAAGATGGTATTAGCTTGGCATTTTAATGTGCATCAGTTATCATTATCAGGTCGGTTCCTCGTACTTTGTAATGTTAATGTAAATGCTTTTTTTATTTACAGCTCTGTCTGACCCATTGTTAAACTGCCCTAAAGTTAAAGTGAGGGCTGCAGTTAATTTATTAAGTTGTGGTTCATTTTAGTTACTGGTTTTCATGTTGAAGACATTTTTGGAACAACTACAATGTTACAATACAAACAATAAATTTACATTGAAAAAATTTGAGATCTTAATATTAAACAAATTAATATTTATTACCCCATAAACACATGCAAAAGTACCGAAAATTGGTACCGTTGAGTTCCGATACCGATTCCCAGGTACCGGGCATCGGTATGGTATCGGTTCAAATGTGAAAGGTACCCATCCCTAGTGCAGTTATCCACATAAAGGCCTATAATAAATGATGAATGGGGCGCAATGTCACAAAAAGATCTGCAGCTGCAGCCAGTGTTGCGTCACTTCAGGTTGCCTCGGAGACGCGGAGACAGCCATCATCAAGCGGAGCACTGAGTGGCAGTTTTTTAAACAAACTACCAGTGGAAGTCCTGTTTAGTGTAGGTTTTTCAGGCTAAACTGGCTTATAACAGCAGCACAGGTGCATGCAAAACCACCTGCGATGGAAACACCTGAACAAGTCAGAGGGAGAGACTGCTGCTATTGTGTTTGAGCACAGCGCTCATAAGCGTCCTGACTGTTCAGACCGCGGTCGCATTCAATAAAATGCAATGATTTATACAAATTTAAAGAGGCATTTTCAGTGCATTTCATACACGATAGTTATACAAAGGTGATAACGCTGTATAGCACTTTTATAAACGAAGGTTTACAAAGTCCTTCAACAGAAACATACAGAAATCAGCACAAAAGGAACGACTGCAGCTCACAAAGAGCTCAATGGAAACTTTTCATGAATGATAGGAAACTTAAGATTTAACAAAAGGGAGCACAACGGCCCAGGAACCAACACAGTCCAAACAACACAGACGTATCACTCAAACTATACTGTGGCCCTGCCAAGGACTCAGACTATGAACCATGAGGAGAGATGAGCAATAAAAACAAACAAGAAAACAGCTTTATAAAAGGTGAAAGCAGAGACGATGAGCAATTAAAGCATCACGACAGGAAAACAATATAATGTAAAACAGGCAATAAAAAAAGGAAAACATTCATAACTGATAAAACTACAAAAATAGATAAATAAATAAATAATGCCAGATAAATGAAAAATAAAAATTTAATTGGAGTAAGACAATATCACATAAAAGCAAGCCTGTAAAAGTGATTTTTTTTTTTTTATCCTCCACACTTTATCTCCAGAAAAAGTTTGATCAAGTTGAGGACCATACTTGCTTTTGAAGTAATAAGTAAAATCTTGAAATCAAGTCTAGAACTTCTACCACTTAAAACCACTTAAAAAACAAATAAGCTGAAGGTGGGAGAGTGAGTTTTGGTTTATATCGGAAAGGAGAGAATAATAAAAATCAGGCGTGGAGAGGATGGGGACAGATTATTTTTTCCAGATCTGGCTGGTTTATATTTGACTCGATTTTTCCAATTATGCAAAGATGAAGAAAACATGACTGGGAAACTTTATTCACTGTGAAGTTGAAATAGGCATCCAAAAATACATGGGGAGTGAATTCACTTCAGTTTGTTAGCATTTATCTGTCATTTAGGTTTCATATTTGTACTGAAACACTCAGAAAAGACCAACTTAATTAACCCTTTCATGCATGATATCGATACAGTAGATATTTAAAATAAATTTTATACCCTTTCGGTTGCAATGCCCAAACACCAGGTGGTGAACACGTGTTATAAGTTAAATAAAAATGTTAACTTTGCCCTTTTTTTTTTTAACCATATAAATATTGCATCATAAATTCAAAACAGCCAACGTATTTTTTATTTTAAATTTGGAGTAACTGGCATGAGATTAGTTTGATTTAAGAGGAAAAATACATACATTTTAGGGATTTTTTTTACTTTTATTACTCTTAATAACTTACTATTTATACTGTTAATGCACGATGAAATGGTGTCAGTCTTGTTTGTTAAAACTACATGTTTTTAGTTTAATGTCTTGTGGAAAGTGTTGTTATTTGAATTTGTTTTTTCTGTTTGACCACCTGCCTTAGGACAACGGATGAAATTTAGCTATTATGCTAATTCCGGCATATTTACAATCACGTGTACAACAAAATTGTTGATTGATGTGCACTGTCCTAATCAAACAAATTAATAATTAAATTAATCAAATTAAAGATGCATAACTCCCTCAAAATCACTAAAACAAATGAACATGATTTTTAACTTGTTTGAAAGTAAAAACAATGAAAAAATTTGTGATTTAATAATTTATGCATGAAATGGTTAAAGCTATGGTCAACGATTTGGAAGCTTGGTACATCTTAATAACACCGTTTATAAGGCCGTTTATAAGGCCGATTATAAGGCCGTTATGGTCCTATGGTCAGATCTATGCAATATAAAGACCAAAAAGAATGACAAAAAATCCATTCAGTATATCTGCTGTAAAGCAGCACAATAGTTGACCAATCCGAACCGCCTGGAATGGCGTTTTGGATTGGTCCTTGAGTCCATCCAATCCCCTGTCTCCCCTGCTCCACACCGTCTCACCCATGGTCCCGCCTCCTCCCCAACCCCTCCCTCATGTACCGGTAAGCAGCTATATTTTCTGCCGGCCGGCTTCTTGCTCTATGGGGGGGGGGGGGCGTGTTGTTAGGAGGCGGCACGAGCTGGGGGGCAGGCTGCGTTTTTCAAATCTGTCTCAACCATAGACTGTAAAAAACATGGACGCCATGACACTGGTCTTAAATTGAAGCCTCCACTAAAACTGCTCCCCCTGGTGACTGGCTGCAGTATAGGTCAAATCTCCGTCTCCCCCATTCATCTGGACGGGCCATAGTGAAACTTCAAAAAATTAATACACCTCGTAGAAATATTTCTCCCATCCGTATGCTGTGGGGATATGAAAGTATTATTGGGCTGTGTGTTTTCCAAGTCCTCTTTTCCTGAAAAGTTTCTTTTTCATCAGTTATTAGAGTTTAAAAATAACAGCGGTTTACGGCAGCTTCACAATGATTGTGTATGGCATATGCTGGGGAGTGTTGCGACCATTTACGACAGCTGCGTCCGGATTATGGTCCAAATTCTCTACTGGCTGCACAATGGCGACGCCCTGACGGGGGATATTCTGGCTTCAAATCCGTTACATGGTAGAAGGTGGAGCCACGCTATCCAGTTCTTATAATACATCCATGGTCTCAACAGCCAAACTGGTTTTCAGATCGTAGACTCTAGCTTTAAACAAGGATATTTATTCAGGCTGTTGCCCATCCCTAGATTCTCAATTTCATGTGTTTTTCCAGTCATATAAAAATAAACATCAAACGTTGAATTTAATGCATTTTTAATTATTTCTATGAGAATATTTTGACCTCTCGGTGAAGCCCTTTCCTGTGAGCAGCTCTGATTGGCTGATGAGTCTCACTTTACTTTAAAGCTGATGCAACAGCCACCGCCGCTCTCCCTCCTTTTTCTTTCTCTTTGAACGTGGGGCTGTTTTATGTGTGCAGACAGTTAGTGAGAAACTGTGCAGAGAGAAAAGGTAAGAAGAAGAAGACACACGATGAGGGGCCAGGTGAGGAAAAGTGGGATGAAAAGAGGGAACATGAAAGGTGAGGCAGAGAAAGGTGGTGAAGGTGAAGTGAAGAGGGGAAAGAAGAGGAATGATGAAAGGAGAGAAGGAGGCAGTAAGTGGAGGGAAGAAAGTTTTTAAGCAGACTTGCAGGAAATGTGAGCGAAGCTTCCTTTAAGGCAGGAAACGGGAGTGGCTTTGCGTGGATCGTGACTGTGCCTCACACCTCTCAGAAGCCTTATCACGCTTTGTTCAGAGCCCTCGCTTTTTTCACTTCCTCTCCCTCTCTTCTCACGCCACGCTCTGCCCTGCCAGCAAATCAGCGGACATGCAATGAAACAAAACTCATAAAAGAGAAATTCCCCCTGAACACATCATTCTCACTCCATCTATATCCTCAGATTTCACACTCCTGCTCCCTCATAATCGAGCCTCCACGCTGAATTACAGCTCTTTTAAACGCAGGCAGGTCTCCGTGATAACCCAGCTCTTTAATTTGACTTGATTTCATTACTTCCTCTGCTGTACCTGAGCTTATAGGCTCATATTATTGAGCTTTTGAAGAGCGATAAGAGGCAGTTAAAGAGGGTCTGTGATTACAGGCAGCCAAACGACAGAGGAGGTTCACAGGCTGAAGAGGCCTGTCAGTGTGAACTTCACTCTGGAGCAACAGCTTCATCAAACTCAAAGATAATTAATCCTCGACTTTTCTCTTCCCAAAAGACTAATCAGTCATTTTTACTGCACCAATGGGACTGATTTTTTTTAACATATTTAGATCCAAATATTTGACTTCTTCTTAAAGAAACACATTTATTTAAGAATTAAGAACATTTACAGACATCCAGTCCATGGACAAATACCTTTGTACAAAACCAGTGAAGTTGGCACGTTGTGTAAATCGTAAATAAAAACAGAATACAATGATTTGCAAATCCCTTTCAACTTATATTCAATTGAATACACAGCAAAGACAAGATATTTAATGTTTGAACTGAGAAACTTTATTTTCTTTTGCAAATAATCATCAACTTAGAATTTAATGGCAGCAACATAATGCAAAAAAAGTTTTCACAGGGTCATTTTTACCACTGTGTTACATCGGCTTTCCTTTTAACAACACTCAGTAAACATTTGGGAACTGAGGAGACCAATTTTTGAAGCTTTTCAGGTGGAATTCTTTCCCATTCTTGCTTGATGTACAGCTTAAGTTGTTCAACAGTCCGGGGTCTCCGTTGTTGTGTTTTATGCTTCATAATGCTCCACACATTTTCAATGGGGGACAGGTCTGGACTACAGACAGGCCAGTCTAGTACCCGCACTCTTTTACTACGAAGCCACGCTGTTGTAACACGTGCAGAATGTGGCTCTGCATTGTCTTGCTGAAATAAGCAGGGGCGTCCATGAAAAAGACGTTGCTTGGATGGCAACATATGTTGCTCCAAAACCTGTATGTACCTTTCAGCATTAATGGTGCCTTCTCAGATGTGTAAGTTACCCATGCCTTGGGCACTAATACACCCCCATACTAAGGATCGACCGATACGCATTTTTTAGGGCCGATGCCGATTTTTTCCCATCACCCTTAGCCGATGGCCGATTATGGACTGCCGATTTTCTTGGGCTGATATATGTGGCCGATACTGCTTTTGCTCCCTCTATCTACATTTAAAAAATGACACAATGATGACAAATATTACAGGTTTAAACTTGGAAATATATAATAAACCTAAAAAGCATCCATTAACAGAAAGTGTTTGATTTATAACTTAAGACTGCCATGGTTTAATTTTTCTGCACAAAATAAAATGATCATGTCTTTGGCTACTATGCTGCTGTCAGGTTTGGCAACACCAGAACATAAATCAGCAGGAAAACAACTGATGTCATACGCACATTAAGCCACAAGTTGTTTAAGTTTTAAATAGCAGTATCAACTTTAAACGGAATAAATATTCAACAATATTCAACGTGCAAACTTCCCTGCTCTGCTGCGTTCGGAGGAGCCGAGTGATCCCGAGGGAGGACGAAAAGACACCCCGACGGTAACTAAGTTGGTGACAGCGGTGAACGGAGCTGCACATCGCCGCTACGGTTTGACTTTAAAAGTGGAGCACAGTGCTACTTGGCCACGTCGTAAAAAACATTCTCTCATAGTTTAATCACAGTTTAATTAAGTTTATCCCCAATCGATATGATGGCTGCTCCTCCCCAGTGAGACACTCACACAGTTAGCGTCAGCTGAGTTGACACTGACTAAAAAACTCCACCATCACTGGGTTGATAAAGGCAGCAAAACGGCTCTGAACACGTTTTCACGAAACACTGACACAATTGTGTACTACATATAAAACATTTCCCACATCTTTAAAGTTCTTCTAGTGCACGCTAAAGACCTCCCTGATAGCAGACATAGCTGCTTCACTCACACGCCACGCATTTAACCTCATCCCGGTGTTCGCCGAGTTGAACTCCTCCAAACACCATGGAACACAATTGACAGCGCTGCCATTAATAATTAATCCTTAAACCGGTGTTCATAACAGCTGTACATTAGCCTACAACTACGTCAACAGTTCACTAAATACTCTGCTAAGTAGTTTTAAAGACGAAGCGTTCAGCAGCATTCACATTTTTCTGACCTACAACCTTAACTATATTTGCAAGCACGTGCATTATATGCTCTTGGCTTTCATGTTTCCTATTTCAAAGTGGGAGACAATATTTCAACTAAGTTTAACCAAGGCTAATTTAAAGTTTAAAACTTACCGTTTCGGTAGCTTCTGCTGCTGTCACTACTCTTGAAGTGGGGGGCGGGTAACGTGCCTGCATGCGCTACATGGTCTTCCGGCAACATGTAGCTGCCCATGGATGCCTGTCTGTAAATCAGGCCGCAGAATAATACATCGGCGAACCCACGGGCGAATCGGCCGCTGACGATTGAGGTAAAAAACGCAAATATCGGCCCGATATATCGGCCAGCCGATGTATCGGTCGATCCTTACCCCATACCATCACAGATGCTGGCTTTTGAACTTTGCGCCTATAACAGTCCGGCTGGTTCTTTTCCTCTTTGGTCCGGAGGACACGACGACCACAGTTTCCAAAAACAATTGTAAATGTGGACTGGTCAGACCACAGAACACTTTTCCACTTTGCATCAGTCCATCTTAGATGAGCTCGGCCCAGCGAAGCCGGCGGTGTTTCTGGGTGTTGTTGATAAATGGCTTTGGCTTTGCATAGTAGAGTTTTAACTTGCACTTACAGATGTAGACGAACTGTAGTTACTGACAGTGGTTTTCTGAAGTGTTCCTGAGCCCATGTGGTGATATCCTTTACACAGTGATGCCGGTTTTTGATGCAGTACCGCCTGAGGGATCGAAGGTCACGGGCATTCAATGTTGGTTTTGGGCCTTGCTGCTGACGTGCAGTAATTTCTCCAGATTCTCTGAACCTTTTGATGATATTACGGACTGTAGATGATGAAATCCCTAAATTCCTTGCAATAGCTGGTTGAGAAATGTTGTTCTTGAACTGTTGGACAATTTGCTCACACATTTGTTCACAAAGTGGTGACCCTCGCCCCATCCTTGTTTGTGAATGACTGAGCATTTCAGGGAAGCTGCTTTTATACCCAATCATGGAACCCACCTGTTCCCAATTAGCCTGTTCACCTGTGGGATGTTCCAAATAAGTGTTTGATGAGCATTCCTCAACTTTCTCAGTCTTTTTTGACACTTGTGCCAGCTTTTTTGAAACACGTTGCAAACATCAAATTCCAAATGAGCTAATATTTGCAAAAAATAACAAAGTTTGCCAGTTCGATCATTAAGTATCTTGTCTTTGCTGTGTATTCAATTGAATATAGGTTGAAAAGGATTTGCAAATCATTGTATTCTGTTTTTATTTACGATTTACACAACGTGCCAACTTCACTGGTTTTGGGTTTTGTAAACAGAAAATAAATCCCATTGTTGATCAGCTATGGTCTTAATCCATTCATAGAATAGAAGAATAGAATAGTATCAACCTTTATTCATCCCACATGGGGAAATTTACAGTGTTACAGCAGCAAAGTGGACAGCATTAACAGAATAAAAATAGACTGAAGTATAAAAATAGCAGCATGTACAATGTTCTACCTATATAAGATATAAGATAAAGAATATTCAAAGGGCCTGGATACAAAACTAAAAGCAAATCTTAAAAAGATTATATACATTGTAACCTGCCAGGCTTATTGAAACTCAATTTTTTCTCTGAAATGTTACTGTTCTTGATCTCTAGAGGTAATGAAGTGTGCAGCCAGTTACTTCCCCAGTCCTCGTCATCCCTGATCTTCAGCTCCAGCAGCTCAGAGTCAAAGTTCAGATCAGATCTGTCGTGATTCTCTCTGACTGTTGGAGGTGTTGTTAGTTCACCCAGAATTATGAATGAAGTTTTCTTTTTTTGAGTGTTTTCATAGAATATTCACTGGACTACATGCGTTCATATGCCTTTAGTCCTCGATAAAAATCATCTGCAGAGCATCAAAAATCACCTGAAAAAGTCAGCTGAGGCAGTTTCATGTGTCTCGACTGACTTTGCAGCATGAAACTGCTAATAATTCCTCTTTCCTTAGAACAGCTTCATACGATGGCTTGTAAGGGCTACTTAAAGGCTACTTAAAACAATGAAATCTGGAAATGTTCAAGACAAAACTCGACATTTTTGAGTTTACAATGTTGTAAATTTGTGACTTTATGAAGTCACAAATTTACAACATTATAAAGTTGTAACTTTCTGATTTTATATGCTTGTAAATTTGCAATACACTCATATTTCAGGTCAGTTAATCAACGTAGTGTTAGGTGTTGGTTTGCTGATGGACCCAGAGCAGAGGCAGAGATCAGATCAAAAGGTGAAAAACCAAGGTTTATTTACAAAGGGTGAAAAAACGTGATATGCACAAAGGTGGTGGCAGTGGCAGGAGCTCGTGGAGACCTGGAAAAATCAGAGGAGAAAGTCTGATTAGTCCTCGGGCAGAAACGAACCATAAATCCATATAGCACCAAAAATACAAGAAAGAGTAAATCCTCAGTGTGAGGAGAGAAGGCTTAAGGCCAGCACAAACTGTGTTGAACGAACCACAAACTTATGCAATCAGCCGGCGGGGAGAAGAGTGAGCCACCGGCTTAAATGGGGAGAAGATCATCAGGGCAATCAGGAACAGGTGAGGATCACGGAGGAGAGCAGCTCCACGGCGCCGCCCACTCCAGTTGCCCAGGAGAGGTGAGAGAGGGAGAGCAGCCCCACAGCGCCACTCACATCTTCCAAACCCGACCCCTCATTTTAATCAATGTGATACAGACTGTGAGCTACAACCAGTGGCTTAGGGCTCATTGGTAAGTTACCATATCAGAGGAATAGTTTGAAAGAAAATTCAATAACTTCACTGTGAGGAACAATTTGACTCTTGTATATATTGTATATATTTTTTTCTTATGTATTTGAACTATCCTGAACTGCTGTAAAATCATTGCTTAGTGAAATGACCTGACATAACCCGTACATGACCGTGCATAGCCCTCTTAGCCCTCTCGTTGCCTTTTCTTCCCAGAAACTCAAGTTATTCCCATGAACTTGCTGAACTTACTGCACCTTCAAGGCCATCTTTCTCACCAAAAACACCCTCATGTGACCACATACAAAGCTATAAAAAGGAGAAGAGTCTGTACTAGTTTTCAGTTCAACTCTCAGACTGCTTTGACACTCTGTGGTTGTAGCTCCTTGTCCAGGCAAGAAGAAGAAGAAGTGAAGCTCCATTTGATTGCATCCAGCTGCTTCTCGTCATCTTTATTCTGAATAAATGTCAGGTGTTGATACAGAACTTGAAACTGAGCTATTTTAGGACTGTAAAGGGAAAAATCCTGACATTCACCATAAAGACATGTAATGTCTTAAAAACCACAGCACACATAAATGACTGTAGGTTGTTCATAGTACATGTTAAAAAAATTAAAATTGGATAATTTAAGAGATATAGGTTTCATATGTTTAAATTGGTAAATATCCTCTATTATATTAAAAGCAATTTGATTGAATTTAAACATATTTATCTTGCAAAAACTCAAATCTAAGGAAGTTTATTCATACAATTTAAAGTCTAAAAATCTCACATGACTTACTGTGAGCCAAAATGTCCTGACATGTCCAGTTACACATCTTATTATTGTACATCTAAACCAAAAAATTAACCATGCACTGCTTGTAGTGAGTTAAAAATATCTGCCAATGTGGCAAGACAAAAATACTTGAACAATGTCTTAAAATGAAGATGTGCTACCTGAAGAAGTTTCTTGACCTAATTTACAGACCCTCAAAGAGTAACATTTTGCTTGTTCCATTGGCAGATATTTTCACATAATTATAAGTTATTCAGTGCTTTATTATTGTTTTTAGTTCCTTGTAATAAGAAATCCACCTGGACTCCTCAAATGAGTATGAGATTTTAGCAAAGTTCTTAGTTTTTTAAGTCAATACCTATTATTAGATATATGTCAATAATTTAAAAAAGACATAGATTACATTAAAACCAACTTCATAAATTTTCGGCCCTAATACCCTAATCGTACCTTCATGATGTAGCTGAGCCTTCTTAAGTACATAAATCCTTATTTCTACATTAGTTATCTGAAGTAGAAATAAAACACGTATGCAGTAGAAGTTCAACAAAAACAGGAAAGATCCAAGCACAGAAATAAAACAGAAAAAAACATGTTTAATAGACCTCAAAGGCCCGATGTTCTGCTGGGGAGCTGAGGAACATGATGACCTTACTAAACTCTCCGTTCACAGAGAAATGCTCTATGGCTTTTTTTGTTTTGTTTTAAGAAAATGTTTCATTTTTTACTTTCTGAGGTTTATGATGTCATAGACTTAAGGTGCTTACACAATGCACACTACTTGTTCTACCTCGGCGATCACTCTCCATGCAATGTCAATGTACAGCCGCGATGGGGCGGAGCTAACCCTCCCGCGTACAAGACGATAGCTTCGCTCATTGAGCGATGTCAAAGTTAAAGAAAAAGTTGATCGATGAAAGTTGATTGCCGATGGCAACAGTGACCAAAATGAGGTATTTATGGACACACAACGTGACGTCAGTGGGGGACGCAATTTTGGTAGCTTGGTTGCTTGAGGTGTGAATGCAGCATTATGCTGCGTTCATCCAAACCGACCCAGCTACCAAAACTGCATCGCCCACTGACGTATCGTCACACGTCCATAAATACATCTTTTTGGTCACCGTTGCCGTCGGCCGTCGCTCGGTGACGTCACTTCCGCTTGAGTTTCACCGCGATCATATCATATATCATATAATAGGATGTATAAGCGGACATTATTCCAGCTGTAACCTTTTCACTCACTTATCAAACACAAAACACTGCAGCTGATGATGCAGCAGCATTATCTGTGAGTTTCCTGCCGTCCGTCGAGGCGGAACTAATGTCCTCACTGACTGATGTTTCCCACACGGACATGGATTGTTACTCTGTAGTCTGGATGAAAAACTGTCTGTCACACGCACACACACACACACACACACACCGCTGATTGGCTGTTGCTGCACAGCTGCACACAACATCGTCTGAATAGATCAACTTTTTTTTACTTTGACATCGTGCAACAAGCTATGTGGTAGTGTGAAAAGCGGCTGTCACATCGCGGGAGGGTTAGCCCCGCCCCAGCTGCACATTGACATTGCATGGAGAGTGATCGCCGAGGTAGTACAGGTAGCGTCCGGTGTGAATGCAGCATGATAGTTTTTCAGCTCAGGCACAGGAAGATGCCATGACTGTTTCGACAGTTCGCTCAGCCTGTTACATCTCCTCATCCCACCCATCACACATTGTTTGGGCAGCCAATCAGCATAGAGCTTGTTATGGCGGCCTCCTGTGGCCCCGCCTCCATCAGTGCCAAGCATTCCTAAGGGGAGGAAGTCAGAGCTTTCATTTTTTATTAACTTAAACTGATGGACACCCAGGACATGACAATCTAACACACAACGACGTGGGCACCTTGAAGTAGAATGGACCCTTTCTTTGTGAAGTGCTCCGGTACATGCATGGGTTTCTCTGGTTTCCTTCCATCACATCAAACAAGTTTTATCAGTGACTTAAAGTTGTACCAACAACAGCAGTACGTAAGGACCAGATTCAGTTTCACAAACTTTAATAAAAACAAAGGAGCCAAGAGAAAGTTTGTCTTCAAGGTCAGAAGACTGATTTCAAGTAGTGTCTAAATGAGGGGTGGGCAGCTGGTGGCCCAGGGGCCACCTGTGGTCCACTGCTAAATTTGATTCATCATGAGTAGCATAGTTTAGGGAAGGTAAAGATCTAAAGGACATGTTGTGTTTTTTTATAAGCCAATAAATTGCTTTTCTATGATTGTGTGTCTAAATGTAATTTATGAGGCATTAAAGTATGATATTTAATTTTAGTAAAAACTATAGGAAATAATAGTAGAGGTAATATAGTTCTGCTTTAAAAAGAGTAATCACATATTCTATTATTTTATAAAAAGAAGCTCAAATTGGCTTTAGTTCTGTCTTATTAAATCATGTATTTTTAATTTGGTTGAGTTTAAATCTCTAATCAAAGTTTCCCACTCCTGCCCTAAACAAAGCGGGCTGCTGGAAAAGCACATTTTTGTCAAGATGTTGAATATGAGTAAAATCACTGGTTTTGTGGCTTGTTTTCATCTGAAGTGCACTCAGTTACATAAAGTTCATGATCCGGGGGTGCTGGTTTGGTGGAGTGGTTAGCAACCAGGCGCCCCATGTGTTTGCTTCTGCCGGTCCGGGTTCGAGTCCCGCCTGTGGCTAGTTTGCAGAGTGTCTTCCCCTGCTCTCTCTCCCCCTTTCACGGGTCTATCCGCTGTCTCTCTTCTATCAATGGAGGCACAAAATGCCCCAAAAAATACATTTAAAAAAAAAAAAAAAAAAAAAAAAGTTCATGATCCTGTTGTTTTGCTTCCATACTGGTTCTTTTGGTTCAGGAGCAGAGCTGATCTCCATCACTGTGGCTGATGCTTATTCTATTGACATGAACCTTACACGACTCTGCCTCTAAACTCTTGTTTTATATAGCAAGATCAAACTGTGCCAAAAACATCAATGTTAGACCAGATTTAAGGTGGTTTAGAGGGAAGTTGATCCTCCGTCCTTAAAGGTGCTATGAAAAGAATCTATTACCGGCGACATAAAGACTCTGCTACCCATGAGCACGTGCAGCGACTGTCGTAATGCTGCATTCCAGTAACCTCGGAACTGGGAGTGACATCATCTCCGACTTATCGCCATTCCAGGTGAAGTTGGAAAAAAACTTGTTGATCTACCAGGCTATTGTTAGCTGTTGTTAGCACGCCCTGCGTTGTTGTTCACAAATATCACATGAAGAATGTGATTATCACTATGGCAGCATTTCTGTAAATATAAGTCTAACAATACTATGTATACAGCTGATCTAGAGCGATACACCCCAGTCAGAAGTGCAAATAAATTGATTATTACAGGAGCTAAATAACTGTTCACACTGGGGGCATCCATCTTCCATCGTCAACTCGGGGGTGGCGAGGTTTCACTGAGTTCCCAGTAGGAAATTCAGACTTCGGGGGACGTTCCAGTTGCAATCATAGACTGTAAAAAACATGGACGTCATGTCGCTGGGCTTTTGTGAAGTTGCCACAAAAACTGCTCCCCCTGGTGACTGGCTGCAGTATAGGTCAACTCTCCGTCTCCCCCATTCATCTGAATGGGGCCATTGTGAAACTTCAAAAAATGAATACACCTGATAGAATTATTTCTCCCATCCTTATGCTGTGGTGATATGAAAGTATTATTGGGCTGCGTTTTTTCCAAGTCCTCTTTTTTCTGAAAAGTTTCTTTTTCTTCAGTTATTAGAGTTTAAAAATAACCGCGGTTTACGGCAGTTTCACAATGATTGTGTACGCTGTATGCTGCAGAGTTTTGCGACCGTTTACGACAGCTGCGTCCAGATATGGTCCAGATTCTCTACTGGCTGCACAATGGCGGCGCCCTGACGGGGGATATTATGGCTTCAAAACCTTTACATGGTAGAAGGCAGAGCCACGCTATCCAGTTCTTATAATACATCCATGGTTGCAGTTTCCTACACGTAACTCGGAAATTCCGACTTATAACTACGACTGGAACGCACCAAAAGACGTGACCCAAGCCAAAGCGTGCGTTTGTTGTGATGCTAATGAATGCAGCTCAGACCTTCCTCAGAACTCTGCATTGCTTTACAACTTCTTTTTTCAACAACTTACAGGATGCTAAGCGACGAGGTAATGTATCTCTTTCTAGTTACGTAGCGGTAGTTTTTGATGTGTGACAACAAGCAATTTTTGAAAAACTTAGTATCGTAGTTTCGTAGCCGGCTAAATATCGCTACTTACAGCCCGGTGCTCTAAGACGTGTCTGAATAATATAAATTTGCTCTAGTTTTACTGGAGCAAATTTAGTTTTACTTGCTCCTGAAGTTGAGTATCCAGGCCAGTCCAGCCCTGTCCGACCCGACCGTGAAGCTAAGGAATAGCATTTAAAGATAACCTATTTTGATGCTATAAAACTCATCTTAAAGTGTGTATTTCCATCAGGCAGATATCTAAAAGTAAGACTTTTTTGTGATTACTTAGAAACTCCTCACAGTCTCTTTAAACGAGACTGATGGGAGCTTTTGTTCATTTGTTATTAAAACTATGTGAGAAGCACCTGGAGAAAACAACAATTTTGTCTGGTAGAAAATGAAGAAATCAGAGCACATGGTGCACAAAAGGACTAAGAATGATCTGCTCAGATTAAACACAAAAATTATTTTTGGATCAGTGTTTTTCACCAGACTTCTTTGATAAATGTCTATTGGGCCTCTCTCTTTTTTGGCATGCATTAAATAGATATAACTCATCAGTTCTCCCAAAATCTGAGCAGTTTGTTTGTTTCTGAGTATAAACAGAGCGCTGTAATCCGGACAGCAGGATGCTAATTTAACATCACAATAATCTGATGCTGAAAACAGGTCAGCTGTAGCTAACAGAGTGTGTTAAAGGTTAATTACAATATATGTGTTATTGTGCATTCATGTAAGCATGTTTTTAACATCATTAGAATTTTTAATCTGCATCAGTGTGTCCAGACTTTTATTGTTGGATTCAGCAGATTAATGCAGACACGGCCCTCGCTCTGTCAGCTCCATGGAGGGAGATTAGCTCTTTGGTTGGAAGCTCTCGTGATATATGATACATGAACGCCTGCCAGCATGCAGACAGCCCTCTCACCAGCCGCTCTGAGTGAAAACTCTGCTCTGAACATGGTTAGTCAGTCGTCTGGTCCAGGGTGGACTTGTAAACATCACTTCAGGGGAGGAAGATGCGTGAAAGCTCATCCAGATTTGATGAGGATCCATGTTCAGCTCAGGCTGACTTTGGGTTGAAAATGTCTTTTTCTTTTTTCATTTGGTTTTACTGTCTCCTCAAAGCTCTGTGATCACGCTTTAGACTTCAGAATGGGGATAATCGTTCCCGGCCGCTGCTTTAAAGCTGGCTGTAATTGTTCAGTCAAGAGGCAAAAATGTCCTATTAGCCGGTTCATTCATGATAACAAGGAGAGTCACTTCTAAAGTTCATGTAAACGCATTTAAAGGAGGACAACACATCCAGTTAACCTTTCTTTAGTATCAACATCAGAGTAATTAGCACCACAGGTTTGGTGTCTCGCACACACACACACTTTCACCCCATTAATCCTCCTCCTCCTCCTCCGCCTCTCTGGTCCCCCAGATGGACGCAGTGCTGAGGAGAATTGACCTTTCCATCAAGTGTGGTGCTGTAATTTGGAGAAGAGGTTTTGTTCTCATCAGGATCTGCAGAGCACGTCTGTGGCTTCAGTCTGAGTGTGAAAGAGGGAGAGAAAATATTCGATGTAAGAAGAGTTTAGTTTAAGGTACTTTTATTGGCGTCTTTGTAACATGAGCAGGAAAGTTCAGAGCTTTGAAAATGTTCCCACTTCAGACAACAGACTTTTCAGCCAGCTTTTAGAAATATCTGTTTAGTGTGTGTAACAATAGCAGCAGAGGAAGCCAATGCAGGAGCATAGAGATCAGCACAAGGATGACGCTCTTAGAAGATGTTTTCGCCTTAAAATGATACGGAGAGCTAATGCCAATGCTTCTATTTAAGATTTTTCAAACAGTTTTAAAGCTCCAGGCGATTATTAAGTTAGTATTTAGGCTTTTTACCAATCAATCAATCAATCAATCAATCAATCAATCAATCAATCAATCTTTATTTTTATAGCGCCAATTCATAACAAGTGTTATCTCAAGACACTTTACAATAGAGCATAAAGCTCTTCATTTTATGGATACACATATATGCATAGATACATATATACATATAAAATACACATATACATATATATACAAATATATACATCCAACACCAACATGAATCCATATAGCCAATCATGAATCCCTCCATCATGGTGGCAAGAAAAAAACTTCTGTTAAGCAGCAGGAAATCTTGAATGTGGATCCCAGTCTCATGATGAACAGCAAATCCACACCATGCTGTCTTGGTGTGAGGGTGAAGGAAGGGAGGTAAGAGGAGACAAGTGGACTAAAGTAAGAACTAAAGTTAGAGACAGATCCATGAACCATAGACCTGTCGTCTGATTTATTAGAGGTTAGCCTCTTGAGATGCTACATCTGGTTTTCAGGAGGGTCCTCATGTCTGAATGGTTGTGGTGATCATTTTATAGAAGTATAATCAATGATATTCTTACTGAAAATAAGAATTTATGGTAGTGATGAACTCATGGTGCCCAGACCACAAGTACATCCCTACCATATTTGTCTCTGTTAAGTATAAACGTGTTAAAGGCCTCTTGAGATGTGACATCCCATTTTCAGAGGGACCTCATGACTATGTGGTGCTGAATATAGATACTATAGATGTATCGATCATGGATATGGAGATCATGCTAATATCTACATGAACAGCTATAATGATAATGGGAATGAAATGTTCCTAATAAAATGGTCAACTATGTGTCATGTCTATAATTGTAGTTTTTGAGGCTGCGTGACTTCACAGCAGCAGGCAGTCTCCACCAAGGATCCCAGGCCACCCACAAGACCAGAGCCAGAGACGAGTACAGGAGCTAACAAAAGGGGCAAAGGCAGATGTGGAGAGAGAGAGGGAGCTCAATGTGCCAGATCCCCCTGGCAGTCTAAGCCTATTGCATTTTAACTATGAGTCTAATTTATGGACTAATTTATGGACTATGAGCTGGTCCCTAACTGAAAGCTTTATTAAAGAGGAATGTTATAAGTCTAACCTTAAAGGTAGAGAGGGAGTCTGACTCCTGAACTGTGGTTGGTAAATGGTTCCAGAGAAGAGGAGCCTGGTAACTGAAGGCTCTACCTCCCATACCACTTCTGGAGACTGATGGCACTACGAGCAGGACAGCATTTTGGGAGGAGAGAGTACAGTGGATAGAGTAAGGGGGAGAGAGTCGGGGAATGACATTAGGACTGGGTATTTCCAGCAACCTCACGATAGGATACGTATCCCAATACTAAGGCCACAATACGATACGTATCCTGATACATGTAAATTATGAACATTGACTACGCTTTAAACAAAATTCTTGAGAAGTTTAGTTTTTTTCTTATAAGATGAAAAAGAGCAAGGATGAGTTTTAAGTGGTTCTACAACTTGAGAGACATAAATTCAGATCCTCAAAGATGGTAGACCTAAGTTCAAATTTGGAACATGTGCTTCATTATGTAGCTCGTCTTCTACCTTGAACTGTGCCACTGTTAACATTAGCCAAGTGTATTTACAACAACTGTCAAAATATTTAGGCCGTATCGATTCTGTAGAATATCGTGCGTATCCCAAAGGAGTGCGTTACGATATTTTGCTGTATCAATATTTTGAGCACAGGCCTAAATGACATGCAGTTAACATGCAAGGCCACCCAGGCCACCTGCTCGAGGGCAAACCTCATGGGGTGCGACCTTAACCACTAGGCCATCTGCACCCCAGCCCCAGGCAAGTATTAGAGTCAAGATTTTCACTGTAGGGCAAAATTAACTACGGGAGTCCTACTCCAAGGTGCTTTAAGACAAAAGTTGCTTTTAAAAAGTCCTACAAAAAAGGTCTACAAAAACTTCCACTCTGGAGAAAATGACACTTATTTCTTTTGTGCTATTTATTTTACAAAATAATGTCACATAACTTGTGGAATGAGAGCTCCTGTCCAGTGTTTCAAGATTTTTCTTCTGAAAGAAGCAACCAGGTCGATAAAAACAAGCCCAAGCTGTTTCCTTTCCTGATGTTATGTTACTTTTTAAAAAGAGAAATCTACATAAAGTGTGTTAATTTTCGTGAACATTACATTTTCATCTCACAGTGCCAATCTAATCAAAAAAATAATGATGCTTATAATACGCAGACCTGGCAACTTTGGCTCTGGGGCATGCGCCATGTGCGTGCCAACCAGGAAATGAGGAAGTGGACAAACTGCCTACTGCAGTCGTGTTTTGCTTTATTGTTAAGAGCTGGAAGATAATCAGGGGGATTCACACAGACAGAAGAGCCTCAGGAAGCAACTTCACGTTTAGAAACAAGCCCAAAACACAACCCGTGGTCGTGACCCAGGAGATTTGCTCATGACTTTAGAGAAAAACAGGCCCTTGGACGCTTGTAAAGAGCAAACTTGGCAACTCTGCTTGTGTCTGAGAGCAGCTGAGAAGGCAGCAGCGGTGTCAGATCTGAGAAGAGCAATGAGTGTTGCAATAAAAAAGGAACTTTGTTTTGTTAGCACATTTTCAGTGGTAGCGTTTAATTTTAAATCTTACCTTTAAAAGTGGTTAAGTTACTGTTACACGTTAATTTGTAACGTGTTACACACACTGCTTAAAGATGCTATGAGGAGTTTTTAAGTAATTACAAAAAAGTCTCACTTTTAGATATATGCCTGATGGAAATACACACTTTAAGATGAGTTTTATAGCATCAAAATAGGTTATCTATAAAGGCTATTCCTTAGCTTTGCGGTTGGGTCGGACAGGGCTGGACTGGCCTGGATACTCAACTTCAGGAACAAGACTATTAAAACAAGAGCAAATCTATATTATTCAGACACATCTTAGAGCACCGGGCTGTACGTAGAGATATATAGCCGACTACAACTACGATGCTAAGTTTTCCAAAAATTGCTTGTTGTCACACATCAAAAACTACCGCTACGTAACTAGAAAGAGATACATTACCTCGTCGCTTAGCATCCTGTAAGTTGTTGAAAAAAGAAGTTGAAGCAATGCAGAGTTCTGAGGAAGGTCTGAGCTGCATTCATTAGCAACAAAACAACAAACGCACACTTTGGCTTGGGTCACGTCTTTACGACAGTCGCTGTGCGTGCTCATGGGTAGCAGAGTCTTTATGTCACCAGAAATAGATTCCCTCATAGCACCTTTAAGATCTCCAAGGGGAATGATTTCTTTGTTGATGAAAAAACTCAATTGTCTCTTCCTCCAGGAGCTTTTTCGTGTCTTTGTAACATCAGCTGTAAACTTCAGTGTCTTGACAATGCTCTCATTTCAGAATTTTTATTTAAAACTAATGAACTGAGGCTCACCCACAGCAAGCTTCTAAAAATATCTCTGTATGATACGTATAGCAGTGACGGAGGAAGAGGCAAATTCAAAGGCATAAAGATCAACAAACTCTGATGCCCCTCTTGGAAGATTTGTTCACCTTATCCTGATACTTAAAGCTAATGCTAATGCTTCTATTTTAAGATTTTTCAAACAATTTTAAAGCCCCAGGCAAATGGTACAGTCAAGATTTTGACTGTAGGGCAAGCGTCCATGATATCAGTAATTAATCGTAAGGACGTCTTAATCCAAGATGCTTCAAAGGAGGCTATGGAAAACTGTTGAACCTCATACCTCATAAGAGGAGGAACGATGTTGACTCCATCTGGTTTGTGTGGAGAAGGCCTGCATCCGTCCTACAGGAGGACCTTGTGGGAGGTTGCCAGGACCTCTGCTAAGGGCCATCCGGTTCACTGATTTCATGTGGACTTCTGCCTAATTGTCCACTAATTTTTTGGTTGACTCATTAAGTCATGATTGTGATCATTCCAATGCGGGACGGCCCATTCAAAGTCCTTAGAGCAAAACGTAGTGGGAGCTCCGAGCATGATGAGAGCAGGTAATGACTTCACATAGAGATTAGCATATATGCTAAAAGCTTTAGCAGCAGCTTTATCGGTTTACCACCTCACTTTTTTAGCAGATGAAAAATGAACTAAACTGGAGGCATTTCTCAAAAAAAAAAAAAAAAAAAAAAAATCCTTCTCACTTTTTTCACCCTTGACCTGTTTTCATGCCTGCACTTCATGGAACTCCCACCAAAACATATTGGAAGTGGACATAAATACATTCTATCTATCTATCTATCTATCTATCTATCTATCTATCTATCTATCTATCTATCTATCTATCTATCTATCTATCTATCTATATGGGTGAGATAGATAGACAGACAGACAGACAGACAGACAGACAGACAGACAGATAGACAGATAGATAGATAGATAGATAGATAGATAGATAGATAGATAGATAGATAGAAAGAAAGCTTTACTATCCCAGTCGGAAATTTGTTTTTACAGTCAGTCAAACAAGAAGATATACATTTAGGAAACCTATAGCACACATAGAAACATAGAGCACACATATTTACATCACAGGAGACACAGTCAGTTGGTTGCTTTGTTGAGGATGGAGATGGCCGATGGTACAAAACTTCTGTTACAGCGTGCTCTTCTCCATCTTAGTTTTCTGTATTTATGTGGATATTTAGGGGGTGCTCTGTGTCCATGGCTATTGTTCGTCTAGGGCGGGCTCGTGCTCTTTCATTCAGTTCTGTGATGTCTATATATATATATATATATATATATATATATATATACAGTCAGCATGTTGTAGAAGGTGGGAAACAATACATCAGGATGGGTTGGATTATGCTCTTGTACAGTAACAGAAGATGGGGGTCAATGGATATATATATATGTATATATATATATATATATATATATATATATATCAGGTATGTGGTGATCAAAGGATAGGATATTGTCCTACACATTGTGGATGTGCATAAATGATTGGTGCAAACCTGAAGGGTGGAGGAGATGATGAGGAGGTGATGTATAAACTCTGCAGGCATCTTAGTAAGTCTGCTGATGGTGACAGCAGACAGACTTTTATTAGATATAAGCATTATTTTTTTTATTATTTTATTCAACCTATAGTTAACCAGGCTAGTCCCATTGAGATCAATGATCCCTTTTTCAAGGGGGGCCTGGCCAAGAGTGGCAGCAACGCTGTTTCAGAATCAAACACACTCAGACTCACACAGATACAGATAAAATAATAATAAAACGTCAGCTGAAGCAGGGGCATACAGACAGTATTGTTTCAAGAGTTTTTACCAAAGACTTAAAACACTCAAAGACACAAGATCCTGTAGTTTATCATAATCGAAATTTTCGGTCAGACATGATCGTGCGAGGCTATAGACTACACTATACACGGACACACACGTAATGCCATCATCCACCAGGCTATTGTTAGCTGTTGTTAGCACGCTGTGTCTACGTTGTTGTATGAAGAATGTGATTATCACTATGGCAGCATTTTTGTAAATATAAATCTAACAATAGTATGTATACATCTGATCTAGAGCGACACACCCCAGTCAGAGGTGCAAATAAATGGATTATTACAGGAGCTAAATAACTGTTCACACTGGGGGCATCCATCTTCGACTGTCAACTCGAGGGTAGTGAGGTTTCACCGAGTTCCCAGTAGGAAATTCAGACTTCGGGGGACGTTCCAGTTTTAGTTTCCCACTCGGAGCTCAAAATTCCTACTTCTGACTACAACTTGAACTCACCGGAGACGTGAAGCCAAATGTGTTTTTTTGCTGTGGTAAATGCAGCATGGATCTTTGTCGGAACTCTGCATTGCTTTACAAGTTCTTTTTCAACAACTTACAGGATGCAAAGCCACGAGGTAATGTATCTCTTTCTAGTTACGTAGCGGTAGTTTTTGATGTGTGAAGACAAGCAATGCGGGGAAAAGTTATTATCGTAGTTGTAGACGGCTATATATCGCTACTTACAGCCCGGCGCTCTCAGACGTGTAATATAAATAATAAAATAATATAAATTTGCTCTAGTTTTAATTGTCTTGTTCCTGAAGTTGAGTATCCAGGCCAGTCCAGCCCTGTACGACCCGACCAGGAGGCTAAAGAATAGCATTTATAGATAACCTATTTAGACCAAAGACTTAAAAACAGTCAGAGACACAAGGTCCTGTAGTTTAAATTCAGTCTGCACTAGAGATGTATACCGTGGACCAGTACTTTCATGTACTGGTCCCTGATTGGGTTGGTACCCGAATACCGTTAAGAATCTGGAAAAACAGTACTGTTAATGGAACTTAAAAGTCTCTTCAACTGTCACGTAGTTATGACACTACCGCCATCCGGCTCAAGCATGTCGGTGAGGGCTCAGCGCTCGAAGGTTTGAGCTCACTTTAGCAAAGTGAATGAAAACCTGGCGCGACGCAATCTTTGTCAGAGACAAGTTGCGTCCAAGGGGGGAAATACTAGCAACATCACCAAACACTTGGAGCGCGCGCATAGTTTAAAGCTAAAGGAGTGCAGGCTGTTTGATTGCTATAGCAACACGAATAGAGTTAGCAGCCCGGCTAACACTAAAGACTGCAGCACTGACAGAGACAGACTCTATTATCCTTCCCTTCGGTAAAAAACTCTGCCTAAAACAACACAGTCACACAGGGTTAAACTCTTGACGAAGAACCGCTGCACTCGGCCGTATAACTTGGATAAGAAAGCCAGTGGCAAAGCTCTCCTCAGAGGATTCAGAGCTGTTAATGTCCGAAACTCTTTGTTTACTGAGGTCAAGAGGGCACCGGATGTGACTGACGGTCAAGCTGCGCTCACAGCGCCCTCTGTTGGATGCCTCTCAGAAGCATTTGTAATGCATTACTTCTATTCTGTTGAAGCTTTATTATTACCTTATGGTAATAAAAAAAAGGTTGAATCTTTTAATATCTTGTAAAGTCTTTGTTTTTTACACAAAATTACATGTTGTAGCATCGATAAGAGTATCGATAAGTATCGGTACCGATAAGAAGTATCGGTATCTGTATCGGGATTGATAAAATCATAACGATATACATCCCTAGTCTGCACACACGTGAAAGGAGCAGAAAACCTGTAGGCCTTCTTTCCCGGCTCAGTTTGGACTTTGGGATCAACAAACTGCACAAAGTTAGATGAACGCAAGTTGTGTAATCCGTGCTTTACGGCGAGCAAAGAGGAGAGGCAGCCTGGGACGTTGCCTAGAACGACTTTATAGATGACGACACACCAATGTCCAAGGCGATGTGTGTTTAAAAAAGTCCAGGCATTAATGTACTATGCATCACCATAGTCTAGAACAGGTAGAAATGTCGACTCAACCGGTCTCTTTTTGACCATAAAAGAGAACACAACTTTATTCTGTAATAAAAAACTAAGTAAAACCTTAAGCTTTTTGGCAACATACTGAATATGCTCTTTAGGAGACAAGTTTCCATCAAGCAAAAACCCCCAATGTTAAAAGGTAGAAACCAGTTCAACTTCTTGACTGTCCTTTATAACAACTTTCCCAGACAAGGTTCTTTTAGCTGCTCTAGAGGGTGTAAAGAACATGAGTTTGGTTTTGTGTGCATTTAGAAGAAGCAGCAGCTGGCTAAGCTGATCTTGGACTAAGTCAAACGCATGCTGAACCTTTGCTAAAGCTTGTGCAGGTGAAAGTGCACAACAGTAGATCGCCATATCATCAGCATAGAAAATGAAGCAAGGAATCGGGAACATTTGGTCCAATCCAATTTATATATAATGAAAACAACAGGGGGCCAAGTACAGACCCTGTCCTGGGATTCAGAAAAGTTTTTCCATTAAACAACATCAGCAGGAGGACAGCATGTCCAGTTTGAGCCAGGTGACTCTCATTGCATACCTGTGGTTGTGACTGCGGCGAGGTATCATTGCTTCTGTTATATTTAGCCCTCATTTGACATTTTATTAGTGGCTTCAATGGCTGTGAGGAAGCACGGTAGCGTCTCTTGCCTCAATGGAAGAAGGTTGCTGGTTCATCTCCTGTCTTTGCCAGGGTCTTTCTGTGTGGAGTTTGCATGCTCCCCTTGTGCCCTTGTGGGTTTTCTCAACTTTTTTCTAGTTTCCTCCCACAGACATAAAATACGCTTGTTAGGTTGACTGGTGACTGTAAATTGCCTTTAGCTGTCAGTGATTGTGTTAAAGGTTGTGAGGCCTAAAGAGCCTGACCAGCTCAGTTGGTAGAGCATGAGACTCTTAATTGCAGGGTCATAAGTTCAAGCCCCATGTTGGGCAGAGAGAGTTTGCAGTGTCTGATACTCCACTTGGTGAGGTGGTCTCCAGCGCAATTGAAGAGGACTCAGTCACAATTTGGTCGAGATGTGATTTCCAGGATACGGGACCGCTGCTGTGTGACGTCACGGTTGTACGACTCCCTGAGTATATAGCTCTGCCTGTGCTGTGGTCACTGTAAATTCTAACAACTACAGGTTGTCCACACTTTGTGGAATGCCTTGTGGAAATCATTAGACACTAGTCGACGAGTGGTCTGCTATCACTCACCTGATGGAAAACTGCGAGTTGACGTGACGAAGAAGCGATATAAAGGCAAGTTTCAACGTCTCCTGTCTCTTCAGAAACCATCTTATCCCTGCAGAACGGCCCATTTCATCCTCTGAGCTGCACAATAAATGTGGGAGTGGGAGGAAGGTCGCTGCTTTCGTCTCAAACAATGTAAAACACCCATAAAACACTAAGGACTCCTTTGCCGGTGCTTAAACACTGTCTTCACCAATATAAAAACACATTCAAAACTTATTTACAAATTTTATATGCATTTTCTGTGTTTTGATTTACGATGAGGGTCCAGAGAGTCGCTGATGTCGTATCAAACACGATAAAAAAACAAATTAGTAGGAAAAAAATGAAGAAGAGAGTGAAACATGAACATTGGTTTTTTGGTGTGGGAAATGGTTACCATGGTAATCTCTTCATCGTTCTCCATACAGGTTTGGTAACCAGTTACATGCATATCGCCCCCTGCTGTTTCAAACTGAGTAAATATGCAAGTGAGCCCTGTTCGATGTTCAATGTTTGATGTGTCAGCGGGGGGGGGATAATGATGTGTGAACGACGGGAGCCGGCTCCTGATTGGGGGAGCCACTTTTATTGTTGTTGTTTTTTTCAGAGCAAAAAAGAGAAAGAATGTTCTGGTTAAGAGCGCTAGGAGCAACGAGGAGCGACAAGGCCATTCTACTCGTCATGGTTACTTACTTATACTTGGTGAAATCTGCTCTCCTCATAAGTTTACTTCATAGGGATTGTCTTTGACGAGGTTCATGTCACATACAAGTGTAAAATGATACATCTGTGTGGTATAAGTAAATGTGAAACGATAGTCTTAAGGTAGTGAAGTTATCGGCTAACAAGGGCAAACAACAGTTAACGGTCATTAGCCATAGCTAACAACAGTTAAAAGTTTGTTCTCGTATTTTATATTTTTGTTGCACTGTAGAGAAAACAAAATCTGGCATCTTTATATAATGAACATATGTAATTAAAAAAGTATAATGCAGGGTTTTTTTTTTACATTATTATTCCTTTTGTGCATAATTTTACATTATTATTGGTAATATAATGATTAAAGCAACAAAAAAAATCTCATAGTACAACTGTGTCCTTTTTACTCTGCTACCAACCACAAAACAAGGCAGCTGCACTTGTGAAAAGTCAAATTTTTGAACTTTGGCAGCCAAGCAATGCGACCTGGTGGTGTGACTAAAGTCCTGCCCCATTGCAGCTCTTCACTGACTTTACATGGAGAGTGATCGCTCGAGTAAAAGCTGCATTGAGTCGTCATAGAATAGAAAAATGCTTTATTAGCTCAAGTCCATTTGCCATTTATGATGCTCTGTGATTGGCTGGTGACTGGTCTGGGTGTATCCTGCCGATAAGCTTGGAGAGGCTTCATCATCCTGCAACCCTGAGTAATGAAAGATGGATTTATCGCCACTGTTTCAGCTCAACACTAAAGATTTATGTTTTACACAAGTCCTTCCTAAGATTGATCAAACAGTCAAATTAGTTGTTTGTGTCATGAGCTGAACAGGGTGTCTAATTTCATCCCAATCTGGCTGTTTTACATCTATTAGGGAGAAACATATGAGCCGCATCACTCTTAAGCCAACACTCCAGAGCTGTGAGTTGCCTCTACCCTCTGCTGCTGAACCCTGGTGTTGACTTCAGATGGATTTCCATGCGTGAGACTCTGCAGTTATGCAGGCAGGACTGTGCTCTATCAGAAAATAGAAGGTTATTCAGTGCCTGTGGGCGCTCTCTGCAGAGGTCATCATTAAGACGACCTCCACTGTTTGTTTTCTGTAGCACCAAATACAGACGAGAGCAGAGCACCGTCAAAGTGTCTATTAGTAACCATGGTGACTGATGTTTTCTGCTTGTTTTAGAGTGTCCCACAGTTTACCTCTTTATTTTTACCTTCTGAGGGCTCTCCACCATAACAAGTGTGACTCTCATGCAGAGTGAAGTGTTTCAGAGAGACACTGATTTGGGGAACAGCTGCGGAGAAGAGCTTCAGCTCTGATTTATCCAAACAGAGGCTCTGAGGATTCAGGCTGAAAGATAAGGAGGCTTACCTGAATGTACAGTATGTACATTTTCTTTCTTTTGTTTGTTTTGTCTCTGAATGTGCTGAATCTAAGTCTCTTTTCCAATTAAGTTTCCCCCCACCCCAGCCAAATGCCATCAAACTTCCAACCACTGGGAGTCTTAACCATGTTCTTTTTTGTTTGATTGATTTTGTTTTACATTTCTGTACATAAAAACATTTTCCATGCAAACATTTTATTTCATATATCCTATAAAATATAAGTGGTTAAAGGGATAGTTCAGTTTTTTTGAAGTGGGGTTGTATGAGCTCCATGTGGTCACTAAGTACATTAGATACAGTTGAAAGTTCTCTCCTCTCCCTCAGTAAGCCACAATCTGGAAGAGCCTGTGACGACGAAATAGACGCTAACAGGAAAGTACCATACCAAATACAAAGGGTATTTTCTCTGCCTACAAGAACTCTTTAACATTTAGGAAATATAAAGTTTATCCGGACCTAGCTCACTTGTGTCATCTATTCCTCCGCTACAAGCACTTAAAAACAATCATATGTAGTGTACTCTTAAACTGTGGTATTAATTTTTGATTTGAGTTCTTGTAGGCTGAGAAAATACCCTTTGTATTTGGTATGGTACTTTCCTGTTAGCGTCTATTTCTTCGTCACAGACTCTTACAGACTGTGTCTCACTGAGGGAGGGGAGAGAACTTTCTACTGTATCTAATGTACTTAGTGGCCAGATGGAGCTCATACAACCCCACTTTAAAAAACTGAACTATCCCTTTAAGGTTACATCTTTATCTTGTTATGGGAAGAATGAACAGCACTTTCCTGTGATGGATCAGCCAAGACTCTGCCAAGGAGACTGGGGAAATTGAAGTGCCTCCATCTGTGTATATTGTTGTATAGCACTTGCATTACCTCAAAAATTATATAATGTTTTCAAAGACAGAAAAATACCTAATTTTTTTTGGAGACACAGGTCAGAAAATGGCTACCTACGTGGTACTGCGTTCAGTTCTGTTTCTGTCTCTCATTTAGATTTTGTGCCGCTCACCTGTGATGCTTTACTCTCTGTGAATCTCGTGGTCCCTATTTGTAGTCTCTGGAAGTCGTCCCCAACATGTTGAGGATAGGGCTGCCACAAACGACTTTTTTGATAGTCGATTATTCAACAACTATTTTTGCTATTAGTCGTCTAGTTACATCATGCATGAACTGCAGCATACCGCCCCAGCATGATCATGTGGGATTCACAGAAGTAGAAGAGCAAGCCCAAAGTCACTTTTTAATAAGCCGACTTGGCAACACAATAACTGTTGTCTCAGTCTGCACTCAGCCTGCTCCCTCACGCTTTCTGCTTCCTACACGGCTGTAGTAATAACCTTTGTTCTGGTAGACACACAATAGTAAAACACTGAAATCAGGCACATTTTCAGGGACAGCTTTAACAGGGGACCGGTCATCCAAAACAGGGACTGTCCCCAGAAATCGGGGATGTCTGGTCACCATACTGTTGATGCTAATGTTAGCAGCTAACTAGCCAATTAGCTTATCAAGACGACTGTCCCACTTCATCAGAAACTAAATCAGCCACGACATGCCTCCTGTTTAGATGCTTATGTGTCACCGTTGTTTGCAGATTTTGCATTTTCACATTCTTCTCTTTTGTGGTCAAATGCTTCTAAACTTTAGCGCTCTGTTGCTGGTAAGCCATGATACTGTTTGGGCAAAACTCTTTTGGTGACCCACGACTGCACATGTGTCAAAGAAATGCAGACAAGTATGGTGGCAGTTTTGAGAGAAAACAATGCCTAAAAAACAAAATGATGCGTCCACTATTAAAGTAGTATTCAACCATTTTGATCGTCCACTTAGTCACGACTAGCCGACTAATCGTGGCAGCCCTAGTTGAGGATCGACCTGGAGGTGTTATTTGCACATTGAGGAAAGCGAAATAAACTGGAGGAGCAATAGCCCAGGGAACAGGAGAGCTTCTTCCAAGGAAGTGTTTTGGCCAACAGACCTGCACACTGACTGGATCTCCTCTCTGACTGGACGCTGCAGTGGAGCAGACTTTAAGAAAACTTTAAACCCTCTGCAGAGACTAAAGTGACAGTTCAGGTGTTTGGAGAGGGTTGTGTGGGGTATTTGGCATAAGCCTGAATGTGCACTACAGCATCACAGCTCAGTTCTCCCTCTGTTCAGACATCCCAGGACATATGCTAATGCTATACATTGCTGTACAATCATTTCAGATTATGAAAATAATGTGGGAGAAAACAAGCCACACAAACAGCGTGGGGTCATTACACACTACAAATACTTTTTTATATCTCATCAATGTTCCTCTACCAAGCCACTTTGATTAGACACTATTTCAAGCCTCTGTTTCTTTCTGACAACACCCTGGACTAGTTTCCTTCTCAAGAGGAAACAATTGTGACCAAACAGGATAAATTAATGAATTTGGAGTGAAGATGACTGCTGCTTACTTTGGATTCATATGCATACTTGTATGTACTCAAGTCTGCAGGCGAAACTTCTGTATACTGAGAATATATTTTATATAGTTTAGTTTATTTCAGTCACTTCAAACATGAAATCTCACAAACAGCAAAGTGAGAAATTGCAAAGCAAGCAAGTGTTACGTCAGTGCTTTTCCCGTATTAACCCCAAACAATCAACAAATAATACAAACCAACAAAACAAGACTGAAAAGGTGTAGGCTGAAGCCTTTGCTTATTTTGCCTACCCTTTTCAAATCAGAATCAACAGATCTGAACTGAAAATGAAGGAATCTGCTCTGAGAGCTGGAGGACCAAAGAAACACACGGTACCTGTCGATTCAGGTAAATAAATCATGAGCTCATGTGGTTTAACTGGATGAAATAAGAGAAGAAACAACAGCTCAGGATGTTCAGGATTACACGCTGGTCTGCAGTGAGCAGGTCCCATCACGCAGAGCCTCGTTGGTTTCATGGATATTTAAAATCATTCAGACCACATTCACTTTTTTACAAACTCAAGGTCAAAACAGAAGAGTTGAATGAAAGTTCACCTTCAGAGGAAGTATTCTGCTTAAACTGATTATTCAGTAAAGACAGAAGCCACAGTTTAATGAAAAGTTTACTTCATGATAGTTCACGGTGTTTTCACTGTCGTGGGGGTTGTCTACATGATGGAGTCTTCTTCAACATTTGTACATATGGCTGATCTTTGTTCAAAGGTACAGTGTGTATTAAAAGTGATCTAAAATAACAGACTTGATAAAAAAATGGAATAGATTACTTAAAATTATATTTAAATTAGTTTCTAACCAGCCTTAAATAATTAATGCTTTGTTTTCATTACCTTAGAATAAGTCATTCATATCTACATAGGAGCGGGTCGTCTCTTATGGTGGCTTCCATCTTGCGTCGCAATCTTTTCCACCGTAACTCAGAACGGACAAACTAAACTATTTCGCGTTTTTTTTGTTGACGTCTACCGGAAATGCATAGTTGTGAAATAGACGAAGAAGAAGAGAGTGATTACCAAGCAGCTGTGCTAATACAAACAAACATGGAGGACCACACATACAATTTGCCATCAGTGGAGCATGAATCATTGTCAAAGAAACGAAAACGCGACGAAGCCAAACGCAATCGGGACAGAAAAACCCAAAAAAAAACAGGGTCAACATCGGCGCTGCCTTTCCCAGATGGAAGTCCCTGAAGGATAAGTTTGCAGACAGACACCGAAGTTGCCAGTTTTTTGCTGGACAGGTAAGACTAAGTGTCAAATTGTACTCTTATATGGAGCCGAATTTATTTGTTTACTTTCGGGAGAAGTCGGAGGAAGACGCAGAGAATGTATCTGCTATGAGAGGCTTATTTCACGGCCACAAGCATTTTGAAATGATTTTCTCTTCCAAACGACCAGTGTGAGCGTTAGCAAGACTGAAAGACAATAGGGAGACAACTTCGTGCTAAAACGATTTATTCATTTTCTGTGGCAGTAAGACAAAACATAGGCTGATAACTAAGCTAAAAACACTTTTTGTCCTTGGAAGGCCACCGTAGCTCCGGAGGTTCTCCGACAGGTAGGGGGGAGCGCCGGAGTGCTGCAATGTCAAACCTCACCTTTAGATGCCGCTAAAAAACTACACACTGTACCTTTAGATGAAGTATGCATGCAGATTTGTAGAGGTTAACCTGTTAAGACTACTAAAGGCTGGCGTTGCTAGCAATGCTAATGTTAGTCACGCTCTGCATTAGCTTTTGAGTTGTGATATCCAAGCCCCTATTCTCTCCCTTTTGGTCCCTTGCCTTGTTGGTCCTTGTTTGGTTCACGTAGCTTTCACATCAACTCAAACTGAACTCTGGTCTGCTTGGGAACGAAGAGAGACCTTTGTTTTTTGGTGGACCAGAGTCCTGTTCCTTGGTCTGCACCGGACTTTGTGTGAGCTTTCACACCAGTGCAGATAGATCTGCCTAATTCACTGTCTGAAATCATGCAGATCCATCTTGCCTGGCTCCAATCTCATAGGTCCTCACAACCAAAATCTGGACAGCCCAATCAGGGAAGAGAAGGAAAGTGAAGGTGTGGAGTGACAGCATGTTTGAAAACAACGGCGGCTTCTGAAGCGGTCTCTGTGGATGTCCTTATCTGTGGTTTTATCAGAAAGAGACTCTATTTCCCCATTGGGATAATTGGGTCTCCACTGGTTGCTCTCATGCATGGTCAATTCAGAGAAGCCAGGAAGCTGGGGATCATTACTGGGAAACTGAGGGAGACGCAATAATCCTCCATGGAAGATTTCAGGCAGTCTATGGTAGTCATGGTTACTCAGCAATACCTGGTGAAGCTCTCACTCTTTTCAGAATAACCAGGAGAACTTGGTGGTGATTGTCGCTGACGAGGTTGGTGTCACATTTAAGTGGTCAATGATAAGTACGTGGTATAATTTAAAGATAGATGATAGTCTATGCACTGACACATAGCTTACGCTAATGGCTAACAACAAGGTCTAGCTGCTGCGTCGTACTGTGGCTTGATATTGGTCTGTGATTTGGTCTGTGATAAGTGTGACTGGTAGAACGATTGTCAAAACACCAGCTGCTGTTGTTTTTGAAGATTTTTCTCCGGATGGACTACTGAAATTTTTCCATATGTAGAACTGTCCGTCAGGTGTGTCAGGTAGTCACACCAACTCAAACGAACCAAACTTTCCATGAAAATGAACCCAAGCGTGTTTGGTTCGGATTGAAAGTGGTGGCTCTTAAAGGATCCTAAGTCTGCTCCGAATAATCGTCGATGATGGCTAAACCATATAAAGGTATTGATCAGCTGTATGGAGTTGAATTGAATGGTTTGTATTCATGAACTTGCTGCTGCATGCACCGGTATAAAGGAGAGAAAAGCTCGCATGTTTGAAAATGATGGTAATAGTATGAAAAGCTGTGCTGGCCAAAACTGAAGGGTTGATAGAAAAAAAAATAACAGCCCCAGGTTTGGAGAAGTTCAGTTTTAATACCTGGATCACAGTCCTGCATATACTTACCAAGGAAATGAAGAAGGCACCGCTGTGTTTACTGCCAGCTATGCAGCCATTCTTGACCAATAAAAACAGGAATTTGATGGCTAAGGAGCTTTATTGACTCGTCTACCCACTGAAAATCTGTTGACTTAGGGAGGTTAAAAAGCTGAGGTTTTGAAAAACCACAACTTTATGAACTGAAGAGTGGCAGTATTATTATCTGAAAATATAGCTTACTTATGTCACTGTCTCACTGTTTTAAAACTCATAGTATTTTGAGTATCACTGTCACAATGATGTCCATGGTTTGAAGCTAAAAGAACACTCAGCCAGCTGATTCAGGTGAAATAGGTAAACTGTTATTAAGATGATGTCCTGCTGAAATGACAGATGACCAACAAATAGCTCCGAAAGCTTGAAACGACTGCTAAACTCTCCTGTCCAACATCAACACCAACTGCTCAGCATCTGCCCTGCAGCCTGTTGTTTATGAAGCTCTTGCTAATGTGCGAAGCCTGTTTAATATTTTCTCTGATTTCATATCTTACTGGTACAGTTGGACGAGGAGGGGGGGTTGCCAGCCAATCACAAGGCCACATAGACAAACCAACTACACCTTCACGCACACATTCACCCTCACCCTTATAATCCACATGACACAAAAGCTCTGTAGATTCACTTCAGGTCTATTTCCTACACGGTTGATTACAAACCATATAAATTCAGTTTCATTAAGAAAGCACCACACAGGAAGCCAACGTCTGGAGTATTTAGAAGTTTCAAAATAAAACACAATGCACTGACTCTCGTATGTGAATTTCCTCGATATGTTGTCATTATTTCACAACCAGAGGCACGAGCATCAGGTCAGCAGTCGGTCACCATAAACGAAGAAAAGTGAATCTTAGAGGTACAGAGATATACAACATTGTATTTATGACACCAAACATCCTTTCTACAAGGATTTAGGTGGATAGAAGTTAAATAAATTACTAAGCTGTGTGGTTGGGACCAGCAAATGGTCCTTAGAGAAGCGAAGTGAGGTGTTGTTTATTTCTTTTCTCAGTTTTTAACATGTTTTCTGACCATGTGACATCGCTATTCTCTCAAGAGCTTATGGCTCTCTGAGGATCAGCCCTCTCCCTACAGGGCTTCGCGGCGCATTGCCGTGCGGCATAGCGCTTTTTGGATCTCAGAAGATCAGGCTCAAAATGTGCTACGAAAATGTTAGACGACTGCATAAGGATACTTCTCAGTGTACTTGATGAGATGTAATCGTGTTGTGGCTGTCCCGAAGCTGGTTCTGCAGAGTGAAGGCTCTGACATGTTTACATCCACATCATGGTGAGAATGAAGCCGTTCTGCAGTCGTCACACTCTGATCACGCCGGTCAAGTCAAAGGTCACAGCAGTCTTTTTATCCACTCTCATGGTTATTAGCCTCTCATTATCTGTCCATCACTCCCTGGGTTCATCTCTTCATCTGTGTGCAGAATCAATCTTCATGTCAAACACACAGACCAGCCTCCTCTTGATTCTGCTGCCTCTTTGTATTTTAATAAGGGTTCCATGTGAGTGTGTGTCTGTGTGTTTGCGTGTGCAGCCCCGTGGCAAACATCAGTCAAAGCCCTCCTCGTCCATTAGCCTGTCAAAGAATCTAAATCTCCATGGCGCTCTGAATGCATCACGTCTCCATCTTTGTCTGCGCGGCGCTCTGACTCACTTCATGAGTGTCAGTGTGGATCTCTGAGGCCATCAATACATCTGTCTCTTTGTTTATGTTTTATTTCTCTGTGAGGGGACGTTTTGGCTCACACTCACACGGCTTACAGTTTATTTTTGATTTTCTGTGATATTTCAGTTTACGTATGTTTTTAATCCCATATTTTGTGATGTAACGGAATATTTTTGAATGTTATTGATCAGGAGCATGGTTTGTACCCATCAGACAAACCAAACCTTTAGATTAGTGTCAAGTATACGCTTAATGTTCAAATAGGCCAAGTTCTTTTCTCAACATGTTACAAAGGCTGAGATTTGACATGACTTGTAATAAAGAGCAGAGATGCCCACAAGTCTCTGATATAGAGTCCGAGTCGAGTCATGAGTCTTTGACCTCGAGTCGAGTCAATTCTCTGGAGGAAGACGAGGTGGAGGAATTTGCTGATGCTTCGTCGTCAAATAAATCGGTTGTGTGGACCTATTTTGGCTTCCCATGTAAAAGAGGAGAGAACGGTGAGAAGATTGCGAACAAAACAACCGTGTGCAAAATATGCCGCTACAGTTCGCCGTATACTGCGGCGACGACAACTACCAACTACTTTGAACTGGAGACAGGCAGCAACTGTATGTTTGTGTAAGTCTGCATAAAAAACTATTTGATTTTTGCATCTACTGTTGAGTTGACAGAATTTGATCAAGTAGCACGAGTATTTCATATCGTGAGCCCTGTTTCGTATTTTGTATCGTTTCGTGAGTTGACCATGTCGTTACACCCCTAATTCTCACCCATTCACTCATAGATGGTAGAGTTTCTGTAAGTTGTCCCTCAATATCAGTTTAACAAATGTACACCCTTTTATACCTATTTACATGTCACCAACACAGCAGTGGGAGCAACTTAGGGTTGTCACAAATGCCAATGAACATAATGAGCATCAAAAAGCAGCAAAGTTGCATTTACCATGAAGCTGTTCTGTATAAATCAAATATAATGTCTGATTGATGAGTGATCAAATGTTTGGATTTTAGGTTCGACAGACTTCACTTATTATTTTGTGGCTGACTTGAAAACAGTGTTCTCCTACTCAGTTCTGTTCTTCAGTTGAATGGACTATTCTGAGAATGAGTTTTTTTCTGGTAAAAAATGTACAAGAGGAGCAACAGGCAGTGTTTAAGCATTGTGCTAGATGTTTTGTTTTTGCCCCTGATCAGATGTGATATTTCATGGGCATTCCCATAAATTTATATGAAGCTTTAAGCCAGAATTAGTGAAGCTTTATGCTTGTAGTGAATCAGAAGAGCAGGCTCACATTAGGTTTTATTTTTGTAGTCCAGGCACAGGCCTGCACCTGCCCTGCTCTGCACCAACGGGGTGTATCCAGGGCAGTTTGTGATTTTCATGTAGGGTGCAGTGTGGCGCAGCAAGGCGCACCTCAAGTCTCCGTCCCTTCCAAGGGCGCAGGAGTGGAAAGAAAACATGAGTGGGTTTAACACAGCCAGGTGAAATCTTCACCAATTAAATGCAGGCAAGGTGCAGCAACTGATCAGTTGGACTGATCCCCGCCACCGTGACCACAGTGTGCTGTTTCTGTGTACAAAATTAAGGGACAGTTACATTTCAACACAGCAGCAGGCTAATCCATTCATCGTGCTTGTGATCCACCTGCATTCCTGGTCTGTCATCACCAAATAACAGAACCTTTGGTGAGATATCCTCACCTGGTATCTCTTCCTCATCCTCCTTGAAATAATGTGCTCCATCTTTTTAGATCACGTTAAGAATAAAGACTAAAACAGAGAAATATGGGCAATTACAGGTTAATCCTTAAGACACAGAGTGACTTACATTTATTCAGCGAGCCTCTCTTCCTCATTTTCTTTCTTTTGAATTTCATGATACGACAGGAGCCAGATATATAGTCAGTATCGGTTGATGAGGCTGTTTGTTGTTGACTTTAGAGATGTGAACTTGTTAGTTTGCATCAAAATTCCAATTGCCTTCAAGGTTGAGTTTCCATTATGACAAACGGCTTTAATCTGACATCAGATGTGACGGAACAATTTATACAGACAAAAATGTATATGCTGGTTCAGAGTGTTATATTAAATAGTGATTGCTGTTATTGTTTGTTGCATTGAAATGTGCCTGACACTCTGGAGACCTGCCTTTGTGGATTTGGTGACGTCAAATAATCACTGCACCTGGTGCGCTTAGCCTGCGCTGAGAATAGGCCAGGTTAGAGCTGGAGAGCTTTCAGCGCTCTCTGCTCAGTTTTTTGGTACAAAATTGTCACTGCACTAACCTGAATCTGTCTGCACCTCCCCCTGGTGCACCGTCGCACCCATCTCTGCGCAGACGGTCTACCAAATTGCCTGCGGACGGCGGCGCGCAGGACAAAAATGAACACTGCATGGGCCACTGCCAGGCTCTGCCACCCTGCCCCAGGAAATTCGGGCCCATTGGGTGAGAGCTGGCTCCCGTTTTTTTCCTTTCACTGCTTAGCTCTCACAGTGCTCAGCCCCAGCTCTGTAGTACAACTTTGTCTTGATCGGCCACCTGGACAATCACATGTGAGAATATAAGAGTGAGTAAGACAGCGAGGAGAGTGTGTGAGTGTGTTGTGTTGTTGTGTAGCATAACTACTGAGTGACCCGGGTAAATCAGCATCTGACTGCAGTTTAAAGATTTTGGCCATAAGAATGATTTCATAACAGAATAACTACTCAAAACTAGGCAGTTATTAGGATTTTCATAAAAACAATAAACACAAACGGGTTTGTGAGGAGAATTTATGACCGGCAACATAAAGACTCTGCTACCCATGAGCACGCGCGGCGACTGTCGTAATACTGCGTTCCAGTAACCTCGGAACTGGGAGTGACATCATCTCCGACTTATCGGCGTTCCAGTTGAAGTCTGAAAAAACATGCCGATCTACCAGGCTATTGTTAGCTGTTGTTAGCACGCCCTGTGTTGTTGTTCACAAATATTACATGAAGAATGTGATTATCACTATGGCAGCATTTTTGTGAATATAAGTGTAACAATACTATGTATACAGCTGATCTAGAGCTACACACCCCAGTCAGAAGTGCAAATAAATGGATTATTACAGGAGCTAAATAACTGTTCACACTGGGGGCATCCATCTTTGATTGTCAACTCGGGGGTGGCGAGGTTTCACCGAGTTCCCAGTAGGAAATTCAGACTTCGGGGGACGTTCCAGTTGCAGTTTCCTACTCGGAACTCGGAAATTCCTACTTCTGACTACAACTGGAACGCACCAAAAGACGTGACCCAAGCCAAAGCGTGTGTTTGTTGTGATGCTAATGAATGCAGCTCAGACCTTCCTCAGAACTCTTCATTGCTTTACAACTTCTTTTTTCAACAACTTACAGGATGCAAAGCCACGAGGTAATGTATCTCTTTCTAGTTACGTAGCGGTAGTTTTTGATGTGTGACAACAAACAATTTTTGGAAAACTTAGCACCGTAGTTTTTGTAGCCAGCTATATATGGCTACTTACAGCCCGGTGCTCTAAGACGTGTCTGAATAATATAAATTTGCTCTAGTTTTAATTGTCTTGTTCCTGAAGTTGAGTATCCAGGCCAGTCCAGCCCTGTCCGACCCGACCACGAAGCTAAGTAATAGCATTAATAGATAACCTATTTTGATGCTATAAAACTCATCTTAAAGTGTGTATTTCCATCAGGCAGATATCTAAAAGTGAGACTTTTTTGTAATTACTTAGAAACTCCTCACAGTCCCTTTAATTATTACAAAGCTAATGTAAGATATGGGGCTACAAAAGGTCCTAGATCAAGAGCTCAAATTCCCATCACAAGCCAGAATATCACTACATAAAGATTCAAATATAAAACAAATACTGCTGAAAAAAAACACACTTAAACATCCTGTTTCCTACGCACAGCAAAAGGTATCGGGGATTATTCAGGAGGGTCCTTGACAGTCCATCATACAGCCTCAAGCACATTAAATATGAAGGTCTGTTTAAGGTCTGATGCTTAACGTTAGTGAGATGATATTTAAATGTACAAAAGTGCTTTAGCTCTTGGTGCACTACAGTCTGAAGCTTAAGACTGAAACTGCCCTGATGTACTGTGACATGAAGGAGCTGCAATGTAAGAAAACAAATGACAACGGGTCCAGGATGATTTTGTTTAATGAGGAGATTAGGGAAGTAATTTAGACTTAAAGCACGGCTCATGGAGGGAATAAACTGTGAGTGTTTATAATGATATCAGGCTGCTCAGAGGGGAATTATTCATTGCTGGTAAATATAACTGTATATTAAAGGCTTTGTGTTTTTGTGTGTATTTAAGATGAACGCTGCTTTATTTAAACACACTGAGACAAATCAAACAAGCAATGAAAAACATGTTTCTCTGTAATAAAGAGCAATAAACATGAGAATAAAACCAATTAAAATACAATAAAATGAACTGTTCAACTGAGATAGCATTAAATATTACACTTTAAGTAAATAGACCCATTCATGTATCACTGCTGCTACCTTAGGGACTTTATGATTAAAAATTAACTTCGTTTGTGAGGCATTTGTACCAGAGGAACTCTCTGGGTTGTACTTAAATTATTTGACATTATCCTTACAATGACATCAAGCCTTTACATATCATTTTCTTCTAGCAGTTTAACAATTAATAACCACGAGCCTGGAAAGAAAGAGCATTGTTTCTCTCTGCATGCAGCTGCACATGACATTCATGTGAGGATCTAAAGGATTTTTGCTCTTTATGAGATCTGTTCTCATGCATTATCATTTTAAACCTCTGTAGTTTGGGATTATAGAATAGTTTTTCTATTCTAATTTCTAATGCCTGGAATAAGGTCTGTGATAAACACATGAGCATTAGATTTTGATGTTTAATTTTGCAACATAAAGCACATCTGACATTGTGTCTTTGTGTCCTTCTTGGTTGCTCAAACTAAGAACTACAAAAATGTGGATCCCAATGCAATAATAACTGCAGCTAAGGATGCCAACTTTGTGGCATCCCTAATTTGGTGTTATCGAGAGGAAGTGCTTCTACATCAAGCCTCCATGTTGAAGATCCAACAGCTTGATGATAGCTTTGTATTTTCTGATTATATTTAGGCCTAAGAACCATGAACGACTCTTTTATAGTAAAGGTTGTAAAGAGTCTATAAACTTTTGCTCACCAGAGTTTATCATCAGAATAAAGTGGAAACCAGGTGTATCTATATTTACACTCATGTAATGGAGTTGAGTACTTTGGTAATCAAACAAGGTTTTAATGTTGAAACAGTAGGGGTGAGTGCTGCACTGGGTCAAGACGTATGAAAAAGAGGTAGGATCAGGTGCTCTTTAAGGTTCAAGGACGGCAGTACTTTAGAAAGCAGCACAGAATCCAAGGCACTCCGATAAAGTTAAAAATCCTTTATTATGTCAGGGACATGTCAACGTGTTTTCGAGTTTTCGAGTCGAATTTAGACCCGCCTCCCGAAAGCTGACGGACGTGCATCGTCATGGAAATGGTCGTAGAAACTGCGTAGCTGACGTAGCTAAGGAAACCCCGACTGGTCAGACAACTCGACTGCTGTTATTGAAAACATCACAACAACAGAACATTCTGGCAGATTAGACAATAAGATGAATGCCTGACGGCTGTTACTGTTATGTGAAGCACCACGAAGCTAATGCTGCTTAGCTTACCTATCCAGCAGACGGACGGCGACATCCGCGTCCGTTTTCAGGTCTTTCAATTTGCAGAGTTCCCTCCACCGTCGGAAAGCAACACCAATGTTGACCCGGGTCTTTGCTCTTTTGGTCATAGCCCTTCTTTTTCACTTTTCACTCCTCTGACCTCTTTCTTTGGGCTGTTTTCAGCCATTGCTACTGCACCTATTGTATCTCTCTCTTACGCTAACTGCGCACGCTACGCAAACTACGACTCCCCCTCCCCCCTCTGTCTGATCTGCGCATGAGTATGATCGCCCCCTGGATGTGGGGGGGTTTACTTTGTTTTGGTAACTCGGACCGAGCCACAGTATTTACCGGCTGAAATTCTGAGTCAAGGCTGTGTATTGAGACCAATTTTTTTTTTCAACATGCTGTCAGTGGGGACATCTTGTGGATGGAGAGGAGAAATACGGTGAATTTCGCAAATACTGCATCAGATTAGAAGATCGCTGAATGCACCTTTAAGAAAGGACATCTTCAAGGTGTAGTCAGTGATATGGGAGAAAACGAGCGGAGAGGCTGTTGATAAACGAATTTAGACCCGCCTCTCCCTTCATAACTCACCCCTGGCTCCACCCCCGAAAGCTGATGGACGTGTATCGTCATGGAAACGGCTGTAGAAACTGCATAGCTGACCAACGTAGCTAAGGTAACCCGACTCGTCAGACAACTCGACTGTCATTATTGATAACATCACAACAACAGTACATTCTGGCAGATTAGACAATAAGATGAATGCCCGACAGCTGTTACTGTTATGTGAAGCACCACAAAGCTAATGTTGCTAACCTATCCAGCAGAAAGACGGCAACATCCGCGTCCATTTTCAGGTCTTTCAATTGGCGGAGTTCCCTCCACTGTCGGAAAGCAACACCAAAGTTGACCCGGGTCTTCGCTCTTTCATGGTCATAGCCCTTCTTTTTACTTTTCACTCCTCTGACCTTTCTCTTTTGGGCTATTTTTCAGCCATTGCTACTGCACCTATTGTATCTTACGCTAACTGCGCACGCTACGCAACCTACTACTCCCCCTCCCCCCTCTGTCTGATCTGCGCATGAGTATGATCGCCCCCTGGATGTGGGGGGGTGTACTCTGTTTTGGTGACTCGGCCCGAGCCACAGTATTTACCTGCTGAAATTCAGAGCCAAGGCTGTGTATTGAAACCGGACTTTTTTTTTCAACATGCTGTCACTGGTGACATCTTGTAAAAGGAGAGGAGAAATACGGTGATTTTGACAAATAGTGCATTAGATTAGAAGATTAGAAGATTAGAAGATCGCTGACTACACCTTTAAGAAAAAACATGTAAGGAAAAAACGCAAGAGGCCTGGCTGCACAACAATAAACAGCTTCACCAAACAATGATAGGCAAAATACAGTATAAAACAGGAGAAAAGTCTATGTCTTCATTTAGCCCTGGGATGGAGGTGGCTTTTAGAGTATAGATCCAACATGTTTCCGGTTGTAAGTGACGTTTGAGTCTGTCCCCTCCCCTCAAAGATCTAAGAATTACTTCAATAGCCATGATTTTGAGAGAATTTGGATTGTCCTGCACAACTGTAATGTTGTGCCATTGGGTAGTTTGTGTTAAGAGTTTTTATGGCATACTTGTGTTCTGCCAGTCTTTTTTTCTTTTTGTTCGCCGAATGTAAAAACAACTACATTCACATTCAAGTCTGTACACTGCAAAAGTTGAATTGCAGTTTGCAAAGTAGTAAATTCTGTTGTTAAAAATGTCCATAAATTTTATTGTCTCTTTTGATGTTGCTGCAATGATTGGTTTTAATGGTATTTGAAATAGGACACATCAATTGTGACCACCTAAAATGTTACTCCAGTTTACAGAAGACATCAGTGACAACATCAGGCAGACTGTACTGAATCATTTTTAGCATCCTAACTGCCCACGAGTTCCACAGCGTGATGCTGGTTGATGCAACATTTTCTTCTTGATTCCTTTCCCCTATTTTCTTATCTGTTGTTACTGTGACACAGACGTAGAGCTAAGGAGAGGGTGCATATTGACAAGCCTTTAAATCAAGGTCTCATCATTGCATATATGTCCGTTTTTCCAGCTGTAAGCACTTCACTGAGAAACACAGGGCATAGAATTACAATTTATGGGATGCAGTGTGGACAGCAGGAACGCAATGCTGCCTGATGCAATTCAACATCCCATCCAGTAAGGTCATGGTGTTAGCCTCTCCTGCCTCGGTATGAATTTTCAACATACTTTTGGGCAGTGGCGGCTGGTGCTAAAAATTTTAAGGGGGGCAGCTTTGGAGGAAACAAACCAAAGAAGTAGTCCATACTACAGTGATAAAAAACTAAAGACAAAACAGAATCACAATGTAACCTGTGAGCCTGCAACAAAGTGGCTCTGATGAGATGGTCAGTGAAGGAGAATCATTCCTTCAGTATGGTGTTGAAGAGCCACAGAAGAAGACTGAAAAAATACATCACAAGATAACATCAGTGTTTACTGAAAAAAACTAATAAAACATTCAAAGTTTAACCTTCCCTATCAAATAAAGCTATAATTGATGTTATTTTCACCATTTAGGAACTTTTCTCGTGCCAACTGAGAAGTGAGAATCAGACAGATATAGTTTTTGATATAGATTCACAGAAAAAAGCATGCACAAAACAAAAAAACAAATAGGTAAAACAACTTCAAATTTTAAAAGTCAAAAAATTAACTTCACATGACAGGAGTCTGTGTCCATCTGCTGGAGTGTTTGGATTTTTTTTTTTTTTTTTGATGTTTAATATCTGTATCCAAGTAAAAACATTCTATTAAAGATGCTATGAGGAGTTTTTAAGTAATTACAAAAAAGTCTCACTTTTAGATATATGCCTGATGGAAATACACACTTTAAGATGAGTTTTTTTTTTAATTTATGGAATTCATGGTGGGGTAAAAACAAACTTAGCCGTCCATTAACAGCCCCAATTCCTTCAAAAAAATGAAGCTTTTCTAAATATGCAAGAATCAAAAATATATGGATTTTTTTTACTTTAGTCTACAACAGAATAATTTTCTACTGAAAAAAGAATTTATATCCTCTTGGCAAACTGAGGTTGTGACTCCTAATAGATAGTTTGGTGCCATGTGTGACATAAAATGTGAAGTTTTGCCCCTGAATTATGTTGTGTGTACTCAGTAAGACACATCATGATCTAATCTTCAGTGTAGCCTCTTAATGATTTATTTTCTCCAATGCAGTCTCGCCTCTCCTGTGATCCACTGATGGTTCTCTGGACCTGAAGCCTCTCTGGTGCAGCAGCTTTGGTCCATCTCACTTGCCGTAGTTGTGCATGAGTAAATCCAGCACTGCTGCGGTGATGTGATGATATGATTGACAGCACTCGTTGTCCAGTCACCTGAGGAAAAGAAACACCAGAACAGTGCTAATTCACTGTCAGGCAAAGTGGGAGTGTGCATTTGAAGTGGCCAATCCCAAAGACGCCTCAGGTCATGTGATGAGCAAAAGAAAAAGGATGTAGATTCACTTTCATTAGGCCCGCTGTAGGTAAACTTTGGATTCACAACATAGTTTGTATGTAAAAAAAATGAAACCTCTGTTATTGAATGGTGATAGATGCTGCTGACAGACTATTACTGTGTGGTAAAATACATGTTTTTATGCATTATTTTTTATAATTTAATAAGTTATGCTGTGATTAAGAAAACGTCCTCTACCCCAGCGCATCTATTGACAAACTGCGACTGCTGGTGGGACATCCAGGACAAAATGATGTGCCGTATCTGAGTCATCCTACAGAAACTGGAGTGACCTCAGGCTGACATGCTCAAAGGGTTGATAGAAATATGTAAAATCTCAGTTAATGAATCTTTCTGCGGATCGTTGTCCTTGTCTTTTTGCAGAAATAAAACAGATCAGCACATGAATGTTAAAGGGACTGTGAGGAGTTTCTCAGTAATTACAAAGAAGTCTCCCTTTTAGATATATGCCTGATGGAAATACACACTTTAAGATGAGTTTTATAGCTTCAAAATAGGTTATCTATAAATGCTATTCCTTAGCTTCGCGGTTGGGTCGGACAGGGCTGGACTGGCCTGGATACTCAACTTCAGGAACAAGACAATTAAAACTAGAACAAATTTAAATTATTCAGACACGTCTTAAGACACGTTCACACCGCAAGCGACCCAGCGACTGAAATCGCGTCGCGCGTCCATAAATACCTTTTGGTAACTGCTGCCGTCACTCGGTGACGTCACGTCCGCTCGAGTTTCACCGCAATCATATCATATATCACGTAATAGGATGTATAAGCGGACATTATTCCAGCTGTGTCCTTTTCACTCACTTATCAGACACAAACTCTGCAGCTGATGATGCAGCAGCATTATCTGTGAGTTTACCGCGGTCCATCTAGGCGGAATGTCCTCACTGAGATTAGTTCCGCCTAGACAGAAGTCATCCGCCCTGTAGTCCGGATGAATAACTGCACCGTCACACGTACACACACCGCTGATTGGCTGATGCTGCACAGCCACAACTGACATCGCCTGAATAGATCAACTTTTTTTTAACTTTGACATCGCGCGACGAGTGAAGTGATCGTCTTGTATGCGGCTGTCGCATTGCGGGAGGGTTAGCCCCGCCCCATTGACTTTGAATGGAGAGTGATCGCCGAGGTAGTACAGGTAGCCCGCGGTGTGAACGCACCTGTAGAGCACCGGGCTGTAAGTATAGCCGGCTACAAAACTACGATCGTAAGTTTCCCAAAAATTGCTTGTTGTCACACATCAAAAACTACCGCTACGTAACTAGAAAGAGATACATTACCTCGTGGCTTTGCATCCTGTAAGTTGTTGAAAAAAGAAGTTGTAAAGCAATGCAGAGTTCTGAGGAAGGTCTGAGCTGCATTCATTAGCATCACAACAAACACACGCTTTGGCTTGGGTCACGTCTTTTGGTGCGTTCCAGTTGTAGTCAGAAGTAGGAATTTCCGGGCTCCGAGTTGGAAACTGCAACTGGAACGTCCCCTGAAGTCTGAATTTCCTACTGGGAACTCGGTGAAACCTCGCCACCCCCGAGTTGACAATGGCAGATGGATGCCCCCAGTGTGAACAGTTATTTAGCTCCTGTAATAATCCATTTATTTGCACTTCTGACTGGGGTGTGTCGCTCTAGATCAGCTGTATACATAGTATTGTTAGACTTATATTTACAAAAATGCTGCCATAGTGATAATCACATTCTTCATGTGATATTTGTGAACAACAGCGCAGGGCGTGCTAACAACAGCTAGCAATAGCCTGGTAGATCGCCATGTTTTTTTCCGACTTCAACTGGAACGCCTGTAAGTCGGAGATGATGTCACTCCCAGTTCCGAGGTTACTGGAACGCAGCATTACGACAGTCGCCGCGCGTGCTCATGGCTAGCAGAGTCTTCATGTCGCCGAAAATAGATTCTCCTCATAGCACCTTTAAAGTCAGTGAGAAGCATTTACGCTGGCTTGGTGTCAAAATTCACCGTGAGACAAAACATCAGATTTGGAGCAGGAACATGAGGAGCCCTCAGTGTGTGTGTGTGTGTGTGTGTGTGTGTGTGTGTGTGTGTGTGTGTGTGTGTTCGAGGAGATCAGTTAACTAATTGTGCTCAGGGAATACTCCGACTGCCAAGAATTAGGAAGAGCTGCAGTGTGTGTGTGTGGCTGATGTCCTGCCAGGCGAGCATCTGTTGGTGTGTGTTGTTCTTCGTGCTCCCGTGTGTTTTCAGGTTTCTTGGTAAACTGGTGCAGCATCCAAACACGGTCCTGACGCCTGACTCGCTGCTGAAGTTTGACGTCTGTTTGATGATTTTATTTATTTATTCTCTCACAGCTGGGACCTCTCCGTCTCTGCTGCACTGGTGTTTTTCTGGATTTAAATATCGCTCTAACATGAGCTTCACACGCTGATATTTATTCATGAAAAACATCCCCAGTCAGTGTTCTGAGTCTCCAGCCTCTTTGGGTTGAGCCTTTGCATTTTTAGCTTCTGCAGTTTGCAGGTTGAGATGGGAAGTGTCCAGAGTTTATTCTTCATGAAAACTCATGACCAGTTTTCCAGGTAACATCTTGTTATAGAAGCACTGGAGACAGTTTCTGCACCAAATAAAGCCGGTATCTTTAGATAAAACGTTTTAAGTGGAGTTCTGTGAGGCTACACATCCATTTACGTGTATTATAAGACAGGACTGACACGGCAGTATTAGGCCTAAAAGCTCAGAGCAATTATAAGGAATTAAGATGAAAACGAGCCACAGAAACACCTTAGGGAGGCTGTACTTGTACTTGTATTCGACTCTTTATTTTTAAGCTATTTGTTTTTTTGGTTTGTTTGTTTTGTTTTTTTCTTTTGTGGACATTGTTCAAGCCCCAGTCACACATTCCCATTTCTCATGGCGATTGTGCACGATTGTCATAATCCTGATGAAACGTGCTTTGGTCGTGGTGCATGCACTACTTGGTCTGGATCAGCGTTGTATAGTCGTGGATGAACGGCGGGGAACGTGGAAGGTTCCAGACAGTTTTGAACTGTTCAAAACTGTCGCGGAGAATCACCACTCTCAGTATAGCGGAGTGGAAGCCTAATGCTGTCCTAAGGTTAACGGTATTAGCGTTGCATGTACGGAGCTCAGTCAGGCTGATCGTGGCTCAATCCTGAAAGCTTTATGAGGACGACTGATGAGGATGTATCCGTTTGTGCCCCGACTGTGTCCCGTTCAAGACGGTGCAAGCGACGGGGCTCAGTTGGGGCTTATGTGATGCGAACTGAGCTCCGGCGGGGCTGACGTCGTGTCAGCAGGATGGAAATTCAAGGAATCCTTGTCATATCGTTGTATTAACCTAACTGGAGCAGGACGAACGCTCCCAAAGCGCTGTAGAAGCTCTACTGATGGAGTATTTACGGGGTGTGTCCAGGAGGGAGACAGTCATTTCATCCCGTATCATAGCGAACACACCAGCCTCGTCAATCGTGTACAGTCGTGCACAATCGCCATGAGAAACAGGAATGTGTGACTTAGGCATCAACCAGGGAAGACAGCTCCATGTCCACCACAGAAATATTTCATTAGTCCACGTGCAGAAGAGCCCATAGAAAGTGCTGTCAGTGGACAGAACCTCTCTTCATTATGATACTGGTGCAAAGTTAAACAAGAAGTAATTCTGTGGACATAGAAATTCTTTAAAACTAGAAATCACTCGGCGAGTGCAATCCTCCTCTAAGGTAGCTCACACATTGCTGTTCCATCTATTAGCAATTGTTCCATGATAAAGTTATCATTGTGATATAATTCCTTCTTCTGTTGGAGTTGCAGAGCAGATCTATGTCACTGTGGTCAATGTTTAGGCTTATGACGTGTTCCCAATGTTTTGTGTAATGCGTTACAGTAACGTAACTACTTTTTCAGGTAAAAGGTAAAGTAAGTACTACTAAAAGTGTGAATTTTCTTAAATTGTCTTGCATAAGTTGTAATTTATTAGACAGTAATGGACATTAGTTTAAGAAATTAATGTTCTCTCAAACTCGTAAATTAGAGCACCACCAAGGTGTATACCTTAGTAAAGCACCCAAAAATAATCTCTTGATTTACATTAATTTTAACGAAAGACAGGACAATATAACAGGAATAAATGGCCCACAAAATGAACAATGGATAAAGAAAATAATAACTGATGATTGGTAAAGCAGTAATATGAATGGATAAAATAGATTAGGGCTGAAACGATTCCTTGGATAATCCTGATCATTCGATCACAAAATATCCTCGAGGCAAATTGTGTGCCTCGAAGCCTCGCTTAATATATAATTATACATATAAAATATATATCTGGGCTACTATACAGTGCACGGTGTTTGACACGGACGGTCATTTCTGTGGCACAACGCGCCTGCTACCTCCGCTGCTGCGCGGCTTGTAAAATCATGAAGGAAGAGAAAAGAGAGGGACAGAAAGGAGAGAGTCCACAGAAGAAATGGCAGAGAGTGTCCCAAGTGTGTGGTCACTACAAGAAGGGACGAAAAGAAAACACAGTGCGGTGTGTCTGATGTCAAACGGAGTTAGCTTAGCACGTAGCTTAGCATGATAGCACGTCGTCAGTGCTGCAGCACGTCAACAGTAAACATCCGGTCTGTGCGTCAGAGCGACACAACAGGATGACACTCATGATACATCAACAGAAGCAGCTAATGTGATCAATAACTGAGATATGGGCGAGTAAATAACCTACTTTGATTATGGCTCCGTGTAAAGGCTGGTTCAGAACGTAAATCTATGCGGAGGCTACTTGCCCAGAATCATGTGTATTTTGTTCACATGCTTTTCACATCCAATAACTTTACATTTAATTTGATTGCAGAATAGGGCTGAACAATTAATTGCAAATTAGATAAAATCGCAATATGGCTAGTGCAATATTTTTAACCCAAAATGTGTTGAACATTTTGGCATTATGATGTTTCTTGCAATTTCATGCCTATTTTAACATTTTTTAACCCAGTTTTTACAACTCTATGCCAATCTTGCTCCCATTCTTTTTTTTTTTTTTTGGCCACTGTCAGACCATGTTTGGAATTTTTACATGTTTTTGAAATTTTATGTCAGTTTTGCTGCTATATTCAATTTTCCTTAGTCACTTTTGAATTTATTTTGCCTTTTTTTTTTTTGCAATTTCATGCCTATTTTGCACCTATTAATTTTTTTCCCGCTTTTGTACCAATTTTTTTACCCTGTTTTTACAATTTCATACATATTTTGCTTCTGTTCTTCACTTCTCCACTTTTCCCCAAATCTTTCATCCTTAGATTGATTTAATGTCATATTGGTTTTACTATAAAATGATCTACTGCTTATGTTTGTTTAAGAATACATAAGATGAGGAACATTAAAACAATCGCAGAGTAAATTACAACTGCAATATTGGGGAAAAATATTGCAATTAGATTATTTTCTGGCATGAGTTGACTGGATCAAAAATCAGCTCGATAACTTGTTTTAGTCCATCAAAAAGAAAAAAACGGAGGATCCTTCTCAAAAGGAAAGTTATTGTTTCAAGACAAAGTGTTCTTGGCAGCTTAACTTTAAAGTTAGGAAGAAGTGTTTTAAAGTCGACGGAAGAAACTAAAGTTACACGTGTAGGAGAACAGATCGGAAGACGGGGGAGCGGATCAAGACAGGAGGAAAGACGTGGATTCAAGACAAAGTTTCTGACCTGAGGACTTTTAATGACCTCCTAAAGGGGAGAAACAGAGAAGGATGCAGGAGGAGAATGAACGCAACGGAGGATGAGCTCTGTCCTCTTTAATGATTATGTAATAAGACAATATGGATAGTTTAATTGCATGATACTTTTAGAAGCTCAGTCCATCAAACTGTTATTTGGCTGTAAATATAAACTAACAGGTTGAAAAAAATCAAAAACAACTCGTACATTGATTATTAAAGTCTGGAAATGAAACTTGGATCAGGTAAAACTGAGAGAAACTGCATGAAACGCCAATTATGTTTAAATGATACATGATAAAACGAAACATTATTTAAGTTTAAAAACACATTCTTAACCGAAAACCTTTGCTCTGATGAAGTTTGATGTTCAGTTTGGTCACTTCTGATACAGTTTGACATGAGAAATAAGTCTGTAATCCAGTCTCTGATCTACTACTTTGATTCTATAGAGTGATTCTCGCGACTAAACTATGGCCCCATCCACACGAAGCCAAACCGAGGTCTATACGCATACGCTTTTTGCCGAATCTGCGTATCATCCATACGAAGACGGCGTTTTGGGGGTCTGTAAACGATCATTTTTGAAACCAGGTTCCAGAGTGGAAAGTTTTTGAAATGCCGTATACGCAGCTTCGTGATTACTGGCTCTCCGGAACTTTTCAGATACGCTTACGTCATAGTTTCATATAGTCATTGACACGCATGCGTAAAGCATATGTGCGGATGAAGCTACTATCCCGGTTGCAGCAAAATCTCCTTCTTCTCAATCACCACCGAGTTGAACAAACAATTATCGAGGACACATTACAGCACTTTATGATCACTTTATCACAATCTCTGTTTACAACTTTTGCCGCAAGTGCACATGCCCACTGTTTTTTCATCTGTTTCCGCTTGTTTCCGTCATATCGTTACAACGCCCCTAGATCTCTGGCATGTGTTTTACAGCGTTTTTATGCGTATCGAGTGCATTCATATGGACGCACACATTTTCTGAGACGCCTTATGACGATCGTTTTGGAAACTGTTTAGCGTTTTGTCTTCGTGTGGATGGGGCCTAAGATCCAAGAGGATCCACACATTGTGAAGCTTAGACATCAGAGCACATCTGACATCACTGTTCATGCATGAAGAGGACTCCTAGAGGTGAAGGCCCAGGGTTCAAGTCACTGAGATCATCCTGGAGATGGGCACATCCTGGTCTTAAAGCTGTGGTCGGTAAGTTTGGGAAGCTATAGAGGTGTAACGAAATGGTCAACTCACGAAACGATACGAAACACAAAACAGGGCTCACAATACGAAATACTCACGATACCAAATAAAGATTACAGAAAATCTGCAACAGTAGGAAGTTGTGCAAAAATCTCATTTTCTTTATTTTCTTCCTAATGCAGACATACAAAAATATTGCTGCATCAGTACAAAATAAATGCTCTTTGAAAAAAACAAAATTGTATTTTTTCCCCTTATTTAGACTACAGTGCAAATACGAACATAAAATCTCAATAAAAAGTGCTTTGTTGTTGTAACAATCAGGATAAGTACATTCTTGAATGAAAAGGAAAACAAACAGCAGTCCTCAGAGCTGCAGTTTAGACCTATAAATGTCTGAACTGTGAACTATAATATTTAGCCTATAACAGTGCATATACTTCTGATCTTCAAGTATGATCAAATTCTGTCAACTCAACAGTCGATGCAAAAATCAAATATTGTTTTTTATGCAGACTTACACAAACATACAGTTGCTGCCTGTCTCCAGTTTAAAGTAGTTGGTAGGTGGTAGTTGTAGTCGCAGTATACGGCGAACTGTAGCGGCATATTTTGCACACGGTTGTTGTTTTGTCCGCAGTCTTCTCACCGTTCTCTCGTCTTTTACATGGGAAGCCAAAATAGGTCCACATAACAGATTTATTTAACGAAGGAGCGTCAGCTAATTCCTCGACCTCGTCTTCCTCCATATTGAAGCGAGTGTTTTGTAGGCGAGGAGGGTAAAAAATCATAAATCAAAAGTCTTTGAATTTTATTTTCATTTTCTTATTTCGTGGCAGGAAATTTCGTTTTACCCCTAAAAACTAGCATGAATTTGAATGTAGGATCTCTGCCTAGCCCCTCCCATCCCTCATCCAACTCCAAACCCTCAGCACAACATTTTTGTTTTACTCTACACCAAGTCATGTCTCAGTCAGCGGTAATAAAACACCAAAACATTATCATAGTAAAGTTAAAAACAAACATGTAAAGTTAGTTAGTACTCATAGCCCGGTGTTCATCGGGGTATAGGTAGTTCCTCTGACATTCTCCACATAGCTGTCAAGTCTCCCGTTTTAGCTGTTAAACTACCGTATTTTACGTATTTTATCCTCTTTCCTGATGTCCTCCTGTATCAGTATTCTCCAGTAAATCTCCCGTGTGATGATATAATAATAAAAACATTCCTCTGCCTCTCCAAACTGAGCTCTGTCTCTAGCCTGAAGGGGGCGGTAATGCTCCAAAATGATGGATGCCAACCGCCGTAAAACCAAAGAAGAAGAAAAAGCCTGTTGAGAACGTCCACCTGCAGTAGCCTGGGTGGCAGCTGTGGTGAGATTAGAGCCAACAGAACAAACTAAGAAAAACAAAGTTTATTTTAGATTTCTGTACACCTGTCTTAAAATGTGAGGGATACTGGAGCTTGGTTGGGGTTGTGGGACGGCTCACAGCGGGCTTCCTTTATTTTCTAAGACTAAAGTTGATTGGTTTAAAATGTGGGTTCCAAAGATTTTATTTGTTGGTTTTTTTCCCTGTTTTACTCCTGCTGTCGATAGCACATATTTTTCACTCTCTTTTAAGAACTCATTATGAGTTGATTGCCATCAGGTCATAAAGATCATTTGAACCAGTATTACAAAAAGTGTATCTAAATCAGATTACCAACCAGAGCTTTAAGAGGCTCATATTGTAGAGGGTCTGTTGAGGTTTTAAGGTCTCTCAGAAGACAGACAGGTAAAGTTCACCTTTTGTTCGTGTGTGTGCGTAAAGGATACATTCCAAGACACACACAGCTGCACACACACTCCTTACGTTTGGATTTTGTGTGGATCTGGCTTTACATCTCAACAGTGGTACCAAACATAGTTCCTTTTTTAATTAGGCCTTACATTACTTTTCCCATGGATAGATCTGACATGTTTCCTTCTCAGACACGAGCAGCGTTGCCAAGTCCTCTCATTATAAGCATCTTTGGGCCTGTTTTTCCCTGAAGTTGCTTGCAAATCTTGTGAGTCGCGCCTTGTTTCTTGGCGTGCAGTTGGTTGTTGGGGCTCGTCTGTCTGTCCCTCCTGATTTTTCATCTCTCAACTCTCCACAATAAAGCAGAACATGAGTGCAGTAGGTAGTTTGTTTTAACCACTTCATTGTTTCCTGACTATTGCGCCCGCCCCCAAAAACACTCACTGGTGGATGTGCCAGAGCCATACTATCTGGTCTGCTGATAAGCAGCGTTGGTCACATTTTTTATTTTTGAATAGCTGCTCAGCACTTTGAAATTGAAATGTAATGTCAACAAAAGTTAAAACACACTTTATGTAGATTTCTCTTTTAAAGGGACTGTGAGGAGTTTCTAAGTAATTAAAAAAAAGTCTGTCTTTTAGATATATGCCTGATGGAAATACACACTTTAAGATGAGTTTTATAGCATCAAAATAGGTTATCTATAAATGCTATTCCTTAGCTTCACGGTTGGGTCGGACAGGGCTGGACTGGCCTGGATACTCAACTTCAGGAACAAGACAATTAAAACTAGAGCAAATGTATATTATTCAGACACGTCTTAGAGCACCGGGCTGTAAGTAGCGATATATAGCTGGCTACAAAACTACGATGCTAAGTTTTCCTAAAATTGCTTGTTGTCACACATCAAAAACTACCGCTACGTAGCTAGAAAGAGATACATTACCTCGTGGCTTTGCATCCTGTAAGTTGTTGAAAAAAGAAGTTGTAAAGCAATGCAGAGTTCTGAGGAAGGTCCGAGCTGCATTCATTAGCATCACAACAAACACACGCTTTGGATTGGATCACGTCTTTTGGTGCGTTCCAGTTGTAGTCAGAAGTAGGAATTTCTGATTTCCGAGTAGGAATCTGCAACTGGCACGCCCTCCGAAGTTTGAATTTCCTACTGGGAACTCGGTGAAACCTCACCACCCCCGAGTTGACAATGGAAGATGGATGCCCCCAGTGTGAACAGTTATTTAGCTCCTGTAATAATCCATTTATTTGCACTTCTGACTGGGGTGTGTCGCTCTAGATCAGCTGTATACATAGTATTGTTTGACTTATATTTACAAAAATGCTGCCATAGTGATAATCACATTCTTCATGTGATATTTGTGAACAACAACGCAGGGCGTGCTAACAACAGCTAACAATAGCCTAGTAGATAGGCATGTTTTTACACACATAGCAAAAAGCAGCATAACAAAGCAACCAAAAGATAAACTATTATGTCCTTCATAAAGGAACTTTATGTTGGCTGACACATTCAGGAACAGCAACATAAAAGTAACAAGAAACATATGAATCACTTTTCATAGAAGATAACTAAGTAAAGTAAGGATTACCTTTTAAAAAGTAACAAGTAATGAGTAAACAGCTTTTCCAACACTGCACATGCCTCATACAACATGTTATGAGCATTTGGCCTTCAAAATCACACCAGTTAATCCTCGTATTTGTGGACATTTTTTGATTTGTGATTTTTTTTGTCCCCCCCCCCCCCAAAAAAAAAAAAAAAAAAACATGTTGGTTTACGCTTAAATCAGAAGGGACACTTGCACAAGGCTTCAGGGAATCCCCCTTCAAGCAAATGTTAAGAAATATTTTCTCATGCAAGAGCATCTTTGAGACTCCCTGACCTTTCCACCAGCTCCTTCCTGAATCAGGTCAGCATGTGGTCAAAGTCTGGAGAAAAGGCAGAGGAAATAATCTGATGCTCTGAGATGACGCCAGATAGAAATTAAAGGTTTTTATTGAGGAACAGAGCAGGGAGACGATGATGGTTATTATGTAATGTTAGTGTTTGCAGGGCTCACAGTGTGAAGTTGTAATTCTCCTTCACTGGGGATGCTAATTTTGGCTTTCAAAAGCTGCGCTGCATCACAAACTGACATTTTAAAGCAAGCAAGGTCCCAAATCCTCCCTTCATTTATCATCCGTTGACTCTTACTGGGCCCATAATTCACAAATGAACGTCCTGAGACAACAGTCAGAAGGAGAAACCGGTCAATGAGGAGCATGAAGGGTTTTTTTTCAAATACTTGATTCTTATACTGCCTGCCATCTGATTCCTCCGCAGTATTCTCAGTGGAAAATCTCCAATAGTGACCTACTTTTACTCCCCCCCTCCAGTCCCCAGTCCCCCGAAGGACTGAAGCTTCTGTGGTGACCTTGTGTTCAGACCTCAGAGTCTGCCCGGTGAGGACGGTGTTACCGTGACTCAGAGAGCACGGCTGAATCCCCTGAACAAACATCCGTGTTGTGATGAGGTGTTCAGAAGTATAAATGTGGATTTCTTCTCTCGCGTCCACACAATCATGCAGAGGAGGCAGAAACGAGTCCAGACTTTGAGAGTCCTCAGTGGGCTCCTGTCTGTGTGCGGGGTGAAGGTTTCTGAGAGCAGTAACAGCATGCAGACGGGAGATACGGCTGCAGTGGGGGTGGAGGCTTTAGGATTTAAGTCCCTCTGTGAAGATGAACAGGACGGTAACCTTACCTGAACCCTCAGACTCTCTGCTAAAATTGGTTCGCTTATTTAATAATATTTACATTGGTATTATTCATAAAAAGCATTTTAAACCGATATGTTTTTATAAAGGAGATTGATTTCAATCCATGAAATAGCTCTGCATATAAGTATGCCTTCATGAGATTAAAAAAATGTGATGTGTGATATCTCTATTCAGTAGTTCAATAATGATAATTCATAAATGAACTGGTATGAGGTGTTAATTTTAGCTCTAAAGTTTATATTTCATGGGGTGCTGGTTCTGCTGAGTTGTTGGCAACCAGTCAAGACTCATATACACACGTAGGCAAACTGTTGGTACCTTTCTTTTAAAGAAAAAAAAACCCACATTGGTCACTGAAATAACTTGAAACTGAAAAAGTAATAATAAATACAAATTTATGAAATTATCTAATAAAAACCAGACATTGCTTTTTAATTGTGGTTAAACAGAATCTTTTTAAAAACAAAATAATGAAATTGGCCTGGACAAAAATGATGGTACACCTAAAAAAAATCCAAAATGATTTGTCCACAGGGACATGTTAAACTAAGGTGTGTCCTGTAATTATCAACACAGGTGTTTTCAAGCTTGTATCAGTCAGTCTGCCTATTTCAAGGCTGAAAAGTGGTCACTGTGCTGTTTGGTATCATGGTGTGTACCACACTGAACATGGACCACAGAAAGCTAAGGAGAGAGCTGTCTCAGGAGATTAGAAAGAAAATTATAGACAAGCATGTTAAAGGTAAAGGCTATAAGACCATCTCCAAGCAGCTTGATGTTCCTGTGACTACAGCTGCACAGATTATTCAGAAGTTTAAGGTCCACAGGACTGTAGCCAACCTCCCTGGACGTGGCTGCAGGAGGAAAACTGATGACAAACTGAAGAGACGGAGAATACGAATGGAAACCAAAGAGCCCAGAACAACTTCAAAGAGATTAGAGAAGAACTCCAAGGTCAAGGTACATGAAACGGATGAGAAAAACCTGGAACTTTTTAGTGAGTCACATCAACTCTATGCCCACATACACAAAAATGAAGCATACAAAGAAAAGAACACTGTACCTACTGTGAAACATGGAGGAGGCTCAGTTATGTTCTGGGGCTGCTTTACTGTGTCTGGCACAGGGTGTTTTGAATCTCTGCAGGCGAAATTGAAATCTCAAGACTATTGAGCTTAAACTCTGCTTTGTCGTTTGGCAGATATATCACATTGTGTTCAAATTTGCAAATGTTGGGCAGGATGATTTGCAAATTAATGAAACATGACAGACAGGAGCTGTGCTGTTGACAGACAGACGAGAGACCGCGATGATCTGCTTATTATAAGTGACTTTCGGCTTCTTCTTTTTCTAACTTGCATGTATATTGGGAGTTGTAGGTTGCAGTTTTTTGGGCTTGTTCCAATGATGCAGTGGCTCATTTGGACTTGTAGAGCCCCCAAACCCAGGAGGAACCTGCTGCATGATCTACCGTCAATATAAACCCAATTCAGAAGTTATTAAAATGATTTTATCCCACCTTAACACAAATGTAAAATTACGGTAAAAGGCGTTTCCACCTGAAATAAATCCTTATAGCCAGATTTAAACTGATTTCTAATGTAGCTACTATCGTTTTCACTATGATAAAGCTGTAGAGGATTAAGATAAAACTGAGATAAAAAGCCTGACATGTCTGTTTGGTTAAAAAAAATCCAGGTTATAACTGAGTTATAAATAACAAATAACAGCTGCCCCTCACTTCACTTCTGTTTAAAGAAAACAATGTTCCACCTCCAAACAAAAGGATGTTTAATAAGTAAATTAAGAGACAAAAAAGAAGAAATATGACTTTGAAATTCAAATGTTACATGGATAAAAATTAAAACATGCTTCAAGTAGGTTTCTCTCTTTAAAAATACTTATTTAAATTGCAAAATCTGGCAACACAGCTAGCTGCAGCAACGGCGAGTCTGGAGTAACGTGCCTAATGCTGGCTATGAAGGAGAATCACTGCGTCTGTCACTCAGAGCTGACTGCATCACACTCTCCACACACTGACAGAGTTTAGACATTTTTTTAGTTTGCGCGTCATTTAGCACCTTGTTATTTTGGATCTTAGTAGACAAGGCTCTTAGTGATTGGCTGGTGACTCATCCAGAGTGTACCCTATCTCTTGCTCAGTGTTAAATGGGACAGACTTTAAAGGTGCTATGAGGAGAATCTATTACCGGCGACATAAAGACTCTGCTACCCATGAGCACGCATGGCGACTGTCGTAATGCTGCGTTCCAGTAACCTCGGAACTGGGAGTGACATCATCTCCGACTTATCGGCGTTCCAGTTGAAGTCGGAAAAAACATGCCGATCTACCAGGCTATTGTTAGCTGTTGTTAGCACGCCCTGCGTTGTTGTTCACAAATATCACATGAAGAATGTGATTATCACTATGGCAGCATTTTTGTAAATATAAGTCTAACAATACTATGTATACAGCTGATCTAGAGCGACACACCCCAGTCAGAAGTGCAAATAAATTGATTATTACAGGAGCTAAATAACTGTTCACACTGGGGGCATCCATCTTCCATTGTCAACTCGGGGGTGGCGAGGTTTCACCAAGTTCCCAGTAGGAAATTCAGACTTTGGGGGACGTTCCAGTTGCAGTTTCCTACTCGGAAATTCCTACTTCTGACTACAACTGGAACGCACCAAAAGACGTGACCCAAGCCAAAGCGTGTGTTTGTTGTGATGCTAATGAATGCAGCTCAGACCTTCCTCAGAACTCTGCATTGCTTTACAACTTCTTTTTTCAACAACTTACAGGATGCAAAGCGAAGAGGTAATGTATCTCTTTCTAGTTACGTAGCGGTAGTTTTTGATGTGTGACAACAAGCAATTTTTGGGAAACTTCGTATTGTAGTGTTGTAGCCGGCTATATATGGCTACTTACAGCCCGGTGCTCTAAGACGTGTCTGAATAATATAAATTTGCTCTAGTTTTAATTGTCTTGTTCCTGAAGTTGAGTATCCAGGCCAGTCCAGCTCTGTCCGACCCGACCGTGAAGCTAAGGAATAGCATTTATAGATAACCTATTTTGATGCTATAAAACTCATCTTAAAGTGTGTATTTCCATCAGGCATATATCTAAAAGGGAGACTTTTTTGTAATTACTTAGAAACTCCTCACAGTCCCTTTAACCCAGACCACCCCGAACAAGGTTAATGATATCAATGATCTGATGGAGATACGATACTCCGTACTAAACCAATAATCAAACTTTCATTCTTTAAAAAGTGTCTAACAAGTGATGAGTGATATTTTTCTTCAGGAAAAACTTTTGTGACTTTTCATCTAAGACAGCTAAAGCCAGCATAGCAATTCATTTTATGGGTTTCAATACAACTCCGAAGCAGACAACAGAAGGAATTCAGAGTTGTTGAAAACATTGTGCCAAGCAGTGCAAGCGTTACAATACAGGGTCAGAGGAGTCAGCTGGATAAGGGTTTGTCTGTGAAAGCTAGAGGGTTTTAGAAACATGAGTGATTGTGAACATACTTAAGCAGTCCTGAAAAATAAAAATATGTGCAAAGTATAGGCCCTTACATTCTTTAGAAGTTTAAACATTAGGCAGAGAAGTTAAAGATGCTTTAAAAAAGCAGAAACACATCTTCACTCTCTTCTAAGAAATACTGACTTTGAACTGAAGCATTTTTCTGCCTGAAAAAGGAAAAGAACAGATCCAATTGAAATGAATCTAAAGTTTCCTGTCATTGAAAAGCATGCCCAAGATAAATTATTCATAAATATCCCCGGCTGCTGCAAGAGAGAGGAAATGTTTGGCTGTCTGTATGAATCAGTGGTGTCAGACGGCAGCAACTTCATGACCATAAACTCAATACTTCACTTTGTGTTTGTGTCCTCTTGCTAAATATTTAGTTTTCATCAACCAGACGTGTGTTTTCTTCATCGGTGTCTGGCTTCAGAATCAATGAGGCTCCTTCTTACTGTGGCTGGAAACAGATATTCACACAGTTTTCTCATGGAGGGTTTAAAGTTTGCACTGCGCATGCCTCTGCAGACTCATTTTCAACTTACACTTCTTTTTGATAATCACCTTTTATTGCAGAGGATCAGATGTAGCTCTCTTTCACTCTGCTTTGAAAACACTTTGCTCTGAGGACAGGGGAGCTACAGGAGGCTCAGATCGTGAGCTCTGCACTGATTGGCTGCACAAATGATGAAAATACTCTGAAAATAATCATGGTGTCTACCGGTGATAAGTAGAAATGAAAGATAATGGTGGAGGCTGTTTAGCTACGACATCATAAACTAAAGAAAGTATGGCATTTTAAGTGGTGCTTTTTCGTCACCATTCAACAACATCAAAAGTAAAGAGCATGTGCAGTAACATACGAATATTTAAATTACACCACAGAGAAGTACTACTAAACTCATACAGGTAATTTAGTTATTACGTGGCCTTGGACCAAAACACTGATTGCTATTAACATATATAAGTTATTATAGTAAGTAACTTAAAATGTAGTTTAGAACAGATGTACTTTGGGGAATTTTATAATATTATGAGATGGATAATTATGAATACTGTTGACATTAAAAATGGTTTGATTACATAAACACTGTATAACAATACGTAGATTTGTATTAGATGGACATACAATGTATATACTGATTTCTCTTAAGTGCTTACTTATTTTAAGGATGTTTTTGTTTGTTGTCATGGTGATTAATATAAAGAAGGGGTCACTATTACCCATGAATTTACATTGTTTCCATGAATAATGACAGTGGGTATTGAGTTATAACTTACTATTGTATCTGATTTGTAAGGAAGGGGGAGGACTAGATCAGCTTTTTGCTTTTTTCTGTTCCTTCTCAAACTGTTTGCTGTGCATGTGTTTGTACTCACATGCTGAATTTGTTGATATACTGTAACAGTACAGTTTGGTTTACATATTACTTGGATTTGGTTGTTGTTTGTTATTTCTTTATTTGCAAAGGCTTAAAAATGCAAGTATTTGTAAGTTTTTCAGTTTTTATTTGCAGTATTATCTCTTGTTCTGGATGTGTTTTTGTCTACCTGGCCAGTAACTTGCTGTAATTATGAAAAAAAAAATGAAAATGCTGGCATTACATACATTTTTAAGGAAACAAAACCAGTTTGGCACAGTAAGCAAGCGCATGTATGCTGGGTTTGAGCTCTGCTGTGGATTGTCTTTATTTTAAGTAGTTTTTCTCTCAACTCAAGTTTAAAAAAATCGAGCGCAAAACTTGAATATTGAGATTTTGTAACTATTTTTCTACATAGCTATTGAATGGCCACACAAGTGTTTAAAATGCAGGTGAAAGCCTTGGACTTAAATCGTGTCTGTTCGCTGTAGTGCATGAACTTAAAGGGAATCAGCCTTAAAGTATAGCCTTTTATAGCATATGTTAAAATTATGGCTGCACACTTGTCTACAGATACTGAAGACTGAATGGTCAGTTCTTACGGTAAAATGGCTATTACTGTGCAACAAAAGCAGGGATCAGTTTATCAAACAGATGAAGCTGATGTTTTATTGCTGTTTGGATGCAAAAGCCAGAGAAAACATGAGGAGTGCATAGCAGAGGGAGAACCGCAGGCCTTGTCTCAATACTCAACACAGCCAAAGTTTAAAAGGCAGCTACTAAAACATAGCCTACAGAAATCAGGTCATGTGACTACCAACAGATGGACCAAATGGTGCTGTGTTTTATGGACAACATGCCAGGAGACCAGCATGATTAATCCTGCAAAACAAAAGATGAGACATGACTGTGTAGCACTCCGTCTAAACGGAGACCCCAGAGAAAATCCCGGCATGTGTCATAGTTTATTTGCCATGATTTCAAAGTTCAAATGGTCACACTAGAGCTCTTCCGAAGCTCCTTTCATCTTAAGACCCTCCTCCCCACGTGGGCCAAGTCTGTTCTAAAGTCTCTGTCATGATGGGTCGAGTCACAGGTTTTGTAAAGTCGAGTCGAGTCGAGTCATAGGTTATGGACATGGTCGAGTCCTGCACACTTGTCTACAGATACTGAAGACTGAATGGTCAGTTCTTACGGTAAAATGGCTATTACTGTGCAACAAAAGCAGGGATCAGTTTATCAAACAGATGAAGCTGATGTTTTATTGCTGTTTGGATGCAAAAGTCAGAGAAAACATGAGGAGTACATGGCAGAGGGAGAACCGCAGGCCTTGTCTCAATACTCAACACAGCCAAAGTTTAAAAGGCAGCTACTAAAACATACAGAAATCAGGTCATGTGACTACCAACAGATGGACCAAATGGTGCTGTGTTTTATGTACAACATGCCAGGAGACCAGCATGATTAATCCTGCAAAACAAAAGATGAGACATGACTGTGTAGTACTCCGTCTAAACGGAGACCCCAGAGAAAATCCCAGCATGTGTCATAGTTTATTTGCCATGATTTCAAAGTTCAAATGGTCACACTAGAGCTCTTCCGAAGCTCCTTTCATCTTAAGACCCTCCTCCCCACGTGGGAGAGAGAAACTTTATCTTCCCACACATACAACACACGAACACCCTCTTTACTAATGATAGCTTTGTCAGCTTCATATTGAGCACAGGTCGGGCTAACGTTCCTGCCATATTGACCTATAGCAGGAACGTTGGCTACCTGGCTAACGTTTGCAGGTTTCACTTACTTGGCCTCATGTGTCCTCAGGTGGTGGATAAAGTTTGTTGTTGTGTCCTCTTTTTCGCTTATCAAAGCGTTGCAGGTCGTGCACTTGGCGTGTCTTCGTTTTCCATCTGATTGAAATTCTTTATATGCAAAGAAAATAACTTTGGGCACAGAGGACATTGCGGTTGTCAATTTGAAACCTGCGTCCCGCACACCCTGTCCACTGATCATCACTGTAGCAGAAGCGGGTGTGTGGTAGGAACGTATGTGTGTAGTAATGTGTTGTGTGGGAGACAATAACAGGTGACGGACAGTGTACTGTGTATGGAGCATCAATAAAGTGAAGCTAAAAGGAAAGAGGCATATCTCCTGCCTGGCTCTTCATATAAAGCCTGAGTGCGTGCAATATTCTGAATCATGTTGTCTCAAGTCAGGTCGAGTCTCAAGTTTTTACCTCCCGAGTCTGAGTCGAGTTGCAAGTCATCTCATTCGCGACTCAAGTCGACTCGAGTCCGAGTCACAATGGTACATCTATTTGAGAGGGGCGGGGAAACAGAGTGCTCCAGGACGCAATAAGGAGAGGAGTCCTGATTCTTTGGACTTTTTTGTCTTATGAAAAGACGTTAATTTCTTGATCCTGGTTTTTGTCTTATTTAATTTTCCCTTTTTGTCCATGTTTTGTGTCTTGTCTTGTACTTCCAGTGACTTTCTCCACCTCTGCTTCACAGTATGCTAATGGAAATCTAGAGACTCGGGCTTCCTTAACAGCAGTAATTAAGAGTTTTATCTTGGCATCCAGACGCCTAAAGTGAGTGTTAAAGAAAAGTTTGAGCAGGGTGTAAGCCTGACAGCAGGGCAGAGGCAGATGCACAGATTTGTACCTCTGATGGAGCGATCTGACACACCTCGGCTTTTCACGGCACTTTAGCCTCCTGATTTGATCAGACTGAGACACAACACTCCACTGCACTTCATCCCTCTCTCCTTTTCCACATCCCTCCTCCTCATCTGACCTTCACAGGCGTTCAGGATCAGTACACAGCCACGGGGATGTGCCGGGGGACCGAGTACGAGTCTGAGGACCTTCTGCTCAAGGGCAAAGTCAGGAGGAAACACAGTCAGCCCTGAACTCCATGCTGAAATAAACTCTTTCATTGATTCTGTGGACAGCATTTTACGCTGATGTTTCATAAACAGATGAGTCTATCCAATCACAGTGCAGCACCTTATCGTGTCTCTGTGCTCTTAGTCAGGGAGCTTAGTCGTCCTGGAAATCCCACAAGAAGAGAATTAACCTGTTTAAATTAATAAGCAAGGCTTCCTGCCCGCCCACGCTCCTTTTTGCCTCATGTTTCACACCCTCACACGTCTTTGTTCGCCCAGCTGCACAGGGGGAAATACTTCAGCCTCAAAATGTCAGCGTCTCCTCCTTCGTCTCCAGCTGCTGCGAGGAACACGGACGTTTCCACGCTGCTGTGTTCTTAACCTCCCCCTCGTTCTTTGTCTCTCCTTTTTGTTTTTAATGTTTCATATTGTGCCAATGAGATGGATTGTCTTTGTCTGTAAACTGCAGCGTAGTCTAAGCTCGTACTGGCAGAGCGTGTTTGTTCTCTTCTCCATGCAGCTTATTGTGTCATGTTGTCGGTTCCTGTTTCATTTCATGTCGCTGATGGTGTCGAGATTTTCTCTTTCTGGTTTTTGTTCTCTGATTATTTTGGAAGCGTTGTGTGGAGATGTGCAGGTTGTTTGCATATTCGCCGTGTTCCTTGCGGCCCTGTAATGAATATGAATACATGCACAAAACATGGAAGATTTTGTCTCCGGGGCCTGAACCTTTGTAGGATATTTTATCATTTCGTAATGGCTGAATGCTTTTGAGTTGAACTGAGGCAACAGCTTTTTATTTAAAAGAAAAACACTGAAGACTAACAGCTACCTGATCCTTTGGATGAATAAGAACACAAATATATGGTTATATTATGCAGTACAAATGTGGTGAATACAGGATGTGATGAGCCAAATCCACAAACTAAGGGCTGTGCCTGCTATTGGCCCTTTTCCACTAGCACGCCTTGGCCCTACTCGATTTGCAGCGTGTTTCCGCTAGCCTGGTACCTCCTAAAACAAGCTAGTTATAGTACCTACTCCGCTCTTGTTCCAAGCGAGCTGAGTCGATACTAAAAGATGACGTCGCCAACGTCAATGTCGTCATCGATGAGTCATGAGCGGGACGACCTAGCATGCTAGCGGTAGCTACCATTAGCTTACCCTCATACGTCTTTACTTTGCAGCTGGATTGCTCTCGTCCTCGGCTTCATTCTGTTGTATAGCTTCCAAAACTGTGCTTCTCAAGGGGTATTTCTTCTTACCACCTGCAGCCTTCTTCTGCTTTCCTTTTTTATTCGGTTTGTGACAAAAAGCCACAGATTGTTGTGTCGCACTCAAAATGACGTCACTGCAGAGCCGCTCAGCTGTTTACAGCGACACTGCACCCTGTTGGGCAGGCGACTTGGGCTAATGGAAAAGTAGCACAAGGCGAGTAGAGCCGGGCCAATGGAAAAGGGCCACTAGAGTGCTTTCATTTGTGTGCAAGTATGGTGCGCCTGTAGCATTGTTTAGCATGGAAACCTCCAAACAAGCCCTGTTTGCACCTGTATAACCACTATCCTTAATGAAATCAAACACCCATCACATGACTTTAACTTTAAAACACATGTTGGTGTGGTCACCTCAACAGCATTTTACCACCTGAGAAATATTTCAAAAGTTTGACCATTACTCTCTTTGAGTCAAACAGATAGACTAATGCACACTTTTATAACGAGCAGGCTTGACTACTCTAATGCTCTCCTCTCTGGTCGACCCAAAAACACAATAAATCAGCTACAGCTGATACTAAACTCTGCTGCTAGAGTGCTGACAAGGACCAGGGGAACAGCACATATTACACCCATTTTAAAGTCTTTACACTGGCTGCCTGTTAGTTATCGCATTGATTTTAAGATTCTTTTATTAGTTTATAAAGCTCTACAAGGCCTGGCACCTGAAGACCTATCAGAGATGGTTTTAGTTTATGATCCAGGACGGGCCTCAGATCCTCTAACTCCTCTTTCAGAACATTTGGTGATGCTGCTTTTAGCTGTTACGCTCCAAAACTGTTGAACAAACTCCCAGAGGGTCTGAAATAAGCTGCAAATGTAGAAATTTTTAAACGCATTCTATAAAATTCTTTTATGTAGAACTTTATTTTATTGTCTGATATTTTATTCCATTTTTTACTTTTTGCTTATATATTTTGATATAGTTCTTGTCTTTTTACATTTAATCATTTTAGGTGTCATTTTAATCTTTTAGCGTACTTTTGTTTGTTTTAAATATATTTTTAGTGTCTCATTTAGATGTCTGTTTCTTAGTTTTATTGCTTTGCTTTTTCTGGTATCTGTTCTTATAAATTTTATCATTTTAATTGTGCTTCTGTGGTGTTCATTCGTCTCCAAATCCTATTGACATCCTTCCAACCATTCATTATAATTACAGTGACGTACTACTGAGTAGATGGACCTCTGCTGAGTGTTTATTTGCTGAGTGTTTGTCTTGATGTAAAGCACTTTGAGCTGCAATTGAATTTGTATGAACTGTGCTATATAAATAAACTTTGAATGACTGATTGATTGATGCCATCACAATAACAGCATTAGAGTAAATAAAAGAGGGGTGTAGAAAACGGGAACCATGCAGACATCCGGATCCAACTGCTTTGTCTCCTCTCTTCCAACTTCTAGCCTTTGGAAACCCCTTTTACCTCTGAGGTTGTTCCTAAAGTCCACTGAAAATATTTTCTTACAAGTAGGGTTGCCAACCGTCCCGTATTTGCTGGGACGTCAAGTATTTGAGCCAAAAGAGGCGCATCCTGGACGGGATGTTGTTTGTCCCGTCCGCATGGGTAAAGGGAAGATGCACATATGTGCCATGCATTGTGTGTCTGGCTGCCTGCCTGCATAGCCAGCTGTAAACTACGGGCACTAGGACCGCTCAGTTGACAGGGTAGGCAGGCACAGCTTCAGCCTATGGCTGCAGCGCTTACGTGCTAATGTGCGTGTGACTCAGTCCCAGTGTGTGTGTGCGTACGTGCGCGCTGTACTGTGTAGCGAGCGACTAAGTGGAAGTGGAAGTATGCCAATGTTTACTACTCGTGTCGTGTGTATGTGTTTTCAGTTTAGATATTGCACCTTGTTGGTTTTTTGTTCAAAAGATTTAACAGTTGTGATTTTGCACTTTTTTTTTAGTTGAAAATAAAGAAGACACTGAGTTAAGTTTTCAAATAAGTAGGCAACAACCAAAAAATGTTTGCACAACTTAGTTGCACTATTAGGCCTACTCCTACATTGTTTACTGCTGTTACATTGTGTTAACATTGTTTTAAAACTGTTAAGATCCAAAAGAAGAGACAGCAATTGTTAAATGTTATTTTGCACATTTTGCAAAAAATAAATAAAAACTTGAATAACTGTCTCACGTATAGCCTCAAATACAAACTGATCAAACTGATCATGAGTTGTTATTACAATCTTGTTACTGTAAGTGTAATGCAGCAGCCTATGTGTTTGTATTGTCTGTCATAGGTATAACTGTGTCAAAATGTTGTTATATATGCATTTTTGACCCCCCAAAACCCCAAATTTTTTCAGCCCCCTGCAGGAGGTGTCCCTAATTCAATCTCTGGGTGTTGGCAACCATACTTACAAGATTACACAGCCTCAACCATGTCCTTAGTAAATCAACTGCCAACTGAACTGGGAGCAAACTTGACAACTCATATTCATCCAAATATGGCCTTGGTTCTGTGAGGACCCGTGACCAATGATAAATTCACTAGAACAGATTTTAATTGAGCATTTTTTGAGAGTTTTGGCTATACAGCAGGCGCTGCTACTCCAGGTAACAGTAGAACTGTGGTCTGATCACGAGCCTATCATACCATGAGTGTTCATAAATATATATGTTTTCTGAGGCTCATAAGGTTGTTTAAAGCTAGGGTTGGTGATCTGATTTAGATACACTTTTTGTAATACTGGTTAAAATGGTCTTTATGACCCGGTGGTAATCAACTCATAATGTGTTCTTAAAACAGAGCGAAAAATATCCGCTACCTACAGCAGGAGTAAAACAGGGAAAACACCAACCAATAATCTTGCAGGGATACCTTTTTTTACACCAATCAAATCCCGTCGCCATTCTGCCCGCCTACTGTGCGTGCATTTTCCCGACGTGCACAGACAGTGTAGCGTGTAGGGAACAGACTCCGCTGGAGAATGCTTACCTTTCAAGTTTTGTCTTTGAAAATAAGGGAAGTCCGCTGTGAGCTGTCCCACAACCCCAACCAAGCTCCAGTATCCCTCACATTTTGAGACAGATGTACAAGAAATCTAAAATAAACTCTTTGTTTTTCTAAGTTTGTTCCGCTCTAATCTTGCGAGAACTGCCATCCATGCTGATGCAGGTGGCAGTTCTCGCGAGACTTCTTCTTCTTCGGTGGTTGGCATCCATCATTTTGGAGCATTACCGCCCCCTTCAGGCTAGAGACAGAGCTCAGTTTGGAGAGGCAGAGGAATGTTTTTATTATTGTATCATCACACGGGAGATTTACCGGAGAATACTGATACAGGAGGACGGGAGAAAAGAGGAGAAAATATGGAAAATACGGTAGTTTCATGGCCAAAACGGGGGATTTGACAGCTATGTGGAGAATGTCAGAGGAACTACCTATACACTGATCAACATCGGCTGTGAGCACTAACTAACTTTACATGTTTGTTTGGTGTTTTCTTACCGCTGACCGAGACATGACTTGGTGTAGTGTGAAACAAACACGTTGTGCTGAGGGTTTGGAGTTGAATCAGTCTTCTGGATATAGCGGCTGCGTGCGTGCATGTGAGTGGGGGGGTGGGGCTAGACGGAGCCCTGAGAAGATGCTACTTTCAAATTCATGCTAGTTTTCCAAAATCGCCAACCCCAGCTTTAATGAAGTACTAAAGATTTCTGAGCGTGTATTTCTCTCACCACTGCAGTAGTCACACAAACTGCTGTTGAATGGACATATTAACACATTTAGCAGAGGTGATTTACACGCCGCTAACGTATTTGCAACATGAGCTGTAGCGGCCACAAGCACCAAAAAACAGTGCTGGTGCAAAAAAGAAGACCCTTTTCGCCTGTAATGTTGTGACTGACCTGTGTGTCTAAGAACTGAGGACTTTTGCTCTGTAATGGCGCTGCACTCTCTCCAAGGCTGATCCTCTTTATTTTCTAGTAGTTTACTATTAATTTGATCATTTGCTTGTATTATTTTCATTTTTGCAGTTCTACAGTTTTTAGCTCTTTTTTTTAACTGTTTCACATTTTGCAAGTTCTAGCAATCTTGTTAAATGTGAGTTGTGTGCTGTTAATGGTTTGTCTTCAGTCTGTTTCACTGTATTGGCTGCTACCAAGGCCAGGTCTCTCTTGTAAAAGACATTTTTAATCTTCCTGGTTAAATAAAGGTAAATAAAATTTAGAAAAGTAAAAATATTTGTCTTCCCATCACTTTCTTGTTATATTACAGCAGTTCAGCAGATAGGCAGTTGCAGATTACAGATGATTGTATTTTCAAGTGTTAATTTTTGGATTCTGAAGATTTGGACTTCTTTTACTGAAAGTGTAGGTCTTCAGTTCTTGATGCTGGGAATGCTTTAAAATATGAAAAAAATTGGTTATTTGGCTCTGTTTGAACTTTATATTTATATTATTTTGAAGTTTGTCTTCTGATTTTCAAAAAATAGCTCCTATGTAACATCAACTTGGAGCTAAGGCCAAAAATGCTAATATTATGAGAAAAATATTCAAATAAATCTGCAAAGTATTCAAAGGAAATATAAGAGGTGACATATAAGAGGTGACATAAAGACTCCATATCGGTGTTGAATCCCAGGAGGACAATGACTGATCAAGACACACCTCTTTCTATTTCACTGGAATACTTTGCATATTTTATAGTAATTAAAATGTATATAAGCTCAGCTGCACAGAACTCCACTGCCTGATTAACAAATAACTCTTTTTATTCCATTTTGCAAGAAATTCTATTTTATTTAATCAAAACGCACATTGATGTTATAATTATTATTGGATTCTCTTTCAATCCCCGAGTTTTCATTTTGAAATCCAGAAGTTGGTAAATTCTTAGTATCTTGGCGCTGGCTTTCTTAGACCTTTCCATGTATCGCCATAAATGTTTGTTTTTGTTTGGTTGTTTCTCTGTTAACAGCATAACAACAGAACAAATGATTAGATTTAGGGTGTGATCCGGATCACTGTCTGGATCAGCCATGACAAAAATGTGATTTTCTTGAATAACTATTACTACTATTTAACTATTATGAATCTGATTGCTAATGTTATGTTTTCATGGTCAAGGAATCTAAATGTTCATCAATGTTGTGATCTGGAGAAACGCCTTCTCGTTCTGTTGATATATTGGTATTAACTGAATGACAATAAATTTGAGTTTAAATTTTGAATTTTAAATATTTACATGAAATAAAGGTAGGACTAATATTTATGGTGAAAATCACAATATGGGTGAGGACTGTGGCGCTGGCAGAGGTCTGCTCTTCTTGGTTTGGATTGTTTTGGGCTTTGCTTATAACTTGCTACATGTTTCTTCCCTGCATGTGTTTGTTGTTATTGAACTATTTAGAGCCATTGTACACCATTACACAGACAATTGCCCAAGTCCCTCTAATCCGAGTCCCAAGCAAGTCTCAAGTCATTTGATCCAAGTGTCAGGCAAGTCCCAAGTTTTTCTGCTGTGGGCGAGTTGGTTATGACGGATTGAGTCCCTCACCATTGTTCCCCAGTCCACCTGAAAAGCACTCAGATTTTTATCGTGAAGAGAGAAACCTTATCTTCCCACACATACAACACACGTACACCCTCTTTACTAATGTTAGCTTTGCTAGCTTCATACTGACCACAGGTCGGGCTATTGACCTATGGCAGGAACGTTAGCTACCTGGCTAACGTTTGCAGGTTTCACTTACTTGGCCTTATGTGTCCTCAGGTGGTGGATAAAGTTGGATGTTGTGCCCTCTTTTTCACTTATCGAAGCGTTGCAGGTCGTGCACTTGGCGTGTCTACGTTTTCGATCTGATTGAAATTCTTTATATGCAAAGAAAATAACTTTGGGCACAGAAGACTTAGCGGTTGTCAATTTGAAACCTGCGTCCCGCGCACCCTGCCCACTGATCATCACTGTAGCAGAAGTGAGTAGGAACCTATGCGTGTAGTACTGTGTTGTGTGGGGAACAATAATAGGTGATGGACAAGTGTACTGTGAATGGAGCATCAATAAAGTGAACCTAAAAGGAAAGAGCGGCGTATATCTCCTGGCTGGCTCTTCATATAAAGCCTGAGTGCGTGCAATTTTCCAAATCATGCTGTCTCAAGTCAGGCCGAGTCTGGAGACATTTTCTCCCGAGTCCGAGTCGAGTCTCGAGATTTTACCTCCCGAGTCCGAGTCGAGTTGCAAGTCATCTCATTAGCAGCTCATGTCTACTCGAGTCCAATTGTCTGCCATTACGTAACAAAGAGACTTAAAATAAGAAATTTGAGATGGCGATAAACCCAATTTCACCTCAGAGCAGAAATCTGTCCTTATTACATTTTCCTCAACTGAAATTAGATTTATTTATTTATTTATTGGAGGTTATCCACCTTCAGATGTAGCAACTCGTTCTCGAGAGAGTCCTCCTGGCTGTATTGTTGTAGAGGAGATTATTACAGAGTTAAAATCAATACGACAGATAAAGGGGTCATTCTAATAAATAAAACTAACACCTAGATCATAATCTAGAGAGGAGTGATGTTCATATACAGCAGCAGCTGGCTTAAATGCCATTAAATGGTTTAACTGGTCTAAAAGTCTAGAGTCATTTCTGTTGATGGCTGATGCAGGATGGAGCTCATGGAGTGGAGCAGATCAGCCATGAAACATATACATGACAGTTGATTTTTTGTCTCTTTTACTGCACACATGTTGGCAGTTATACACACAGTCATGTTTGACTAATAAAAGAGACCTCAGATCTAAACAGGACTAACCTGTCAAAAAAGGCTAAATGAGGATAAATAGATGAGTAAAAGAGGAGGAGGAAGCGTCTCCTCTGTTTCCATCATCCTCTCTGCTGGCAGACTCTTGATTTTTGAGAGATCTGTGTCTGTCTGTGCGCTGCTGTACAGCCAAGCGTGACATACTCTCCTCCTACCTGAGCGTCTTCACTGTTTACTTCTCTGTGTGCTGGCGTGGGCGTGTTTAGGATCTGTTGAATAACTGCCTATGCCGGTGAGGACTGGTCAGTCAGCTGTCAGGGCCTAAGACCAAAATCAGACCACTGTGGTCACATTGATGCACCTTTAGCTCAAACATGCAGCTGTGGGTGTAAAACTGTCCGATCAGGAGATTCTGTCACCCTTTTGGAGAATTTATGGAGACTCTGAGACACATATTTGTACATTTCATTAGCCACATTAAATTCCCATTATCATTATAGCTGTTAATGTAGATATTAGCCCGATCTCTCCATCTACGGTTGATACATCTATAGTAACTATTTTTATCACCACATAGTCATGGGGTCCCTCTGAAAATGGGATGTCACATCTATAGTAACTATTTTTTATGGTAGGGATGCACTTGTAGTCTGGGCACCCATGAGTTCATCACTACCTTAAATTCTTATTCTCAGTAAGAATATCATTGATTATACTTCTATAAAATGATCACCACAACCATTCAGACATGAGGACCCTCCTGAAAACCAGATGTAGCATCTCAAGAGGCTAACCTCAGACGACAGGTCTATGGTTCATGGATCTGTCTCTAACTTTAGTTCTTACTTTAGTCCACTTGTCTCCTCTTACCTCCCTTCCTTCACCCTCACACCAACACAGCATGGTGTGGATTTGCTGTTCATCATGAGACTGGGATCCACATTCAAGATTTCCAGCTGCTTAACAGAAGGTTTTTTCTTGAGCCATGATGGAAGGATCCATGATTGGCTATTTGAATTCATGTTGGTGTTGGATGTATATATTTGTATATATATGTATATGTGTATTTTATATGTATATATGTATCTATGCATATATGTGTATCCATAAAATGAAGAGCTTTATGTTCTATTGTAAAGTGTCTTGAGATAACACTTGTTATGAATTGGCGATATACAAATAAAGATTGATTGATTGACATCCGTCCCAGAAAAACCTAAAGCTGATGTTGGGCTGTTTGAATGCCCTGTTCTATGTCCTGCTTTTGTGTGTGTGATGTCTTTGCCATAAAGTTTGTGTGTTACAGTTTTTCACGGTTCTTAACACACAACAATCGATAATTTGGCACAGTTTGCAAAACCCTCACTTCAAGTACCAATTGTTCGGCCCAATTTGCCACATCTAAACACTCCCTTATCTGCATTAGACTCTGGCTTTCCTTCTTTACACTCTGATGTCAATCACACATCACCTTGTCAAAGCCGTACACACAATGGTCAGTTGTTGCACACACACCTGAATTGAAATCTCAAAGCATCAACCCACAACACACAACTATGCAAATCTCTAAACACCCAGGTCTGGTGAGCAATTTTCAATCGGAAGAACTGCAGCATAAAAGGGCCTTGAGCCTCTGCTTTGTTTGGTGAGCATTGAACATGGACAACGACAACCAGAGAAGGAGAGGGGGAAGAGGGAGAGGACCTTTTGACTTTTTTTTTGGTTTGTTTTTTTACGTATGCATTTTTTTTAGAATTGCCTGTGCACTGGAACAAATGATTTGCTGCATACTGTGTGATATTTTATGTTTGAAGAAGTGGGCCTACACAGACATTTTCCAAATGGAAAAATGGGTAATTCTCATGAGTCATTGCCATTCACATTGTGTGTTTCATTTCTATAATTGGGTTTTCAGTTTTGCACTTCAGTGTGCTGTGAATGCTTGGTAGTGTGCAGCAAATGCTGAGCTGTGTGTATCAATTGACTGGTATGTGTGTGTCATTGGAGAATGTGTGTGTGTACCAAAGGAGAACATGAGTTCCATTTTGTGAACAGTTCAGAGATTTGATGGCAAAGAGTCATCTTGAAAAGGGAGTGTCAGGTTTAGCATTTTGTGTGTGAGGTTTTCAGGTTTGTGTGTACAATTTGAAGGAATCCGTTAGTGTTTTGAGAAATGTGTGTCAAGAACTGTGAAAAACTGTAATTGCCTTGGGACCGCGGATGTAAATTAGCATTTATGCTATGATCTGGCATATTTACATCTATTTTCTCAATGAATGATCACATACGTATGTGCACTGTCCCTATTAAATAAATAAATAAAACTTCTGTTGTCTCCATGAAAAGAGAAACCTGTCTTCTGCTGCGGTTGTATAACTGTGATAATACAGCAGCATGCATGAGCTCTCACGGTGCTGATGCTGTTTCTCGGGATGTTTCATGTACCTCGTATTATCTGCTCTTTCCAGTCCGCCTCTGAACGACTCTGCCTTGACTCCCTGCTGTGAACGATGCTCTGTCACTTCCTCCCTTTTCAATTAACCGCAGCAGTAACATGTTTCAGATCCTGAGTCTTTTGTACAACCTGTCACACTCCCGTCTCCCATCAGTCCTGCGCCTCCTCCTCTGATTGGACAGCTGTACTTACCATCCCCCGCTCCTCACCATTAACTGACCACTCATCCTGACACGTGGCTATTTCTCTCCATCTCACGCTCTCCTTCTTCTCTCGTCTCCAGCTGCACTCCAACTCTGACAAGGGCGATGGCTCCGTGAGGTACATCCTGTCGGGGGAGGGGGCCGGCTCCATCTTCACCATCGACGAGACGTCAGGTGACATCCACGCCGCAAAGAGCCTGGACCGGGAGAAGAAGTCCCAGTACGTGCTGCACGCCAGGGCCATTGACAGACGGACCAACCGCTCGCTGGAGGCGGAGTCAGAGTTCATCATCAAGGTTCAGGATGTCAACGACAACGCCCCCACGTTTCCTGATGGCCCCTTTGCAGCGTCGGTGCCTGAGATGGCTGATGTTGGTGAGACGGTTTTTATTGGCACCAAAGTCACACCAAAATACAGGAGGCCACTACATTACATTATGAGTGCTTTATGTTGTTGTTAGTACATAATTATGACAGACAGATAACATTTTCCTACCTTTATTTCATCTAAATATTTAGATTCCTTGACCATGAAAACATACCATTAGTAATTGGATTCATTATAATATCTTTTTTAGTTCAGTAGCTATTCACAAAAATCACATTTTTCGTCATGGCAGCCAGACGCTTATCCGGATCAACACCAAAATTGAACCAGTTCTTCCTTTTCCCATGCTGAACATTTCCTGAAAATTTCATCAAAATCCATCCATGACTTTTTGAGTTGTTCTGTTCCCAGACGGACGGACAAACAAACTCTCCCGAAAACATAACCTCCTTGGCGGAGATAATTAACACATATCCATTACAACTCATTAAAAGTAACTAAAATATTTTTTATTATAAAATCTCAACAGAAGTCTTACGGCGTGTTCACACAGAAAGCGTTGAAAGCGAATGTATTCGTGCATCAACTGAAATCGCGCCGCGCTAGACGCTCGAGTTTTGATGCTGGTACAAATATGCAAAAAAACGCTCATCGCTCGCCGCAGGATCGTCCGCCATTATCATTTCATCCTATCATTTCATTGTCGTACTTGGCTCTGATTACCACCATCTCTGTACCTGCTGTGGAGAAGTCAGCTGCGGGCTCGGCGCCGACGTCGGCACTGGATGCATCCCTACGGAGGCGGTGTGAGCTCGGTGAGTTTCGCCGTTTCATGTAGGAGCTGCGTCTGGACCACGGCCAGTTCCATTGGTACTTCAGGTTGAGTGTTGCCCAGTTTGAAGACCTGCTAGCCAGGGTTGGTGCCAGGATCTCCCGTCTAGATCCCAACTACAGGCAAGACAGTCCAGCAGCAGCTGCGGAGCACCTTTCCATCTGTGACTGTCTCCGGTGAGTTTAGCAGTTTGACAAATTAGCAAGACTACGACCCCCAGAATGCCCTGTGTCAGTGACGATCTCCACGCTGATAGGCTGTCACGGCGCGTCAACACGCTCGCTCGCTCGAAAAGTTCAATTATTTCAACTCGAGCGTCAAGCGTCGAGCGGCTTTTCGCGTTTTTCGCTGGAAACGCTTGGCCCTCGACGCTCAACGCTTGACGCCGCTCAATGCTCGCCCCGATGCAGCGTCAATTCGCGTCTTTACATTGACTTTGTATGTAATATCAACGTGCGAAAAATTCGCGACGCTTTCGGTGTGAACACGCCGTTAACTTGTTTTTATCAATGCTGCTGCAACATCTAACAACTTAATAGGCTATTCTGCACAGTCTTCATAACAAGGTTCCAGCGCTTCCTAAAAAGTCTTAAAATGTCTTAAATTAAAGTCCAGGAGATTAAGGTAAAAAATTGTCTTAAATATACCGTAAATTTGCTGTAGGTATTAAATTTTCAGGTGGCGCGTGTAATGCAGATAGGATAGCGCTGTGACTGGTCGTAAAACATCTAATAGTTTGAATTTGTTTCACTAACTTACCGTGCAGTAAATATGAGATTGAGCAGTGACCCGCCGTAAAGCTTCTACTGAGCGATTAATAGGTGTTTTACGGTACGTCTCATACAATGTTGGACTGCGGGACATGTCGCCTTTCGCGGTTTTCTAGGTTAGCAGAAAGATGCTAAGATGGGAAAGTGTAAGATCAGCTATTATGTCATATTTATTTTTTTAAGGACTCCTCACTCACATGGCTGTCTGGTTCCTGCCGCTCACGTCAAGTCTCCCCCCTTTCCTCTACGCCACATCCTCCTTAAATAACTTCTGTTCAGATTATTATTTTGGCCCCCTACCTTGTTACACCACAGCACGGGGAATAACAAATCAACAACCATCTGAAAACTTTTCTTATTATTTATTTATTTATTTTTATTTTTCCACATCCTGTTTTACGCACCATCTTCACTGGTTCATTATAAGTTTTCTCCCTTTCTTTTTCCTTAATTACTTAGGTGACAGCGTCACAATCAGAAACAATGTAGCTGAAGTTTAAATGTTAAAAAAAAAAATAAAACAAAAGACATTTTGCCATCCCAAAAGTCCTCATTTCTGTAGGATTTTGTGTTTGCTGTCAGCTGTCACCTTGGGTTTGGAGAGCAGAGTGGCTGTCAATGAAAATGACGTTTGAGGCAAATAAACAGACTTATGCTAATTTTTTTTTTTTTTTTGTCATTTTGACGGACACGATCGTCACTTCACCTTCATGCAGTACTTTTATTTTTAATTTACCTTTTTTGAATGCAATTAAACATAAATAAATGGCAGCATTAACAGAGCTTTTTCGTCACTTACCTCTCATATGAAGAGCAGTCACAGTTACGTACACAGACTGAGCAGGTAACTGTCGCCTTAACGCACCGACAGCCTCTAAACTCTGTCAGTGTGTGGAGAGTGTGATGCAGTCAGCTCTGAGGACAAACAGAGTGATTCTGGCTATGAAGGTTTTTTTGTTTTTACATAGATTAAATGACCTCCATGATGTAGAGCACAGAGCAGAGAGGGTTTACTTTACTTCTTCAAGGCACACTGGATCGTCCCTCTTTGTCCAGTCCTTCATAATAACAGACAGCCTCCAAGTCTTTCTGTTTTTCACCAAAATTCAGTTAGTGATGGAAAATATTCGGTTAATGTGATCCCTGTTTGCCACCATGATCACAGCCTCATGTTTGCAACACTGAACCTTTTTTACACCTGTTTTTCAAACGTACTAAATTCAGAAACAATAAGACTACAGGCAATCACTTGCAGGTTTGATAAATCACATTGGGGGTGCTAAATGATCACATCTGCATCTCCGGTCCGTTTACTTTGCGGCCATTTGTTTTTCATGTTGATATGGGTAAACGGAAAACGGGAAACCATCCGATTTTCCGATTTCTGTTTGGATGAAGGGAAATGAAAAACGGGAAACCCATTCCCATTTTTCGTTTGGTAATCGAAAATCCAAAAACGGAAAACGAGCCTTTATCTGATATCTATTACGGGTTTTTTCTTACAAAAGTCGGGATATAAAATACGGCCGTAATTCCTTTCATAAAGCTTGCTTTGCCTTCACCCTGAAGCACTTCCTTCTTCTGTGCTGCCGATTGTCAGTTGTTTTGAGATAACACTTGTTATAAAGTGGTCGTATACAAATAAAGATTGATTGATAAAACATTGCTGAACCGAGGCTTACCTTGTTTGTAATGTGTAACTGCCCACTGGTAATATGTGTTTAGAATGAAGTTTGACAATTGAAATAAATGTCTATTTATTAATACATGGTAATAACAAATACATTTATTCGGAACTAAATACAATTTACAGAACTAGCATAATATTTCATTAATGTCTACAGTAAAAGAAGGTCATACATTAAAAGAACATAGATATATAGTGTGAATTTACCGATGATGCTTCGAAATGGACTTAAAGCGCTGCAAACTAATAATTTCACTAGAGGGCAGTAATACGCCGTAGTGTAGCTTCAGAAGCAGAACAAGGAGAAGTAGCAGCAGCGCAGAAGAAGGAAGTGCTTCCAGGTGAAGGCAAAGCAAGCTTTACGAAAGGAATTACAGCCGTATTTTATATCCCGACTTGTTAAAAATAAACCCGTAATGGATATCAGATAAAGGCTCGTTTTCTGTTTTTGGATTTTCGATTACCAAATGAGTCATTTCCTGTTTTTTGTTTCCTGTCATCCAAACAGAAATCGGAAAATCGGATGGTTCCCATTTTCCGTTTACCCATATCAACACGAAAAACGAATGGCTGCAAAGTGCACGGACCATCTCCTCCTCCCAGTATTTTGAGCGATATGTTGATCTGCATTTATTCTGCGTATTCATGAGGGCAAACACGCTTAATGGACCGCACGTGCTATTTTGCTCTTCTGACGGACGCAATCCTTGGTGCACCTTGTTAGTAGATCAGATTTACGCACGCTATCATGTTTGCACATGCTTTTAATACACACAATCCTTTAGTAGATCGGGCCCTGAGTTTATTGGCAATCATGTTTATCATGTGCCATGGACCTCAAGCAACCCCACTTCTAAAAAGCTGAAATATCGCTTTATTATGCTGTTCAACTTCTCAGCTTTTTTAATCTTAGTTTGTGAAGTTTTCAGACTGTGTACGCTTATGTAATTCTGCAGCTGCCCTAACAGAAAGCTGTGGTCACTGCAGGGATTTCCTCTCTGCTCAGTGATTTAGACCTCAAACAGCATTATACAGGAGTTAACAGGCTGTGTCTCACTGTTCAGAATATAAAAATAAAGAGGCTACAGCACCCCAAACTGTTACCAACTGCATGTGTGCATTGATCCTGTTTCTGGAGAGGATTATGTAAAATCACTGTGAAATAGGCGAGACAGAAACCTGCCAAGGAGCTCTGCTGTACACAACCTTCAGACGGGAGAGAGAGGGATGAATAAATGAAACAACCCAGAAAACAAACACACACAAAGTTTTTACCCTCTGTTCCCGTCTGCCTCCGCAAAAGTTTCTACCCCGATGTCTTTGAGTTATAAAAAAATAAAGCATCCCCATGTTTCCAAAGACAGCTGTATGTAAATGTCTGCATAACTTTTTGTTTCTGGCTCAGTTAAATGTGAATATTAAAGTCTCGAAAGTCAACCAGCAGCAAACTAGTATCACGAAACGGCCCAAACTGTGGCTCCTTTCCTGCAGGATGGTTCCTTATTCTCTCTAGTGCAGCACGTCCTTCTGGAAATCCCACAATAGAAGAATTAACCTATTTAAATTAACAAGCACAGCTCTCTTCCTTCCCATTCTTGTGTTTGTTTCACACGTCTTTGTTCCTCAAGTTTGAAGCACCAGGGCTCCCCGTTTACAGCTCCAGTACCTCTGAACTATTTTTATTTACTCTCATTGCTCTACAGTGGCAGAATCTTAACCCATTCTGCCCTATCAGCAACAACTGTTGTAGAAGGGTATCACTGTCATTTTCTACTCACAACAAAAAATGTCAGCCATAGTAATGCAACTTTTTGCACTTATGTGTTAGGAGACAACTTAGATAAAGACTTCAGTTTATAAAATATAGTTTTCAAGTAGTTCCTGTCACATGACATCATCTGCTTCCTGCTCCTTCTGGTGGAAAACATGGAGGATGCAAATCGTCCTGTAAAGAAGTCATTTTCATAAATTTCTAATGCTTTCCCCAAAAACATATTTATGATTATTTAATCATTCAAGTCTCTGGAGTAATCCTCCACCAAAAAATGCTCCCTGGGATAAATATTTATTTGTTCATGGGCTTATTTCAACAAAAGTTGCCAGTGGGCTCATAGCTTGTTGCTAACTAAATGAAAACACTGTCTGCAGGATTTCTCATAATTTACTTATTTCAAATTGTGGAATGAGGTACACTGGTGCATTTAAGTTATATTAGAATACTCTTCCAAATAAATAAATTCACAGGTATTAAAGACCTGTGTCTGTAGGATTTTGATATGTTACCATCAATCATTTTCTTGATATTTGCTAAGCAATCTTTCTCTGTTAACTAACATCAGTATGGAAACCTGTTTCTGTAGCTTCAAAAAAAAAAAAAAAATAATTGGGGAACTAAATATAAATAAATAAATACGAAATCATAATTAGGAGATAAACACTAAACATTATGAGATACCATTTGAGCATGTGCCCCACTTCCATGGATAATCCTATAGCAACACGCCTTTCTCATAATTATGACTTTATTTTTTCCTCATAGTAATGAACTGTTATCTCTTATAATGACTTTATCATCTCATAATTTTGACTTTTTTCTCAAAATTATGACTTTTTATTTCATAATTATTACTTTATCTTATTACTATGACTATTTATCTCATAATTACGACTTTGTGATCTCAAAATTTGGATTTTTTCTAATTATTATGACTTTATCTCAAAATTTAGATTTTTTTTCTAATTATGATTACTTTTTATCTCATTATTATGACTTTTTATTTCATAATTATGTCTTCATCTCATAATCATGACTTTTTTCTCATAACTGTGACTTTTTATCTCACATTTATGACTTTGTTATCTCAAAATTTGGGGAGAGAGAGGGATGAATAAATGAAACAACCCATAATTATGACTTTGTTAACTCATACATATGACTCTTTTTCTCATAATTATGACTTTATATCTCATTATTTTGAATCTGTGTTTATTTTTTATTTTGTAAGTTTCCTAAGTTCCTTTTTTAAGGTCTTCTATACATTAGCTTGTGTTTCACTGAGGTAAAAAAAAATGTTGATGTGCAGCTGGAGGTGCACCTTTCTTTCTTTCTTGACACACAAGTACGTATCATAGCCAATGGCCACCTACAACCTTCTTACCTCGATTACACTTAAGTATTTTATGCTGTGGTGGAACAAATTAGTGGTGTTACTGACGGTCGTCGACATGGTCTTCCTGCAGTATTTACACCTAACTTCTTTCTGCTCGATGCCTCTGCAAAGAATCCAAAATGTGCCCAAACAATGAAGACGGTATTTTTTCTTGGCTACAGGGTTGTGTGATAGATTGGTGCTTGTCTCCTCCATGTTGGTGGTGCGTCACGTGACTTACACAGGGAAAATAATCAAAATAATCATTTTTGGATTAATTGCCCAGCCCTACTTCAGACTTTAAAGCAGCACAACGGAAGATCCCCGCTTGACCGGAGAGAGAACTCAACTACCCATGAGCTCTAGCGCGCGCATACTGTCGTAAGGATACAGATCTGCCGGTCGCGTGCATTTGTTTTGTAGGCGAATCACAGAAGCCAGGACTTCGCTCAAAAGTATTCTTCTGTCTTCAGCAGCTGTTTGCAGGATGGATAGCGACGAGGTAATGTATTTATTTTTGACTAAATGACGATGTTAAAAATCATTAAGTTCAACTTGGTTTTATTACCGTGAAGTCGCCCCCGTCCTGTTGAAGCGATAAAGTGAATAAAAGTAAAGACAACGACGAGCTGGCGATATCACACACTTGAAATAGGTCTAAACAAAACTACATACTGGTACGTTCTGGATTTGTTGTTCTGTACTTTTTTCCTCTCAGGTTTTTTTGAGGAACTTCGTCATAAATTAGTCGGCCAACATACCTGATAGTAGTCGGACATCCCTCCTTGTCTTTTATTTCACGCCAGCGAGTGAACGCCGAACCGATGTTTATTCTGGTCCGAGCATTCAGCTTGTTTTTCTCTCGCTTTCTTTGTTTTGTATCCTCCGACAAAACTTTTCTCTTCCTGACGTTCTTTGTTGCCTCCGCCATGGTTACAGCTCCGCGATTGGCTTTCGCTGAGACTTCGGTTTTAAATGAATCGGGAATCAGGGGAAGTGACGTATGCCGTAAAGCAGTCCAAATGTGTAGTTTTTAGTGTGGCAGGGTTCCCACCATCCACCTCGAAGTTACATAGCACCAGTGAAAGGGATACAGACCACTCCAGACCACGACAGAGGTGTCATTCAACTCATTGTAAAGTGGTGGACCATCACAATGAATATCGAAGGATTATATGTTTGAAAAACGACATGTTGTTGGTTTAAACAAGTAACGCGAACACTGAGGAACATGCTGTGCATTTACCCTTTAGTTAACTCCACCCTGCTGTTCGCGTTAGCTCGTAGCAGTGAGCAAAATAAATACAACACAGCATTAAAACACTCACATTTCTATCATCCAGTCTTGGCGACAGATTGTTGGTACTGAGCCTGGATTCAGGAAAAATCTAGTTCCCAGTCCTGTGTTGAACTGACTGAGGTGGAAGAAGCAGCCGGACGTGAAGTGGCTGGCACATACATACAGGTTTTTGGAGGACTTGATTGTAGATCGGTGGTTATGTGTGTGATGAGCTGTGTGTGTTGAGATCATTGCAGCACATCACACACGATCAAAACAACTCTATGGTTAATTTTTTATCTCCATGTGTGGGCTCTCCAACAGATAAAACATCTCTTCAGATTTAGAAAATCCTCGTCTGTGCACCATGCTTCAGCTGCTTTCCTGTTTTTACTCTTGGTGGAGGCACAGTGCTCATTAATGTCACAGCAGCAGACACAAACAAAGATGATGACGGGTAAGGAGATGGGTGAAGGTGAGGGTCGATGCCCCCGTCATCGGAGTTTTGTTTTGGAATATTATGAATTATTCTGACTGATAACATGAACAGTGTGTGTGAGCAAAGCTGAGAGCTCTACAATTGGTCAGATCCATTTTCTGCTGATTTTAATTGGCTGCATGTGTTAGCGGAGCAGACCCTGAATGCTCCCCGTGTTGCGTTTTCCCCCTGAAGGTGTTTTGGCACCTTAAATAAAAGAGGAGGGCGTCTTAGACAGACTGAGAGCGCTGCTGGATTGGATCACTCTGATTTTTTGAACACAAGTGATCGTGATCATTCTCTGGCAGTTAAAGAAATGAATTTATGAGCCACAGCGAAGGCAAATTATGAGCTATTTTAGTTATCTAAATGTCACACTCATAATTCAACAGGAAAACAAAACACGTCCAAGCAGTTTGGAAAAAAAGACTTTTTAAATGCTGTAAGCTTGAATAATTTGTTTTATAATGCAGTTATTACCTGATGAGCATCTAAAAAACTTTGACAGCTCAAACTAGAAAATGACAAGTATCGCAGGTAGTGTTGTGCTCAAGACCACACTATCCAAGACCAAGAAAAAAACAAGACTTTTGGGAGTCAAGACCAAGACCAAGTCAAGATAAAGACCAAGACAAGACCAAGGCAAGCCAAGACAATCAAAATCCATTTTAAAAACCATGACAAGGTTGAACAGTTAAAGGTGTAGTCAGCGATGTGGGAGAAAATGAGTGCAGAGGTTGTTGATAAACGAATTTAGACCCGCCTCTCCCTTCATACCTCACCCCTGGCTCCACCCCCGAAAGCTGATGGACGTGCATTGTCATGGAAACAGCTGTAGAAACTGCGTAGTTGACCAACGTGGCTAAGGTAACCCCAACTCGTCAGACAACTCGACTATCATTATTGATAACATCACAACAACAGCACATTCTGGCAGACTAGACAATAAGATAAATGCCTGACGGCTGTTACTGTTATGTGAAGCACCACAAAGCTAATGTTGCTAACCTATCCAGCAGACAGACGGTGACATCCGCGTCTGTTTTCAGGTCTTTCAATTAGCAGAGTTTCAGGGTCTTCGCTCTTTCATGGTCATAGCCCTTCTTTTTCACTTTTCACTCCTCTGACCTTTTTCTTTTGGGCTGTTTTTCAGCCATTGCTACTGCACCTATTGTATCTCTCTCTTACGCTAACTGCGCACACTACGCAACCTACTACTCCCCCTCCCCCCTCTGTGTGATCTGCACATGAGTATGATCGCCCCCTGGATGTGGGGGGGTGTACCCTGTTTTGGTAACTCGGCCCGAGCCACAGTATTTACCTACTGAAATTCAGAACCAAGGCTGTGTACTGAAACCGGACTTTTTTTCAACATGCTGTCAGTGGTGACATCTTGTGGATGGAGAGGAGAAATACGGTGATTTTGATGAATAGTGCATTAGATTAGAAGATTAGAAGATCGCTGACTACACCTTTAACTAACCAATGAAAAGATTGAGTTTGCATCATCTTATGAGGGAAGCACCATCTCATGAAAACATCCTGCAAATGCTCAAATTGAAAATGTTTTTTATGGATTTTAGGCACAACCTTAGAGATCGCTGGGAGTTGGCTAGTCACTTGCTGGTAGTTGGCATGCAGCTGTCAGGGGAGGGAAGATTTGAGTGTCTGGATCTGTGCAATGAAAAATATCTACAAACACTCATCCATCTGGAGTGTCAGTTTTAATCTGTGGTCACATGAAGGATGCACACTCATTTATTTTTCATTTTTAATACATTTGCTCCTGTTTCCTCCCTTTGATGGATTGTTCCTGAAAACTCATCTTGCCCTTTTTCAGAGATGAGCACTTCTCCCTCCTTCAATGGAAACTCTCTCTCGACTCCTGTCATAAATATAACATCAGACACACTGCAGTTCGACTTTTTATCCTCATGCTTTAAACTCCTCTTTCTTTTTGAAGCTCTCTGCTGGATTTCATTTGATTTTCATCTTTTTAGCAGCTCCACTTCTTTGACCTGAAACATTAAAGCTGTAAATGTTTTTGTGGGATTAAAGTCAGCAGGTATTGTGGAAATGCAAAAACTGTGTCAACAGTTAGATCAGTGCTTTGAGTGTTTCTGTCTGAAGTCTACGGCGTCGACTTCTCGTTGTAACCCTTCGTCTTTGATACAAGCCTCTGCAGTCTGCATAGAGAGAGTATGGTACTAGAGCTATCAGTCAAATCCGGGTAACCATACAACTTCTCAAAGCTCAACAACAAACAGGTTTGCTGTTATAATCCTAATGCATCCATTTATGCATGAGGTTTTTTGTGCCTTCATTTTAGGGCCTGGGTTAGTGGACAGACTTTAAAAACGGGGAAAGAGAAACTTCCTGTATTCCTCTCTAAATATTTTAAGAGCTCAAATTGGCCTTAACCCTTTAAGGCCCTAGACCAGGGGTGTCAAACTGATCCAGTAAAGGGCCACTGTGGCTGCAGGTTTTCATTCCAACCAAGCAAGAACACACCTGATGCTAATTACTCAATCAACTGGATTGTCTTTGCTCGGTTGATTTGTTGGATCAGGGGTGTTCTTGCTGGGTTGGAAAGAAAACCTGCAGCCACAGTGGCCCTTTACTGGATCAGTTTGACACCTGTGCCCTAGACCATAGATTATAGCCAGAATATTCTAATTTTTTGGAGCTGAAATGTTTGTTTTACTTTCTGCTAAAATCCTACAAATATCAAAATGTCCTTAAAATTCAACATATAGATTTTTTGTATCTCATTTGATACATTAGGTGTTTTTGTCAACTGATAATCCATTTGAGGACATTTTTATAATTTATCTGATTGTATTCAGTTGTTTTTTTTTGTAGTTTGTTGATCACATTGAGTATTGAGTGGTATTATAAAAGTATGTATCAAATATGATGCAATTGACTTTATAGGGTTAATATTGGTACATCTGATTGATCATATGAACCAATACTAAAGACAATATGAGTATGTTCACAGTTGACAATATTAAAAAAAACTTCTACCTTCAATATACTGTGGACCGAGGGTTAATTTCAGGCGCGCACCATGCGCTGCCAATTTGAGAATTTGGTAGACCGTCTGCGCAGAGATTGGTGTGAAGGCGCACCAGGGGGAGGTGTCAACAGATCCAGGTTGGCGCAGTGACAATTTTGTGCCAAAAAACTGTGCGGAAAGTGCGCTGAAAGCTCGCCTGCTCCAACCTGGTCTATTCTCAGGGCAAGCGAAGCGCATCCTCCGCAGCTGTAATTTGGTGACAGGCGCACACATCAACAAAGCCTCAGAGGCAGGTTTCCAGAGTGTCAGGCACATTTTAATGCAATAAACAATCACAGCAATCACTATTTAATGTAACCGTCTGAACCAGCATATACATTTGTATCTATATTAACCTTCCCGTCACATCTGATGTCGAATTAAAGCCGTTTGTCATAATGGAAACTTAACCTGATGGCAGCTGGAAGTCTGATGCACATCTTACAAGTCAACAATAAACAGCCTTAACATCTGATACTGAGTATATATCTGGCTTCTCTCATTTCATTAAATTCAAAGAAAAGAGGGAGAAAAAAGACGAAGAAAAAAGAGAGAAAATAAATGTATGTTATTCAGGATTTACCCGTGATTTCCCATATTTCTCTGTTTTAGTCTTTATTTTTAACGTGATCTAAAAAGATGGAGTACATTATTGCAAGGAGGATGAGGCGGAGACACCGGGAGAGTATACAGTATATCACTAAAGGCTCTGCTATTTGGTGATGACAAACCAGGAGTGCAGGTGGATCACAAACATTATGAATGGATAAACCAGCTGCTGTGTAACTGTCTCTTAATTTTTTTCTCCTATTAATGACAAAGGAACAGATTACATCTGTCCTGGGGTGCAGTGGCCGTGTGTCCTCTGATGTGCGCCCCGATGGCCAGTCCGTTCTCCCAGCTGCTGAAGTGACAGCAGCTCTGACCGTCCCCGCTGCCGGGTCTTTCCAGCACACTTTTTCCGCGGTGGCAGGGATCATTCAGGCCAATCAGACGCTGCGCCTCGGCTGCAGCACATTTAAAGGCAAGGAGAGGTGGTCATTTGATTGGTGAAGATAACACTCGGCTGTCTTAAACCCACTCACTCATTTCTCCTCCCTCTCTGGCACTTGCGCTGAGGGGCAGGGATGGAGGCGTGGATGCGTCTCTCTTGGCACTGCAGGAAACTTGCAAAGTGCACTGGTCACACCCTGTCTGCGAGGCAAAGGCCGGCGCAGGGCAGTCGTGCCTGCGCTTGCGCCTGGTCTACGAAATTAGAGCCCACAGTGTACATCAGATCCACCTCCATTCTCCCTCTGTCTTAAACGCTTCATTAAGACTCCTGCTGCTTTAAAATCCTTTTCCCATGTGGGTGCAGTCTGCTCACATTGGTTTACAGGTCTACTCAGTGGTAGTTGATTAGTTTAGCATTTGTCTTTCAACTCAATGACTTTATTTATCTGCAAGGAGGCAATTTAAAGGTACATGAGCAGCACACACCAAAAGCACAAAGACAGAAACACAACACATCAACAACAGGCTAACGAAGAACAAATCTAATGTTATTATACTGCCACATAAAGCACACAGAACTAATAAAGTGCTGTTCAGTTAATGCTGCCATGTTGTCAACAGCTCTGTAATCATTCTATTGTATCTTCTGAGCACTGGGCCTGCCACACAGAGCCAATGGGCTCGACAAAACAACAGTATGACATCACACTGGTAGGTCTGTTGCTGGAGGGACAGGGTGAGCCCTGACATCAGACAATGGAGTGAGAAGAGGGGGAGAAGTTCTAATGCTGCAGGCTTTTTGTCTTGTGCATAGAGATACTCTATCAGACAAAGGAAACATGATTGTCAACCAAAAAGGAAGATAAAACTGAATAAAGGAGATAGACGTTTGAATAAGTTAGACCTAAAAATACACATTTTTCTTCATTTTAAATCTTTTTGAAGCCAGTGTTAATTTTGTTTGTTTTTTCCCTGACAAAAATTAGACTGTAACTAATAAAAACAAGCGCACATGGATATAAACAAAATAAAGTAGAGACAAGTGATGAATCTATCCAATCACAGCTACTTTGGTTGTGTTAAAGGTTGGATGAGTTCAGAGGGACATCCAATCACAGCTGCCTTAGCTTGGTGGTGGTGGGATAAGTTGTGGAGCGATCCAATCAGAGCTGCTCTCTTTATGAATTGATATATTTATGTAGAGCAGGTTCACTGCTAAAAACGACCTTATACTTAAAACTTTATATTTTAGTCTTAAACTCAAATGTGAAATTTCATAAACTAAAACTTGGCTAAAATACAATTAAAAAGACCACAACTTAATTAAAAATTGCTGGCAAGAATAACACTTTTTAAGCTTTTTTTCCACAGACTGATGATGGTTGAAGTTTTTTTGTCATGCTGAGTTCAGACTACATGTTTTTTTTCATCAGTTCAATGGCCAGTATGTTAGACTATGCAACTGTAACAAGTAGCGGGTTATGTGGTATTTCTAAGGAGTATTAACATAAAGCTACTATTTGGGACTAGGCCTATAGAAGACAGGTTCTACTCTGGGAGGTAAAGGTACAATAAAGACACAACACCAGTTCTTTAAATGCTGTTGGTACCATATATTGATTAGTGAGAATAAATCCAGTGAACCCCAATTTTTACAATCTGCAGAAAAACATAAGCAAAATCGTAGAGTGCACAAACATGTCAGCTGCATCGAAATATTCCAATCCACTCAGCCCCAGCTGTAATTGTCCTTAAAGTATGAGTGCATATACTGTATGTGTGTGAGTGTAAAAGAAGGTGAGGGGGGAACAAGGCTGCCAGAGCCTCCTGCCAGACCAGGAGAGGCTTTTAACTGGGATTTCTCGGCTCCTAACGACTGTCTTAGCTCGCCATCACTTGGATCAGCGTCCTCACAGGCACCCTGGCCTGCACAACGTAAACACGACCATATCTCAAATTATTTCATCAATAAATCATATCCAGTGTTCACAATAATTAATTCAGTGCTTCATGAGCAACAATACCATTTCATAACACAGTGCATCAGGTTTAAATACATATCAATCATATAAATACAACACATGTTAATTAATGTCACTCATTTCTGAAATAACATGTCAACATTCACAAAATAATTCAATTCATTTCAGACGATTAAACACACATTTAATAACTGTGCTGTAGTGGCACATTAATTCCATGTGACCTGTAATTATGAATTAAAAAACTGGCGTTGGCATTTAAAAGCTAGGTGTACCGTAGCTAGTCCATATGCATGCACTGACAAATGCTAATGCTAACGTTAACAACAATCAGACAAACTCACCAATTCAAGCATAAATCCGACGCACCACACAACCAACTTATCCGTTTCCGGCGTTGGTTGGTGTCTAAAGATATCAAAGATTAAGACTCTGCTACCCATGAGCACGCGCGGCAACTGTCGTAATGCTGCGTTCCAGTAACCTCGGAACTGGGAGTGACATCATCTCTGACTTATCGGTGTTCCAGTTGAAGTCGGAAAAAAACATGCCGATCTACCAGGCTATTGTTAGCTGTTGTTAGCACGCCCTGTGTTGTTGTTCACAAATATCCCATGAAGAATGTGATTATCACTATGGCAGCATTTTTGTAAATATATGTCTAACAATACTATGTATACAGCTGATCTAGAGCGACACACCCCAGTCAGAAGTGCAAATAAATGGATTATTACAGGAGCTAAATAACTGTTCACACTGGGGGCATCCATCTTCCATTGTCAACTCGGGGGTAGTGAGGTTTCACCGAGTTCCCAGTAGGAAATTCCGACTTCCGGGGACGTTCCAGTTGCAGTTTCCTACTCAGAACCCAGAAATTCCTACTTCTGACTACAACTGGAACGCACCAAAAGATGTGATGCTAATAATAATGCATCTCTGAACTTTCAAATGTAGCCAATCAACAGATATTTGACAGCCTGGTGTGCTTCCGATTTCTGTCGTTGGAAGTTTGAAATGCATCATGGGAAACTTAGTAGTATACTACAGTGTGAACAGTTTGCATCCTAATCATACTTACAGTATGTAGTATACAGTATATACACATGAGTTTGTAGTATGTAGTACGTTAGTATGCCATTTCGGACACAGCCTGTCTCTCGTCTCTCTTCTCTGATTGGACCCTTAAGCATGTAGCCGAGTGAAGCTGCAGGACAATGGAAGTTGGCAAGACGGACATGCAGGATTTCAGAATCAGGCAGGTCCGTCTGTTCTTCAAGGTGAGTTTATTAGTAGAAAACTTTGGTCTCAGCTTTTGGAATCCATTTTCCAGAATTATTTGGATAGTGTGGATACTCGAGGAGTTACGGTAGTTTGAATCATGCATATCTTTTTTTGTCAGCTTTGTCTGTAGAACAATCTGAGAAAACCCGGACATCTTAGGGAATTTTATTAAATATCCTAGGATATATATTTACGGCAGAGAAGGAGGATGCACACTTAAAAATGTTGGGTTGAAAACAACCCAATATAGGTTATTTTTTAACCCAACACTGGTTAAATATTGGACAGAACACGTGCTGGGTTATTTTGACCCAAGAAGTTGGGTTCGTTTCCTTTTACCAACAGTTGGGTTATTTGAACAACCCAGTTGGGTTGTTCAAATAACCCAACCACAGGCTCAATTTGACCACACTGTTGGGTTCTTTTTACTCAGTCAGTTGGGTTGTTCAAATAACCCAACGTTACCCACAAGAAGCTATCGCTAACGTTAACTACAAATGACCAAGAGCCCACAATCACTGCTTCACACCCTCACATCATGAATTCGGATAGCCAACATCCATGGTTACTATAGTAAGCTTTATATACATTTTATTAATAAAAATTGAACATTGTGGTGAAAGAATAGTGCACACGTAACAAACCTTGGTTGTATGGAGCTGAGTCTCTCAGGGTGTCTCTCAGTATGCAACGCTGCTAGATGGCTGTACTGCACATAGAAGCCCGCGAAGAGAATTGCGGGCTTCTTCTTCTCTTTCCCCAGAACTTCTCGCGGGATTTGGTCGGGCCATAACGAGACTTGCCCATCCAGCGTCCAGACTGCAAGCAGCTGAGGGGGGGGTCGAATGAGTGGGGGTAACCTGGGGGTAGCTGTTGGTCGCGCATGCGCGAGCATCAACCCAACACGTTGGGTAGTCCGAAATAACCCAACACGTTATAATGAAAATTACAACCCAACAGCTAATCACTCAACTGCCAACTACAATAACCCAGCAATCTGGGTATTTAGATTACCCATTTTAATGAAAACAACCCAATTAAACTAACCAACAGTCTCAACCCAGCTGTTGGGTTGAAAAAATAACCCAACAATTTTTTGTGTGTGTGGGGTGCTGGTTTCGTGGAGTGGTTAGGAACCATGCATGTCTCATGTTCTTGCTTCTGCAGGTCCTGGTTTGAATCCCGCCTGTGACCAGTTTGCAGTGTCTTCCCCTACTCTCTCCCCCCTTTCACAAGCCTATCCACTGTCTCTCTCCTATCAATAAAGGCACAAAATACCCAAAAAATACATTAAAAAAAAAATGTGTGCGGACAAAAGAGGAACCAGGAGTGCACTCCAGAATCTTCTTCATGTGCACCAAATAAGACAAATAATGTGCCATAAATTTCATCAGAGGAACAAATGATCTGTATTTTCCTAACAATGGCCTAAACTTGACCCACACAGTCAGTCATGTGATCTTTAGCATTGATGGGAGCTTCGTCAAACGCAGGACCGTAGCTGCTGTATGTGCAGAGAGCAAGCGTGCAGGTCGACCATGATGATGAATGAGGCGGATTAAAGCTGCGGCCTCTCCTGTCTGCAGCTACATGCTCCGGTTAATGGGCTGTGGCTCTTTACAAGAGACCACTGACAACACACACACACACCTGAACTCACACACTCACTGTTGATCTGCAGGTTTTTGTTCCCATCATGAGAGGTTTACTAAAAAATATAAAAAATAACGATACAGAGAAACAGCATTGACCTCTACTTTCGTTAGTAAAGGTTGTTTCTGGGTAGATATCGTCTATAGGCAGCTGAAAGTTGAAATAAGAGGAGGGTTTAATGATCGTACCTCATTTCTGAAAGGAATATGCTGCAGAGTCATGCTCTATAAACCTTTACTGGGGCTTTGTGAGTGTGAGACTTGTGTTTATGCTCTCCTCTATATAACCAGACAGAAACAAAGGGCGGTCGTGACAGCAGGTGAAGATGAAGAGTTCAGGTCTGATAATAATGAGGCTGTAGCCAGAGTAACAACAGGCCCTTTATGAAACTGATCAAAAATAATAAGGAGAAATATTTAAACATGTTTTTAAAGACTAATCCATAGATGGCACAGGGCCAATCAGCACTTTCTCATCACTTGTCATAGACGTAATACCTTTCTGTGGATTATCATCATCATCACTTCAGGACTGCCAAAATCACACCACATGTGGATTTAATCACTTCTGTGTGTTACATAATGATGATTATCATAAGTCTGGAGGCATTCTTGGGTGGTTTTAGTCACTTTTCCTGCTTATTTTTGAGGGATTGGGACAATAAGGGAGCATTGTCAAATGGTGAATGTGCAGCTGTGCAGATAATCATCATGTCATGTTTTATAATTTCACTCAGATGGGATTGATTTCACTTTCGGGCTGATCCACACATAAAGATTTTAAACCTTCACTGATGGTGAAACAGAGAGAGCCACACATGAAGACGGGCGATTTTTAGATTTATCAGATTTGTTCATGTCGTGTGTGGCGATTAACTGTTTAGCAGAGGTCAAAAAATCCAGGAATATTTCATGTGTTAAAAAATGTTTTTGAAAATGTTTCAAGATCCAAAAAATGCAAACAAACCCAAATAACTGATATTTTCTTTGTGTCGGATTTAAATAGCTAAAAGTTTTTATTAATGTTGGCATTATTAGTTTAAATACTTAACCATAAATACTGTATATATTTAATCTTTTATTCATGAAAAACATTTTTGTAGGTGTCAAAATGATAGCATGAATGTTCAAATCATGTATCATTTTAACTCATGTATCAATCAATTTAGTCATGGACCAATTCATGTAACGTCTATGATTATATGATTATTAAATCCATATATTAAGTTATGTGGTTAAAAATATTGCACTGTCTGCGATTTGAAAATTGCAACAAGCCATATTGCGGTTTAATCTAATTTGCAATTAATTGTTCAACCCTAGTTCATGTTTTGGGAGCTAATCACCAATCTGATCCCTTTTATTTTTCTCCTCCGTGCAGGAACCTCGGTTTTCCAGGTGACGGCCTCAGATGCAGACGACCCAACGTACGGGAACAGCGCTAAGATCGTCTACAGCATCGTGGAGGGACAGCCGTACTTCTCTGTGGACCCAAAGACAGGTAAGGCGACTCCTCTGTGCTCATTATGGAGGAATTTTAGAGCTGCTCAGGGAGAGTTAAACAGACAGGACGCCTGGGATCGGCTAACACAAGCAGAGCTGTAAACAGGCTAATGGTGCTAAAAGCCAATAACCTCTGTGGCTGCTGTTGTCCTGTCAGACTGCATTAAATATTCACAGAAAGAGAAATAAACGAGCTTTTAGAAGCAGTTTATGGATGAGTAGGACTGTGAAAGTCGAGGAGGGGACTCTTCAGACCAAAACAGCCTCACACTTCATATGAAACCCAAACCGTGCTCAGTTCTAATGTCTTAGTGCAGGGGTGTCCAAACTATGACCCAGGGGCCAAATGTGGCCCATTCTGTATCGGCCCCTAAAACAGTTGAATGAATAAGGACATTTTGATTACAGCTGCAAATACCATCAATCATCCACATATTTACTGTGTCACAAGGTCTCATTTACAGTCTAATGCAATATTCATCTTCAAGCACCAACATTTTTGCAGTTTACTCTTGTTTTGTGTCTGACAGTGAAGATAAGCCATTAGTGTTTCTAATCTCTGCTGCTCAGAAGGTCGTTCTCACCCTGACAGGATGTGAAACTAGTGATGGTGCGGGGTTCAAGGGCCGTTTGACAGGTGATAAACCCTAAAACTTTAACTTAAAGGTGCAGTGTGTAGAACTTGGCATTTTAGCGACATCTAGCATTCAAATACTAGAAAGAACCAAACCGTAGCCAAGATGTCATGTCACTGAGCAACGGAATCCTGTGAAGACCAAAAAGGATCCTTAACGCAGCATTATTTACTGAAGTGACAAGGTTTGTAACCATTATTTTTATAGATTAAAGGTCATTTGTTAGCTGCCGATTGTAGGCTTTGTAAACTTGCAGTAACACAAACAAACATTAGCGCATTAATGCTAATCAGATCAAGCCTGATGTAGATTTGGTGAAATAAGGTGAAGAAGAGAGAGAAAGTACAATGTGGTACAATTAATGGAGTATTTATTTTCCACCGCTTATGGGCGTTATTTACAAACGTAAAAACGTTTAAAGCCGTTTGCTTTGTTAGTGGCCGGCACTGTTGCTGAAATTGGGTTTCTTTCCAGTAAACAATGAAATTTAAACATAATAAACACTGTTACAGAACATAATAAAACTGCATATTGCACCCTTACCTGTCCAGCAGAAAACAAGCGACTTCTGTGTCAGTCTTCGGACATAACTTTGTAAACAAGGCTCTCCACCTTGTAAAAGCAACACCAATGTTTATCCTTGTTTTCTGATGTTTTCTGTCATGCTTTCTTTTTTTGAAAGAAGTTGATCAGACTCTTGATTCTCGAGTGATTTTGAATAAATGTGGTCCTTCATTTCCAAAGCTTTAACTGTAAAATACACACGGTTTAAATCCCAAGTGCAAAGTAACAACTGTCTGTACATCCACCGCCGCCCTCTCTCCTCTTCTCTGCCTGCAGTTCAGGTAGATTTCAGAACCGGCGGATTGATTCGCATTTCGTTCTTTTTGTCCCTAAAATCCACCTGTAGACAACATGGCGGATCTTTATGTCGGCCTACATGAACGCGGCCCACGATAATGTGATTTTTTAAAGCTTTTTCCAACTAAATAAAAATAAAAGAAACGTTTAATGGAGATGATTGTACTCCTATTTTGATGGATTTTACATACAAATAGAAACATTATATCCTATATTCACCGTTTATGTTTGGTGGAATGCTACCAAATTTTACACACTGCACCTTTAAATACACCAAACTGCCTCTGACTCGGCAGCCACCTCTGGAAAGAACGACAGGAGAGAGGAGTCTTTTGATCATTTACTTTGAAGGAGTGCGTGCAGTTTACAGCAAAGGCAACTTACTCACACACTGGACTGTGCGTCTAAGCTTCACATATTCAAACAGTCAAGGTTTGCTCTATCACACGAGCATCAACCAATAATATTACAGTTTAGAGTTACACAAACGCAGTGGTGGACAAAGTACTCAATGCCGATACTCAAGTCAAAGTATAGATACTCATGTTCAAATACTACTCCAATACAAGTGAAATTTGCTCAGTCAAATTTTTACTTAAGTTGAAGTACTGGAGTACCTGCTTTTGAAAATACTCAAGTATTTAAAGTACATTTACCCGTTGACCTTACAGAACGTAATGACTGAAACAATCTACAGAATGCACTGACCTGCTTAGAGATCATGTAGAATAAAGAGTTTGAAAATATGCTACAAAGCCCATGGAAATGCAGACTGAAACACTAATGAATCAACAAAAGGACAACCACTGACATTTTCTTTTGTTGTTTTTTTGTTTAACTCTTTTTATTTAACATAAGTAATAATGTTGTTGGCTAGGTTAATTTTACGGCTAATATTATAAGCATTAACTGAAATGTGTAAAAGCGTGTAAAAGCACATTTCAGTTAACCCGCCCCCCCAACTACCATCGTTTCTGTTCGGCGAAATGCTGCCAAATCTCATTAAAATGCCATCTAACTTCCTAATGTTAGTGACCGTCACATTAAACTGAAACTACTACAAACACATAAAACTGTCTTATATTTATCTGAAAGTGAACAAATGTTTACACTATTTTACTTTACCATCACATGCTTTCTCAGGTTGGACGGTGAGTTTTTGTAGGCGGTGAAGTTTGCGCACTGCAAACAGAGCACACATTTGAACCGAAAAGAATCATTCTTCATTTCGACCACCTCAAACATGGACTTCAGATTAGATACGGGTACCTTTCACATTTAAACCGATACCATACCGATGCCCGGTACCTGGGAATCGGTATCGTTACTCAGCGGTTTCAATTTTCTGTACTTTTGCGTGTGTTTATGGGGTAATGAATATTAATTTGTTTAATATTAAGATCTCAAATTTTTTCAATGTAAATTTATTTCTCAATATATAAAATTTGACAGATATATATCAAAACAACGTTCAATTGTTTGTATTGTAACATTGTAGTTGTTCCAAAAATTTCTTCAACATGAAAACCAGTAACTAAAATGAACCACAACTTAATAAATTAACTGCAGCCCTCACTTTAACTTTAGGGCAGTTTAACAATGGGTCAGACAGAGCTGTAAATAAAAAAAGCATTTACATTAACGTTACAAAGTACGAGGAACCGACCTGATAATGATAACTGACGCACATTAAAATGCCAAGCTAATACCATCTTAAACACGAGGCTTATTTACCTGGACCAGGTATCCTCCTTGTCCCATTTGCTGCCATCACCAAATGTTAAAGCCATTTCTTTTCCTGTGTTTCTGGCTGCAGACGACTAGTCTCCATTGGACACAGGCGTGCTAACAGTGCTGAATGAATCCTTTGTGCTCGTAGATCTGAGGCCATCAAAAATTGTGCACTCTTCAGCTTTAAGGAAAAACTTGTGCGTCACCAGGTGCTTCCTCAGATTTGAAGTATTTCCTCCGCATCACATTTAATAAAGTAGAGCCATACTTTAGAGCACTTTCTCTCAGCCATGCTTGCTTTGTTGACTGAGTCCGTGGCTGCTGACGTCATTACACTATTGCTGTGCTGCGTTCAGGTCCGGTATGGAAATTCACCTACTCTACCCAATAGTAGGCCTGCTTCTTCCACTCCCTCACAGTCACAAGGATGCGTTTAGGTACCTAAACATGGCACCGTTTGATTTTACGTGAATCGGTACTCGGTAGTACCTACAGAATTCGGTCGGTACTTCTTAAAGTACCGAATTCGGTACCCATCCCTACTTCAGATATGGCCATGGATGCTCTGGTGTGGAATTGTCGTCTTAATCTGCCTTTGTGGCCATCATTACTGCCAAGATGAACCGTAATCACCAACGTCAGCTAAAACTTGCATGTGCATCTTCTTCTTTGTTGTTTAATGGCGGTTGGCAAACCAGCTCAAAAGTGCATTAACGCCACCAACTGGACTGGAGTGTGGAACAGGATGCATGAAGTATAAATAACACCACTTGAACAAATCACATTTTAGAAGAGAAAATACATTTCATCTGCTGACTTCATACCTGTACCTAAAAGTAACGAGGCCATTTATAGAAATGTAGTGGAGTTAAAAGTAGAATATCTGTCTTTAAAATGTAGTGAAGTAAAAGTCATAAGTTCCAAAAAAAAACTCAAGTAAAGTACAGATACTCAAAAAATGAACTTAAGTACAGTACTCAAGTAAATCTACTTTGTTACTGTCCACCCCTGCACAAACATGTCACAACAGTGGTCTTACTCATTCACTTTTTTTGTTGATATGACAGAGTTTTTTTTTGCAGGGACAAGCTGTAGTTCTTCTGCTGATGTGACGGTGCAGTCCTCTGCTATTAGACGAGATATTCTTGTTTCCGGTGTCTAATTTCAGCATGACGGCTTTTCACACAAACATATAAGAGGATCACGATACATGTATAATCATAATGACAGCTCTATACATTCTCTTTCCAGTATTTAGTTGTTTTTTGCTTTGTTTTGTTTGTAGAGTCTGTTGGTTGTTTTATCTAAATCATGTCGTGTAAATCAAAAGTCATAACATCTGATCTATTCTGCCCCGTTGCATTAATGCGCTTCTGTGTAGTTCAGTTAAATAAGTTTGTAATACGAGTCCATGCACGTCTGGCGCCCTGATTTTTGTGAGTGTGAAACATAAAGCTTCTGAATGTTTTGCTGGTAACGCTGTGATGTGTGGGTGTGGGTCAAAGCTACAACTGCATATAAGCAGAGATGATATTCGGTAAGAAAATCACTCCCTCTGGTGTGATATAGCTTAGATATTTCACAGAATAAAACTCTGAGCTCTGAACAGATTTCCCTGGACATCTGAGTCAGCACATCCCTACATCATAACTCCTCATGGTGGAGCTGAAAACACGGCTGAGGTTGATGATGATGTCAGGCTCTACGGGTTGAAGAAAGAGCCAATGGTGAGACATCAGCTGAAAGATCTCGCTTCAAAGAGGAAAAACCAGCACCAAGGCATTAAATATAACATGCTTCATTGTTTCTGCACCACTACAGCCTGACCCAACAGGCGCAGGAACTCTAGGGACACATAGGACCCTATGGTCACTTTTAGACCAGTTAACGCCATTGGAATGCTTCTTCATCTAGATGCTGCTATATTAATCATTATCAGTCCTCTCCAGATTGTATTCATTGTAGATATTAATGTTAATATGAGACTGATCTACCTATCCATGCTTGTATTGATTATTTATCCAAAGTAACTTTCTTTACAACCATAAAGACGGGAGGTCCTTCCTGAAAAGAAGATGTCACATCTCAAGGTGCTTACCTTTAAATAATTTATATTCAACAAATATGGTGCTATACAAATAAAGATTTGTATATGTTATGATCTAGGCATCCATACATTTGTTGCTATCATAATTATTCATTTTTAGTGCCTTTGTCCCTGCCAGTCTGGATACATGTCTGGATGTGGTACTGTATGTCAGGCACATACAGTTGCAGGAAAAAGTATGTGAACCCTTTGGGATTACTTGGATTTCTGCTTATATTGGTCATAAGATATGTACCGATCTTCATCTAAGTCACATCACTAGACAAACACAGTCTGCTTAAACTAATACTGCCCAAAAAAAAATAATTTTTCATGTTTTTATTTGACACAATATGTAAACAGTCACAGTGCAGGGTCCTCACTGACTAATGTTTCCCACACGGACATAAATTGTTTCTCTGTAGTCCGGATGAATAACTGTCTGTCATGGGCACCGTCACACACGCACACACCACTGATTGGCTGTTGCTGCACAGCCACACACGACATCGTCTGAAAAGATCAACTTTTTTTTACTGTGACATCACGCGACAAGCTATGTGGCAGTGTGAAAAGCGGCTGTCGCATCGCTGGAGGGTTAGCCCCGCCCAATTGTGGCTGTACATTGACTTTGAATGGAGGGTGATCGCCGAGGTAGTACAGGTAGCGTCCGGTGTGGAAGCACCTTTAGGGTGTGGCTACCTTCCTCCACTGACACTGGTGTTCGTTTGACACTTTTCCTCTTGATTTTTCTTTATCACCCAAACTACTCCGATACAGATTTGTTGCCTTCCGGTTTCTGGGGCGGTCGTGTTTCTCATCACTGGTTTGGGCTCTCAGGTTACTCGCTACCCTCGTTAAGTACAGCCTGAAAACTTCAGCTGCATTCAGAAGTATAGGGAGGCAACAACAAAAACCACCACATATTTTCTACCCCACATTTATAGCGTTTGATGATATCCTGGGGCCAAAAAGGAAGCTGAGGGAGTCTGATGTACCCCCCTGGCTGCCAGTTGGTGATCATTGCTCTAGGCCAGTGGTTCCTAAACTTTTCACAGGCTGCACTCCTTCAGACTCTTGACCTCCAGCCATGTTCCCCCTACTCTCACACAGTTGTAGCAGCTAGAAAAAGAAAGGTGTCTGTAAGCCTGCAGCCACGCTCACCTCTACATTCAACTTACATAACATACTATTACAATCTTAAAGGGGCTGTTAGGAGTTTCTCAGTAATTACAAAAAAGTCTCATTTTTAGATATATGCCTGATCTAAATACAGTACGCACTTTAAGATGAGTTTTATAGCATCAAACTAGGTTTGGGTTGGACAGGGCTGGACTGGTCTGGATTAGAGGTAAGATCGGGCCTAAAAAATCCAGCCCGCCCCGACCCAGGCCCGCGGGTATAAAGCCCGACCCGGCCCGAGCCCGATCAATAAACTCGATTTGCAGGCCCGAGCCTGAAAAAACCCGAAATTTTATATTTTATTTGTGAGGACTCAGGAGGAGGAGGAAAGGGAGGGGATGCGTCAGTCAGTCCCGGACAGAGCACTGCTCCGGTGATCACGTTTGTGACGATGCCTGTGCATAATGATAACAAATTAAAGCCTGTCTTTTGTAACGAATTCTCCCAGTTAAACAAGACTGTAAGATGCATATTCAATAAACATTTATATCTTTTATATTTGTGTGTCTGTTCTATCAGGTGTGATAGTTCATGCTTCATTTCATTGGCAAAATGCAGCAGCCCATTTGACATTTATTTTAATTTCTTCGAGTTGGCAGAAAAACACGCAAGTTTTCTTCATGTTAAAATAATCTACATAGTTTTATGATCATTATAAATGCATTTACACAATGAAATAACGCTGGAAAAGTTTGTTAAAAATATTTCTGTGTGTGATATTGTGCTCACATGGACGCGCCTCTCTGACAAAGATTGGAACAGCAGCAGGAGCAGGTCTCTGGGCTTCCCTGTAGATCACAAGGAAGGGCATCTGAGATACACGGGGTAAAGCCTCCAGAGCGCAGCAGGTTCACTATAGTCTTCGTTACCAAAGGCGGAAACAAACAGACTTTAAAAATCCTCCGCTGGAGACTGCGCGCACGGATGAATCCATTCATACATGTTTCTGGACCGGCTGCTGTTTGCAGAAGTCAGACCTGCTGAGGTAGGTGGTCCAGGGCAGTCATCTCGGTGTAAAGTGAGTATTGTGCGGGGGTTCAGTCTCGGGTCTCGTCCTCTTGAACATCTGGCACTGAGCGCTGCGTAAAGCGCGCGCGTGTCCCAAGCCGTGTTTGGTTATTACAGACTTCAGTCAGCAATGGCTCGTGAAACAGGTGCCACTGCCTCTGGTTGAAAAAGCGGAGCCCTAAAGCTTCCTAGTATGCTTTTGACTGTGAGTGTGTACGGTCGGGAAGGAGAAGAATAGATAATATATAAATATATATTTATTAAAAAAAAAAAGTGGCGAGAGGGAAGGCCGGGCCCGACCCAACCCGACCCGAACGTAATAATTGACACTTTGGGCCGGGCTCGGGCTCGGGCTTAAGATCTTACCTCTAGTCTGGATACTCAACTTCGGGAACAAGACAATTAAAATGAGAGCAACTTTATGTCATTCAGACACGTCTTAGAGCACCGGACTGTAAGCAGCGATAGCCGGCTACAAAACTACGGAAAATTGCCTGGACACAGCTCATTGGTGCGGCGCAACGCAGGGTAGGTATGCTGCGCCAGCACCTGCTCTATGGAATTAGAGCCCAAAGTGATACGCATGTGCTTTTGATCATTGACGTCCTTACTGTTGCATGTGAATATTACACTGAAGCTTGATCTGAAAAAAAAAATCGTGAATCAAATTGAAACTGCAATATCAGACAGAAAAATTGAAAATGGATCTTTTCCCAACATCATTCAGCCCGGCTGAATACTGAACCAGGAGAAGAACAGACATGTAAAAGTCTCTGGACCACCTTTTCCAAAAGTAATTCATATCACTGATCGTGTTCCTTTACGAGCTGAACATCAATAATTCTCTCTTAACATATCCAATAGACAGACATGCAGATAGAGGCACATTATACAATATCGACACAAATATTTAGAGTTTATTTATTTACTACAATTACACACCCATGAGCAAAAGACTTTGAATCTAAACTTGGTATTTTTAGTACAGGGAAGAAAATTAAAACTAACAAGCTGAAGGCATAAATAATCAAACTATTGTTTATGCCAGGGGTGGGCAAGTGGCAGCCCGGGGGCCAAGTGCGGCCCTCCACATCACTAAATGTGGCCCGCCATTCATTCCCAACCAGCAGTTGTAAATATGAAGAAAGCTCCAATAGAAATAATTCAATATAATCTAGACTGGTATTTTATTTGCTTATGTAAGTTGTTTTTGTCCTTACTTTGCTATAATAGTGTCTCTAAATCTATTTTATGAAGGCTTTGAACATCAATTTAAGTATTACTCAATGCTATATTTAAAAAATGGCATCAGCAAAATATTAGAGCTTTAAAAATTTGAATAACATCATTTTGAAGCTTCATTGGCTTCAATTCCATGTGTATTAGCTAAATTTGCTTGAATTCTATGTGAAGTCCGTTTTATTATGCATAATAATTTGTATTTATGTTGTAATATATGAATATTGGTATTCTAATTTTTTGATACATTTATATCCTCATATGTTGTTTATCCAACATTCTTTTTCCTCATCAAGAGTTTCTGAAAATTTGTAACGATGTGGCCCTCAGGCTGGGAAAAATGGTTTTTGGTGGCCCTCTTGGTAATTAAAGTTGCCCACCCCTGGTTTATGCTTTCCTTATTTACCAGAGTAAACAATTAATCATGTCATGAATGATATTCAGACCGCTGTTCCTGGAGAAAATGATCCATTTATTCCTTTTTATGAGCTGTTTTATATTTGAACATTTGAGATCCACAGTCAAACTCCTCTATTATTTTACTCCACAAACAGAAGATCATAAGCTTCTCCTCATGTGTGTGCACACTGGCTCAGTTTCTTTTCTATATGATGAATCCTACAGAGCACATGTGGACATTATTGCTTTTTTCTCCCCTCAGGACTCTACCGACTGCTCCTGCTCAGCTAAAATCATAATCTTTGCTCTGAGTCTCTCAGGACACACTGTGCTTTAGATTTAGTGTTTAATTAACACAAAGTGGGAAGAGGAGGAGTCTGTGCAGCTATAGGACTGAATTAAACTCAGGACATTTTCCTCTCTGCTATTTCACTCCAGCATCTCTGAACAATGGTTATAGTTTCTGGAAAAGCTCTTCTCAGGGGTTTGTCTCTTGACTTCTTTTTCTTATCAGCTCGGCTCTTTCTGCATCTCTTTTCTTTTTTCTTTTTCTGTCACTGTGTTTCTCCTCCTAAAAGAGTTTTGGAAGAGCAGGGCCTTAAAGATGCTATGAGGAGTTTCTAAGTAATTACAAAAAAGTCTCAGTTTTAGATATATGCCCGATGGAAATACACACTTTAAGATGAGTTTTATAGCATCAAAATAGGTTATCTATAAATGCTATTCCTTACCTTCACGGTCGGGTCGGACAGGACTGGACTGGCCTGGATACTCAACTTCAAGTACAAGACAATTAAAACTAGAGCAAATTTATATTATTCAGACACGTCTTAGAGCACCGGGCTGTAAGTAGCCATGTATAGCCGGCTACAAAACTACGACACTAAGTTTTCCAAAAATTGCTTGTTGTCACACATCAAAAACTACCGCTACGTAACTAGAAAGAGGTAAGTTGTTGAAAAAGAAGTTGTAAAGCAATGCAGAGTTCTGAGGAAGGTCCAAGCTGCATCACAACAAACACACGCTTTGGATTGCACATGTCTTTTGGTGCGTTCCAGTTGTAGTCAGAAGTAGGAATTTCTGAGTTCCGAGTAGGAAACTGCAACTGGAATGTCCCCCGAAGTCTGAATTTCCTACTGGGAACTCGGTGAAACCTCACCACCCCCGAGTTGACAATCAAAGATGGATGCCCCCAGTGTGAACAGTTATTTAGCTCCTGTAATAATCCATTTATTTGCACTTCTGACTGGGGTGTGTGGCTCTAGATCAGCTGTATACATAGTATTGTTAGACTTATATTTACAAAAATGCTGCCATAGTGATAATCACATTCTTCATGTGATATTTGTGAACAGTAGCGCAGGGCGTGCTAACAACAGCTAACAATAGCCTGGTAGATCGGCATGTTTTTTTCCGACTTCAACTGGAATGCCGATAAGTCGGAGATGATGTCCCTCCCAGTTCCGAGGTTACTGGAACGCAGCATTACGACAGTCGCCACATGTGCTCATGGGTAGCAGAGTCTTAATGTCGCCGGAAATAGATTCTCCTCACACTCCCTTTAAATACAGTCTTAAAGTTGATAAACACTGAACATAATTAGTTTTTTCCTCTTGAATTGAACTTTACAGCTGCTTTTGATTTATTCCACACTATCAGCGCTGATTGAGACACACTGTAACTGACTGTCTCTGACTTTCCTGGAGCTTTGTGGAGCTGCACAGGTGATTTTTATTCACTCTGACTGCAGCATTTGTGGTCACTTAAAAGAAAGACATCAAGTATTTTCCAAAAGCATCAGCAGGTGATTCCTTTGCAGGTCAAAGAACTTTAAACACATTCATGGGGCTTGAACGAGGCCACATAATCATGTTTTTCTGAGGAGTTTTATGGTTTAGGCTCAGAGTTTACCACCAACTCAGTCGGTCAAGAGAGAGAGTGAGAGAGGGAGAAAGAGAAATTGTGCTGATTTAATTCACGGGTCAAACTGGCATTAAATAGCACCGCTTTACTGCCTGTGGCAATTAGCACTGGTCTTTGAGGATTAGGTGGTATTTACATGAGGCTCATTTGCATAGGAAGGGGGCAATTTTACACTGAATTAATGAACATTCCCCAATTTACAGGCATGTAAACTGAACCGGCACAGCAAGGAGGTGCAGTGCAGTTTATGTTCAGTTTGTGTTTAAATCTTTGCGTACGCTCTGTGGATTGCACGTTATTTTTTTTCCTGTCATTTGCACAGGTTTTGCAGCCGCAAAAGTAGTGCAATCCTTTTGTGGATCTGGCCAACAGTTTTTCCTGGGGAAAAAATGCATGAAAAAATGGGGTGCATGTTATAAATGAAGGCGTGTTCTATATGAGAAAGTACAGTATGTGGAACTTTAGGTAAATAATCCAGTGATCCTTTGACCAAGTAATAACTTATCAGCCTTTAACTCTGCAAGATCAATCTTTCTGTTGATACATGGAGAATCTTATGGTTGTCTCTTCATAGCAGGACTCCCTGTTTGTCCCTCTGTGGCTCTCCTCTTTGTCCCCGGGTCTCTCTCTTCCTCCCCTCCTGCGTCTCACCCTAACAAAGCCCTTCAGCCGTGATACTGTGCCCATTAAAGGCAGGAGACAGCGGCGGTGCAAACAGTGCCGAGGATATCAATGTGTTTTCAGTCAGAGTGCTTTTCAAAGCATATTGTGTTCAGTGTGAGGGAATTAACTGGAGACAGAGAGAAAGGTTTCAGTACACAAGCTGCACCATCTGCAGAGCCTGTGAGTGTGTGAGAGTGTGTGTTTCCTGCAAACAAAGACATCCTCACAATGAGGAGGCATTAAAGGGGATCCAGTTATTCTCAGTTTTGCATCATTTTATTTATATTCAGGCATGAGCGGATGGATGATGGGTCTATTCAGTCCCCTGGTGATAAATAACACAGCAGCCTCCACCTGATAAACACAAGAATAACCTGCACAGCAGCGGATGTGGTTGTTTTGTTCAATAAACTTTAACAAGAACTCAGCAGCAGGAAACATGCGTCTTAATCCACCCTAGCCGGAGTGCTGTGCTCATGACGGGTAGATGTTGAGACCATGTGAAGCTTTTCCTTGATGCGTGTGCAGGGTGGAGTCAACAGGACATCACATGACCAGACATGTCAGAGTGTGGGTCCTGTGGGATTTGCATGGTTGAGGCTCATACATTTTTAACAGACACAGACGCAGATAACAACATGATGGTGGACTTCAACAGAGGCTGGTTCTCTAACCATGCATGAGCCTGGAGCTTGGGGTCAGGCCTGGGGTCCCTTTGGTGTCCCTTTTCTTTGCATGTCAAATGTTCGTAGTTTATTTGATCCTTTTTTAAATTATTTTAATTATTCTGAAACAACTTTTCAGCATCTGAACTTGCATGCGTACAGTTTGTTTTATATACACAGATACTTATGAAACAGAACAAAACCTGAACCATAGAGTGGGACACTTGAGAGAGATACACCACACAGAAGTCGAGGAAGGTTTAAAGGGTTTAATGGTGAACAAGGCAAAGGTTCAGTAAACAGAAAAGCAGTTCAAAAAATCAGGCAACAGTGTCCAAAAATCATGAGGCAAAAATCAAATGCAATAATAGCAAGGTTATAGCCTTGAAGAGCAGATGGACCTGTCTGATTCTGAAACCATGCGTATCCCTCTTTCCAACCTCCATTGTCCAGTGGTCTCTCTCGAGTCACTTCCTGTTAGGTCACTTCCTGTTAATGGCAGCTAAGGCAGCTAATGCCGGTTAGCCTGTGGTTATCATGGTTACTCAGTGATACTTGGCGAAATAGAAATTAACTTTGTAGTGATTGTCTTTGATGAGGTTCATATCACATAGAAGTGTAAAATTATACATTTGTGTGGTATAATTTAGTGTGAAACGAGGTAGTTAAGCTAACAGCTAACGGCCACTAACCACTAACAAGGACAAACAACAGTTTGTTGTAAAGGCTGTTAGTCGTAAACCCTAGCAGCTAACAACAGTTAGCAACAGTTAGCTGATACGGCTAATGGCCATCAACTGTTGTTTGCCCATGTTAGCTATTAGCAGGTAGGTTTAGTCGCTACCTATGCTACATCATAGCAGCGTTGCCTGATATGGATTGGTCTGTGATGAGCCAAACGATCGTCCAATCACAAGCTGCTGTTGTTTTTGAAAGTTCTGCCCCTGAAAACATTTTCGCAGGGGTCCTTTCCAGATGGATCAATGAAGTATTTCAAATATGTAACTGTCCATCTGGCATGTCAAGTTAGCAAGGTTATACATGGCAAAACAAGAATGAGTAGTACCTTTAAGTTGAAGACAGGAGGAGTAAATACTTCAGGTGATTTTGGGTGATTTGACACAGCTGGGGGGGCACAATCAGGGATCGGGGTAACAACACCAGACAGGAAGCATAACCGACAAAGACGATGAGGGACAGGTTAATTTTCAACATAAAACAGGAAGCACAACACAAAATAGGAAACAAAACTTAACCGAAAGAAAATACAGGATCATGACAATACACTGGAAAAACTCTGAAATGTCTGGATTAGTATCTTAATTGAAGACACAAAAACCCAAAACGAGGTAACAAGTCCACTTATCTGCCCATGAGACAAGCCAAATTTAACTTGAAGGGTGTTTTAAAATGAAATTTTCAGTCAAGGTAAGTTAATGTACCTCAATTTAAGACCCTCGCTTGGTAAAACCTTCCTTCTTTCATGGGCAGGAATTTTGTTACCATTACAAGCAAGCCAATGGCTTTTTCTTGTTTGTTTTTTTTCCTTATAGTAAGATATTTATCTGAATTGTGAAGTTAATGTGGATTAAAATAAGCATTGTAAATATTTCTGACTTGAAGTCAGACAAACACGCTTGTGAGATCATTTTTGCAGTGTATGCTGTTTGTGGATGCGCTTATTTGTTTAAGGTATTTGTGTCAATAGAAACATGCATGTTTACTTTGCTAAATTGATTTTTTATATATATTAGGGCTGTCACTTTAGTGCATTAATTAGATTAATTGATTACACCGCAAATTAATGCTTTATAAAAATTAATCGCAAGATTAATCATAGCAAACAAACATTTTGATATTGGCCAGCTGGAGGACCCGTACATGGCAGTGACACGCCACTTCACACGTGTCTCTAGTCAAACCAAACAAAGCCCAGGTGACAACAGGAATGGCATATTTAAGACTTAGGGCTCTAATTTCGTAGACCAGGCACAAGCGCAGGCGCACCTGCCCTGCGCCTGCCTTCGCCGTGCGCATAGAGTGTGACCGGCGCACTTTCCTGCAGTGCCAAGAGAGGCGCACTCAAGGCGCAGACACACCCACGTCTCTGCCCCTTGATGCAAATGCCAGAGTAGGAGGAGAAAAGCCGTGAGTGGGTTTAACACAGCTGAGCGCTGTCTTCACCAATCAAATGACCGCCTCTCCTTGCCTTTAAATGCGCTGCGGGCGAGGCACAGCGTCTGAATGATCCCCGCTGCTCTGACCGTCTCCGCAGGAGAATGATCTCCAGCGGAGACGGTCAGAGCTGTTGTCACTTCAGCGGCTGGGAGAACAGACTGGCCATCGGGGCACGCATCTGAGGCCACGAAGCTTGTCACCGTGTGGGCCAGCTCCCAGGACAGATGTAATCTGTTCCTTTGTCATTATAGGAGTACAAAATTAAGAGACAGTTACACTGCAGCTGGCTTATCCATTCAGAATACTTTTGATCCACCTGCACTTCTGGTTTATCATCGCCTAATAGCAGAGCCTTTAGTGATATACTGTATACTCTCCCGGTGTCTCCTCCTCATCCTCCTTACAATCATTTACTCCATCTTTTTAGATCATGTTAAAAATAAAGACTAAAACAGAGGAATATGGGAAATCACAGTTAAATCCTTAGTGACATACATTTATTTTCTCTCCTTTTTCTTTGTCTTTTTTCTCCCTCTTTTCTTTGAATTTAATGAAATGAGAGAAACCAGATATATACTCAGTATCAGATGTTAAGGCTGTTTATTGTTGACTTGTAAGATGTGCATCAAACTTCCAGCTGCCGTCAGGTTAAGTTTCCATTATGAGAAACGGCTTTAATCTAACATCAGATGTGACGGGACAGTTGATGAAGATACAAATGGATATGCTGGTTCAGACGGTTACATTAAATAGTGATTGCTGTGATTGTTTATTGGAACAAAACGTGGCTGACGCTCTGGAAACCTGCCTCTGAGGCTTTGTTGACGTGTGCGCACATGTGCGCCTGTCACCAAATTACAGCTGCGGAGGGTGCATTTCACCTTGCGCCGAGAATAGACCAGGTTACAGCAGGCGAATTTTCAGTGCACTTTCTGCACTGTTTTTGGCACGAAATTGTCACTGCGCCAACATGAATCTGCCGACACCTCCCCCTGCTGCGCCATCACCTCCCCTTGGTGCGCCGTCACACCCACCTCTGCGCAGACAGTCTACCAAATTGTCAAATTGGCAGCGCACGGCGGTGCGCCGGACGAAATTAACACTGCGCGGGGTGCGCCAGGCTTGCGCCCCCTGTGCTGCACCACGAAATTAGAGCCCTTAGTCTTATTGTATTTTTGAATTTATTTATCTATATTTGTACTACATTCTTTAATAATGCATAAGGCCTAATTGTTTTGCTGGATGTCCTCGACCTTTTTCTTATTTTGAATTTGATTTATGAAACACAGTTAAAGTGTAATTTGTTGTCTGATTGAGCTTAGAATTTTCTGGACAAGTTGCCCTGACTTTGGTTTTATTCTGTCGCCAATAAAATTGTGGATTTACGAATCTTCACTTCTTAGTGTGTTCATTTGATTAGTCATGCACTACAATTTCATAATATTCTAGAATTCAAATTCTTTATTTGGGTACTTTAAGCAGATATGAGATTAATCAATCAATCAATCAATCAATCTTTATTTGTATAGCGCCAATTCATAACAAGTGTTATCTCAAGACACTTTACAATAGAGCATGAAGCTCTTCATTTTATGGATACACATATATGCATGGATACATATATACATATAAAATACACATATACATATATATACAAATATATACATCCAACACCCAACATGAATCCATATAGCCAATCATGAATCCCTCCATCATGGCGGCAAGAAAAAACCTTCTGTTAAGCAGCAGGAAATCTTGAATGTGGATCCCAGTCTCATGATGAACAGCAAATCCACACGATGCTGTCATGGGTGTGAGGGCAAAGGAAGGAAAGTAAGAGGAGACAAGTGGACGAAGTAAGAACTAAAGTTAGGGACAGGTCCATGTATCATTGGCCTGTCGTCTGATTCCTTAGAGGTTAGCCTCTTGAGATGCTACATCTCATTTCTGGAGGGTCCTCATGTCTGAATGGTTGTGGTGATCATTTTCTAGAAGTATAATCTTAGATATTCAAACTGAAAATAAGAACTTATGGTAGTGCGAACTCATGGGTGCCCAGACCACAAGTGCATCCCAACCATATTTGTCTCCGTTAAGTATAAATGTGTTAAAGGCCTCTTGAGATGTGACATCCCATTTTCAAGAGGGACTTCATGACTATGTGGTAATAAGAAATAGATACTGTAGGTGTAACGATCATGGATATGGAGATCATGCTAATAACTACATGAACAGCTATAATGATAATGAGAATGGAGTGTTCCTAATAGAATGGCCAACTATGTGTGTCATGTTTATAGCTGTAGTTTTGAGGTTTCATGACTCCACAGCAGCAGGCAGTCTCCACCAAGGATCCCAGGCCACCTACAAGACAAGAGCCAGAGGCAGTACAGGAGCAAACAAAAAGGGGCAAAAGCAGATGTGGAGAGAGAGAGAGTGATAGAGCCCATTGTGCCAGACCCCTCCCCCCCCGCAGTCTAGGCCTATTACATCTAAACTATGAGTCTAGTTTATGAACTAATTTATTTATTTATTTATTTATTTATTTATAACCTATAAGCTGGTCCCTAACTGAAAGCTTTATCAAAGAGGAATGTTTTAAGTCTAACCTTAAAGGTAGAGAGTGTCAGACTCCCGAACTGTGGTTGGTAAATTGTTCCAGAGAAGAGGAGCCTGATAACTGAAGGCTCTACCTCCCATACTACTTTTGGAGATTGATGGCACCACAAGTAGGCCAGCATCTTGGGAGCGTAATGTTCTAGAGGGGGGGGGAGATTAAAATGTGATTAATTAGATTAATTAATTATAAATACGGTAATTAATTAGATTAATTTTTTTAATCACTCGACAGCACTAGTATGTATTTATTCTTTGTTTCTGACTGCAACACAATACATAAATTGATGTTTTTAATATTTCTGGACTTGTAGATAGCAATTGAACTACCTGTTTTCAAATCAAACATTTGTGACTTTTTAAGATTCAATATTGCTCTATTAAAATGTGAGACTCTTTAACACTGGGCTAAGTCTATTTCTCAGTCTATTTCAAAGGTGCCCATTAGGATCAATCAAGCTCAGTTTTGGGCAATATTTTCTCGTGATTGGATACCTCCCACCAACCACCTGTGGATTTACCTCATGTTACTTGTGGACCACGTCCAATCATCTGCTGCTCCTGATGCTTTGTCATCCTCTTAAATTAGCTGCAGCACAGCCTTTGTCCTCAGTCCATTAAGCCTGTACTGATTTCACACTGAGAACAAAGGCATAAAAGCTAATCAGCTAAAGGAGCTACATGGAAACACTGTAATGCATTCAGGTTGGCATGGAAAATAAGTATTTGACAAAGCTGAGAGCATGATGTGTTTAAATGGAATTGTCATAGTTGGGTATTTTGATTTTTCCTGAGCCTCAAATTAATAAGGAAACCAAATGTAAAATCTGATTCTGTAAAGCAAACCTAAGAACTGTAAAGTAGGCTTTAATTTAGGAACTGGAGGTGTAATTTAGCTGCTTCAGCTGCTCACCACAGGAGAAGCTTCAGCATTCATAAACCAGGGTCATACTGCAGCTCTCACTGTCTTCATTGTCTTTATGTAAAGGAGTTAAAGATTCCACTTTCCATCTCTTGGCATAAAATGTTATTTTTTTCTTTATAAACTGTGAATATTTAATTCTGAGCATCCACTGAGTTTCTGTGCGATATGAGCGCCCTCTGCTGGCGCACTTGCAGACACAAGTGGTGCAACCTGTTTATTTCTGCCAGACTGCACCACGTTTCTCTGTGGTAAGTTCTCGTATTTGAGCTCCGCTAAAAATGTAATCTAAAACTTTGTTTTTTCCAGACAGGGGTGCTGTCTTTTCATTTGATATGTTTGAGATAATCTCTAGGTCTGCCGTGGAACTTTTCTGTGTTTGTATTGATTGTTTTTGAGTCATTAATGTTGCATGTGATGTGTTTTTCTAGCTAAAATGGAACGTCTGATCTTTGTGGTAGCACCCCTAACTGTTAGCTAAATTATTATTTTGTTTTATGTTTTAGCAATATTGGAGCTCTCTGTGAGATGCTGTGAGAAACCTTAAATGCCTCTGTTCTTATCAGATTATACCAGCTTCCCTGCGAATAAACAGCGTGTTGGTGCCAAAGCTAAAGACCTGTGCCGATCTGATTCATCACACAACGCAAGAGAGAGAGTACACAACCGCTACATTTACATTATCTGACATCTGGATGATTTTGGTAAATTAAACTCCCCGCTCTGATGCAGAAGACACACGATCAAGTGGTCTGCCATGTTGACTGTTTGGACGAAGTGTAACATACGTGCCAGTCACAGAGCCATCTTTGGTTAGAAGTTTGGCACTGAACATTCGAAAAATGGTGAGAAAAAAAGTTCCTTTACTTGGACCTACTGCTGTTTGAAGCTGGAAAGTATAAACACATTTTTTACATACTGGGTGGCACAGTGCAGCAAAGGATAGAGCATCACAGCAGGGAGCTAGCTTGTTCGATCCCAGAGTCAGTCCAGGCTTTCTGTGTGAAGTTTGTATGCTCTCCGTGTGCATGTGGGGGTTCTCTCCAGGCACTCCGGCTTCCTCAGACAGACCTAAAGCATGCTCATTAGGTGGATTGATGACTCCAAAGTTCCCTTTGGTGTAAGTGTGAGCATGGCTTGTTCAGTACCTTAACCTGATTTATCACCTTTTTGAAGATACTGCCCCCTACTGTTTGGTCAAATACTGATTTTCATCGTGGAGACATTTTTCAGCGCCATGATTCAGCACCAGCATCAAGGTGTTTTCACACTGCAATGGTGTTTGCAATAATTCAATCCAATGTAGGGCCGTTCTTACCCACAACAGCACACCTACTCCTTCTCACTGCATGGTCAACAAAAAGATCCGTGTCCCAAAAGAAGTGGGTGGGATTAAAGTCTAGGCCTTTCTATGCCAACAATTTTTGCAAAATTAACCCTTTTACTTGTGTTGTCAATAGGGATGTAACATTTACCGGTAAACTGGTAAACCGCTGTAAAATTTCCCGCAGTAATCATTACCATGTCCTATTAAAGTTACGGTTAACGGCGAAAGGTCAAAATGGATTTTAAAGGATGGATTAAAACTGCTGTAATTCCTCGACTAAGCGAGCAGAGAGAGAGAGAGAGGATTCAGAGTGCCATACCTGAGTGAATTATAGGAGGTTTGTCAGGATTTTCTGAGTAAATAATGTATGAAGGTTGGAAATAGCAGCTTTAGTATCAATCTGGAGTGAGTTCCTGCCGTTCTTTCATCGTTTATTTGCCGTTTATTCACCGTATTTCATCATAATAGATCGTCTTTTTCCATTATAGTTCGTGTTTTATGGATTTAACCAATCATAATTTGGAAATATTAAGAAGGAGATGTGGAGGAGATCTGCCATGGATAGGGGAGAGCAGAGGAGAGTCACAAAGAGAACTAACTGCTTCAGGGACTGTTGTTAGTAAAACAAAAATTAATAAACAAAAAGGCCTGGACATGGTCTAATATAACGAGCTGTAACATGGACACTAATGCTGCAGGCAAACTAACATGTTGGGTGTTTGTAAAATAGATTACATTTATTTTTGGCCATCTTAAAACTTTGAACATGTTCATATACAATTGTTTATGAAGAGAAACATGTTTAAAGTAAACATCTGTTTTTTTTTCTATTCTTGTAGGCAAATTACACACAGTTTAAGAATCTGTAACATAATAATGACAAATACCTGCCAGAATTGTTTGCTTTTATTTCTAACGAAAAAAAGTTTAAACAAATTCACTTATAGGACATTTCCTGACACATTTATTGACAAAAAAGACAAAAGAACTGTCAAAATTATGATATTACAGGGTTAATGATTTCAAGACTGTGTTACTGTGGGATTCCACTGGATGCGTATTCGGTCCTTCTCCGCTCTGCTCCGTCATCTGATGCGCGTCAACTCCCACTGGATCCGTCTGCAGTACGAAGCATTGCGGCTCCGCCTTGCAGTGGGTCAACGAGCTCATAAAGTATTTTGTGGTTTTGCACCTCCAAAATCAAAAGCTCCTCATCCATGGTGAAGTGGGGTGAGACTGAACTTTTGACACCAGGTCTGTCTCCGCCCTAAGTGACGTTTTCCAGGTACAGTACTTTTCCGTTGTTGACACGGTTTATTTTATTTTGAAACATCTACGAATGTTTTATTTTGTGTTTGTGCTCAACTTCCTGTCCCGCACGATGTTCTGTGTGCTAAATTGCTGCGCCGTGGTCCGTCATCCGGCAAAAATAGAAGCTCTGCGTATCTGCTCCGTCTGCCGGAGACCGGCGGAGCAGATACGCAGCTGTGCCGGAGCCGTGCCGCAGCTGGTGGAAGTACACGCATTGCTTATAATTGAAACGGATCGGCTCCGCTGTCGCAGCGGAGACGGACCGGATACGCATGCAGTGGAATTTGGGCTTTAGAGTACTTTTTGAACATTCTGAGCACACTGCAACAATACAATTGCAGCACAATAATGATAACCGTTAGAATTTTGGTCACAATAACCGTGATATGAAATTTTCATACTATTACATCCCTAGTTGTCAATGTGAATATTTCACTGCCTAAACATCCCAGAGCCCCTCCAGTGTTAAATTAGCAGATCAAACATGTTTGAAGTGTGTATCGTTAAGTCAGACTGCCCACTAAATGGACTTGAGCTTATATCGTGTTTTTCTAGTCTGTTGACTGTTCACAGCAGCTTTACACCACAAATCACATCCACCCATTTACATCCACCCATTCACTCTCAGTTTCACTCACTCTAGTTTGGAATTTCTTTGTCAGTTTTCCATCAGCATCAACAAAACATTCACGTCCTTTTATGCCCACTTAAAAGCTGCTGATGCAGCAGTCGGAGCAACTTTGGGTTAAGTGTTTTGTCCAAGGACACATCGCCATGTGACGGCTGCAGCTCCAACATGGAACCTTCCAGACTGCATCATCGGCCTCGGGGTGCTCGGTCTGATTCATTTTCTATTGTGTGTGATTGGAGGATGAGAGTTGAAAAACCTGATGAGACTGTTGTTGTGCACGCTCAGGTTTTTAAAACCCATTTCAAATATCAGTAGGTACAAAAACATGTAAACATAAGGATTGTGATTGAACAGGTAAAAGGCCAAATATGTCAGAGAGGTTCGATAATAACAAGCACAGCTCCAGATTTTCACACGTTCTCTCCTTTTCCAACACACCATGGCTCTGTTCTCCTCCTCTGCTGTCTCCTCTTCAGCCCGGCTCTACCTCCCACCCCGGAGCTTTTGAGATCTGCTCTCTTTTGAAAAGTGGAGCAATTTAAGGGGAAAAATACACCGAGGCTGTTGGAGACCAGGGCAAAGTCAGACACGGTTAATGTCCTCATCGAGGTGGGCTGCAGAGGCTCCCAGCAGGCCCAAACACCCACGAGCATCGGGAGAACAAACCTTCAACGTGCACAGAAACCTGAGGTTTGTTCACTGGGCTGACAGCGTCAGGGCTCGTAAAGATCTTTAAGATCAACATTTAACATCTGCATGACCACACATGGGTCTGAGGAAAGGTAGAGGTGTAGTGAACAGAGAGCTCATCATTATTCTCCACCACACAACTGGGACTTTTCTTCAGTGACATTTTTAAAGAAAGAACAATTTAGACTTCTAAAAGGTACAGAAAAAAAAACATGTTTTTCTCTGAGACGGATATGAGAGGCTGTAGTCTGATTTCTGAGTAAATGATCTCCTTTCTTCTGTTCTGTGTACACACTTTAATGCTCCTCTGGTATGAATTTGGTGTTTTTTGTTCTGTCTTAACAGTAACGCGGAATAGCTTTCTCACCATCACCTGTGACATTGCCTATTTCATCATGTTTATCTTTTGAAAGGTGATTTCTTCAATACCATCCTCTCTTACTTTTTGGATTTGATCTCCTTTATGCATCTAAGTTTTTTGGTTTTCTTATGTTGAGCAATTTAAATAGCTTGAAACCTTGTAATTCCCATTGAACACCATTTAGTCAGACTTCAGAGTAAACTACATTTGGACCAGGTACACAGATAAATGGCCCACATCATACACAGAAACCTGCAGCCTCCTGGTACTGTGCTGTGGATCAATTGAGTTTTGATGGGCAGTTACATTCTGCAGAGGTGCACGCCAGGCTGAGGCTGCCCATAACGGGGGATAAAGGGTAAAGCTTTCAGGGCCGAGAGTAATGAAAGGGCCCAGAGAGAGCAATCATAGGAACAGCCCACCCTGAATTCAAGCAGTTTTTATTTTTTCTCTTTTATTTTAAACCTTTATATTTAGCATTATTTATCAAAGCTACACATCAGTAGGTCTTTAATCGCTGCCTCCTCTTTTTAAAACAGCATAACCTGTGCTTTTGTAATATTGATGTTGTGGAAGTTTCCTGCAGGGGAGGCACTGCAACTTAAGAAGTTACTTAAGATATTTTAATTAAAGCCCCAGTCACACATTCCCGTTTCTCATGGTGATTGTGCACAGCGATGTAACGGTTACCGGTAAAATGGTAAACCGCGGTAAAATTTCCCAAAGTAATCATTACCGTGTCGTATTAGAATTACCGTTATACCGTGTCTGATCACCACACTGTGTCAGTAACTCACGGTGATGCTGCTCTTTGCCTGGAAAAGCCTGAACTATGTGTGTCTGCTCCTCAGTGAAGCAGCCGTCTCTCACAGACAGCTTGAAATGTTTGGCCTTTGAAAGTCCAGCAGCTGGAGTCTCGCTCAGACTCTTAAAGGTTTTCACACTCAAACGGACAAAGTCTAAAGTCTGGTTGAAGTTTAGATTTTATAAGGATGTCGAGGGGAAGCTGACTGATGACAGTCACCTTGTCTGAAACACCAAGCTGCAGTGAAAGACAAAAACGTGATTAAAACTGCCGTAACTCCTCGAGTAAATGAGCAGAGAGAGAGAGAGGATTCAGAGAGCCATACCTGAGTGAATTATAGGAGGTTTATCAGGATTTTCTGAGTAAATAATGTATAAAGGTTGTAAATAACAGCATTAGTATCAATCTGGAGTGAGTTCCTGCCGTTCTATTTGCCATATTTCGTCGTGATAGATCGTCTTTTTCCGTCATAGTTTGTGTTTTATGGATTTAATCAATCGTAATTTGTAAATATTAAAGAAGGAGATGTGGAGGAGATCTGCCATGGAAAGGGGAGAGCAGAGGAGAGTCATGAAGGGGGCTAACTGCTTCAGGGACTATGTTAGTAAAACAAAAATAAATAAATAAATAGGCCTGGACATGGTCTAATATAACGAGCTGTAACATGGACACTAATGCTGCAGGCAAACTAACATGTTGAGTGTTTGTTAAACAGGTTAAATTCATTTTTTGAACATCTCAAAACTTTTAACATGTTCATTTACAATTGTTTTTAAGGAGAATCCTGTTTAATGTTCCAAGCTGTTTTTTACTTTTCTTGTAATTACAGTTGAAGCATTTATTAACTGCACCTTAACTATAACTTATAACTACCTCTATATACATACATGTACAAAAAAAATGTATTCTGTTCATAGTAAATTTATTCTATTTATTACTTTCAATACTAGTAGGTTATTATATTTTTATACTGTAGTTTAGTTTCTTAATCTTGTTTTAATATTGTCTGTTTGCCCCGTGGGTCCGAGAGGTCTGAAATTTCATCTGTGTTGTATGTCAAGCATGTATATCATATTTGACAATATAGCTGACTTTGATTTATAACATTATAATGACAAATACTTGCCAGAATTGTTTATTTTTATTTCTAGTGAAAACAGTTTAAACAAATTTACTTATAGGACATTTCCTGACACAGTTGTTGACAAAAAGAACTGTTAAATTTTAATATTAAAGGGGTTAAATGATTTCAAGACTGTGTTAAAGTACTTTTTGAACATTTTGAGCACACTGCAACAATCCCGCTCTTGTAGTAAACAGTTTAAAACATGGCTCAGCATTTATCTAAAGAGGAATATAATGTAAATGTATTGTAATGTCAATTAAGTAAATGATGAATTGAAGTTTTCATTTTGTTACAAGCAGCACAACAGTCAACACAATCACACATGTGCACATGGTAATTCTGACTTAAATACCAAGTCCCAGTCCGTGCAGCCTGATTCTGAGTCCACGATGTTCGTAAATGTCATGTTACCCTCCAGATAGTCCTTTTGTCCTTAGCAGAATTAAACCCAAAGTGCAGCAGCATCCATTTGGACAGCATTGCCCTGATGCAGGCCTGGTGACCATACGCTCATTAGAATGTATTTAGTGCGAACAGAGCGAGCGTGTGTGGCTCATTTTCATAAAGATGATGACCGCTTCTGTTGCAGCATCATTGCGTGAGAGGGCAGGTGGATTTTCATATTCAAAAGTGCCCACAGCAGCTTTAAATCTCATGTAAGATACCCACCTGCATAAATACTGCGCTGTCTCACACACAGGGAGCAGGAAAGTTCCTCTGAGCTTTGGTCACACTCAGCAGCAGTTTGTCCGGGAGGCGAGCAGCTGAATGCTAACGGCGTGGTTAACGTGTTGCAGGGAGTCTCAGGCGGCTGACAGATGAACTCAGCAGTGCCGGCACATCGGAGTCCAACACGACAAGTTTGCTGGAATTTACCTGACGTGAGTTTGAGACGAGGGGAGACGGGGGAGGAAGGAAAATAAAAAAAAAGAGAGAGAGTGGAGTGCAGGGAGAGGACAGGGAGCTGTGATAAATACAAAGAGAGGGAGAGAGCCGAGGAGACGATACAAGACAAGATGGTTCCTCTATTTTTAGATTTCAGGGGTGAAGTATAAATAGGCAGGATTATTTCTACCTGGTAGCCAAAAGTTCCCTTTAATGCTTACAGAATTTAAACTCCAGATGAAACCAGAGTGTGAGCTCAGCCAAGGTCTTCAAATGTGTCAGTCCAGAGCTTCCTCCAAAACCAGAGACTGAGGACTGACCATGTCCGCGATCGGGCCTGAATAAACCTTAAAGGATAAGTTTGGTTTCTACAGCTTTCACATTGTTTATAGAATGAAGTAGAACAATATAGTCAGCCAGAAGGCTTTCCTGATCCAAACAGTGCTTCAGGAGATATTTGGATCCAAAATCGAGCGGCAGACATCCGTATAATGGTAGCAGACGGGGCATACAGCGCCGCTCCTAAAACTGCATTAATCGTCCAAAAACTCATTAGTTTCACCAATATTTCATCATGGTCTTCTCTCACTACTCCTCCACAACAGTCCGTGTCGCCCCACCCATGTTTTTGTGACTGTGCTGACCTCTGAACTGAAGACTGCTCTCTGGAGAGCTGTTCTTCTCTTTGCCTCTGCGTCCTCCTTTCGATGAGCTCCTCATCTGTAAACTCTGGCTCGAAACTGTAAGTACACCCATCATATTCAAAGTTCTCCTCCACAACATCTTCATCCGATAGATATTCGTCCATTTTGCACAAAACTGGAAGAAGAAAGTCGTTGAGTGGCCAGCGGTCACCCCTGAAACAATGAGCCTTAAAGAAAGTTTTCAGTTCAGAGGTCAGCACAGTCACAAAAACATGGGTGGAGTGACACCGGACTGTTGTGGAGGAGTAGACCGAGTGGACCATGATGAAATATTGGTGAAACTAATGAGTTTTTGAACGATTAATACAGTTTTAGGAGTTGCCCTATACATACCCCGTGTGCTACCATTATACGGATGTCCACCGCTCGCCGCTCGATTTTGGATCTAAATATCTCCTGAAGCACTGTTTGGATCAGGAAAGCCTTCTGGGTGAGTATATTGTTCTACTTCATTCTATAAACAATGTGAAAGCTGTAGAAACCAAACTTATCCTTTAACACCAAGGATCCGTGGGTGCAGATGGCTCCACCCCCCACTTTCCCAGCAAAAGGGGACAAACAGCATCGGTAAAACAAAGGATGAATGTCTGTGCAGTGCCGTCATACAGCAATGACCGGGCTTTAACGTGCAGCAGTGCGCAGTAAGAGGTTGTGTTTTTGTGTTGTCACTAATGGTGTTTTCTAGTTTTACACAACGGTCAGAATTGTAATTAGAAACCCACAGATGTCCAACTCTGATTAATTTTACTAACCCGATATAGAATTCATGCTATCTGGTACTTATGTAAACAGTAGTCACATCAGGCTCCCCCCCCCCCCCCCCCCCCCCCAAAAAAAGATGGCACGGGACAACATGACCATCAGGCAGTGTTGTGTGTAATGTGTTACAGATTAACATGTTACAGCAGGGGTGCACTGTAAAAAAAAAAAACAAACAAAAAAAACAAACATAAAAAACAGTAATTTTCTGGCAGCTGGGGCGCAAAAAATGTGAAAAATTGCTTTCTCATAAAAAAAAAGTTTCTTTTCATTATTAAAATACAGTTTGTAGTTGTAATTTTAACAAGATTTTGCCTTAATTTAAGGTTCTTTAACGTTTAATTACAAACATTTAACGTTAAAAAACAATTACATTACCCATAAAGATGGTAAATTGACATTGTAATACACAGAATTATGCTTAAATTTACAGGAACGTGCTGCTAATAGTTGGTTTTAATGATATTATTATTTTATATGTATTTTTTTTGGCTTTTTGTGCCTTTATTGATAGGAGAGAGACAGTGGATAGGCTTGTGAAAGGGGGAGAGAGAGTAGGGGAAGACACTCTGCAAACTGGTCACAGGCGGGACTCGAACCTGGACCGGCAGAAGCATGTACATGGGGCGCCTGGTTGCTAACCACTCCACTAAACCAGCACCCCTTAATGACATTATTTTATAGAAAAAGTTTTTTTTTAGAGTTGTAAAGTTGAATTTTACAGTTTATTCCCTTAAATAACAGAAAAATATTTGTAAAATTACAATACACTTGTTCACGTATTTTAACAATATTTGTATTTCTAATGGTGTTTCTTTGTAAAAGAACAGAAATATTGTGTTTTTTCACAGTTACAGTGATTTCCTGTTATATTACATTTGACGTGTAAAATCAGTTTATTTTTGTGAATTAATTGGCATTTTAAAAATACAGAAAAAAACTGTAAAATAAACTGTAAAATACTGTTATATTACTATTCCTTTTACAGTGTGGGCAACTTTGGTTACCAAGAGGGCCACATAAGAACTTTTTCAGTGCCTGAGGGCCGCACTGTTACATTTTTGAAGCCACCATCAATGAGGAAAAATATAAATGAACAAAAAACAGCAAATATGTTTCAAAACAAGATTCTGCCAGCATTAGTACATTTGAACTCAAACATAATAAAAAATCATGATTTAATGGGTACTACACAGAGCTAAAGTGTTTTTTTTTGGAAATGATTGGTGGACCACATTGAGTGAGACGAAGGGCCTGAAAATTTGGTTACGAAGCGTAGTTCCTTTTTTAATGCGGCGCAACGTTATTTTTCCCACAGACAGATCTGACACTGAAGCTGCCTTCTCAGCTGCCCATTAGACACGGGCAGCGTTGCCAAGTCTGCTTGTTATAAGCATCTAAGGGCCACAAATCTCATGAGTCAGGGCCATGGGTCGCGTTTTTTAAGTTTGTTCTTGGGGCTCTTTTGTCTGTGAATCCCCCTGATTATCTTCCAGCTCCAAACATTAGGCAAAACACGACTGCAGTAGACAGATTGTCCACCTTCTCATTTCCTGGTTATCGTGCACGCCCCCAAACACACTCATGCACATGGAGCATGCTCCAGAGCCAAAGTTGCCAGGTCTGCTTATTATAAGCGACATTCTTTTTTTGAATAGATGCTTGGCACTGTGATATTGAAATGTAATGTAGATGAAAATTAACACACTTTATGTAGATTTCTCTTTTGAAAAAGTAATATTTCATATCAGAAAAATAAATAGCTGGAGGTTGCTTATTTTTGGGCTTGTTTTTATCGACCTGGTTGCTTATTTCAGAAGAAAAATGTGGAAACTCTGGACAGGAGAACTTGTTTTAGGCCTTCACGTTTAGGAACAGATGTGGGGTTCTGTCCAAAGTCTAATAATGTAAAAGTTACGTAAAAGTGACAATGTGAAAAGTTACTTTTCATAGAGGGTAACTAAGTAAAGTACTGAGTTACTTTTTTTAAGAAGTAACAAGTAATGAGCAAACACTACTTTTAAAAAGAAACTTCCCCAACACTGCCTGCAGGTTTTCAATTTACCAGACAAATGTTAGTTATTATCTGAAGTTATTGAGTTTAAATCTGGGCTGTAAAGTACCTCCGCTAGGCTGCAGGGTGTACTTTTCCCCATCATCACACTACCTCTGTCAGACCCCAGGCTGATGACACGGGACTGCTCCACATCCCTCTCATAGAGCACCTCAGCCAGTTTGTTGAATATGAACTATGCCGTCCTGGAGTGCACATCAAACTCGCCCAGCAAACGTGTTTCGACTCTCCCTTTTACTTTCGATTTGGCGTACATAATCAGTTTCTTGTCCACTGTGATTTTTACTGTCTCATCCATAATAACTCTGATGAAGTCACTCCCCTTTGGCTCTTCATCCAGCTGCTTCATTACAACTCTTTCTTGGGCCTTTTCCATGTCAGCAGCGGAGTCATGCTGGTAAATGCCTTCAGGTGTGACAAAATCTGGAGCCAGGGATATTTATCTTTCTATTCGGCCTGGAAAGACCGATATTTCCTTTTCTACTCGGAATCACCTGCTGCAGCCTACGGGATTCGGCCTCATCGTAATCCTTCTCATTTGAACTATTTTGTTTCATAAATCATCTTTGAGTTTAGCCCGTTTTGACATGTTTCTCCGGCTCTCGCTGTTGTTTATGTACCGCACGCTTTGTCAGAGTAAATGAAACAAGTGCTACAAGTTTATAACCAGAGAAGCCAGATAGACAGCTCCATATATCTGCCACAGAAATATTTCACTAGTCCATCTGCGTAGGAACCCTTTAAATTTGTTTTCAGGGGCAGAACATTCAAAAAAAAAACAAAAACAAAACAGGCTAGTGATTGGACAATCCTTTGGCATTCATCACAGACCAATCCACATCTAGCAGGGTTGCCTCCTATAATGTAGCATACATAGAGGCTAACTGAGCCGCTAACAGCTAACAACAGTTCATGACCGTTAGCTGTTAGCTGGTAACTTAGCCGCTAACAGCTAACGGCCTTATACAATCGTCTTACACTAAATTGTACCACACAGATGATTCATTTAACACTTATATGTGACATGAACCTCGTCAAAGACAATCCCTACAAACAAACTTCTGAGGAGGGCAGATTTCACCAAGTTTCACTGAGCAACCATGAGGACAATAGGCTAATCTGCATGTCTGTTCTCAACTTGCAGTTCTCAAGTTCCAGTTGACTTCACGTCTGCATTCTGCAGCTCCCGCCTCTCTTCCCTGATTGGGCCGTTAAGAATTCAGCCGAGTGAATTTGTTGGACAACGGAGGCTAGCAAGACGGACCTGCAGGATTTCAGAATCAGGCAGGTCTGTCTGCTCTGCAAGGCTAACATGTTTAGTTCCACGTGAACAACAAAGTTTTGTTCCGCATAGACCAGGCCTATTCATAAAAATGAGACTCAAGTTTTAGTTGTTGTTTTTTAGGAAAATGACAATGGACATTGCCTTTGTTTCAAAATTCAAATTGTGCTTGGAGGGAATATTTCCACAGGACATTTTGACCGGCGGTGTTAGAAAATGACTTTGCATCCTGTAAGTTGTTGAAAAAAGAAGTTGTAAAGCAATGCAGAGTTCTGAGGAAGGTCAGAGCTGCATTCATTAGCATCACAACAAACACGCGCTTTGACTTGGGTCACGTCTTTGGTGCATTCCAGTTGTAGTTAGAAGTAGGAATTTCTGAGTTCCGAGTTCCAGGACTGGAATGTCCCCCGAAGTCTGAATTTTCTACTGGGAACTCGGTGAAACCTCGCCACCCCCGAGTTGACAATGGAAGATGGATGCCCCCAGTGTGAACAGTTATTTAGCTCCTGTAATAATCCATTTATTTGCACTTCTGACTGGGGTGTGTCGCTCTAGATCAGCTGTATACATAGTATTGTTAGACTTATATTTACAAAAATGCTGCCATAGTGATAATCACATTCTTCATGTGATATTTGTGAACAACAACGCAGGGCGTGCTAACAACATAAGCCTGGTAGATCGGCATGTTTTTTTCCGACTTCAACTGGAACGCCGATAAGTCGGAGATGATGTCACTCCCAGTTCCGAGGTTACTGGAACGCAGCATTAAGACAGTCACCGTGCGTGCTCATGGGTAGCAGAGTCTTTATGTCGCCGGTAATAGATTGTCCTCATAGCGCCTTTAAAAATAATCATATGGCTTAAAGTTTTTTTATATTTTCCAAACCATGTTTGAGTGCCTGGGCCTGGATTATTTGCTCCCTTCATCCTAAATTTCCTTGCAATGTTTCCCTTTCATGAGCACCATTAGTTTGAGGGACACCAGCAGCACTCCCTCTCTCTCTCTTCTCATAACAATACTATCAGCTTTATGAATCTGTGTGTCTCTTTTCTGTTTCCTCAATAATGAAACACAGGAGCTCTGGGCAGCCTCACATGTCTCCAAACCAAACAAACAGAAAGAACCACAGTGGCTGAATGTCGCTGTCATAAACAGCTCCAAACATCTATTCAGTCCGTCTCTTATCGGAGCCCGGCTGATATTATTCAGTCATTTCCTCTCTGGTGGCCTTGGAGAGGCCATCTCTGCCTTCAAGCCCGTATGAGCACATGAATTATCGGGAGAGAAAAAGGACGGCTAACCTTGGACTTTGTCAAGTGGAGAGAATCACAGGGTGAAAGCCAAACATTCACAGTGACAGAGCGGCTGTGTGTGTGCGTAAAACCTTTCAGTGTCTCATCTTTTATTTCCCCCACTCGTTCCTTCTTCCCTCTCTGACATTTGTGCAGAAGAATGGTTCATCGCTCTCCTCAGAAGATTCAGAGTGAGGAGAAATCAAAGATGGAAAGTAAAAAGGTATAAATTTATGTGCTTCAGTAGAATTTAAATGTGCTGAAACTTTCCATTTCAGGAGCAAAGACCTACTTCTCAACACTCCATCATGGCGGCAGCTGGTCGTTACATCACTCTCACCTGGATGTGCTGAAAATAAGCTCCTGCTGTCCCTGCAGTCCTCTGATTATTCTAGTAAAACACCAAGAAGTGAATGAATTCTGAGTCATGAAAGGTTCTGTAGTGGGGCCTGAAAGGACTCTGAATTTAGCTGTTTTTTTTTAAAGCAGCAGATAAATGCCTGTGTTAAAAACAGAAACATGAAAGGTGCTTTCACACAGCAGGGGCTGAGGCACTGATCACAGACACTTTTCGACATTTTCTGTTACATGGTGTTGGCCATATCTGACAAAGCTCTACTCTGTTAGCTTGGTTTTCCTGTAAGGTTCATACCCCACACAGGGTTTTGGATCATCTCTCGCAAAGTTCCAAGCAAATCCAAGCCATGACTAAAACGTGATGTGGAGACCCTGCAGACCGCTGAATGTCCAGGGCATGAACAAAAACCCAAGAGGATATCTGACGATGGAAACTGGAGCGCCTCCAGCCGTCAGCTTTAAACGAGTGGTTTTGTTGTTTTTTGTTGAGCTGCTTTCGAACCTGCGTGAAGCTGGCCCCCCACCCCACGCAACATTTTGGGAAAGTAGTCCATTTCGTTGGTTCTTCGTTTGTGTCTATCACAGGTTTGTTTTTTTGATCAGAAATGAGAAAAATATCAAAGCTCTCATTGATATTTGACCATACTGATAATAAGGTTTTGAAATACAGGACAACATTCATGCTGTTTGGCCGTAGTCAAAAAACTTGTGCGAGCGCAGCCAAAACAAATGAAGAGCAACGGCACGAGAGCATTTCCGGCCGTGACGTCATCGATGGAAAATAAAGTGTGTAATATCTATAAAACCGTAGCAGCACAAACAAAAGTTTTGACGGCACAAACCAGCACAAACGAAGCACTAACGGACAGCCCCATCTCGTGTCCAATTGGAGCAAACGGGGGGCTGGGTGAACTCTGGATGACCTATAAAATAATATGTAATAACTTAAAAACCATAGCAGCACAAACGACAATTTTGCGGCACAAACCAGCACAAACGAAGCACTAACGAAATGGACTATTTTCCCGAATTTTTGCGTGGGGTGGGGGGCCAGCTTCACACAGGTTGCTTTCAACCATCACTGACAGGACAGCAGATAGTCCGAGGTTTGCCTGATGGTCAGGTCAGGTTTGGGAGCCTTTGCTGGGTTGGCTCTTCTCCATTCATCATCCCTGATGACTCATCTGCACCATCAGTATCAGGTTTAATTGCACTAAGGGTACAAACCCCACGGCTGCAGAGGCAGGGACACCAAGCCAATTCTGCTGTGTTATCAACCACTACAGCCAGCGGCAGAGCCCCAGGAATCAGCCTGCATTTTACCAGCTACCAAACCAACTTTCAAAAGTATGTTTTGATAGGGACTTGAACCAGTCACCCAATCTCTTACAGACGGAGCTCCACTGCTGCCCATGCACTTTTTTTCATTCATTTTATCAGTGGCATGTTGGGCTCGGTTTCATTTATGATTCTGATCACAGATTTTATTCATAAACTAACGTATGCCAGGACAGATTATTAAATGAAGTTTTTATTTTCTCCCTCTCTTTCCAAAATATATAAAACCACACACTTTTTTCCATTATCTCACTCAAAAGCAGCTGCTTTATTTTGGGCACGATAAACCTCTGATAATTTCCATCTAGAGCTGAAACGATTCCTGGAATGATCCAGATTACTCGATTACAAAATATCCTCGAGGCAAATTGTGTTCCTCAAAGCCTCGTTTAATACATAATTATACATATAAAATATATATCAGTGCACAGTGTTTCACACGGACGGTCATTTCTGTGGCACAACGCACCTGCTACCTCCGCTGCTGCGCGGCTTGTAAAATCATGAAGAGAAAAGAGAGGAACAGAAAGGAGAGAGTCCACAGAAGAAATGGCAGAGAGTGTCCCAAGTGTGTGGTCACTACAAGAATGGACGAAACGAGAACACAGTGCAGTGTGTCTGATGTCAAACGGAGTTAGCTTAGCACGAAGCTTAGCATGATAGCACGTCATCAATGCTGCAGCACGTCAACAGTAAACATCCGGTCTGTGTGTCAGAGCGACACAACAGGATGACACTCATGATACATCAACAGAAGCAGCTAATGTGATCAATAACTGAGATATGGGCTAGTGAATAACCTACTTTGATTATGGCTCCGTGTAAAGGCTGGTTCAGAACGTAAATCAATGCGGAGGCTACTTGCCCAGAATCATGTGTATTTAGTTCACATACTTTTTACATCCAATAACTTTACATTTAATTTGATTGCAGAGAGTAGAAGAGGAAACACTGACAGTGAGAAGAGGAAGCAGGTGTAGGGAATGCTTTCATATGTTATAGAAATGTACATTAGCTAGTTAAATGATCTTAGTATCTAAGTATGATATTATTTGGTCCTAGAAATAAAGTAAGCAAAATATGATCATCTGTATGATACAGTAGTAAAATCAGAAAAATAAGTTGTTGATTTAAGTGACCTGGCTTTTCTGTTTTGTGTGTTACTAATAATAATAATGTGTAGTGAATCAATGTAAAAAAAAAAGATAGCAGTAAGCGCACAAGGGTGACGGTGTATATATTTGTGTCTTTTTTCTGAAGAAGATGACTGTGTTGAGGCTGCGTTTACATGAGAAGCTCTAAAACTGTAGCACATTCCCATAGGATGTAGAGAACATGTCATATTTGACCCCTGATCCTGTCATAAATAAAATAAAGCTCATCTTTACTGTCAGCCACGCCGTCTGTCCCCTGAGTGATGGTGGAGCTCAGCTGCATCATGGACATCACATGAAGGATCAAACTGTTCAGTCTGACGTGAGAAAGAGTGACCACCTCCACGGGTCTGCGGGGAGCTGACAGAATCATGGGGGAGATGATCTTCAGACAGCATGAAGGTTAAACTGATGGATGACATGTGAGTGAGACTCTGTGGACGTCAGACTGTTTGTCACGATGGACTCGATGGTGGTGCCTTATGGTGTGAAGAGGTCAGGATGACGTGGACTGAAAAGATGTTTTTTTATCGTAACTTTAGTTCTTACTTTAGTCCACTTGTCTCCTCTTGTCTCCTCTTTCCTGCTGCTTAACAGAAGGTTTTTTCTTGAGCCATGATGGAGGGATTCATGATTGGCTATATGGATTCATGTTGAATATATTTTTAGGGCTGCCACTTTAACACATTGAGCAGACTAATTAATTACACTGCAAATTAATAAGTTATATAAATGAATGCAAGATTAACAGTGTTGGGCACATCACTTTAAAAAAGTAATTAGCAATAGTTACTAGTTACTCTCTCAAAACAGTAACTGAATTACTAACCTAATTACTCCTTCATAAATGTAATTAGTTACCAGGTAAAACTCTTTTCCTCTTGAACTGTGTGTCTCCGTCTCTTGTTGTTACCTGCTGCAGCAGCTCTGACATCATCAGCGGAGTTCTCGCTGTTTTTGGTCTCTAGATTTTAGATTTACTAACAACAGACAAACACTTTGCTTTAGGACATAATGGACACTTCAAATGTGTGTTCTTGACTTTTACTTCTATTACTTCCATCCTGAAAACTCCAGTTTTAACTCCACAGACGCTCCGGACTCGCTGTTGCTGCAACTAGCCGTGTTGCCAGATTTTGCAATTAAAATAAGCATTTTAAAGAAAGGAACCTACATGAATCGTGTTTTAATTTTTATCCACGTTACATTTCAATTTTAAAGTCATATTTCTTCATTTTTGCCTCTTAATTTACTTATTAAACATCCTTTTGTTTGGAGGTGGAACATCCTTTTCCTGCTGTTACTGTTACTCCATTTTTGCTTAACGGTCTGTCTAACCTTGATTTTTGAAAGACATGTCAGGTTTTTATCTAAGTTTTATCTTAATCCTCTTCGGCTTTATTATGGTTTAAACAGTAGTAGCTACATTAGAAATCAATTTAATTCTGGCTATAAGGATTTATTTTAGGTGAAAACATCATTTTTACAGTAAAATCTTAATTTGTGCTAGGGTGGGATAAAATAATTTTAATAACTTCTGAATTGGGTTTATATTGGTTTGGGGACACAACACGCCCAAATTAGCAACTGCACTATTGGAACAAGCCCAGAAAACTGCAACCCACAACTCCCGATATACACGCATGTTAGAAAAGAAGCAAACAGTTGCTTATAATAAGCAGACCTGGCAACTCTGGCATCGAGTTTTCTCATCTGTCTGTTACGGTGCAGCTCCTGTCTGTGTCTGACTGAGTGAGGCAGGACATTGGTGCAAAGTAACGGGCCACATTTCACTGTCGGTGACGGTAACGATTAATTCTTAGACTTTGAAGTGAGATCAGTCCCTATCAGCGATACTGTGCGCCACATGAGGGGATTCTAGGACATTTTGGTGTCTTATTTCTCAGGCAGACATGTTTACTATCACAAGGACTGATAATTATGCAACTTCACTCCTGGCTAAGATATTTGCTAATAATGTCTGATGTATGTCTTTCTGTTAAACTGGCTAAGCATGAAGCCATGCCTGAGGAATCGGTTTCTTTAGTTGCTGTAATGATACTAAACAATATAGAAAGCACAACATACAACTTGTCCAGACATTTTCTGATCATATACTGAGACACTGGTGTCTTGAGATAAGTTGGGTGCTACTCTGTACTTTTTAGGCCTGATCTACTAAATGTTTGCATGTATAAAAAGAGTGCAAAGCTGATAACGTGCGAAAAGCTGATCTACCAACAGGGTGCACTGAGGATTGTCTGTCAATAGAGCAAAATAGCACCCTTGATCCATGTATCTAGTTGCCCTCTTATGAATATGCAGAATACATGCAGACTGAAAATTTTTAAAGATTTGGAGACTGACAGTCAGTATGATGTACTGGAAAAAGAGGGAGGATCCAGTGTGCCATCATACTCATGCAGACACGCGCAAAAGAATAAAACAAAAATGTACAGAATAATCTGATATTGTTCAGATGGAGCGCTTAAATTTTCCTGAATTTCTCTGGCAGAGTCTTGGCTGGTCCATGATCAGAAAGTCCTCCAACCTGCCCATCTTAACCCTGTCATTAGGTGAAAACCGTTTAATCCTCAACACTTACAGGATATATAAATGAAGATTTGCTTTACATGGAAAACGCCACTATGTACAGAAATCTAGAACAACAAAGTCCTTGTTCAGGCTCACACTGGTTAGAAGTTGGCTGGTAACGAGTGGGAACTCTGCTGGTATTTGGCTGGGAGGGGAAATTGATATGGCTGCATCTGCAGCTTATATTAAAGGGGCTGGTGTTTGTGAACATGCACTGTATTGGCCCGACTATAGGACGACTCTGATTGTAAGATGACCCCTATTTTTCAAATATCATTTTGTGAAAATAAAAATTAGGTTACTCATAAAACAACTTTTTATCACACAATTATTCTAGAAAAACTCACAACAGAGATTACATTTCATGTTATTTAAGATCAAGAAATATTACTGCAGTATTTAATAAAGTTGGCATCATAACTTCGCCTCTGTTATTTGCTTCGAGCCCCTTCGTTCCAGATGGTCACATTCCTCCATTTTTAATCAGATGCTGATGTTTGCCTATTCCCAAGAGAAGAATGTTAGAACACTCTGAAACACAAGGTCCAACCTGGCACACAAGAGAGTGAAACCTTTCTTTCCTTTTCTTTTTTGTTTGTATAAAATAAGCCATGACACTGTGAATCCTAAAGCCCAGATTCTTTCCTCTCCATCAACACGCAAACTCTTCAGACCTTCAGAAATCTTGACCTCAGCAGCAGCTCTCTTTCCATGTGACCTAAAACAGTTTGTGTGTCTGTTAGGCCAAAACCTGAAGAAACAGCATATTTTCAGATCTAGATCAGGCCTCGGTCTGTCCATGTGGTTTAAAATCATCATTCAGTGTTTTGAAATGTGATGCAGAGGTTACGGGAAAAGAGTTTGAGGGGGTTGAGCTTTCAGTGTCTTCACCTTGTCTATGAATCTGCAGCAGCATGAGAGCAGAGGTCTTGTCTGTGAGATTCTTGAAGAATAAAGCCGTCAGACCATCCTCTGGGAGCTGGGTTTTAAGACTATCTGTTGAACTCTTATTCTTAGCCTCTGTCTCTTGCTGCTCTCTGATCTTCGACGTCCTCTTTGAGCTTTCGCAGAATAAAATCTCCTCCTGCGATCTGCCCTCTGTCGGTGTGTATGTGAGGGATTACAGAGGAAAATGGCACGAAACAGCAGCAAAAAAGATGCATTTACAACATCAAGAACCATTTACCAGAGAGAATACACCATGAATATCTGGATGATAGTTCCTGTGTGAATTATTTAGGGGCCTCAGAAATTCAACATAACCTTTTCATGGCTCTTCTTTAATGTCCCGCCATCTCACAATCTCTGTTAGCCTTTACCGTGATCTTACTTGCTCTGCTGTGCAGTGCTTCAGTAGTGTTGTGCAGAATATGGGACCATGTAAGCTAGACGGCCCAATCAGGGAACAGACTGGACTGAAGACTTAAAGGTGCAGTGTGTAGAATTTGGCAGCATTTTGCCAAACAGAAACGATGAAAATAGGATATAATGCTTCTATGTGTATGCAAAGTCCATCAAAATAGGAGTACAATCATCATCAAAAAATTTTCTATTTAACTTTTAAGCAAATTAACGGTCATTTCCGGTCATTGTAGGCAGCTCTCTCTGATTGGCTACGGTCATCCTCAGCAAATACGAGTTGCATAATCATCCAGATAAACATCAAACATGTTTGAAAAATTATCGGGGCGGCTCCGACGTGTCTATGAGATGATTGTCGGGGTTAAGATTGATCTGTCACCCGCTCACACTAGAAGATAATCTTGATCGAACGTTGGGGCTGATTTTGGTCCCAGATTTCTTCGATTTATCCCCGATTGTCGAGAGGGCTAAATCTGGGATAAATCAGGCCGAGCATCCTGTAGTATGAGCCAGGCTTAAGGTGTATTCACACCTGGCTTTTTGTTCCAAAACAACCTGGATACCCCTAAAGTTACAGGTGTATGCATGCTCATATCTGAGCACTCAGACAAACAAGCAGGCCATGATCACCAAAATAGGTGGTCTGGGTTCGCTTTGATTGGGGCCCTGTAGCAGTTCCTTTGCAGTGAGAACACAAACGCCTCACAGCTGACTCATACCTGTGGTTCACACTGGAGCAGTGGGGGCTGTGATGCGCCTGGTTGCGAATTGTTCAGTCAGAACAAAAGAAGAAGAAGGATTGGATGATGCATCAACAGCAGAAGAAGAGCAGGTGGAAGAATCTGTGCAAAATTAGCTGATGTGGAGCAGCAAGGAAAAAAAATGCCTCGTAGAAATCTGGGCGGAAGAGAAAATTTGCTAATTGTTGGACACTACATATAAAAATACAGAGGTCTACAAACCCGTGTGGACACTGCTGTTGTAAGAAGAGAAGGAAACTCCCCCACCCTCTGTGTAAGATTGCTGACCAATGAGAGAAACATTTGATTGCACGTGTCATTTGTTTACAACTTTGGACTGTAAGAGACTTTAGCCATGTGAACACCAACCAAGTGACAACTGAAACAATTATATCAATTTTACCCCTGAATCGGAACAAAGCAAACAAGCCATCGGTGTGAATAAACCCTGAAAGACTGAAATCATTCTTTTGCTCTTTTCCTGACTGAGGATCACTGCTGGGAGAGAGGGAGAGACGAGGAAATTCCTCTGCGGATGATGCCGGCTAGTCTATGGTAGCTGTGGTGACAACTGGTGAAATCTGCTCTTCCCAGAAGTTTACTGGTGGGCAGGGGCAGGGCATAAGGGGGGGGCCCAGTCAACATCATCATTTACGAGTATGTATACTGGGCTTACATAGGTTGGCCCAGTCAGGCTTGAGTCATGGTTGCCAAAAACTTTACAAGACCAACTGACTTTAGTGATGTAGTAGCTATAAAATATTGAATAAAATGTTGTGCTGCATGACTGGCTTTAATTTCACTCTCACATTTGATTTTATTACACACAAAGTTACAAGTGAATCGCTGATATTGTCCCCAAGTGTACTGTGGGTAAAACTCGTCATCACCAACACTCCACTAACGTCATCATCAGTCACTTGTCAACAGATTGCAAACTAGGTAGGCTAGAGCATATGTACAGACTAAAAATGAGTGGCATTTTATATAAGCATAAAAGTGGAGCGACAAAACGAAAAGAAAAGGAAAAACGAGAGCAGGGAAAAGCCAAGTTACAAAAACTGGACACGTATTTTGTTCGTCTTTCTGAGGATGAACCTGATTTTTTTGTTGGCAGCGATCCAGGCCCGCCAAAACTCCCAGCACATCCAGGGAGCCAAGTTACATACAGGTAGCAATTCTAACAAGTAAATTGTAGAAGCCCAGCCCCCTAGCTTAAACCCCCTTCTTTCTCTCTCGCCGGTATAGCGGTGATGTCAGGGACTCAGCAGTTGCTAGCTGCTCCAGGATAGAGCCAGACCCGGTGCCTGACCAGCAGCCCCCCTCCTCACCCGCGCTGGACACTGGAGTTAAAAGCAGCAGCAGGTCTCCTCCCGCTACAGGTGACGCGGATGAGGAAAAGCCTTCTCTGGAATGTTTTCCAACTGATTGGGCCAATTTTGCTGAAAACATCCAGGACACCAGCATTAACAGATATATCCTTAAGATGGGCCCATGCAGACCCAAGGGTTCATTTCCCACTGATAACAACAATCGTTGTTTTTCGGAAAGTTATTATACTTCTACCACTAAAATCGGGATGAAGCTCCCTCGCAGCTGGATATGCTATTCCCCCAAATTAGACCGCTGTTACCATGAGCCTTGCTGGCTTTTTGCCAACCGAAATGCCCCGTATTACAACAATGCATGGGTAAACGAATAACAGAAGAATAACAGAGAGGGAGCCCCTTTGCCCGTTATGTTCATTGCGCTGCTCATAACCTCAACCTTGCTCTCAACGACTCTGTTAAAAATGTCCCGGGAGTGAAGCAGTTCTATGACACTGTAGAGAACCTGTACAATTTTTTTGGTCACAGTATCAAACGATGGGCGCTCCTCAGTGAGTTTATTACGCCAGAGAGCAGAACGGTCACAATAAAACGCCTCTGTCCCACTAGCTGGTCATCTCGACGTGATGCGCTTTTTGCGTTATGGCACAGATATGGAGACATTATAAAAGCTCTCGTCAAAATATCCCTGACCAGTGACAAAAAAAGAGGAGCGTAGTGAAGCAAGTGAGCTCAAGAATGCCATAAGCAAATTTTCTTTCCCATTTCTGGTGAACATGCAAACCAAGATTCTTGAGTGTACAGACGCTGCCTCACATTTACTGCAAGCTAAGGACGTGGATATTCTGAAACCATCTACTCTTCTGCAAAATGCCATCAGTGTTTTGATAGAGTTTAGGGAGCAATTTGATGAGGCTAAGTCTGCCACTCTTGCTCTAGCTACAAAATAGGGAAGTCAAACCCAGTTTGAAGCAAGCAGGTCCAGAAAAGTTAAGCGTCACTTTGATTAACTTTCTGAAGATAGCCGCTTCACTGACGCAGAGAGCAACTTTAGGGTGAACGTTTTCAATGCCTGTCTTGATATTATCATCCAGCAACTGTCCCAAAGATTCACCAGCTTAAATGGAACTGTGAATATGTTTGAGGCAATTCAGCCCAACACACTGCTGCACTCAGGAGGTGAGGAGTTACTCCAAGCTGCCCTGCAGCTTAGTGATCACTACAGTCGGGACATCGCCCCCAGCTTCCCTGGCCAGCTGCTTTGTTTTATAACCTCTTTCAGGGACCAGGTAACAAAACAAAGGTCTGTTGCGGATTTGGCAAAAATGCTCCTTGTCAGCCACCCAGCAGTAACTTTTACATTCAGTGAGGTTTGCACCACCCTTCTTTTATTTTGACTCTTCCTGTTACCGTTGCAACCTCTGAGCGCTCATTCTCCAAGTTAAAACTAATTAAAAACCACTTGAGGAGCACAGTGGACAGGAGAGACTGAGTGGACTTGCCATGTTGTCCATAGAGAATGAAAGAGCAAAGAAAATGGACATACAGAGCCTCGTGGACGCGTTCGCGGAGTGCAAGGCTCGTTGTATGCCCTCCAAATAGCGGCGAGTGGGCCTGTAGTACTTTGTATTGAAATGTGTTTGTGAACATCTGGGCCGCTGTGCCAGTTTTCCTAAAATTTATAGCTACTGATACAGGCTCTGAGTGTAAATAGTTAAAGTGGGTGTCAAAACAATGCGGTTGCTATCAATGGTGCTGAGCTGCTTTGAATTTGTGTTTTAGTGACCATGTTTTTGTTGTTCTCTTGGTTGTAACTTCACATCTGTTTGATGGATTTCAAAGTGACATAGTCGCTCTCCGTGGTGCCGAAGCTTGTAAGTCCCTCTTGTTGCGGGCATGTGTATGTTGTAAAATGATGTTGTTATGAGTTTTATTGTTTGGATTAAAAGGCCCGGTCATTTGTCCCGCCCTCGGCCCGGCTCTGATTTGTTCCGCTTGTGCTGGTGGGGATTGTCTTTGACCAGGTTTATGCACATATAAGTGGTAAATGATACATCTATTTGGTATAATTTAATGTAAGATGATAGTCTAAGGACTAAAATGTGGTTTAAGCTAACAGCTAACAACAGGGTTGAGCTGCTATGTCATACTGTGATGAGTGTGACGGACAGAACAATCAATCAATCACCAGCTGCTGTCGTTTTTGAAGATTCTGCCTCAGAAAACATTTCTATGGACTCTTCCCCAGATGGACTAGTGAAATACTCTGTAGCGGATCTATAGAGCTGTCCGTCTGGCGTGTCAGGTTAACCTTTTTCTACAGCCCAAAGCTCTTATAGCAGTACCTCCCACAGAAGCATGATTAACCCAGTTTATTCTTCACTCCTGTGTTTCATGTTGTTTAAACGACCCAAATTGGGATTAATTATGGGACCCTCAAATGTATCACTTCCAATTCAGTTCCATGAAGACTAAATATATTGGTTTTACTTTGAAAAATGACATCTTTGGGTCTGAAATTGTTCTGAGCTTTCGGCCGGCTCAGGACAGTAAATCTCCTCCCCCTCCTTTGCCCCGACACAAGCTGAATTCCTCTGGTCCCCGCGGCCATTTTCGCTCTCACAGGCCCGTCCCTTCCACTCATTCTCAAACACTCAGAGCTTCCTTTTGTCCTCAGCGCTGCACTCACACATCCCCCTTTCGGTCACTCTGTCCGTCAGAGTGTGTGTGTGTGTCCCGCGGTCAGTCAGATACAGGTGCATAATGTGTGCTGCCTGTCCGGTCCAGGCTGCACGCCGTCGCTCCGCTCGCTCTGAAGGGGCTGATAAGGCCAGATGGCTCTCTGCTTTGTTGGCCTCTGAAGCGAGTAATGCAGTGGAGCAGAGCCTGCAGGCTAAACGCTGTCTGCTCCTCATGTGGGAGGTGTGTGCGTGTGTGGATGTTTATGTGTGTGTGTGGACAAACTGTCCTTGTTAGAGTCATTTTGGGTTCAGACTTCAGGTTCAGGTCCTTTTGACGAGTCGTTAAGATTACTACTCTCAGAAAATATCTTTCCAAATTGTCATTTCACTCTCAGCAAAAGTGCTGAGCATTATGCTGGATCAGGGTTTTAATTAAATATTTAAGAGGACAAAGAACACAAACCAGAATGTTTGAGGGTGGCAGATTCACTATATTGCCAAAAGTATTTGCTCACCTGCCTTGACTCATATATGAACTTAAGTGACGTCCCATTCCTAATCCATAGGGTTCAATCTGACGTCGGTCCACCCTTTGCAGCTATAACAGCTTCAACTCTTCTGGGAAGGCTGTCCATTAGGACTCTGTGCAGGCCAGTCAAGTTGATCCACAGCAGACTGTCATCCATGTCTTTATGGACCTGCTTTGTGCTCTGGTGCACAGTCATGTTGGAAGAGGAAGGGGCCAGCTCCAAACTGTTCCCACAAAGTTGGAACATGGAATTGTCCAAAATGTCTTGGTGTGCTGAAGCATTCAGAGTTCCTTTGACTGGAACTAAGGGGCCAAGCCCAGCTCCTGAAAAACACCCCCACACCATAATCCCCCCTCCACCAAACTTTACACTTGGCACAATGCAGTCCCACAAGTATGGTTCTCCTGGAAACCTCCAAACCCAGACTGGTCCATCAGATTGTCAGATGGAGAAGCGTGATTGGTCACTCCAGAGAACGCGTCTCCACTGCTCTAGAGTCCAGTGGCGGCGTGCTTTACACCACTGCATCCACACTTTGCATTGCACTTGGTGATGTGAGGCTTGGATGCAGCTGCTCGGCCATGGAAACCCATCCATGAAGCTCTCTGCACTGTTCTTGAGCTAATCTGAAGGCCACATGAAGTTTGGGGGTCTGTAGCGATAGACTCTGCAGAAAGTTGGCGACCTCTTCGTTCCGTCAGCTTTATTCTGATTTTTTGGATTGGGGAGCGAAAACTTTTGGCAATATAGTGCATTTCCTGCAGCATTCTTTTTAGCTGCTTTTCCTGAAGGCACATTTTAGAAAATTGAAAATCAAGGCAGTGATAAAGAAACATTTATGAGCACAACTAGTCCTAATTAGTGTCAGGAGGCTAGATTTGATAAGCTTTGGTCTGCCTGGTGCAGTTTGAAACCAAACCAAGAGAAAAATAAAAGAATGCTGCAACCCCAAAAGTGACCTTACAAAACAAAAGACCTCTGCATAAGGCTTTCCAAAAATAACTACAAGAACTAGACAAGCACTCGGAGAGTGCAGAACCATATTGTGATTTTCACCATAAATATTAGTCCTTCCTTTATTTCATCTAAATATTTAGATTCATTGACCATGAAACATGCCATTAGCAACTGGATTCATAATGATATCTATTTTAGTTCAGTAGTTATTCACAGTGGATCCAGACAGTGATCCAGATCACTCCCAAAATCTAATCATTTGTTCCTTGTCCCAATCCAGATATTTCCAGAAAAATTTCATCAACATCTGTCCATAACTTTTTGGACTTCTCTTGCTAACAGAAAAACAAACTAACTAACAAACCAACAGACACTGGCGATAACATAACCTTGGTGGAGGTAATGAGTGGAGTGATCCCAACTCCCCTTAAACTGACATCAGGCTGGGGAGGCTGGCAAGGCTAAAATCAAGAAAATGCTTAAATATTTATGTCTGAAAAACACAAGCAGATATCCTATTCAATGATCTTCTTGGAGACTAAAGGGAAAAGTTGAAGTGAATATGATTTTATCAGGTAAACCAGTCACAGGCTAGATTCAAACCCAGAACGGCAGAAGCAAGTACATGGGATGTGCATGGTTGCTAACCACTCCGCCAAACCAGCACCCCTACATTTTAATACACATATTTGTATGATGTTTAAAATAAATAATGTATACACTCCACTTCACCCTCTTTAGTGCTCATGTAAGAAGACTAGTGTGGTTTGTTTTCATGACACACCCTCTACAAGTTCATTTTTTTTTTTCCATAAATTTATCAAAAAGTCCAGGCGTACTTCCATGAACAGAAAATATTTGGTTTAGTGAAATCTCCATTCTCCAGTGACATTTTCAGGACACGTTACAATTGTCTCAGGCCCATCCACACAAAGACAAAATGAAGTCTAAATGATACGTCTTTTGTGTATCATCCATTCGAAAACAGCGTTTTGTGGGTCTGTAAACGATCATTTTTGAAACCAGGCGGTAGAGAGGAAAGACTGTGAAATGCCGTATACACAGATCCGTGATTACTGGCTCTACACAACTTTTCAGATACGCTTACGTCATAGTTTCATATCTTCATTGAAACGCATGCGCCACATGCAGCAATGACAACAACAATGGTGGCGTACGGTGTAGCATATGTGCTGATGAAGCTAGTGACCCTACTATCCCTGTGGCAGCAAAATCTCCTTCTTCTCCATCACCACCGAGTTGAACAAACAATTATCGAGGACACATTACAGCACTTGATCACTTTATCATAATCTCTGTTTACAATTTTTGCCGCAAGTGCGCATGCCCACTGTTTTTCCGTCTGTTTCTGTCATACCGTTACAGCACCCCTAGAGGTCTGGCATGTGTTTTACAGCATTTTCATGCACATCGAGTGCATTCACGTGGACACACACATTTTCTGAGACACCTTTGTCGATCGTTTTTGAAACTATTAAGCATTTTGTCTTCGTGTTGATGGGGTTTCAGTCCGACAAACTGTTGCTGCATCATAAATTTATTGAATCAGCGATTATTTAAAGCTGACCTTGTTTTAATGAAAACCTGATGAGACTTGTCTCACTGCCTCTCTCCCTTCACAGGCATCATCCGCACAGCGATGTCTAACATGGACAGAGAGACCAGAGACGTGTATGCCGTGGTGGTTCAGGCTAAAGACATGGCCGGCTCGGTGGGAGGTCTGTCTGGATCCACGACCGTCAACGTCACCCTCACCGACGTCAACGACAACCCGCCAAAGTTCGCTCAGAGTGAGTCCAGTTTGCAATGACAGCTCTATGATTTAATGAGCTTTTGATTTATGGACTTATTTTTATCTATTTATTTATAACAGTAATAAATAATTATTTATACGGTTCCGGTTTTGGAAATGGTTCTGTTCTGGATTCCTAGGACCTTAGTGCTTTCTAGCGAACCTGCCCACATTTATACCCGTTTAAGCAGAACAAAAGTGGGAGGCATCAGTGTTACTCAGGTGGAAGTAAAAAAACAACACACCAGCAGAAAGACACCTCGCATCGATGTCGTTTTGTTGCTTGACTTCAGGTTTTTGTTTTCATTGAGCAATCAAGCGTACAATGATTATTGATGGTGGAGAGACATAGAAGACAGCATAGAAACATCGAGCATGTGAAAAGTGTGTGTGCTACTCTGCGTCCTTGACTGTCTGCTCATTTTTTTAACATGCAGATGATGCCACGGTTCATGAGATAGGTTGCAAACCAAGTTTGTTCCCGGTCTGAACACACCGGCCTGTTCAAAAGTAGGTTTCAATTCCAAGCCCTGACAGACAGCTCAAATAAGAAGATCCTCAAAGATCATTGAGTTCTTTTGGAGAAAGTAACTGAAGCTGCTGACCGTCAAGAGAACAGTGTTAATTCTGACAGCACATTTAATTTAGTTTTGATTATAGTCCTTTGCCTAAAATATCTTTCAGTTTTAGTCATAATTAGTCATCTACATTGTTTCAATTTTTGTCTAGTTTTAGTTGATGAAATTTACTGTAAATGTAGTTGAATAAAACATGAAGTGTAAAGGCACGTTATCATGTTTTCCTCTTGGATAAAATAAAACATCTACTAACCCTTTATTGTATGTTAGTAAAGTCTGAATGTCTAAATGAACAGAAACAAATGTTCCTTTGTGTGAAATGCAGTCACCTTTATTTAGGCTACCTGGCAGAGCATCTCAGTTACAATACCAGAACTGACAACAAACAGTGAACCTGCTCTACATGAATATATCAATTCATAAAGAGAGCAGCTCTGATTGGATCACTCCACAACTTATCCCACCACCACCAAGCTAAGGCAGCTGTGATTGGACGTCCCTCTGAACCTATCCAACCTTTCCAGTAGCTGTGATTGGATAGATTCCTAACTTGTCTCTACTTCCTAAATGACCATATTAGGTCTGTTTGGATTAAGTCTGACAAACATTCTAGTTTAGTTTTTATTTGTTGATGAAAATGTCTGTTAATTTAGTTTTTGATTTTGTCCATATTTAGTTGTCATTAGGGAAAAAAAGGTTTTTGATGGAAAACTATCGGCCCTTTTCCACTAGCACGCCCTGGCCCTACTCGATTTGCAGTGTGTTTCCACTAGCCTGGTACCTCCTAAAACAAGGTAGTTTTAGTACCTACTCCACTCTGGTGTCTGGCTGGTCAGACAATGTCGCTAGCGGTAGCTACCATTAGCTTACCCTCCTACGTCTTTTCTTTGCAGCTGGATTGCTCTCGTCCTCGGCTTCATTCTGTTGTATAGCTTCCAAAACTCTCCTGTGCTTCTCAAGGGGTATTTCTTCTTACCACCTGCAGCCTTCTTCTGCTTTCCTTTTTTACTCGGTTTGTGACAAAAAGCCACAGATTGTCGCGTCGCGCTCAAAATGACGTCACTGCAGTGCCGCTCAGCTGTTTACAGCTGCACCCTGTTGGGCAGGCGACTGGGGCTGACGGAAAAGCAGCACAGGCAAGTAGAGTAGAGCCGGGTAGAGTCAAATAGAGTAGAGTAGAGCCGGGCTAATGGAAAAGGGCCATATATTCAATACAAAATACTCGCTGCAACAGAAAGCTGTTTTATCATCTCCAAAGCAGTTTAAAAGTTAAACAATGATTGTAAAACTGTGATTAAAACCAAAAGGTGTAGTGGTTCAGTTTGTGAGTGTCAGAAAAACTGAGTTGCTAAATGTCATTGTTAAGCAGCTGATAAAAACAGAGTGAGTCCTTGTCAGTATCTCCCTGTTAAGGCTGAGGAAAGTTAAGTCCATACTGCCGACGTTACTGAAGACTGTGATGACATCAGCTGATCTAATGCTCCTGGAATGATGTACAAAACCAAAGCTCTCAGCGTCTCCTCTGAGTTTTCTTTAAAACCTGATATGATATGAACAAATAAGAGAGACCCCAGGGTCAGACTGAAGCAGGTAAGGTGAAGATAAAGTGTGCTCTTAGTCTGAACACCATTAGAAAGGAGCAGGGCTCTGGCAATGCGAGGCAGGGAGAAGGTAGCAGAGGGTCACTCTCAGCTTTGTTCAGGGTTTTCAGAGCTTTAAATGGTTCACCTCTTACCAGGTCAGATCACTGTGGTATCATGGGCAGACCCTCTTTCTGACATTACAGCAAAGATCACCCCTGACTCCTCCATAATGTCCTCAGTATTCAAAGAGCTGCTGGAGTTCAGTAAAATGAGTTTCAGAAAGGAGGAGAGTGATCCAGGGTACGAGTGCTATGAGGAGAATCTATTTCCGACGACATAAAGACTCTGCTACCCATGAGCATGCGCGGCGACTGTTGTAAAGATGTGACCCAAGCCAAAGCGTGTGTTTGTTGTGATGCTAATGAATGCAGCTCAGACCTTCCTCAGAACTCTGCATTGCTTTACAACTTCTTTTTTCAACAACTTACAGGATGCAAAGCCACGAGGTAATGTATCTCTTTCTAGTTACGTAGCAGTAGTTTTTGATGTGTGACAACAAGCAATTTTTGGAAAACTTAGGATCGTAGTTTTTAAGCCAGCTATATATCTCTACTTACAGCCCGGTGCTCTAAGACGTGTCTGAATAATATAAATTTGCTCTAGTTTTAATTGTCTTGTTCCTGAAGTTGAGTATCCAGGCCAGTCCAGCCCTGTCCGACCCGACCGCGAAGCTAAGGAATAGCATTTATAGATAACCTATTTTGATGCTATAAAACTCATCTTAAAGTGTGTATTTCCATCAGGCATATACAGACCTAATCAAAATCTAAAGACCATTTGAAAAATTAAAAGAATATGCATTTTGCACATTTTGACCTTAATGAGGTTTTAAATAGAGCTACAATATGCAAAAGCAAGAAGGGGGAGTGTGACAAAAAGCACTTTGAAAAAGTAATTTATTGAAAACAACAAGTAAACTGAAATAGGCTGTTTATCAGCTGATCAAAAGTTTAAGACCACAGGCTATTAAAGCCAAAATCTGCTCAAAATTTTCATTTTCTGTCAGGCATTCACACGGTCATGCCCTCCTGATGGCTAAAGCTAAGAAGCTTTCTCTTCTTGAATGTGGTCGGATTGTCGAGCTGCATAAGCAAGGCCTCTCGCAGCGTGCCATTGCTGCTGAGGTTGGACGCAGTAAGACAGTCATTCTACATTTTTAGAAAGATCCTGAGCATTATGGAACAAAAAAGTCAAGTGGTAGACCCAAAAAAATTACACCTGTGCTGAGCCGGAGGATCCGATTGGCTGTCCGTCAAGACACAGGGCGGTCCTCGACCCAAATTAAGGCCCTTACTGGTGCCGACTGCAGCGCAATAACCATCAGACGGCATCTGTGGGAAAAGGATTTCAAAACAAAAAACAAATTCAAAGACCTCATCTCCTTCAATGCCACAAAACTGCCCGTTTAGACTTTGCCAGGGAGCATCAAGCAGGGGACATTCAAAGGTGGAAAAAAGTTTTATTCTCTGAGGAGAAAAAATGTAACCTTGACGGTCCAGATGGCTTCAACGTTACTGGCATGACAAGGAGATCCACCTGAGATGTTTTCTACCCGGCACAGTGGAGGGGGGTCCATCATGATCTGGGTGCTTTTTCATTCAGTGAACACTGGAGCTTCAGGTGGTGCAGGGTCGTCAAACGGCGACTGGTTACGTGCAGATGTTGCAGAGGGCATCCCTCATGACTGAGGGCCCTCGTCTGTGTGGTAACAGCTGGGTTTTTCAACAGGACAGCGCTGCAGTTCACAATGCTCGCTTGACCAAGGACTTCTTCAGGGAGAATAACATCACTCTTTTGGACCATCCCGCATGTTCCCCTGATTTAAATCCCATAGAGAACATTTGGGGATGGATGGCAAGGGAAGTTTATAAAAATGGCCGTCAGTTCAGACAGTTGATGCCCTTCATGAAGCCATCTTCACCACTTGGAGCAATGTTCCCAAAAGCTTCCTGGAAACACTCTCATCAAGCATGCCCAAACCAATTTATGAAGTGATTAACAAGAACGGTGGAGCTACTCATGACTGAGTCCTACTGAGAAACATTTTTGTTCTGGTTTGGAGAGTTTTTTGTCATTTTTTGAGCGATGATCTTAAACTTTTGATCAGCTGATAAACAGCCTATTTCAGTTTACTTGTTGTTTTTAATAAATTACTTTTTCAAAGTGCTTTTTGTCACACTCCCCCTTCTTGCTTTTGCATATTGTAGCTCTATTTAAAACCTCATTAAGGTCCAAATGTGCAAAATGCATATTCTAGCAATTTTTCAATCTTAAGATTTTGACAGGCCTGTATTTGAAAAATATTAATGTATAAATGTGTTGTGAAGAAAACTAGGAAATGTGCCCAAATTAAGTTCCAATATGAGAGATAAGGATAAATGAAACTGTAGTAAAGAGTGATGTGTGCTGCTTACCATTTGTTATCCAGACAAAACTATCCGGTCAGATTTGTTGACCAGAAAAGAAACTCCAGCATCTTCTTGTGTCCACTCTCTATTATTGTTTGTGAAAGTTTTTCTTCTTGATCCGTGTTTTGTAACAGCGCTGTGTCTCTGCAAACCTACATCACCACCTAATGAACTGGCATTCACACGACAGCGTTTTCATTCCTTTCTAGCGTCTCCGTCTTAACGCAGATTGCTTATTAAAACACAAAGGAGAAACCTTTGCATTTCAGGTAATCATGATTTTCTATGACCAGTCAATCCTTGTTCATCATCAGAGATTCTTGCTCAAAAGCTCAGTGAAGCGAGGACTCAGGGTTGGTAAATTTGCTTAGCTACATTCACTTTCATTTCTCTGGAAGGCTTTTTTATTGTTTAATTAATATGGCCCAATAACTAATAAAACAGACTTGAAGCTTTTCCATTAAGTCTTTGCTTTCATTCAGGCTGCAGTGAACATGTTTGGCCTGAGAGCTCAGAGAAAGCAAGGACAGCCTGGTTTTAAATATTTCATCTTTAAATGTTAAAGGCTCGGGTATTTATCAACTCATTTTAAAGTATCTCTAAAACTGAATTTGATCTGCCATCCATGTTCAGTTAAAATCTTTCACCTTGACTTTTGAAAGACATTTCTCATTACTCAGCGACAGAGATGAACCTTCATTTAGAGGCAAATGCTTTTTAGGTCATTCATGTGAGAAATATTTTTCCAATTTATCCTCAGGAAGCTGAAAAGGTAGTTAAACATATCAGCTAAATAAATAACAAAGTTGTTGTAAAGGCTTATCCATAACTTATCTTTTATTGTCACTTTATTGGTTCTGCCTCCATTTCTGTTTCACCTATACACTGCAGACTTTTAGTCCAGGCCTGCGTCCTGCCATGTTTAGCTCATCTTTGATTACATGAGATGTGAAAGGAGAGGATGAGGAGTAGATTAAAGGGGTACAAACCTAAAAAACTTAGGTGTGCACTTGACAACTAGCTGGACTGGTCTATGTACTGATATTTTGTCATTATCTAACTTGCATTGGCAGACACCAATGAATATGAGCAAAGAAAGATACTGTTATGCTACGGCCACACCGGACGCGAATTGGTGTATTTAAACGTGCATAGTGCCTGTGATGCGCCACACGTAGTGCCCGAGGCTGGACGCTGGACCATTTTGACAAGCTGAGGAGCGACGTGCGTCACTGCGCAGGTGGAGTAGAGAGCGCAGAGCCAGTCGGACTCAGTGATGACCCGTGCAGGCAAATCCAGCTGAAAAAGAATATTTACAGATCTTACCTTCAAAACCTGTCTCCTCAGAGACTTTCACCCAAGTCTGCTCCTTTTTGTTCCGGTCTCTGTAGAGTACACACATTGAATCGTATAGCTCTGGATGATGGCAGACGGCGCATATCAACCTCTTCTCCATCTTTCAGCAAGGTTTGAGCCGGAGCAGGTGGCCGGAGCGTCACACGTCATCAAATCAATGACGTCTAGGGGAACGTCATCGCTGATTGGCTACCGCGGCACAGCGTCACGCAAATTTGCGTTGAAAGTTCAATATTTTCAACTCGAGCGTAGAGGTGTTTGACGCCCCAAACGCGCCGGACACTCCATACGCACCACCCCAAATGCGGCCAATGCGCCTCCCAGGGCAAATCTGCGTCCAGTTGCTTCTTTGCATTGACTTTGTATATGTAATCTCAACGCGTGTCTTTGCGAATTCGCGTGTGGAGCGGCATAGCATAAGACTTTTGAAAGTCTGTTTCAGATGGATATGAATAAGGTTCTTTGAGAGTTAAGTTTGTTTATTTATTTTGCAATCAAGTTCTAGACTAGAACAGATTTAGGAACAAAAATAAACTTTGCAATCATGATTTCAAAAATACAAAAAAATGCAGGTGAAAAAAGAAAATATATTTGTGATTAAAATTGTATAGTTGTGTTTGTTCTCAAATCTATTCTTTCTTATTGTATAATAAAGAAACAAAATTAACTCCATAGATATGGTTCAAGAAAGCTGTCAAAAAAGACGTGTGCATAATTACTGATTCGTATTTGTAATTTCAACCATTTCTGTGTCAATAATGTTGTTTCACACAAAAATGTGCTGTCATATATGTAAAGCCCCAGCCACACATTCCTGTTTCTCATGGTGATTGTGCATGACTGTCATAATTCTGATAAAACACGCTTTGGTCGTGGTGCATGCGCTGCTTGGCCTGGATCACTGTTGTCGCGGATGAACGGTGGGGAACGTGGAAGGGTGCAGACAGTTTTGAACTGTTCAAAACTGTCGTGGAGAATCGCCACTCTCAGTATAGCGGGGTGGAAGCCTATTGCAGTCCTAATGCGAACGGTATTACCGAGCAATGTACGGTGCTCAGTCAGGGCTTACATGACGTGAAACTGCCCTAATAGCAAATTTCCTTTGGCTTGGATGTGGCCCAGATGAACAGCAAAGATGTGGCCCACTTATGGAAGTGAATGACGGCCCTAATCTGGCCCATGTATGTGACAGCTGTGTTGAACCATAACATGGCCAGACCTTTACCACAGCTGTACCAACTGCAAAGGATTTCATATGGCTTATAGCTGGGCCTCATTGGGCAGGCCTGTATGGCTGAGTTCTGGTAAAGCCTATGGCTCTTATGTGGCCCACATGTGGCTGACAGACAAAAATCCAGATTTTACCCAGAAGCTAACCTAATTTACACCAAATCTTTTACCTGGCCCACTTTTGGAACTGAATGATGGGCCACATCTGGCCCTAAGGTATAGTAGCCTTAACTGAACCATAACAATACCAGATTTCTACCAGGAGTAAACTAAATACAAATAATTATGTGGCTCATATATGGTTGACAGAGGTGAATTCTGGCACAAAATAATAATAACAATAATATAGTAAATGTATATGGATCACAACACACAAGTTTTCCTTTAAAGTTATATTTCAAAATGAAAATACAACAGTACAAAAATATGCAATCACTCAAATACTACTGTGTAGGCTATGTGTGTGCGAAATACTACTGTAAACAGTACACATGTCAACAGTACAAAAGTGTACAGTACAAAACAGTGAACTAGAACTGGGTTTAATGAAATGTTTTTGAAATGTAGTTTCACTTCAGTCTGCCTTAGCTGTCAGCTTCAGCTCTCTTTTCCTCAGCATTTTGTTGCCGTTGTCGTCTTCCTCCATCTCTATCACCAGCCAAATGAAGGAATTTGACCATCAGGACCTCTTCCTCCTTGTTTGAGACTGTGGCCGTTACAGGGTTTCGTCTAACAGCTTCTTCAGAACACAGAACGTTAGAAAGAATAGTTTTAGTATAGCTTTTGATATTATGCAATGCCCTGCAAATTTTCAAAACTCACATAAAGTGAGTATACAGACAGAAATATAAAATTTTTAAATTCTGATTTCTTACCAATAATGATGGTCTTCAAAAGCAAGTGCTGGAGGGGGATTTTGTTGTTTAATCCTCTCCAGTTCATCTGCTTGGCGACATGGTTCGATATTGTGGTCTTCATTATTCTCCACACTGTGTCTTTTAAATTGAAGCCATATGTATAAATTAACAAGTATGTATTGATAAAATGACCAAGTCACACTGTAACTGATAGAGAAAGACAGACAGATGGATGCTAACAGATAGATTCACTTTCAAAGGAAAATGCAGTACACAGCAGTAAAAAAACAACTACTATCAGTTTATAAATTTTGTATGAAGACAAAAGACATGTTCATGCTGGTCATTATCTCCCCAAAAGATCTAGACTGTGTAGAATCATAATTTAGAGTAAATAAAAACACAATTTATTATAGTTCAACAAAATGCAGAGGATTAAAATTCACTTACCAAGACAGATGGAAAAATGAGCAGTCCTGTAGTCCTGTAAATTTCTCCCGACACTGCCACCAGTTGACTCTGAACAGACTCTGAACTCCCTGGTTCCCGCCACTCTTTGAATGTATGGCCAAACAGATGTGGTTACCATGTGGCCCTAATGTGTTTTGCCATATTACATTTGCCAGTTACAAACCTTGTGTGGCCCAAATGAAAAATCTATTATCTGGGCCATTTGTTTTAATTACAGAACTGTGCCAGAGGAGAAATTCCCTCCAATTTTGATGGTATGGCCAAACCAATGTGGCCATGATATGGCCCACATGCATTTTGCCTCATCACAACTCGGCCAGAGGTGCCACCTAGATGCCACATGTGGCCCAAAAGTCAATGCTATCAGGGTGAGCTTGAGTGGGGCTGACGTCGTGTCAGCAGGATGGAAATACAAGGAATCCTGGTCATATCGCTGTATTAACCTAACTGGAGCGGGACGAACGCCCCTGAAGCGCTGTAGAAGCTCTACTGACGGTGTATTTACGGGGTGTGTCCAGGGGTGAGACAGTCATTTCATCCCGTATCACAGCGATCACACCAGCCTCGTCAATCGTGTACAGTCGTGCACAATCGCTATGAGAAACGGGAATGTGTGACTGAGGCATAAGTCTGTGAAATTGGGTTCAGGTTACAGTTGTTTCTATACGAGTGCAAAGTCTTATGAATACAACTCACTTTTGTACGACTACGAATTCTTCACTGTGAGTACAAATCCAAGCTTAGGGGTACGAATTGAAAAGTGCTGAAATGACGTCACCTGAGGTCACAGGTCGCAGGGAAAGCAATCGATCTCCTCTGCCTCATTATGGCCTGGAGCGTAATCCAGCATCACCGCCATATTGGATGGGTCTCTTCACTCCGGTCTGGCGCCAGAAACAAGTGGAGTCAACGCATTTATGCTCATATTTTGTGCAGCGTAAATGGACAGAAAACGGCGCAATATTGAAAGCAGATGACTTTTTTAAGTTTTATTATCATGCTGCAGACTCCTTGTCTTGTGCAAAAAAGTGCTCTTTTACAAGGAACTCTAAAACAATAACGGGCAGATAAACTAAAAATAGTGCAGAATATGGGCTTTTGAGACCTCTGCTCTCTGTCCAGGACAAAAAACATTCATTATTTGTTCATTACTCAGGAGACCAAAACAGGTCTAATCACCTCAGTTTAAAGGAATTTTCATCAGCAAGTCTATTTTTTATTAGTTTGTGCAGTACAGTGCACAGTGAATGAAGCACACGACAACAATTATACAGAATTATTTGATACAGAAACAGCAAAAACTAAAACAATATTTAAGGAATCCCATACAGGCTTTTGATACCATGTGTCATCTTAATAAATCAATCAGTTGTTCAGTCAATTTGTTTACTCGTAACAATAGACAAAAAAAAAGACGTGATCATAGTTGCTTGTAAAATAGTCAATAGTCATAGTTCGGTGAGTGCGCACAGAATCAACCTGCAGGGTTTTTTTAAAAACATCAACAGGAAGTCATGAGAATAAAAAATGTGAATGAACCTGGTTTGTGTTTTCAGAGAGCTACCAGCTGTACGTCCCTGAGCTGGCTGAAGTTGGCAAAGCCGTGGGTCGGATCAGAGCCAACGATGAAGATGAAGGTCAGAACGCTGAGATGGTCTACAGCATCACCAACATGGAGGCAGCCGCCATCTTCACCATCAGCACAGACGCCGAGCACAGGGAGGGAGTCATCTCACTCAAACAGGTGAGAACCACCGAATATCAGAGACGCAACTGAAACGATTATAAAAAAGAGGTTAAAAACATGCAAAGAGAGTGATGTGGGTGATAATCAACACCATCAGTGAGCCATTTGTTGTTTTTGTAAACAATAATGATTGTTTCATGGAGAGTGTTTTTCTTAAGCCACTTAGGGCCTGATCTACTAAAGGTTTGTGAGCATCAGAGAAAGTGTGTGTTTGTTGTGATGCTAATGAATGCAGCTCAGACCTTCCTCAGAACTCTGCATTGCTTTACAACTTCTTTTTTCAACAACTTACAGGATGCAAAGCAACGAGGTAATGTATCTCTTTCTAGTTACGTAGCGGTAGTTTTTGATGTGTGACAACAAGCAATTTTTGGAAAACTTAGTATCATAGTTTTGTAGCCGGCTATATATCGCTACTTACAGCCCGGTGCTCTAAGACGTGTCTGAATAATATAAATTTGCTCTAGTTTTAATTGTCTTGTGCCTGAAGTTGAGTATCCAGGCCAGTCCAGCCCTGTCTGACCCGAATGTGAAGCTAAGGAATAGCATTTATAGATAACCTATTTTGATGCTATAAAACTCATCTTAAAGTGTTTATCCATCAGGCATATATCTAAAAGTGAGACTTTTTTGTAATTACTTAGAAACTCCTCACAGTCCCTTTAAAGAGGGTGGTCTGAACCACTTTTGCTCCTGCTATCAATTGCGCATGCAGTCATAGTAAATCACCCGCAACATACCCACTAATAGCACGTGCAACTTTTTAGTTTGCACACGCAATTTAGCACCTGTTATTTTGGATCTTAGTAGATCAGGCCCTTAGTTCCAATCCACTTCAAGCTCAGTGTGAGTGCACCTCAAAAACTCAGATCTCAGAAAGGGTTTTTGACTATTTACAAGTCAGGAATTTCTAAAATACTTTTTTGAATCCACATACAATTAATTAGTCCAGACAAATGGTTTACTGCAAGTAATAAAAGACAAAAATATGACATTGAACTGCTTGTAATGACAGGAAATATCTGCCAATGAAGCAAGCAAGTTTGACTCCATGTGGGTCTTGTATTCAGATTTTAAATCTGCTCTGAATAAAACAATAATAATAATTTTAAGACACCTTTGTCTCGTCTAATTGGTAAATGATTTTACTCATTAAAAGCAACTAGGCTTTTTTTTTTGTAGTCTTTCTATCTACTAAATAATATCTCAATCCAAACATATCAGGAAAATGGGGCTTGGAGTAAGTCCAGTGAGGTATTTTTGACATGATATTGGACAAACAGTCTTACCTAGAGTTTATGCAGTGTGAGAGTATTATGGACGCAGATCCTCTCACAAGTCTTTTCTGCATTTTAGGGCATTTTTGTGCAGCTGTGCCTTTAGTAACACATCTCTGTCTGATCTGCCCCCGAGAGATTAAAGTGTATGGGCGTCACGAGCTGGCGTGAAAGGCCGCTTAGCCCCTCTGAGAAATGTTCTGCCTCCTCATTTCACACTCAGTGCTTTAAGAAATAAGAGGCAGAAACTACACTGGCAGAGATATCAAACTTTAATAGACTATGATGAGGCCAAATCAACTAAGTTTCTCTCACTAAACAACATTCCTGCTTGGTTGCACTGGTCCATGGATCAGTCTGTTCCATGCTGTCACACGAGTCACTGATCTGTTCGACCTCTGGAGGGCGCTGTCTGTTCTTAACGAATGAGACGCCTCACAGCTCCAAGTACTCCTGCTGATCAGAGAAGCTGATGCTCCAGGTCTCAACCAAACAGTTCCAGGAGGAAGAGTGAAGGCGGAGCTTGTTAAAGAGTTTCTAAGTAATCACAAAAAAGTCTCCCTTTTAGATATATGCCTGATGGAAATACACACTTTAAGATGAGTTTTATAGCATCAAAATAGGTTATCTATAAATGCTATTCCCTAGCTTCGTGGTCGGGTCAGACAGGGCTGGACTGGCCTGGATACTCAACTTCGGGAACAAGACAATTAAAACTAGAGCAAATACGGAGTTTTCCAAAAATGGCTTGTTGTCACACATCAAAAACTACCGCTACGTAACTAGAAAGAGATACATTACCTTGTGGCTTTGCATCCTGTAAGTTGTTAAAAAAGAAGTTGTAAAGCAATGCAGAGTTCTGAGGAAGGTCCGAGCTGCATTCATTAGCATCACAACAAACACACGCTTTGGCTTGGGTCACATCTTTTGGTGCTTTCCAGTTGTAGTCAGAAGTAGGAATTCCCGAGTTCTGAGTAGGACACTGCAACTGGAACGTTCCCCAAAGTCTGAATTTCCTACTAGGAACTCGGTGAAACCTCTCCACCCCCGAGTTGACAATGGAAGATGGATGCCGCCAGTGTGAACAGTTATTTAGCTCCTGTAATAATCCATTTATTTGCACTTCTGACTGGGGTGTGTCGCTCTCTGTATACATAGTATTGTTAGACTTATATTTACAAAAATGCTGCCATAGTGATAATCACATTCTTCATGTGATATTTGTGAACAACAACGCAGGACGTGCTAACAACAGCTAGCAATAGCCTGGTAGATCGGCATGTTTTTTTCTGACTTCAACTGGAACGCCGATAAGTCGGAGATGATGGGTAGCAGAGTCTAAATTTCGCCGCAAATAGATTCTCCTCACAGCACCTTTCAGCTTGTTGATGCTGAAATGAATTTAATTTACAAAACAAATTAACAGCATACACTATTTGATTTGAAAATTCTTTGTGTTTTGATTTCCTGCATGTCATTTACAGATTTTCACTTAGTTTTGTAGTGATAACTTCGGGCCCAATCTTAAGGTTTGCATGTATAAAAACACACGTAAAAATGGTAGCGCATACAAGCCTGATCTACTAACAGGGTGCACCAAGGATTGCATCTGTCAGATGAGCAAAAATGGCCCGCGCAGTCCATTTAGCATCTTTTCCATCATGAATATGCAGAATACATGCAGATGATCAAACGTGAAAAATACTGGGAGGAGGAGATGCAATTGCTATCATATAACACCCACAATGTGATTTATCAAAGCTGCAACCGATTGCGTGTCTAAATTTAGCACGTTTGAAAGGTAGGTGCAAAACAGTTACAGTAGCCAGGTTTACATGCAGACTTTTTTTCATTCTGATTAAAGATCTCAGCTGAACTGTTTACATGTGACGTGATCTATTGCAATCTGGTGTTTACATGTGCCTCAAGATTTAATCAGAACAGCTGTTTTACAGAAACGTGATACGCTAAGATCTATTTAAACATCACATGATTTATCAAAGGTGGCCGTAAGTAGGTGTTTTATTGAATTATTTGAGGGTTGTGCTGTTTAGCCTTATAATAGCCAGCCTTCAGAGTTTTCCAGCGGTTCCTTATTTGTTCGACGTTTTGGTCTATCGCAGCTTTGCTGAATTTTCATGGACTTCTTTTAAAATAGTTCAGTATTTCTTGTTTCCTACCGTCTAAACGTGCAATAATGTTTAGCTCTTTTAGAGTTTGTATAAAAAAAAAAATTAATGGCCAGTGCTGTGTGCTCCTTTTAGAAGCCGCCATGTTTCCAACTAACGATTATTTTCATAACCGATTAATCGGGCTATTATTTAAACGATTAATCGTTTAATCGGATAATGACAGATTTTTGCAATTTCCTTTACAATTTAGCTTAAGGTTGTTTTAGATATTTTCTTAACAACAATAAAGGCAATTAAAAGCATTTTTTTTCTTCAGTAATAATATTTTATTACAGCTTTTTTCTTGACTCATTGTGCAAAACTGTAAGTACATTAATAGTGCAACAGTTCTCCTGTTTATGTGTTCAGTGTGGATGTTAATGTTTCCTGAAAACTGATGATCAGTGAAGGGACCAGGAAGGCGGGGCGAGCGGTTCAGAGCTCAGAAGAGGAGAGATAGTGTGTGGGTTTGAGTGAGGAGGGAGAGCCGTTAGCAGGAGGTCTAGAGATTACTTGCACTCCCATGCCAGATGAAGTCGGCCTAGCAATGTTTGCAAGTGATCATTTGCTTTGCTTTGTTGAGCGTGAAATGCTTCCAGCTTTTGGAGGTTTTTGGTCGTTGACGAAGTGATGCTGCAGTGGATGCCGCCATTGTGAATCCTTCTGCATGTTGTTGTGTGCAGTGACGGTCGCTCCTCTCACAGTAGCTTACAGCAAGAGAGCGGGCTCATCTCCTCCGAACTGACTGACTGTAAGCTACAATGTCATGCCCCAAAACACCTGCAAATAGTTGCAGATGAAAATTAATAATTATCTTAGTTGCCAACTAATTTAATTACCTCCGCCAAGGAGGTTATGTTTTTGGGAGAGTTTGTTTGTCTGTTTGTCCGTCCGTCTGTGAATAAAATAACTCAAAAAGTTATGGATGGATTTGGATGAAATTTTCAGGAAATGTTCAGCATGAGAAAAGGAAGAACTGATTTAATTTTGGTGTTGATCCGGATCAGCGTCTGGCCGCCATGGCGAAAAATGTGATTTTTGTGAATAACTACTGAACTAAAATAGATATCATTATGAATCCAATTGCTAATGGTATGTTTTCATGGTCAAGGAATCTAAATATTTAGATGAAATAAATGTAGGACTAATATTTATGGTGAAAATCACAATATGATGACTGACAACAGCCTGACAACTTTCAGATTCACAGTTTACGTGACAGGATTTTACTTTTAACCAGTTTGGGAAAAGGAATATACTACTCCTGTGCAACCGAATGAAATTACGTTCGGATTTGGCCTGTTTGTAACAACTTCATCTCCTCTGTGAAGTTGTTCCTCGAGGTTTAGGAGTGTTCATGGGATTGTTTTACGCTTCTAACAGAAGCACATTTGTGTGGTCACACACTGATGTTGGGAGAGAAGGCCTGGCTCTCAGTCTCTGCTTTCATTCACCTCAAAGGTGATAAATGGGGTTGAGGTCAGGACTCTGTGCAGGCCAGTCTAGTTCTTCCACACCAAACTCCTTCATCCAGGTCTTTATGGACCTGCTCCTAAAAATCCTAAAAATGCCCCCACACCATAATCTCCAGAAACTTTAGTTCAGTCTTTCTTGAATATCTGCTCAGTTCTTGCTTGTTTTTGTGACTCAAGTTTTTCTCTTATCTTGTTTATTAAATGGCTGAAGCACATAACATGGTCGTACAGGCAACTAACATCCAGTATTAGGGGGTAGGATGGTAATCTGATTACATGATGGAGGGCACACTCAGTCATTTCATCCTTGCACAGGTCCTGATTTCAAGTGTGAGCTGCAGGTTCAGGTTTGGTTGTAGGAGATCCTAATTGGTAAAAATAGGATGGAGCTTCCTGCTGAGACAAAAGTGAGTCAGCAGCCCGGTGTGACCAAAGTTTTACACCCCCATCATCAGTTTAACTTAATTTATTCAATGTGTGATTCATGAGGGCATGTGCAGCAAGAGGTGATGAGGACGCTGCATCATTTCTTCAAGGCAGGCGTGTAATCATCAGTTCAAAAGTTACTGAAACCTGTTAAAATGTCTTTTTACAACGCTGGTGCTGTGAAGAGAAGTCACCAAGCATGTGCACATTTATTGGGCAGATGCTGAGCTGTGAAACATCTCTGGGGTTAAATCAAAAAGACTCATACACTGCTGATCCCAGAAGGAAGTTCATGTTTGATTTTTTGATGTGTTTTTGATGGTTAGATTGATTAAACAATTGTTTTGGGAGGCAACAGAGTTTTGAGTCCTTTTAATTCAGTTTCAAAAGTTGGCGTTTGTGCTATGGTACCTAACCTGAGATCGGGTCTTAGACAGGGATGGCACATTTCTGGTATCATTTAATTTAATATAATTTAAAGGTTTCTTGCTCAAGAATGTCTGGGACAGTTTTATCTTGATTTCATCACACCAACTTGACTGATCGTCCTGTCAGACATAGCGGAAAAAAATCACAGCGAGGTTTGTTGAAAGTGTATTTATTCAGACTAATTTTTAAACAACTCTGTTTTTAACGTCTGTATAGTTTCTGCAATTTGTGGCATGTCTGTCTGCATCTTTTCTTTAAATATGGATTTTCATTTCTTGATGATTTTAAAGTAATGACATCAGTTTGGTTCTTTTTTTACAGTTTTTTTAATTTCTTTTCTTGTACAAAACAACTTTCCTTTCCTTGCCTCATAATTGATCAGTTTCCTATGCTGTTGTTAGGCTGATATTTATTTTTATTTATACTCAAGGGATCAATGAGGGGCAAGCCTTATTTCACAGGTACCAAATGTGCAATGACACTGTATTACGGTGCTGTAGGACAAACAAACACGTACACGTACGGATAGAGAAAAGTTAAATGAGTTAACCTCAAAGACCACATGAATTGTTCAAAGCAGTCCATGGAAAGTGTTTGGGGAGGGTTGAACCTGTCAGAAGCATACCAGGCAGTTAATTGGATAACTGTTCTGTCAATCACATTTGTTGTGATCGATCAGATAGTATGGTGGCTGGTTCTTGACTGCACTAGCTGACAGTCATGGATTGTAAACTCTGGGCCATGTCTGGATGAATTGGTGGTTTCAAGTTTCCTCTCAGTTGATTTACAAAAGTACAAACCAAGGAAAGGTTGAGGCCATGTCATCTTGTGAAGGAAGCTCATGGATACACTCTGCAAAGGCATGAATTAGTTTTTTTGTTAATGGATTTTGGGCACAGCCATAGAGAGGTGGGAGGATCAGTGGCTGGAATTTGGCTGGTCTCTGGCTGGAAGTCGGCAGGGGGGGAAGGGATCTGTACTTAATGATACCCCAGCTTGCTGAGAGTTGTTACAGAAAGCCCAGCCGCACAGATGTTTTCTAGAATTAAATGCACAGATTGTGAAGTCTGACACTTTGAGGTTATATCAACATAATATGTCAGCTGTGAATCATGGGAGTGATTCTTGGTGCAGTGGTGCTGGAGCCCGAGGAAAGAATTAAAAATGTATTATAATGCAACACAGTTAACCAGAAAAATGGGATAACAATAGAGCCAACAGAGTCTGTAATGCTCCGACCTCTGACAGCTGTCTTTATCCATCAGCCCTGAGTCTGAGCTTCTGCTGTGAGGTTAGTTTACTCATGAAATTTTCTCTGCTGGCAATACCCTAAATCCTCGACTTCCAAATTTATCAGTAAATTAGATTTTGTTTATCAATCAGCCAATCAGTCTTTATTTGTACAGCCCCAATTCATAACAAGTGTTATCTTAAGACACTTTAGAATAGAGCATAAAACTCCTTATTTTATCAATATACATGTATGCATAGATACATGTACAGTATACATATATAAAATATACATATATATAAAAATACATCCAACACCAACATGAATCTATATAGCCAATCATGAATCCCTCCATCATGGCTCAAGAAAAAACCTTCTGTTAAGCAGCAGTTGTTTGAAGTTGATTATTAGCTCTGTCAATACTCTTTACTTATCTGAATCCCAGCATCCTTGTCTTAACACAGAGCTGAAAATTTAAGATTATGCACATCCTAAAGTAGCTCCAAAGTTTAAAAAAAAAAAAAGTTTTTTAGTTCCAAATGAGCCAGTGCTCCACAGTGCTGTGATGTGAATTCACAGCATATGAAGCTACATGTGAGCCGATTTCTTTCTCTTTTTAAACTCGCTGACGTGAAAATGTGAAGAAAAAAGTCTGCGGCCGTCGTGCCCCTCTGACTGAAGCTCTTTGAAACGGCGCGAGTGTCTGATTCTCTGCTGCTCTTTTTGAAATATGACAACAGGAACGCTGAGAACCAGCAGGAGGGAGGGAGTGTGCTCTTTGTGATCCACAAGTTTAACGTTCTTTTGATTTCTTTGAACCTTCTTCAACTCTTCTTTTCACCCAAACCTTGGAAGAACTTGAGAACAGAAATAAAGGAGAAGAGAAAGGTGTAAAAGATGAGTTTTTTAAAATGGACTCAGTGCTGTTTATTTTCTGTGTCTGAACTTTGGACAGCAGGCACTGAGGGTGCTCTAACAAAGGGCAGCTCTGACTTAAATGTATTGATTTTACAATGCATGGTTACAACAGGATGGTTTGTCTGCACAGGCAGCAGAGCAAGAGCTTCATCAAACCTCTTTAAAATAGAGTATTAGCTAATGTTTACAGGTCAGGGCAGCAGTAAATGTTTGACTGTATTCATATTATATTTGCATGTTCCAGTCACTCTCTTCTACCTGTTCTTATAAACGGTAAGCTCAATGTCCAGAAAAAGTCTGAAATAGAAACAGATCTATTTGATACCAGTACATCTTTCAGAGCTGCACATGGAGAGCTTCACCTGTCCAGATGATGGCCTCTCTGTGGCTGAATCTTCTTGGTCTTTTCTTTCTCTCGCAGGTGCTCAGGTAGTTCTCCTGTTAAGTTCGTCAGTTTTTTTTTTGGAACATTAAATCACCACCAGTAAGCCAGAAAAACACACCAGCAGCCAGCTTGCTGCTGTGCTAGCAGACTTCCTTAACAGTAGAGCCAATGAGAAGTGTAAATAAGAGATGTTTGATCATAGACATTATATAGGTAGACGTCTCATTACGGCCTAGAGCATAATCCAGCGTCGCCGCCATATTGGATGGGTCTCTTCACTCCAGTCTAGCACCAGAAACAAGAGGAGTGAACGCATTTATGCTCGTATTTTGTGCCGTGTAAAGTGACAGTAAATGGCGCAATATTGAAAGCAGATGACTGTTTTTTAGTTTATTCCAAAACAGTTGAGTAAAAACGTATTTAAAGTTTAATACACATGTCAACATGATTTCTATAAGATGTCTGGTTTGTGTGTGTGAGCACACGTACATGTGCATGTGCCTGAAATAGTTGCATTGAATATTCTCACAGCACACAAAAACAAAAATATGAAAAAAAAATGATAATAGTTAAAATAATAATAATAATAAAACTGTTGGTGTTACTACTTTTCCCATTACTATATTACCATTTTTATTTATGCATCAGACTTACTCATCTGTTTTCTTGATCCCCTTCTTATATTATTGTAATTATTCTAATTATTTCATCATCTACATACTTGTCAGGATTTTGTCACTTCACAGTTCTAAGAGCTCAGTGTAACTTTCGGGGTTCGTACCAACACCTGACATAACTCAAAATAAAAGATGACGAAGAGGCAGCTGGGTGCAATCAGATGGAATTTACTTGCCAGCGAGGAGCCAACAATACAGTCAAAGGCTGGATGTTGAACTAAAGAAATACAATGTTTTCTCTCTTTTATAAGAGTGATAAGAAGGTGTGGTTATGGAGTGGCCTCCGAGCAGGCTCCTCTCCGTCTCGGAATGAGCCGGGTTGCTGTGGAAGATGTCCTCAGCCCGATCACAATGTTGATAAGAAAGAGCCTCCACACGAGGTCACATAGTGTAGTATGAAATGTGTTTGTGTGTGTGTCAGAAGAATGCAAAAGCTAAACAATGATTACAAAGTGATTACAAGAGATATTCAAGTGCAAGGACAATTAAACAAGATTAGGACAGGGTTATAAAGAGACAAATACATGAAAAGATTATATACAATATGTACAAAGGTTGAATACATAAAATGTGTACAAAGGTCAAATTTTTCTTCACATTACTTTTCACCTTTTCTCCTATTCATTTATCTATTCTTCATTCCTTTACATCATTCTATCCATATTTTACTATATTTTATTTATTGCCCCTTTACAGCTTCTCTTCATACAACCATAGCCCACCAATGACATCCCCTCCCTGTCCCTACCATCATATCACCTGCTGCTAATGATATTGTTCTTCCTCCTCTGCTTGTTAATACTCCACCCTATGTTCATTTTATTACTCTTTTATACTTTCTTTTTTATTTTATTACCTCCGCCAGGGAGGTTATGTTTTTGGGAGAGTTCGTCCGTCCGTCCGTCCGTCCGTCCGTCCGTCTGTGAACAAAATAACTCTAAAAGTAATGGGCAAATTTGGATGAAATTTTCAGGAAATGTTCAGCATGGGAAAAGGAAGAAGTGATTCAATTTTGGTGTCCGGAGCAGCGTCTGGCCGCCATGGCGAAAAATGTGATTTCTGTGAATAACTACTGAACTAAAATAGATAACATTATGAATCCAGTTGCTAATGGTATGTTTTCATGGTCAAGGAATCTAAATATTGACATGAAATAAAGGTAGGAGTAATATTTATGGTCAAAATGACAATATGGCTGAGGACTGTGGCGCTGGCGGAGGTCTGCGCTCTCCGAGTGCTTTCTAGTTTACTATGATATATTTATGTAATACCTTTACAATTACAATAGTGCTAAATGACTTTTCTTCCTTTTATAACAAACTATTAATATTACTGTTGTTCTACTTGTCTAATTTTTAAATGTTTGTTCGTATAAGCATCCATACTATAGTTTAATTTAATTTCATTATTATTGTGGCTGATGTTGCCATTGTTATTATCAAGTTTACTACCATTAAAATAACAATGACAATTATTATTGTCATTATTATATTATTATGATTATTATTATTATTATTATCATATTACAAAATGTGTGAAGTTGGCATTGTGAATTACTTATATATATGGAGAAATGACCATACACGCTTGTTGTTCATACGTTGTCTGTCCGTCTCACTGTACCGTCTCATTGCACGACAAAAGAAAAGCATAATAAAAGGTATTTTAATTTGAAAGAATATATTTTAATGTGTGACAGCGTCCTGTATTATTAGTCCATCTCTGTCGTTTGTAACAAACTTATCCGTGTGAAAATCAGGTAAATATTTGCTGAGTTATGCTCATTATAGTTGGACATAATACACCTTTCTTAGTATAATAAATGCACTGGAGCTGCATGTGAGACCCATCCAAGATGGCGGCGCGTTGATATGTCAGCTCCAATAGGCAGCGCCAGTCAATGAGGCGTCTACGTATGTCTATGTGTTGAATACTCAAAACTATCCAGTGACTTTCTCCACATTTCTCCTCTCTATAGTTTGGCTTCTGATCACAAACATAACCGTGTAAAGGAGCTTCAGTAGTGAAATGCAACCATGTTCACTTCCTTTCTGGTTTCCAGAGTCAAAGAATCACATTATGATGGCAGGGGCGAAAATCCCTTTTCATTGTTGGGGGGGACAATAAACAGTAAAATTTAAGACATCAATTCCTGGGGGGGGGGGGGGGGGGGGACATAAAAATAAATGCTATATTTTTTGCTGTGTTTTTTTATATTGTGATATTAAACAGTGACTATAATCATGTCATTGTTCCTTTTAAGTCCATATCCTACCTGTCTGCAGGTTTGTTTATGCTCAACTGGCAATTCCAAGTGTTGTTGGGTGATAGGTGTCAATTACACCAGTTGTTACCAAACAGAATTTCTTTTCTGACCATGAACACTGGTCTGATCACAATTACAGCAGCTTTACAAGAACTGAAAGCTCAATACAAGTGCTAAAACTAGAAGAAACACTTCAGTGAATAACTACACTACACCAAATTATTCTTCAAAGATATGTTTTTATCAAACTGTCAACAAAAATAAAATATGAATATGATACAAAACTTAAAAATACACAGACCTTTACACGTATAAATAATAAAGTGAAACTAGGTAGATAGACTAAATAATTTTTTCTTCATTGGAACTGAAGAGCCATCCATGTTCACTAATGTATCCTCTGAGTTGGATCAATAACAGTAAGTATGGTAGACATGGTACTGTAGATATAACTTGCCATCCCTCTAAATAAAAGAACCAAATGTGCTTTTTCTGGTGTCACTGGCATGAATGTGGAAGCGACACGTCCACAACACTATGAACTCAATATTCATTATTTTATACCCATATTAATGGAGAAAGTGTTGATTTTAATTGGAGGACAATAAGGGGTGTAAATTAACAGTCAGAATGTAATTAGAAACTGGATCTGTTCAACATCTAAGTCAAAGTCATAACTACTTTATTTTTAAATAAATCAATCTAGAATAGAACATAGAACTCAAATAAATAATGGCCTACATTAATGAATTCATAAATCCGGCCAATATCGCACTAGAGGCATCTTAAATAGTTTAATATTGTGTCATAAATGAGAGGATGAGGATGTCACCTGTCCGTCTTATCTAACTGTCACAGCCTTTTTTTCATCACAAAGGAGAGGCTGTTTGCCAGCCAGCAGCAAACGGTGTGATGATTAACTTATAAACTGTTTAGTGTTTTAATGCACTTACTCGCGACACTTGGCGCTCTGTAGTCTGTGTCTGTGTGTGCGCACCACATCGAGCAGAAAGCTTTATCAGCGTCTTGTGTTTATTTAAAGCATACTGTCAGACTTGGACAAAGGAGTTGACATTTGCTTTTCATTTTCTCTGTGTGTCTGTTGAACAAGTGAAGTTATAACTGTTCAGTCTTTCAATGAAAGCTACTTACTTAAAGCTATGGTCTACGATTTGGAAGCTTTGTACATATTAATAACACGGTTTATAAGGCTGTTATGGTCCTATGGTCCTATCTACACAGTATAAAGACAAAAAAAGAATGAAAAAAATCCATTCAGTATATCTGCTGAAAAGCTGCATACTAGCTGACCAATCAAGCCTAAGAACCTGCAACTATTAATTGGTCCGTGAGTTAGTCCATGAGTCCATCAATCCTCGTCTCCCTCACTCATGATACGCAGCATCTTGCCCATGGTCCCGCCTCCTCCCCTGTACCTCCGGTGAGCAGCTAGCAGCGTTAGCTACTGAACTATCATGGAGCCGGAAAAGCCTAGCGCCGAACCCGGGAATCCGCCTCCCTCTCCCAAGACAGTCTGGCTGCAGACCACCCTTCTCCTCTCCCCTCTCCCTCGTCTCCCTCACTCGCAGTCTGCCCATGGTCCCGCCTCCTCCCTCTACCTCCGGTGAGCAGCTAGCAGCGGTAGCTACTGAACTATCAGGGAGCAGGGAAAGCCTAGCGCCGAACCGGGAATCCGCCTCCCTCTCCCAGCGTGCCCACGGAGCTCTGCCCATGGTGGAGGCCTGTTAGCGGGCTAACGGCTAACGAATAGCCTCAGCCGGCCGTCAGACCTTCAGCATCGGCCGTTTCGCCCCTGGTTGATCAGGTAATGGCTTTGTTTACTACAGTGGGAGATGTCTGCTGAATAACTCTGGTTAGTTTGTGCCTGCACGGGCTAATAACTTGTAGGGGAGCGGGTTAGCCTGTTAGCCGCTAATCGTTAGCACTGTAAGCTGAGCTGGGGAGGACAGGCTGAGAAAGATAAATCCTCCCCCACACTCCGCACCCAAACCCGCATTGCCGCCGGTCCAGTTGAAATGGCTACTGCTGTGTGTTATAAGGGAGATGTCTGTCGTGTTTGATACTTTCAGTTGAGCTGAGCTGTTTTTGATTGAGTTTGCTGCTGATATATTGTGCTAGTCGCTCGTAGCTCAGTCCGAGGGGGCTATATGAGGCGTCACGAGCTGGGGGCGGGATCTTGGAACACGGAGGGGAGAGGTGAGGGAAGGAGGGGCAGGCTGCGGTTTCAAATCGTAGACCACAGCTTTAACCCCGATCCTCTGTTCTGCCTGTGCGTCTGTATTCGTGTGCATGTGTGCGTGCGGCATCCGTGCCGGGAGAAAGAGATTGGATCAAACCACTGCAAGGATCGCGAGGGGGGGTGGTGGTTATCTTTCAGTATTTAAAATCGTCAAACAGTGTGTTTTAAGTAGCATGACTTGTATTATACCATTAGAAAAACATTACTATACTATTAGAAAATTAATTACAACTGAATTTTTTGGGGGGGACAACTTTATGGAAGGGGGGGACATGACCCCTGCATCCCCCCCGGGATTTGCGCCTATGTATGATGGTAACTTTATCATGTAACTATTGCTTAGGGATGTAACAGCTGAAATTCAAGATTATTGTTAACACAGCTTAATAATGGAGTCATATCTATGCCTAATGTCAGGGGGAGTGATGTCAGGGTCTAAGAACCAAAATGCCCATTTTTGCCCTAACAACACATATTAATGTTGATAAAAGTTAAAGATGCTATGAGGAGTTGCTAAGAAATTACAAAAAAGTTTCACTTTTAGATATATGCCTGATGGAAATACACACTTTGAGATGAGTTTTATAGCATCAAAATAGGTTATCTATAAATGCTATTCCTTAGCTTCGCAGTCGGGTCGGACAGGGCTGGACTGGTCTGGATACTCAACTTCAGGAACAAGACAATTAAAACTCGAGCAAATTTATATTATTCAGACACGTCTTAGAGCACCGGGCTGTAAGTAGACATATATAGCCGGCTACAAAACTACGATACTAAGTTTTCCAAAAATTGCTTGTTGTCTAGAAAGAGATACATTACCTCGTGGCTTTGCATCCTGTAAGTTGTTGAAAAAAGAAGTTGTAAAGCAATGCAGGGTTTTGATGAAGGTCCGGGCTGCATTCATTAGCATCACAACAAACACACGCTTTGGCTTGGGTCACATCTTTACAACAGTCGCCGCGCGTGCTCATGGGTAGCAGAGTCTTTATGTCGCTGGAAAAAGATTCTCCTCATAGCACCTTTAAACACATTTTCTTTTAACAAGAGGAAATGAGGGGGAGAAGCAGGAAAAAATGGTTTGCTTTTGTTGGATGTAATGATATCTGACCTGGTGTAATGTGCTCAAAAAAGAACTAATAAACACAGGAATTTAGAAAAAGAATAATGCCCAGATTTGGAAAGGATGAAAATGGATTCAGACTATATACATGTATGATGATGGTGATATTATCACTATTAAGGATGAAACTGTTAGTGTGTTGATTCCTGTAAATTTCTGTAAAAATGTATATTTTGCAAGGTTAAAACATAAAATGCAAGAGCAGTTTTATCTGTGCAAAGAAAGAAGCCCCATTTATTTATAATGTAAAAAGTGATCAAGTTTCCTCAATTTTTGATCAAACTGCTTCTTGAAACCTTTTTTTCCCATGTACGAAGCCTAAAATACCCTAACCTGTGCTCTCTGTCACATCTTTGGACTCTCTCCCTGTTGGGCGATTAACTCAGAGTGATATTTCAGTCAGAGATAAAGAGTGAAAGGGTTCATTTGGAGGTCAAACAGTCGCTGTCAGACTTCAGACGGGAGCTGAAGTGGCGGTTGTTTCTGTCAAAGAGAGCCTCATAAAAGCCTCACTGAGTGCTGGATGAAACTGTGTTGATTTAGAGGAAACGTTCTCCTAAATCACAGATCAGACAGCCCTGATTCATGCCCTTTTTCATCACCTGGATCACCTTTGGGAGAAATCTACTTTATTCTGATACGCAAACAGAATATTAAACTGTGACTTTCTGAGCTAAGCTGCTCCTCCTACTGTCTTTAATCATCAGGGTATCGCTAGAGAAGGTTCAGAAACATAAAGAAGGGAGCTGAAGACACTCTAGGAAAACATTTATCTGTAAATCCAGCTGGTAAGAGAGAAAAAACATGTTGACAGAAACAAACAGAAACTTTTGACCTGCACCAGGACACAGCTGCCCGTCTGTTCATACAGGAGCCCAGTAGCATGCTGCACACAGATGCAGCCACTACATCATTCCCCTCCCAGCCAAATGCCAGCCGAGTTCCAGCCAGATACTCACCACTTGTTAGCCAATTTCAAGTCATTTAGAGTCTAGGGGTTCCAATTTCGTAGACCAGGCACAGTCGCAGCAACCCTGCCCTGCGCTGGCCTTCGTCACGCGGACAGGGTGTGACCAGCGCACTTTGCAAGATTCCTGCAGTGCCAAGAAAGGCAAACTGAAGGCGCAGAGGAGCGCATCCACGCCTCCGTCCTGCCCCTCCGCGCAAGTGCCAGAGAGGGAGGAGAAAAGGTGTGAGTGGATTTAACACAGCTGAGTGCTGTCTTCACCAATCAAATGGCTGCCTCTCCTTGCCTTTTAATGCGCTGCGGCCGAGGCGCAGCGTCTGATTGGTCTGAATGATCCCCGCCACCGTGGAAAAAGTGTGCTGGAAAAGTCCGGTAGCGGAGACGGTCAGAGCCGCTGTCCCTTCGGCAGGATATATTGACAACAGATTTATAGGTTTTTGTTCAGGAACAGTAACATGTTGACATAGAGGGAGAGAGGTGCTCCGTTTAGAAGCGGCGGTCGGAGCGGAGGAAAGTAAAGTAAAGATGACATAAGAGAAACTGCAGTATCGATCTCATCACGCTAGTATCGATCCGATACCAATACTCAGCTTGGTATCGATACTATGACCACCCCTACTTTATGATGCATTTGAATGTATGAAAGGGGCTACAGAAGTGAAGTTTATAGAGCAGGGCGATGCACAATAACAGTGTGACAGTTAGTGCACCGCTCCTGTGGGTCACACGGGGAATAAACGGCTCCAAAATATCACACAGGTAGATGTTCCCAGGCTGTGAGAACTGGTACGTCTCATAGCGCGTCGTCAGGTTGATCACGTGGGTCAGATCGGTATTGTGACAGCCTTTCTCATCTTCATGCTCATCTCAAGAGTTGTGCGCCTCCTTCTACCGGGTTCAGGAGAAGCAGGCAGGCCATTGATTTGGAGAAGCTGATTAGCTAGTGCGAGGGTCATCATCCAGGATCAGATTCAACCTCAAACTTCTCCTGCTCCGGAGCAGGTTAGCCGCTCAGAGAAAGTCACCATGGTGATCTACTTCAATAAAAAAATGAACCGGCTTCGTGCTATCAATAAATTAGGGTTAACCCTGAAGTTACCTCGCTAAGAAAATAATCCCGCTTTGTGCTATAGGCCTTAGGTGTGAATTAAACAACACCATCAAATCAAAACACAATAATTTCCGTTCTTTTAACAACTGAAGATACGTTGCCCATATATCAATAACCTCAAGTCAATAATGAAATAAAGATACAACACCCCTTTCACCTTCATTCTTGAACTTTCACACCTACGTTGTTTGGTTCAGCTGTTCTGATACAAGTTGGTGTCCCGAGCTCAGCACGGCGGTCAATCCCTGTTTGAGCACAAACAACCGCGAGGTCCGTCTTTGTGCTCTGATGAAAATGCTAAAAAGTGGATTGGGATGTACAATATTGTAGATTGAATGACAGAACTGAGAAGATGGTCTTTTGTTTTGAAAAGATAAGAATGTCCTCAGTCTGAGTGTGTCTCTCTTTCCCCTCTGCAGCCTCTGAACTATGAAAAGAGAAAAGTCCACACGCTGAACATCGAGGCCGCCAACACTCACCTGGACCCTCGCTTCTCCCACCTGGGCCCCTTTAAGGACTCCACATCTCTGCGGGTCATCGTGGGAGACGTGGACGAGCCTCCGGTCTTTTCCATGGATTATTACATTATGGACGTGTACGAGAACTCACCGGCTGGCACGCAGGTGGGCACAGTGACCGCCGTGGACCCCGACAGCACCAAGAGTGGAGTCAGGTGAGAACATCTGAGTAATGGTGTAAAAAAACATGACATTAGAGATCTGTAATTCACAAACTCCTGCACCAAAGCTCCTATTTTTCTTTTGTAAACTGCAGAGTTCACAGTTTTATTCCTCTTTATTTATTGTGCCTCTAAAATCACTGATTACACATTGACTGAATATGTCAGTGCTTGGGTATTTGTTTTTTATAAGAGCTTTACAGAGCATAAAATACCAAAAAAGGAGCCAGAAATGAGTGATTCTTTTCTGTGCATAAAGTAACTGTTAGATTCAGACATTGTCTTTGCTGGCATCATTGGCTCTATTCGTTGTTGCGTGCCAAAAACACACTGGATTCCCCTGGCTGCATGGTACTTTTTGAATTGTATATTTCTTTTCTTGTTCCTGGGAGTAGAGCTTGACAATAAAACTGGCACTTTCCCGACAAACACTGTCACAAATCACTGTGATCTGTTAAAACCCTGAAATGTTCATCTTTACAGTATAAACAGCCAGATGAATAATGAACCGTGTGTTTAATGTATTTAAATTCTCAGAGCTTAATCAATCATTGAAAACATTTCAGGCATTTGAAGTTGGCCCTGCCTTAATTTTTCATCAACATCTTACCCATGGATGACACGGTGGTGCAGCAGGTTGTTCATGTGCCTCACAGCAAGAGGGTCGCTGGCTCAATCCCAAGATCCACAGAAAGGTTGACAGTGTTCAGAGGTATAAAACAAGAAAACAGATTTGGATCCAGCTCATTGTGGATTCCTGATTAATTTTCTACTTGGAGAAACAGTTTTGCCTACAGGGTTTTTAGTGGTGACATTGTCAAACTCTTTTCACTCTAAAGGCTCTAATTTCGTAGACCAGGCACAGGAGCGGTGCACCTGCCTTGCGTCGTGCCGACGGGGGGTGTCCAGCGCACTTTGCAAGTTTCCTGCAGGGCGCAAAGAGGTGCACAGAAGCACATCAATGCTTCCGCCCCCCCGTCCAAGTGCCAGAGAGGGAGGAGAAAGGCATGAGTGGGTTCAACACAGCTGAGTGTTGTCTTCACCAATCAAATGACAGCCTCTTCTTGCCTTTAAAAGCGCTGCAGGCAAGGTGCAGTGACAATTTCAATCTCTCCTCCATTGACTCCAGCCTCGGCTAGCGGATGTGACCGTCGTCCCCTGGTCTGAATCCCTGGACTCAGGCTCTCTCCTTCCTTCTCTAACCAGCAGTCCAAGAGGAGGGAGATGCATTTAGATACAATTTTTTTTTTTTTAATTCCATGAAGATTTTGTGTTCGCGGGCTTATGATACAAAAACAGCCCACAAGGAAGTTACTAATATTGCCAATCAAGTTTGCCCAATTATACTGAGAACTGCTAACCTTGCATAGCAGATGGGCCTGCCTGATTCAGTTCCTGAAATCCTGCAGATCCCATCTTGTAGCGCTCCGTTGACCAATGGATTCACTCGGCTAAAATTTTAACGGCCCAATCAGGGAAGAAAGGCGGGAACTGTAGAATGCGGACTTGACGACAAGAAGTTGAAACCGGAAGTTGAGAATGGACATGCCGATTAGCCTATTGTCCTAATTGATACTTAGTAAAACTTGGTGAAATCTGCCCTCCTCAGTTTACTTGTAGGGATTGTCTTTGACGAGGTTCATGTCACATATAAGTGTTAAATGAATCATCTGTGTGGTACAATTTAGTGTAAGACGATAGTATAACGCCGTTAGCCGTTAGCGGCTAAGTTAGCAGCTAACGGCTAATGCTCATTTACTGCTATTAGCCATTAGCAGCTAAGTTAGCCGCTTAATTAGCCGCTAACAGCTAACGAAGAAGTATGCTATTTTTTTTTCAATTCTTGATTCAGCCATTTCAAGTAACAAACAGGCACATTTTGCATCATACAGTCTTCAAAAATGAGCAGCATCAGCAGTCAATATAAACAAAATAATAAAAAAAAATGAATATATAAAAGAAAAAAAATAATGACAAATTCATTGAAAACATTGCTTCATTATATGAGGCAACCCTGCTTGATGTGGATTGGTCTGTGAAGAATGTGACGAGCAGAACGATTGTCCAATCACCAGCTTGTGTTTTTTTTTTTTTAAGTTCTGCCCCTGAAAACAAATTTAAAGGGCTCCTACCCAGATGGACTAGTGAAATATTTCTGTGGCAGATATATGGAGCTGTCCATCTGGCTTGGCTGTCCAATGTAATACAGGGTTTTAATAATAGAAGGAAAAGAGCGGCCAGCAGCCTCAGGATGAGCATAGCGTCGGACATCAGCAGTCCAAGCGCCACGCTGAAATAAAATTATTTTTTTCATAAATGATTATGTGGATCTTTAATGTGAATGAATTAATAGTGGCAAAACAATGTATGAACGGGAGGCATATAAGCATATTTAAGGACAGAGCTTCACAGCCAGGTGGTCTGTCCTCTCCTCTGTGCTCTCTGCTGCTCTCAATGCTGATTTGACACATGCAGTTCAGCCTCTCTCCATCATTAGTTCTGTAATGTCTCCTCCATGAGGGCAACGTCACATCCACAATGTGGGGCTGTGTTATATGGCACACAACATGCAACAACGAATGCACTGACACTCTGGAAACCTGCCTGTGAGGGTTTGGTGACGTGTGCACATGTGTGCCTGTCACCATATTACAGCTGAGGAGGGTGCGCTTCGCCCGCACTGAGAATAGACCATGTCGGAACTGGCGAGCTTTCAGTTTTTTGGCACGAAAATGTCACTGTACCAACCTGAATCTGTCAGAACCTCCTCATGGTGCAGCCTGTCTCCCAAATTGTCGAATTGGCTGTGCAGGGTGCGCCAGGCCCTGGGGAACCTGTGCCACCCTGCGCTGCGCCACAAAATTAGGGCCCTGAATGTTCAGTGTCATGCCGTAAAGATAAATGCTTCTGCTTGCTTCTGGGGTTTCTGACAGTTCTGCAGTAGTTAAGTTTTAATCGAGTCTAAAGATGATTGCCGTGTGCCATGATTTTTGACATCTCCGTTGTCATTCCTAGAGACTGACTCCAATGCAAGTGTGACATTAATGCAAAGCATGCTGCAAAACATGGTCATCAGGTTGATAGGTGACTTTGAATTTTATAGTTGTCTGTCTCTCTGTGATTGGCTCACGACTGGCTGAGGGTGTACCTGCCTCTTGGCCAGTGCCAGCTCCACACCCCCACAGGGATAAGCGAATAAATGATGAATTGTTGGATGGGTGGAGTTTTCCCGGTCATCAACAGAACCCATGGTGTCCTGCTGTTGGCAAAGAAAAATAATGAACCTTCAAATCAAATTTTGAGTAGTAAAATATGTTCTTTAACTGAGGGGCTTATGACGAGTGGAATAAGAAGGGGGAATTTAGACCACAAATCAGTTTGATTACCTTGTACTGTTTTATATAGAAAGCTTTTAAAATGATACTGCAGGGCTCCAGACCAGCTGTTTGCATTGGTTGCAACAGTGCACCTAATTTTTTTTAAGGTGCACCAGCACAAATATTAGATGCATCAAAATTTTCATTGTGTCATCTTTAATCGCTCTACATATCTTTCATATAAATGATTTTTAACAAGAACTAGATGTAAAGAAATGCTTGTCTTTATTGAAGCAAATTTCCACATTAAAATAAAAACAGATGGTTTAAGTTCTAAACAAAAGTGCTTGTTCTTAAAGTTTTCTTTTTGCTTTACTGAGCTGAATTGAACATTCAAACTCCAACATCTCAAGTTACATAAAAACATTTTAAAGAAAGTACTTATGCCTAAGGTGCTTTCTGAACTGAGACCTCACATTGAATCTAATATTCTTATAGCAGGCCTCCTCTTGCTGTCACGTGCCCCTCAGATGGCCAACACCTGTATTTGACCTTCTTGCCCTTTGGCCTTGGCTAAACCAGTTTGCTACTCCTGCATTCTTATCAGGTCTTACACTGTGTCTGTGTGAAGAGATGCTCTAGTATCTGATTTGATTCTTTTCTGTGAAGAGAATCCTCTCCCACATCCAGCAGATGACACTGGACGACCAGCAGAATGTGAACAAGCTGCAGTACGTTCTGAAAATATACAAAACACATTCAAACACATTCTTTTTGTTGAGCTTTGATATGCAAGCTATCAAAGTTGTTTGAAATGTCAAAGTTTACACTAATATTGATATCATGATGTCATCATAAAAAGAGTAAAACCTTGCACTCTGAACAGTGTGGCTCTGTGGTTAACTTCAGCTCCCACAGGCCTTGTCCTTGAATGTCCTTGAAAATGTTCATTGAGATTAACAGCTTCAGGCCCACAAACTCTCCAACGGTGTTAACACCATTTCTGAAATTGACATGGAATAAACAGCCAATCAGTGTTTAAATGAGCATGATTGCTACCAGAACTTCTACATACTGTTGTGATAGTGGTCCACTACAGTGGCAGCTGCTGGTCAGTCAGGGACGGGAAGCTCATTTTTTCCATCATAAATTTGTTTATTTATTTAAATTTAAATTCTACCCTCCGTTCCTTTTCAAGAAAATGATCTGTGACCCTGTCGTACCAACTAGGTGTCTTTTCCAGGGATTTTACCAGTGTTCTCTCAATGGCCAGCAGAGCTAGACTGCTTAAACGGCCTTGGCCCATTGTGTTGTGGGTGTAAGACTTGAGCCTCTTTAAACAGGAGAAGCTCCTCTCCAGAACAACTGAATGTAAAACTTAGAAGATGCTCCGGTGGAGGGTTATACTTCAAGATCGCTGATTGGCTCATTTCACTGTCAATCAAAAAGAGATTCGGCCTCAGACAGATCATCCAATCATCATGCAGAAGCCGAGTGTCCAGGCCAGCCCACTGCCTCATAGACCCCCAGAGACGCTGAGCATCCGATGGGCGGGACAAAGCCCAGCGTTTATCCAATGACCGTCCAGTTTCCACAGTGGAACAACCCACTCTACGCTTCCCCATCGAAGTCAGAAGACGCTCAGCGTCCGACTGTGTTAAAGCGCTGAGACGCTGCGGGGATGAATGAGAAGGAAGTCGCTCCAGCTACCTGTGATAAGTAGCTGATTCTGATCAAAAGATGAAGGTATTCTAGAGCATATTTAGTCAATGAAATGTACACACAGCAGGACATATCACCACTTTTTTTGGGGGAAACTAAGCTTCCCTTGCAGTTTTAGAGCAATCGCCACTGGTCTACTATGCTAGGGGAGAGGTGATCCAAGAGGAATACTAGGTCATCAGCACCATGGTCCACTAAGTCCTCTTGGTCTTCTGGCCATCTGTCATGATTGAAGATGTTGAAGCACTTGACAGCCTTGGTTGTGGTGGATTTCAGTAGCACCCTCTCCTATTGGAAGATTAGATAAGATTGGAAACATAGGACAAGACTTCAGTGATTCCCAGGGGGGAAACTGTTTTGTTGCAGCAGAGAAAGTATACTGCAGTGAAACAGAAGCACAGTACAAACTACAATACACAAGACTAGATAAATGAAAGTGGAATAAAATTAATTAATTGAATAAAATTGAAAAACAGATGGTATAATAAAATTGAATAAAAAAAATTGAGTGCCTGTGTGGGACATAAAGCATTAACACAAATTCTAAGTTAAACATTATATATATATACATATATATATATATATATATATATATATACATATATATATATATATATATATAATTACATATCACAAATGTACCTGGAATTGGTCGATTGGCATTTCACCTGCTCATCCTGCTCCCTCCTCTGCAGTCTAAGCTCAGCCATGAACTGTGACAGCCTGCTCCCTGGCTTAGGTCCTGCAGACATTACCTCTGTGGTGAGCAGCAGATTTTCAAGAGCACAGACTGCCTGTTTAGACATATCACACACTGTTATAAGTACATCTGAAGCTAATTACGTAACTGAAAATTAAATCCCATCTCCTCTCCTTTACTTGAGGTAGAATGGTCTCATTTTTCTGAAGCAGGAGAATAAACTTGGTTATTCCAGCAAATACATCAGCCAGAAAATGACAAAATGCCACAAAAATTAATCTTCCATTGATTTCTTGACCTGTATCATAAAACCACAGCAAATAATCGTAAAGCCTTCAGTATGAATAAAAAATCTGGGCAGGGAATGGGCCCTAACTTAGAAAGTTCCCTGTGAAAATCTACTAACCTTTTTAGCTCGGCCTACAATATCTGCATTGGCAGAGGACCCTGCCAAATGGTCCATATGAAGGTTTACTCCAGTGAACTGGCCATGGCCATTCTGTCCAGGGCTGAGGAAAGTCTCTACCGCTCTGGAGACATGTGGAAGCCATCGTGCTCCTTTAATCCCACAGGGGACTAGGACATCCACTCCCAGGTCTGCTCCAATGGCCTTCAGCTCCCTCTTTGGTTTTGGACTAAAATGGGAGGTCCTCCACACTAAATGTAGCAGATCATATACTTGGCCAATCATAGCTGGACTGACATTATAGCCAACTCCAATCTGTAAAGATACATCACAATTAAACTGCAAATAAATAAGCTACTTATTATTAGAAAATGCTGAAAGGCTTATATAATTAGGGATGCCTGTGAGGCATACAGTGAAAGGGCACAAAAATCTCCTGCATCTCCTTGTATAAGGTGATAACCCCTCCCTTGCTGATGTCCAAGAGCATCAAATGCTCTTGTGGCAGCATGAATTCCTAAAGAAAGGAGAACATGCTGGTCACTAGCCAATAGATTGCAAGGGGAGAACTTTAAACCTTCTTATCTTTTTGCTTATTCATGTTAATAATATTAGAACTATACAATTTTCTTAAGATTTATATTACGTTATCTCCCATCCTGTATAAGGGCCGGACTTTAAAACTTACCTTGGGCATCAGCATGCTTCATTTTGATGTGTCCAGTTAGAAAGTTGACCGATCTCCCTTTGCATAAAATGTGGCTGTAGATGATCACACACTCATTGGTAGAGAAATCTGTGTTGCCGTCAATCAGGAGAACATGTATGTGGCGTTTCTGATGTCTGCAGCTGTCTTCTGCTTCAAGATGTCGGCTATTACCCCAGTGAATTGGGCACATGTCGTATCGTTGCTATAGGTCGGGTTAATGTTTAGTCCATTTTTCTTCACAAGAAGAATTCAGATTTAAACTTGGTGAATAGAAGATCTTCTTTGGCGATATTGTATGCAGCAATAAATTTTATAATCATTTCAGATTCCTCGAGGATCTGGCTATTGCTGCCTGATGCTGAAATGCAGCAGGGAGAGGGCCACTGTTTGCACACACTTGTCATGGCAGGAAAAATGCTTTTTAGTAGGGGTGTAACAGTACATGTATCCATGCCAAACTGCTCAAAAAGGACGTTTGGTTTGTGGTTAGGGCAGTCTTTTTAATATTCATGAGGAAAGAGGTCTGTGATTGGTGCTCTTGTGATCATGTACATATCATGTGGACGTGACGTCCTACAGCGAGCCAATCAGAAGACGAATATCAAAGAGCTTATGTAACCACAAAAGCTTGTGTCTGGGGTGCATCATGGCTACTGCTAGAGATCAACCGGAGTTTGAAGACCCTCCACTCCCGCTGAAATCTCCTGTTTGGGAACACTTTGACTTTCTTTTGAAATACTGCAACGAAGAAAGACAGGTTGATAAAACGACGGTGGTGTGCAATACTGTTCAACTGAGGTCGGGTATTTTCCAACAGCACGTTAAACATGCCAGCTCACCTGAAACGGCACCACTCAAGTGTCAAGATTTCCACGGTAAGGAAAAAAAAACACAGTTGTAAATTCAACTGCAGTCTGCATTCAAGCAGCCTCTCCCTGACATTTTAGATCGGGCCAAAGTGATAACAGCATCCATCAGCGTTTTATAGCATCAGATCTAAGACCATATTCAGCTGTGCTGGTTTTAAACACATGCTAAAGGTGATTGAGCCCGGGTATAAAGTACCCAGTCGTCCACATTTAAGCCAGGAATTTAAAAAGAAACTCACGATTTTTAATTTCACACATTTGTTGTTTATTTATTTTATTTAACTTATTGGCATTACCAGGCAGCACATTGAATTTATTTTGGTTTTAAGTTTGTATAATGACAAATTTTTGGTTTAATAAACGTGCTAAACAAGCAAATGGTTTTGTGTTGTTCCCATACTGTACCGAAAATGTACCGAACCGTGACCCCAAAACTGAGGTGTGTACCGCACTGTTATTTTTGTGTACCGTTACACCCCTACTTCTTAGAAATGTTGTGCTTCTTTAAAGTTTCGATCCAAAAATTTGTTGATCCAGTCACGCGCCCACTGGTACCGGTGATGCTCGGACCACACAGTGCAATAGATTTGCATCTTCTTCATACGTCAGCCAGGGAAACAGCCAGTCCTGTCTGAAAATATACATATTGGCCTTTTGAACTTGTGTCTCAGGGCCGGGCTCTATCTCAGACTCAATTGTCTCCTTCAGTTCTGAGTCTGGTGTGATATACGAAGGACCAGGCATCTTCACAGCGTCTTGGCTGGGTGAAGTGGGGATAAGAGCAATGACAGAAGTACAGCGCTGGGCTTAGCTTTTTTAACAGAAAAAACTTTCAAGGCTTCTGCCTCTCTTCATTTTACCTTGTCTCATCTTGTTTTCCTTTCCTGTTTCGGATGGCTCGCCTGGCGTTCAGGTCTCATTTTTTTTTCCACACACAGGTTAGAGCAGTGAGTGAACAGGGCCACAGCCAATCATAGGCAAGCACCCGCCCACCTCTGTTTCTTATTGATTCATGGTGTGTTCCAGTTGTAGTCGGAAGTCGGAATTTCCCAGTTCCTAGTAGGAAATTTTATCTGCAACGCCCCCCCCCCCGAGGTCTGAATATCCTACTGGGAACTCGGTGAAACCTCACCACCCCCGAGCTGGCAATGGAATATGGATGCCCCCAGTGTGAACAGTTATTTAGCTCCTGTAATAATCCATTTATTTGCACTTCTGACTGGGGTGTGTCGCTCTAGATCAGCTGTATACATAGTATTGTTAGACTTATATTTACAAAAATGCTGCCATAGTGATAATCACATTCTTCATGTAATATTTGTGAACAACAACGCAGGGCGTGCTAACAACAGCTAACAATAGCCTGGTAGATAGGCATGTTTTTTTCCGACTTCAGCTGGAATGCCGATAAGTCGGAGATGACGTCACTCCCATTTCCCAGTTCCCAGTTCTGAGGTAAATGGAACGCAGCATTAGACTAGAGGATGACATTTTTCGGAAATTCCTGTGTGTCACGTGATTCCCGTGAGAATCCCTTGGGATGGGAGTCATTTTTTAATTAATCCTGTGATGGGGACGGGATGGGAAAAAAAAGCAATGGGAGCGGGCAGGAGCGGGAACGACTTTAATAGAGGATCAATGTCAGCCGTGTTAAACAACCAGATGAACAGATGCGTCCATTTTTGTAGTCATCTCTCAGTGAGAGCCAACACTCTTGACCGTGCTAGCAACACAATAGAACTACAAAAGTGGTTTGACCTCCTGTCACCACAGGAAGTGAAAAGAGACTCAGAGCGAGAGAGCTGTTTACACCGACTGAATGTCGAGTGTGTGAAACTTCAAGGCAAGGCCTTTTATATGCACTGAACTTTTACCTAAAATAAAAAATGCAACATTTTTTCAACATGTTTGGTTTTATTCAAACGGGAACGGGACAGGAGTGGGAGTCATTCTACGGGAGTGGGACTGGACAGGATTCATTTTTTTACTCTGGCCCGGGATTGGGACGGGATGGGATTTTTTCCCTGTGAATGGGATGGGACAGGAGTGAAAATCCGCTCCTGTGTCATGCTCAAGTTTAGACCATGCTGTGATCTCTCCATGAGTGTGAGTTCAGTCAGGAGTACACAGAGAGACAATGTGCTTGCAACAGAAACTAATGTTTTCACACAGGGAGCGCAAGGTGCACTGGTGCAACTGATAAAATCTTAGCCGTACTCCTAGAAATTTAGTTTGCATGTGCGACCAAAATGGTTGCACTGCATTGGTTAAATTTTATAAACATGTTTTCATGGCCATCAGTCATAATGGACTGTCATGATTACACCAGAAATACATTTTTCATCACATGAATCTCTAACGTCTAATCCCAAGCAGTTTCTTGTCATTTTTTGCTCCTCTCACATTTTTACTCACTGTGGTCTCATTTTTCTCTGCAATATGAAGACCAGCACCGCTATAGATTCAGGACAACCATGGCTATTGACTGATGTGACTGAATTATGAAAATGTTCTATAAAAATGTACATGCTAAATCATTAGAAAAAAAGTCAAAAAATATTAATATTTATGATATTTTTAACATTATTGATATAAATATTATTAATTTACAGTCTACACTGCAGAGGCAGTCTGAAAAGCCCTCTTCCTTTGTAAAAACAACAGTTTCCTGGGAAAAGTAGGTGTTTTCTTGCTTAGTGCTTATTAGTGTTTAATGATTTTATGCAGGCATATGAGCCTGCAAGCCACGGGATGAAAATTCAAAGATTTTTTGAGTGGTGAATTCAGGAAGTATGTTAATCATTCAGGTCTTGTTGAACGCGGTGAGAAGCATAGATTTTTTTTTTTTTTTTTTTTGGCAGAATTTAGCCAGAAAACAGTTAATGTTCTGCAATTTTTCAAAGACATAAGAATTAAAGCACTGTTGATGAAATCTCATGAAATACACCTCATGACCTCAACTTCAATATATTGCTGACGTCACTAGTGATACACTCAGGTACTCTTGGAAACTTGAAAATCTGATGATTACACCAGTGAATTCTGTTTCTGCATAGGACAAGTGGTTTGTAAATGCCACTCATTTAAAAATAAGTGGTAATGGATCGGTTATCTAAGGTTTAAAGCAATGATCATGTTTTTTTGACAATCCAGACATTTTAGTGTGATCAATGTACATATTGCACATTTATTACAAATATTTTACAAAAAAATAACAGTCTGAAATAACAGTCCTAAGTTTTATTAGTCCTTAATTTGATCAGACCTTGATTATATCATTCCTTCAGTAGTCCTTGACAGGACTTTGTCGGCAACAGTATTTATAGTAACTGTATCCAGAGATATGGCGCAGTGGTGCAGCGTGTAAGAGCGCATGCCTCAAAGCTGGTTGGCTGGTTTGACTTTTGTGTCGACCAGGGTCCTTTCATTTAAAGTTAGCATGGCCTCTCAGTGCACTTCTGAGTTCTCTCTGGACTTTTCAGTTTCGTGGGATGGACTTTACTCATGCTGGTTTGGTCAATTGGTGGCTCTGACTGGCATTGTAACCGTGTGGTTGACTTTTTTCCCACCATACCACTGTCTTAAAAAATCTGAAATCCTATCTTTGTCTGTTTTTCCTTATTCACCTCTCTTTATATTGTTTGTAACACCAATGTATATCCACTGGGTGGTGCTGTTATACACTAATTTAATTGTTCAAAAACTAGAAAAAATCAGAAGTGAATCGTTGCTGCACAGCTCCTCAGAAATCTACTAGCAAGAGCATACATCAGAGTAAGGAAAAAATCTTTTCACATGTTTCCTGATCTTCTAACAATCATAATTTAGTTGAAGGAAATCAATTTAACAAAAAAAAATATGATTAGTCCTCAGGAAACTGGGTCAACTGCTGTCTAAATGTTGCTCTCTGTGATGTTTTCTTATTTTGGATTGGCTGGTGTACCAACCCTACTAAATGTCTCCTGGGATAGGCTCAACTTCTGGAGATCTCAAGGGAAAACAATAATGTTGGGTATCCCATGTGAAGTATAGGTAAAGAGATAATGGACGGACGGACGGATGAATCTGATCCTCTTCTGAGATGATGGAGGTTTACATCTTAAGCTAACCTGACAGGCCAGATGGACAGCTCCATATATCCGCCACAGAAATATTTCACTAGTCCATCTGGGTAGGAGCCCTTTAAATTTGTTTTCAGGGGCAGAATGTTAAAAAAACCCACAAACTTGTGATTGGACAACCGTTGGGCTTGTCACATTCATCACAGACCAATCCACATGAAGCAGGGTTGCCTCCTATAATGTAGCATACATAGCAGCTAATGGCTAACAACAGTTAACAACAGTTCATGGATGTTAGTCATAGCGGCTAACAACAGTTAATGACCGTTAGCCGCTAACTTAGCCGCTAACAGCTAACGGCCTTATACTATCATCTTACACTAAATTGTACCACACAGATGATTCATTTAACTCTTATATGTGACATGAACCTCGTCAAAGACAATCCCTACAAGTAAACTTCTGAGGAGGGCAGATTTCACCAAGTTTCACTGAGTAGCCATGAGGACAATAGGCTAATCGGCATGTCCGTTCTCAACTTCCGGTTGTCGTTACGTCCGCATTCTGCTGCTCCCGCTTCTCTTCCCTGATTGGGCCGTTGAGAATTCAGCTGAGTTAAACCGTTGGACAACGGAGGCTGGCAAGACGGACCTGCAGGATTTCAGAATCAGGCAGGTCTGTCTGCTCTGCAAGGCTAATCTTAAGCATCACTACAGTAAAATACAGTAAGATTATCTTTAGTGCCAGCCGTTGATTCACTGGCTTTGCAGAGAAGGGGAAATGTGGCTCTAAAATCAGGCTGATAAGCAGTCTTATAACACTGCTGCAATATCATTATGTGTTTCCATGACCACAGCAATGGCACAGACTGTTAAGATAAACACAGAGTAATAAATCTGAAACATTCAGAAATATCTGAGGTATTTTAAGTGCTCAACTAAAACATATCTGAAATATAGAAGCGGAGCTCTTAAATTTAGACCCCACTGACCCGCTGTTGAAAATAAAAATATTGTATTTGAAGATTTTCATAGTCCTTGGAAGCCTTTCTATGGCTTTGCTGCCAACAATATCAACACTGACTGTCTCCAATATAGTTTATTGAGGATGTATTTACTTTTAGCTGTTCAAATAAATGTCCTAAGAGTCAATAACTGAACCAAACACAGCTGCTGAGGACTGACTGCTGTCTTAAGACCCAGACACAGGCAGGAGAAGCAGGTTTCTACACGGAGCAGCTCTATGCTTCGATAAATCAACACAAACTCATCTGCTCTGTGTTTGGCTGTCTGCACACGGTTTGTGTTTGGAAACCAGCAGAGCAGAACAAAGTCAAATCTGCTCCCTGTTTAGAGTCTTTATCTCCTCTTTTCATAACGTCACATCAACACACATGAACTCAGAGCAAACTAGGTCTGGGTTTGTCGAGCTTAAAGAAGGCAGCACAAATTCTCTCTAAAGTCATCCTGAATGCTGCAGCAGCTGCAGGCCGGAGATACTCAGAGTCACTGCAGTCCTGTAAGCAGCTGCACAAGGTCCAAATAAATCTGATTATTTTCAATACATCGCCATGTTTGACTTAAAAGTGCTGCAGCCGCCCGTCTCCAAATGTTGTCCATGCAGAAAATGGACTAAGTTTTCCCTGGCAGAGTCCCGTCCGGCCTCTGAATCTCTGCCTTTTCACTCTCGTTGAGGGAGTGGGCTGTTTTTGTGACCGCTCCCTCTGTCCGCTCAGTGACTCCCGCTCCTGTCAGCTTCATGCTTTGCTGGAGAATGGATGTGTTTGGGGACATCAGACGAACCCTTTGTGATGGAGCAGGCCTGAAAATGTCTGAAATGCTGGTTTGATTCAGCCTCGCTCTGGAAAGGATCAGTGGAAAAAAGGCGGCGGTGCATATGAGGCTCTCTGTCCCCGTCCAGCTGCTGGTCGCACAGTCCCAACAGAGCTCAGAGTGAGGCTGGTCCGCTGCACTCTGATTGGACGACTGGATGTTAAACCTGAAGGACCTTTAGAACATAAAGACCTACAGGAAAAACACTCTTCACGTCTGCTTCTTCTAACATGGATAATGTACACTGAAGGACTACGACTACCTGGTGCTACATTTTTGTTCCATCTCTGCCGACCTCTTCTGCTGCTTAAAGTATTTCTTTAACACTACATTAAACTGCACTCTGTTGGGTTAAGTAAGTAATGGAGGATTTTCACATCATAGGCAGGAAAACTTAACCTGGCTCCATATATCTACCACAGAAATATTTCACCAGTCCATCTGGGTAGGAGCCCTTTAAATTTGTTTTCAGGGGCAGAACGTTAAAAAAAACACAAGCTTGTGATTGGACAATCATTTGGCTCATCCCATTCATAACAGACCAATCCACATCAAGCAGGGTTGCCTCCTATAATGTAGCATACATAGCAGCTAACTTAGCCGCTAACAGCCAACAACAGTTAATGACTGTTAGCTGTTAGCTGCTAACTTAGCTGCTAACAGCTAAAGGCCTTTTACTATCGTCTTACTCTAAATTGTACCACACAGATGATTCATTTAACACTTCTATGTGACATGAACCTCGTCAAAGACAATCCCTACAAATAAACTTCTGAGGAGGGCAGATTTCACCAAGTTTCACTCGTTAGCCATGAGGACAATAGGCTAATCAGCATGTCCGTTCTCAACTTCTGGTTGTCGTCAGGTCTGCATTCTGCTGCTCCTGCCTCTCTTCCCTGATTGGGCCGTTAGGAATTAAGCCAAGTGAATTTGTAGATTTGTAGACTTGTTTATTTTAAAAAAATGGGACAATACATGTTAATGAACAAGTAAATGTAAACATGTGAGATTATCGCCGTGTGGCTAATTTCCATCTCTAGTCCCATGTATGAAACATTTATACACAATAAAAACAAAACAAAACAAAACAATACAAAGTGAAACAAACAATATGAAACAAAGCAAACATAGGTGATCATCAAAAAAAAAAAAAAAGTAAAGTACAGAGTGCTAAAGTGTAAAGTGCATCATTGTATTGCAAGTTGCCCAAAAAATATAAAGTGCTAATTTGATTGCTTAATGCTCAATTGCATATTACAATAATCAAATACCAGCGATGGTAATTTGTGATACCTAGAGTTCCTAGGACTATAAAGTGCTAGTTGCATTACACATTGCCCAGTAAAAATTGGAGATGGAGCCCTTGACAAAATTGATACACAGGACAAATACACAAGCTTAGGCTTGTTTATGGGAGCAGTGTTGGTTTTCCAGTAGCCAAGCTTTAAGCTGTTTGGTAAAAGAGGTCAGGGTTGGAAGTTCGCATATTGTACTTGGAACTGGACAGAAGAAGTCGCTTGACTATAGGCGCTTTTTCTAAAAGGAACAACACAGTCACCTCTGGAACAGCTCTTGTTGACCTATTTTAGTTTTTTTTTTTACAAATTCTTGTCGCGGAAGTGGTGCTTGGTCATGGAAAATTTTGTATATCAAGAAAGCATCAGTGTGTTTGATAGTGTTGTCCCACTACACTATCAAACGTACAATGGAGGCTGGCAAGACAGACCTGCAGGATTTCAGAATCAGGCAGGTCTGTCTGCTCTGCAAGGCTAGTAGTTTCCGACACCCAAGCGACTTATTTAGTTTACACTGCAATGGAAACAAAGCACTGGATCCTGAAACCAAGAGGAGTCTGGCTGAGTTGAGTTGGTGCCACAGCATCATGGAGGTCTGGCTTCATGTCGGCCCAGATAAATGTGTAGCCTTCAAAGATTCATCCATCTTACCCTCCAGGTGCTTTCATGTGGGTTGTATTTTTTATTTTTTGCATTTTAATGTGCAGTCTTGTTTAAACCCTGTGTTCTTCATCTCCGCAGGTTCTTCATTGAAAATGAGGAGGAGAGACTTTTGTATTTCACCATCGGAGTAAACAGCGGCATCATCAGGACCACGCAGGTCCTGGACCGAGAGGTGACGGCGTGGCACAACATCACTGTGGTAGCTGCAGAGGTTGGTAAGTTCACCAGAGGACCTCAACACAATCTCTGTTTTCTTATTTATTGGATTCATCTGGACATTATCACCCAGTGTTTGTTAGCAGTGCTAGCTTTTTCTTGTCCTACGTCTTTAACATCTCTGAAGATATATAATCTACTCAGTGATGTTCAGGGCTTCTCTGTACACCCTATTTCTACATAATCTATCTGTGCAGCGGTCGGTGTGAGCCTCGGCAAGCAGCTCAACACAGGAAAGCAAGCGCTCAGTTTCTGGGTCATTTCAAACTACACTGGAATCATGGAAATGATGTTAATGCTAAATCATTTTCAGTCTTTCAGGTCTGTGCTCCACTGCGTAGCATTTTAAATATTCTACAGTGGTTGTCAGAATGCAGGTTTCTGAGGTTAAAAAGAACTCAAGTGCAGACGACTTTTCGAAAAAACAAGAAGCAAGGATTATGGCATACCAGAATTCGGAACACGTGATGACAGCCAGACCAGAAAAAAGTAACCAAAAATCAACAGGCAAAAGGCAGAGTCCAAATTAAACAGGTCAAAAACATGAACTAGAGCTGTCAGGATAATGCTGGAAAGAGACATGAAGTACTACAATCTGATAACAGGACAGGGGAAGTCATAAATACATGAGGGGATAAGGGGTGGGGAGAAACAGCTGAACAATCAGGGATCAGGTGTGACACGCCAGACAAAACTTACGTGGACAAGGAAAGACAGGTGAATTTCCAAAGTAAGACAGGAAACACGAGACAACACATCAAACACAAGGACAATTTGGGAAACGTAACTAAATCAGGAGTAATGCTGTCACTATTCCTAAAAATCAAAGTCGAACGGTTTTCAGACATGCACCCAAGTAATCAAAGATATTTGATAATCCACCCCACACACCTGTAGTAAGGCACAGAGACTCTCTTATCCACCCTTTCGGTAAAGACCCTGCCAAAAAGAACACAGTCACACAGGGTTAAAATCGAAGCGCCGCTCTACTCGGCGGCTGAGCCTGCAAATAAGAGGAGGACGAATGACTAAACTATATTTCACAGAAAACACAGCCTGGTCTTTGATTTTAAAGGGACTGTGAGGAGTTTCTAAGTAATTACAAAAAAGTCTCACTTTTAGATATCAATCAATCAGTCTCAATCAATCTTTATTTGTATAGCGCCAATTCATAGCAAACGTTATCTCAAGACACTTTACAATAGAGCATAAAGCTCTTCATTTTGTGGATATACATATATGCATAGATACATATATACATATAAAGATACACATATACATATATATATATATACAAATATATACATCCAACACCAACATGAATCCATATAGCCAATCATGGATCCCTCCATCATGGCTCAAGAAAAAACCTTCTGTTAAGCAGCAGGAAATCTTGAATGTGGATCCCAGTCTCATGATGAACAGCAAATCCACACGATGCTGTGTTGGTGTGAGGGTGAAGGAAGGGAGGTAAGAGGAGACAAGTGGACTAAAGTAAGAACTAAAATTAGAGACAGATCCATGAACCATAGACCTGTCATCTGATTTATTAGAGGTTAGCCTCTTGAGATGCTACATCTGGTTTTCAGGAGGGTCCTCATGTCTGAATGGTTGTGGTGATCCTTTTATAGAAGTATAATCTTAGATATTCTTACTGAAAATAAGAATTTATGGTAGTGACAAACTCATGGTGCCCAGACCACAAGGTCATCCCTACCATATTTGTCTCTGTTAAGTATAAATGTGTTATAGGCCTCTTGAGATGTGACATCCCATTTTCAGAGGGACCTCATGCCTATGTGGTAATTAAAAAGTAGATACTGTAGATGTATCGATCATGGAGATATGGAGATCAGGCTAATATCTACATGAACAGCTATAATGATAATGGGAATGGAATATTCCTAATGAAATGGCCAACTATGTGTCATTATATATGTCAAGATATATGCCTTATCGAAATACACACTTTAAGATGAGTTTTATAGCATCAAAATATGAGAAGGGCCTCGACCCATGGGCCCAATGTAAGGCTGCTGCATGTCGGTTTGCACCATCTTCAGGCTGTGGTCACACATCCAGTCTTTTCTGCCTCTTGTGTGTTGCCATGTCTTGGCTGGTGTGGTTTGTTTGGTCTCTGGCCCCATGGGCTCCTGTGTCTTTTGTGTTCAGGGACTGGGCCTGGTTTGTTGTGCCCACTTTTGGGGTTTTAGGTTTTTCTCATGTTTTGTGATATTTTTCACTTATGCTTATCTCGTAGCTTTCCATCATGCTTGTGTCTATTAAAAATGCTATGAGGAGTTTCTAAGTAATTACAAAAAAGTCTCACTTTTAGATATATGCCTGATGGAAATACACACTTTAAGATGAGTTTTATAGCATCTAAATAGGTTATCTATTAATGCTATTCCTTAGCTTCGCAGTCGGGTCGGACAGGGCTGGACTGGCCTGGATACTAAACTTCAGGAACAAGACAATTAAAACTAGAGCAAATTTATATTATTCAGACACGTCTTAGAGCACCGGGCTGTAAGTAGAGGTATATAGCCGGCTACAAAACTATGATACTAAGTTTTCCAAAAACTGCTTGTTGTCACACATCAAAAACTACCGCTACGTAACTAGAAAGAGATACATTACCTCGTGGCTTTGCATCCTGTAAGTTGTTGAAAAAAGAAGTTGTAAAGCAATGCAGAGTTCTGAGGAAGGTCCAAGCTGCATTCATTAGCATCACAACAAACACACGCTTTGGCTTGGGTCACGTCTTTTGGTGTGTTCCAGTTGTAGTCAGAAGTAGGAATTTCTGAGTTCCGAGTAGGAAACTGCAACTGGAACATCCCCCGAAGTCGGAATTTCCTACTGGGAACTCGGTGAAACCTCGCCACCCCCGAGTTGACAATGGAAGATGGATGCCCCCAGTGTGAACAGTTATTTAGCTCCTGTAATAATCCATTTATTTGCTCTTCTGACTGGGGTGTGTCGCTCTAGATCAGCTGTATACATAGTATTGTTAGACTTATATTTACAAAAATGCTGCCATCCTGATAATCACATTCCTCATACAACAACACAGGGCGTGCTAACAACAGCTAACAATAGCCTGGTAGATCGGCATGTTTTTTTTCGGACTTCAACTGGAACACCGATAAGTCGGAGATGATGTCACTCCCAGCTCTGAGGTTACTGGAATGCAGCATTACGACAGTCGCTGCGCGTGCTCATGGGTAGCAGAGTCTTTATGTCGCCGATAATAGATTCTCCTCATAGCACCTTTAAATTCCACATCAAAGGTGTAGAACCAAAAATACTTCCACACAGCTCTCCTCAGAACATTTAGAGCTGTTAATGTCCGCTCATTAACATTAACATTAACTGGAAAGTCTTTGTTTACTGAGGTGTAGAGAGCAGCAGATGTGTCTGAGGGTCAAGCTGCGCTCAGAGCGCCCTCTGTTGGATGGAACGGTCCACTGCTCCAGGCGCCCTGATGTGCCACTACACTCAATATTTTACATTAGAATATTTATTCACTATTCAGTTACAGATATTTATCCCCATATTTGATCAGTTGTTCGAATATCAAATTTAAAATGACAGCCCTAATCTGGAGCGGCATCATGCCAGTGGTCAAGGATGCGCGCTATTGTCAGAGTAAAGAAACTGTGCAGACATGGCACACCACAGGCGCACTACAGATCCAACCATCTCAATTTTCCCCTCCTTGCCAGCAGTCTGCCAACTTCCAGCCAACATTTTAAAGTGTGCCTCTTGCATTGGTGCTTCCTTAAATCTTCGGCTTTTTCTTGGTTATCGGTATTTTCCAAATTAACAGAGAGGAATCTTGACACCACAAATTCACCCAAACATGGCCTGAAATTTACATTTTAAACATTTCAGGGTGGTCTGGCCCCATTAAGGACCTGTCATTGATCAGCCTGTAGCTGTGTATGTCCGGGTGAGTTCTCTGTCAGTATTGATCGATTCACGCTCTGCATACGCGTCTACACACCACTGAAGCAGAGCACCTTGAGGTTATGTGCCTTGCCCGAGGACACATCATCATCTGACAGTAAGAGTTGGGCTCTAACCCTTGAGTTACCAACTGACTGTGGAGCTCATCGCCAAACTGAGCCACAAGGGCAGCTCAAAAAAAGGAAAAAGCCATTGCCAACCGAACATGTTTGTTCTTTCTGTATTTAGATGAGACTCATCACTAGGAAGCAGATTCATGATTTTGCATTTATTGTATTTTACATGATATCTGAAAATGATCTTTTGTTGTTGTAGATTTTTGTAAAACAAAGAAGTAGTTACCCAGTGATGGGGTTGAGCTATTTCTGTTTGACTATTTAGTTAAATAAGGCTACTGCACATCAGTATTTTACTTTTTTTAAATGACCAATAGAAAGAAGTCACTGATATGATCACATCATCAGAGCTGTCTTTAAGATTTCCCTTGATTCACTGAAGTAATCGGACTGATAGTCAATATTTCAGTGCAATAACAAAATACCCTGATCGCCACAACGAACTAGCTTGGCTATTTATATAGCACTTTTAAAACAGGAGTTTACAAAGAGCTTTAACAGACAAAACAAAGGCAGAAAAAGGCAGGATAAAATCAACAATCAGTTCATCAGAGACCACGAGAGTCAGAGGAAAAGACACAGAGGGTCCTGTTAACTAAAGCAACAAAATGAATATACTGTTCTCATCTGAATGAAACAGCTAGCTTAACGAAGTCCTCCAAAAAGCTCGTCAAATGAACAGACTTTGTGTAGTACTTGGCTTTCATGGAGAACAGGTAAAATAATAAATATAAAAATTAAAAAAAAAAAAAACAAGCATCCAGGTGAGTACATAAACTGAACAAATGGACCACTAAACACGTTACTGTATGTTACTGTTACATGTATTAAATATCAACATATGTCTGTTCCTGAGGTTGATAAATAAAATTATACTTACTGGCAATGCCACAGGAAAAGAAAAGAGAAAGTATGTTAGTGGATTTTTATCCTCCTCAAAAAAGCACTATACTGATTAGTATGTTATACAACAATGAAAGAAAATAGTCTAAACTGGTAGGATTGAAACAGCTGGTGTAATGCATAATGACAAGAAGACGACAAGACAGTAGATAGATAATAGATTTACACATACATAGATACATTTAAGACTGTTGAAAGTTGATGACATCACATCAGGAAGATAGAAAAGAAGCAGGCAGATAGAGGACAGGTAAAAGGGAAAAATTAAGTAAAACGGAATAAAAGTAATGATATTAAAAAGGAAGTTTATCAAAACAAGAAAAGATAGTAAAATAAGGACTAAAACGATGAGAAACCGTGAGGAGGGTAAGAACAGTGGAACTTAAAATAGTAAAATAGGACAGTAAAAAAAAGGATCATGTAAAAACTGGTCGATGTCAGATTTCTGCATCGAGCCTCAAGTGGACACTCAGGGTACTGCAGGCTTTGTCACCTCGGTTGGGCCTCCATGTTCAGCCGAGTGGCAGCAACTTCCCACTTAAGGGTCCCTGTCTGATTAAGAAAGCACAGATTAGAAACCAATCACAGTCAGTCGTGTTAAAGCAGATGAACTTGCTCATTAGTTCCTGTTTCCTTTAACGCTTTGCCTCCCTTCAAAAACAAAACAATGAAGAAGATTCATCGTAGGGCACTCTTTGTAAACCTGGCCTTTGGCTCATGTGACCTCTGTGTAGATTAGATTGTGTGTCGTCTAAGGCACCGTCCATCACCTCTTCTCTCCTGATCCTCCCTCTCATTTCTCTCAAGCCGATGCTTATCTTTGCAATTACCCTTTGTCTTAGCCTTTACTGCACTGAAGAGTGAGTAATGGACTGAGCAGGGGCATTCATAAACGCAGAGAGGATCAGTCACTGCGAGGCCGAGGGGATTACTGATCCAAACCGCCTGCAGGATGGGCACAGACCACATTATTAAACTGTGAGAGATGGTCCTCCAGCATCTGTTAACTCATGAGGAACAGAGAGAGGGTCTTAATACACGGGGCTTTTCTGTAATGAGGGTCAGCACTGATACAAATGAATCATCGGCTGTTATCACGTGAACATGCTTGACTGTCTTAATGACACCATAACACAGGAGGGTGACGAGATGCATCTTCAATCATCAAGAATAGAAATATGTTAGATTGGATGGTGAGAGGATGAATTAAAGACTACATGCTAACAGGTGTGAATGTCAAAAGTTTTGAACACTGACTTGACAGGGAAAAAAACAAACTATGGACTAAAGTTCCTCATCTCTTATTTGTGCATTGGCCATTTCTGCAGATGTAGACACGAAACATTTCCCCACTTTCCCTGATAGTGTCTTGACAGATCTGTGACCGGGCCTGCACATCCTAGTCGTCACAGACTGTAAACTCTACGCCAGGGCTGAAAGAGATATCGTTAATGTATCTATATCGAGATATGAACATTCAAGATATTAATCTCAAAAAAGCAACCATGTGAACAATATAGATTTCCCCTACCCTTCCCTGCACAAGTCACAATAAAATTCATTTTTACTATTGCCCTTGAATGCACCGCATGGTACACATGCACAGTAATGTCAATCTGGGTCAGCTGTGATGTCACCAAAAGAGTTAGTAAAAAGTATCATCGCTGACTGGCAATGAAGCTCAAAAGTTTGGGAGCATTTTACCAAAATAAAAGAGAAGAATGTGCAAAATCTGCAAGGCAGAACTTTCCGTCCATGGCAGAATGATGATGATGCATAAGTATCTGGAAAGGAAGCACGTCGAAGCTGATTTAGTTTCTAAAGAAGAGGGACAGTCGTCTCGATAAGCTAATTGGCTAGTTAGCTGCTAACATTAGCGTCAACAGTATGGTGTCCCCTGTCTTGGATGACCTGTCTCCAGTTAAAACTGTCCCTGAAAATGAGCCTGATTTCAGTGTTTGACTATTGTGAGTCTACCAGAGCAAAGGTTATTACTACAGCGGTGCAGGAAGCAGAAAGCGTGAGGGAGCAGGCTGAGCACAGACTAAGACAACAGTTATGGTGTTATCAAGTCCGCTCATTAAGAGTGACTTTGGGCTCTTCTACTCGTGTGAATCCCACATGATTATCACCCAGCTGCCTCTACAAAGCAGACATGAGTGTGGTTAGTAGTTTGTCCTTTCCGCACCCCGTTTCCTGGTTATCACGCCCGCAGGAATCAACTCAGCACACCCCCAAACCAGTGGCGATTGCTCTAAGACTGCAAGGGAAGCTCAGCTTCCCCTAAAATGTCCCCTAAAAAAGTGGTGATATGTCCTGCTGTGTGTACATTTCATTGACTAAATATTCGCTAGAATACCTTCATCTTTTGTACAGAATCAGCTACTTATCACAGGTAACTGGAGCGACTTCCTTCTCATTCATCCCCGCAGCGTCTCAGCGCTTTAACACAGTCGGACGCTGAGCGTCTTCTGACTTCGATGGGGAAGCGTAGAGTGGGTTGTTCCACTGTGGAAACTGGACGGTCATTGGATAAACACTGGGCTTTGTCCTGCCCATCAGACACTCAGCGTCTCTGGGGGTCTATGAGGCAGTGGGCTGGCCTGGACCCTCAGCTTCTGCATGATGATCTGTCTGAGGCTGAATCCCTTTTTGATTGACAGTGAAATGAGCCAATCAGCGATCTTGAAGTATAACCCTCCACCAGAGCATCTTCTAAGTTTTACATTCAGTTGTTCTGGAGAGGAGCTTCTCCTGTTTAAAGAGGCTCAAGTCTTACACCCTCAACACAATGGGCCAAGGCTGTTTAAGCAGTCTAGCTCTGCTGTCCACCACACTGGTAAAATCCCTGGAAAAAACACCTAGTTGGTACAACAGGGTCACAGATCATTTTCTTGAAAAGGAACAAATTTACATTTAAATAAATAAACAAATTAATGATGCAGGCCGGAAAAAAATGAGCTTCCCCTCCTTGACTGACCAGCAGCCGCCACTGCCCCAAACACACTCACACATGTGATGCATGCACAACTACATAGGAGCCATAGTTGCCAGGTCTGCCTGTTATAAGTGGTTTGGGCCACCAGCTGCATGCTGGTGCGCTAAGCTGCTGTTCATGCATGATGTGACAAGTGGACTATCAAAATAGTTGTTTGTCGCAGCCCTAGTAGTCACATCGTGTCATATCAATGTCGAGATATCTGGCATGAATATCGAGACATGAAATTTCGCCCATATTGTTCAGCCCCACTCTACGCCATATTTGGGTGAATTTGTGGTGTCAGCTTTGCTCTCAGTTGATCTGGCAGCTGATTTACTAACCAAGGAACAGGTTGAGGCTGTCATCATCATGACAGGAGAGAGGAACCATCGGACTTCCCTGCAAATGCGAGAATGGGCATGTTTTCAACCTCAGAGCTGGCACAGTCTGATAATGCACTTTGGCAGGAAGCCCAACCCCGCGTTGTTTCTGCTGCAGTTGCGTATAAATGGGCATGAAAAAGTGAACTGATACTGATGGGTAACTGACATTAAAATTCCAACCATCAGCGGGTGAATCCGAGAGTGAATGGGATGTGACCTGCGCTGTAGGCTGTCCAAAAGACTAAAAAAGCACAATATAAGCTCAAGACCATTAAATCACAAAAGATGCTTAACACAGAGCTTCAAACTAGAAAATCTGATTTGCAGAGGCAATGGCAATATGCAGGTGCAGGTGCAGCATCAGCAAAAAGTGGCTGCAGACGTCAACAATGGAGAAAACAAGTATGGAGATGATCACGGACACTGCCCACTGTGTCAGATTGACCCTCAGGGCACATTCGGGGGCCTCCCATGATCATTTTGCTTATGTAATTTTTATTTTCATTATAGCTGTCAGTTTAAAGGCTAGTTCCACACATTTCTGGAGTGTTGTTCTATTCCAAGTGCACAGAATGGAATATATAAACTGATGTGTTAAAAATTGTTGGTACCCTTCAGATAAAGAAAGAAAACCTTCAGTTGCCAGTTAAATAACTTGAAACTGACAAAAGAAATAAATAAAGGTTTACTGAAATTAAAAAAAGAACATCAGGCATTGCTTTTGAATTGTGGTTCAACAGAATCATTTAAAAAAATAATGAAACTGGCCTGATCAAAAATGATTGTACCTTAGAACAGACGTAGGTGTTTTTGTTGATTTAAGGGGGATTCAGATGATCATGTGGTCTTCCACACTGTGTTATCCATCTTTCTTCCTTGGGCTTGGGGAAGGCAAAAATATCGACACTGCCCTCAAGACTTTGTGGATAATGAGCGTCAGACTTATGCATCCCATATGCACATGGCTGAGGCTCTTTGTTTTCCATCAAAAGCTTGTCAGACCTCTCAAGCATAGTTATGGTTGTTAAAGGATAAGTTTGGTTTCTACAGCTTTCACATTGTTTATAGAATGAAGTAGAACAGTATACTCACCCAGAAGGCTTTCCTGATCCAAACAGTGCTTCGGAAGATATTTAGATCCAAAATCGAGCAGCGGACATCCGTATAATGGTAGCACACGGGGCATGTATAGCGCCGCTCCTAAAACTGCATTAATCATCCAAAAACTCATTAGTTTCACCAATATTTCATCATGGTCCACTCGAACTGAAGAAGAAGAACGTTTGCCCTGTGCATGCGCAGTACGGCTCATTGTTTCAGGGGAAGACCGCCGGCTACACAACGACTTTCTTCTTCCAGTTTTGTTCAAAATGGACGAATATCTATCAGATGAAGATGTTATGGAGGAGAACTTTGAATATGATGGGTGTCCTTTCAGTTTCGAGCCAGAGTTTACAGATGAGGAGCTCATCGAAAGGAGGATGCGGAGGCAAAGAGAAGAACAGCTCTCCAGAGTGTACTGCGCATGTGCGGAGGCAAACGTTCTTCTTCTTCAGTTCAGAGGTCAGCACAGCCACAAAACATGTCTGGAGCGACACAGACTGTAATGGAGGAGTAGCGTGAGCGGACCATGATGAAATATTGGTGAAACTAATGAGTTTTTGGATGATTAATGCAGTTTTAGGAGCGGCGCTATACATGCCCCGTGTGCTACCATTATACGGATGTCCGCTGCTCGATTTTGGATCTAAATATCTTCCGAAGCACTGTTTGGATCAGGAAAGCCTTCTGGGTGAGTATATTGTTCTACTTCATTCTATAAACAATGTGAAAGCTGCTGAAACCAAACTTATCCTTTAAGGTGGGATTGCACAGTAGGTGTTTGTGGGAGGAGCTTAGCAAAGGGTCAAATGAGTTTTTTCCAAAAAAACGCTATTTTAACCAGTTCTCCACGTGTGCAGTGATTTTCCTGCAGACTGCCTCTGTTGATGGCACGGCACCCTTATTTTACAAAGCTGACAGAACAAAGTGGAGTGAATTGATGCCTGTGGTGCCTCGCAGCAAGAGAGTTGCTGGTGTGATTCCTGTGATTATTGGGGCCTTTCTGTGTAGATGTTGCATGTTCTCTCTGGGTACTTCCTCCCACAGAACAAAAACATGCTCATTGGGTTCATTGGTGACTCTAAATTGCCCTCAGGTGTTGGTTAGGCTCCAGCCCTGTGATCCTGAGGGGGGTAAGTGGTATAGATGATGGATGCATGGACTAATGATATCGTATCCTTGAAGGATTTGTAATCAGTATGCTGTTGGAATACGTTTTAAATTCCCATCCCTACTGAAGACCACTGAAAACTTTTTTTCACAGAAAATGTAATTTTACCTCCTGCAACAGTCTGACTCACTAACAGGCTTAAATTATGTACTCAACTCCTTAGCAGCTGTGTCTACCTATTAATCAACAGATCAGCCTGAGGGACGTATGATTGATAAAACATCACCTTCCTAATACAGACCTGATCAAAATCTTAAGACCAGTTGAATAATGGCTAGAATATACCTTTTGCACATTTGGATCTTAATGAGGTTTTAAATAGAGCTACAATATGCAAAAGCAAGAAGGGGCAGTGTGACAAAAAGCACTTTGAAAAAGTAATTTATTGAAAACAAAAAGTAAACTGAAATAGGCTGTTTATCAGCTGATCAAAAGTTTAAGAGCATCGCTCAAAAAACTCTCCAAACCAGATCAAAAATGTTTCTCAGTAGGACTCAGTAATGAGTAGCTCCACTGTTCTTGTTAATCACTTTAAAAAATGAATGGAAAAAAATCAAAACAATGCGAGGCAGTTGAAGTCTGGGGAGATTTATTTCAGGACAGACAAGACAGACGTCCATAACAGGAACAATGTTCAATCAAGCATACGAGACGGTCTGAACCACACCTCCTCTTTCTCTCAACTATATACAGTCCTGCTCATCATTATTGGCATCCATGAAGTTTAAGTACACAATGTTGAATATCTTCTTGAAAAAAAAATGAATCAAGTCAAACATTTGTTTCTATGGAGAACTTGTGTTTGACACAAAAGAGCAATTGATAAACAGTAATTTTAAACAATAAAACATGGGAGGAAAAAAGTTGAAAAGCAAAGTTTGCTGTGTCATTGGAATTGGCACCCTTTGCTGCAAATCAATATGGAACCTCATTGTGACTCATCTGTGGCAAATCAAAATGAGAATCACCTGTGATAAATTGTCTGTGCTCATGTGACATCAATTAGCCAATGAATGATGGCTTCTTTTTTTTAAAAAAAAGTCCCCCGTTGCCCCCTTTTTTGTCACAATGGTGAAAACAAAGGAGCTGTCTGAGGACATCAGAGGTGCGATTATCAGCAAACACAAGACCTTCAAAGGATACAAGGCCATCTCCAAAGACCTTGGTATTCCTGTATCAACAGTGCGTAATGTTATTAAGAAGTTTGCCGAGCATGGAACTGTCAAGAACCTCCCTGGACGTGGAGGGAAGAGAAAAATTGATAACAGAAGTCTTCAAAGGCTGGTGCGAATGGTGGAAAAAACACCATGTCTAACTTCCAAAGACCTTAAGACCAACCTGGAACAGTCTGGGGTCATGGTCTCAACGAGTACCATACGATGCACACTGAACCAAACAGAGCTTTATGGGTGAAGGCCAAGGAAGACACCACTGCCGAAGAAAAGACATACAAAAGAACAACTAATATTTGCCAAAGAGTACCTGGACAAACCACAATCCTTCTGGGAAAATGTTCTGTGGACAGACGAAACGAAAAAAGAGCTGTTTGGCAATGCACACCAACAGTTTGTTTGGTGGGGCAATGAAGCCTACAAGGAAAAGAACACCCCACCAACAATTAAGCATGGTGGAGGTTCCATAATGGTTTGGGGCTGCTTTGCTGCATTGGGTACTGGAGGCCTTGACTGTATCACAGGAATCATGAAATCAGAGAATTATCAAGAAATTTTGGAGCGAAATGTCCAAACCAGAGTAAGACCACTTCGTTTAAGTCGAAGATCATGGGTCCTTCAGCAAGACAAGACCCAAAGCACACATCCAAAAGCATGCAGGAATGGTTGAAAAGGGAAAGTGGACTGTTTTAAAATGGCCAGCAGTGAGTCCTGATCTCAATCCGAATGAAAATCTTTGGTTTGAGCTGAAATCTGCCATTGGGGAAAAGAAACCTGCAAATGTTCAAGAGCTAGAACAATTTCAATTGGAAGAGTGGGAGAAAATACCAACTGAGAAGTGCAAGAAGCTTATAGATGGCTACAAGAAACATTTGGAGGCTGTCATCAGTGCCAAAGGGTGTGCAACAAAATACTGAAGAGGGGTGTCATTATTGCTGCACATGCTTTTTTTCAGTTTTCCTCTTTGAAATACAATATGTAACTTGTAAAACTACTTTTTTTTGTTGAAGTATTTTCTGACCTCCATTTAAAAGATCCTGGTGACATAAATTTGGTACATTTTAATTTATTTCTGAAGATATCGTTAAAGTAATGCAAATATTGAAGGGGTGCCAATAATACGGAGCAGGACTGTAGCATGTTCGTGCGTCATTAGAGCTTCTGCTCAGGAAGACGATCATCAGTCTCTCGACTCTTTACACTTGAATCAAAACATATTCCTTTTTGTTGGGATCAGCAGTTTTAGATTCCTGTAACCAACACTTAACATGTCACTTAACATGTCACAAACAGAGGAACTCCCCTCCATTAGATCAGCACAACATCCAATCTCCTAGGCGCCATCAGGACAAACAATTCCAAACATAGATAAGGAACACTTAGTTTTGGTACAGCGAATTGAACAGATGTTTCCAGCTGTTTGAAGCCGATTCTGCTCTTACAATCACACAGCAGTGCAGTGAGGTTAGTGTGTTTTCAAAGAGGCAGCCCTAGACAAAGTCATTTTAAGGGTCATTCTACAGAAATGGGGATTTTTGCGATGGCAAGATGTCTTTTGTTTTATTTGATTTTTTTACATTTAAACTCCAACTACATTGTTACATATGCCATTGACTTTATGAATACACATAATTGAAACCTAACCTTTGTTTTGGTACAAATAATATGTTATTAAATAAAATACTTTAAAAAATCTAACACAAACTGTTTTCTTCAGGAGTAATATATCTCTGAAGGCTAGGGACAGAAAAATGCAGATTTCTGTAGAATGAGCCTTAAGTCATTGTTTGTTATGTTTGCTTGCTTACTTATTACTAATTTTGAAACTATCCGGCTAAATCCAATCCAAAGGCTTCTGTTCTTATTTCATTTTCCAGTTTTTGTTCCTCGTTTGGCTCTGATCACTCGAAGTAAACCAGGCTTCCTGTTTCAGGTAGACCAGAGTTTGTTTTAGCTCTCAGAAGACCTAAAGTCAAACAAACCATCCAACAGGGTGAACCAGAGTCCGTCTGAAAGAAACCTAATGTGTCTGTTTGTCATTTTCAGATAACCCTCGCATGGTGAGCCACGTCCCGGTCACCATCCAGGTCCTTGACGTCAACGACAACGTCCCAGCCATCTCTGTGGGGAACAATGTCATCGTGGTGTGTGAGAGCACCAAAAGTGGACAGGTGGGTGATGCTTTCTGAAAAAAGGAATGACACACTGATGGGTGGAAAGTGACACGCTGAGAGGACGATTGTGTGATCAACAAAAAGCCGTCATTGAAAGACCAGGAGGTTTTTCATACTGAGTAAAAAAAAGGCTGGAGTTTTATTCTTGTCAGATTAATTTGAGCCTCCCTATTTGGGTGGACCTCAGTGCATTCATGAGGGAATCATGCAGAACAATCAGACAGTTTGCAGTTCACACATGTTCCTGTCTGCATCTGTTGTTCTAATATTAGAGCGTCGGTAAATCAAGACAGACAGTTTGTGGAGCTAATGCTGCCGCCTGCTTCTATTAAACAACAACAGAGGCAGCAGATGGTGCAATTAAAACTGTTTCAATCAAAGCTCAAACAGTGAAGAGACAGGAGGCTCTTGTTCATGTTTCAGTGGAGAAAATTACCGTCCATCCATCACCGATTCTTTGAGGTCTCATCAACTATGATGGACCTACCATACTTTTGGTGCATTTCGAAATGTTAAATATACATTAGAGTGATTAAAACATGTTGGTGCACTGCATATCTATACTTGGGATGGGACAATTCACCTGCACCTCGATATGATACGATACGTCACAATACAATACCAAAAAAGTGAAAAAGAAAAAATATTACTGTGTAATTTATTTTTGTTTGAGTTGCACACAGGAAAACACAAGGCCTAACAGGCCAAACACAAACAATAACACTCTCTATAACCCTAGAGAGGTTAGAGAGAGTGTGTGCTAACCTCAGAACTGGGACTGACATCATCTCTGACTTATCGGTGTTCCAGTTGAAATCAGAAACAAACATGCCGATCTACCAGGCTATTGTTAGCTGTTGTTAGCACGCCCTGTGTTGTTGTTCACAAATATCACATGAAGAATGTGATTATCACTATGGCAGCATTTTTGTAAATATAAGTCGAACAATACTATGTATACAGCTGATCTAGAGCGACACACCCCAGTCAGAAGAGTAAATAAATGGATTATTACAGGAGCTAAATAACTGTTCACACTGGGGGCATCCATCTTCCATTGTCAACTCAGGGGTGGCGAGGTTTCACCGAGTTCCCAGTAGGAAATTCCGACTTCGGGGACGTTCCAGTTGCAGTTTCCTACTCAGAACTCAGAAATTCCGACTTCTTACTACAACTGGAACGCACCAAAAGACGTGACCCAATCCAAAGCGTGTGTTTGTTTTGATGCTAATGAATGCAGCTCAGACCTTCCTCAGAACTCTGCATTGCTTTACAACTTCTTTTTTCAACAACTTACAGGATGCAAAGCGATGAGGTAATGTATCTCTTTCTAGTTACGTAGGGGTAGTTTTTGATGTGTGACAAGAAGCAAGTTTTGGAAAACTTAGTATCATAGTTTTGTAGCTGGCTATATATCTCTACATACAGCCCGGTGCTCTAAGACGTGTCTGAATAATATAAATTTGCTCTAGTTTTAATTGTCTTGTTCCTGAAGTTGAATATCCAGGCCAGTCCAGCCCTGTCCGACCCGACCACGAAGCTAAGGAATAGCATTTATAGATAACCTATTTTGATGCTTTAAAACTCATCTTAAAGTGTGTATTTCCATCAGGCAGATATCTAAAAGTGAGGCTTCTTTGTAATTGCTTAGAAACTCCTCATAGCATCTTTTAGTCCAGAACTAACATTTTATTCATAAGATTTAGGAAGACAAAGAAGGAGAGAACAAACAGTGTGCTTGTTTCTTGTTCCTCTTTCTCCATGATCACGCCAATTTTTCTCTGCATCCAGTTTCAACGGTGGACTCTGTCATGCTTGTCATTTAGCAGACTGTTAGTTTAATGACCCTACAGTAACCTAATCTGACATCCTGATCTGTGAAACACTCAAATAAATGATGCAGTCTGACCTCAGTACTAAATAGAAAATGCTGAGTGATTAAAGCTGGGGTTGGCGATCTGATTTAGATCCACTTTTTGTAATACTGGTTAAAATGGTCTCTGTGACCCGATGGTAATCAACTCATAATGTGTTCTTAAAACAGAGCGAAAAATATCCGCTATCTACAGCAGGAGTAAAACAGGGAAAACACCAACCAATAATCTTGCCGGGATACCTTTTTTTACATCAATCAAATCCCGTCACCATTCTGCGTGCCTGCTGCGTGTGCATTTTCCCGGCGTGCATCATGCGTGTAGCATGTAGCATGTAGCGTGTAGGGAACAGACTCCGCTGGAGAATGCTTACCTTTCAAGTTTTGTCTTTGAAAATAAGGGAAGTCCGCTGTGAGCCGTCCCACAACACCAACCAAGCTCCAGTATCCCTCACATTTAAGACAGATGTACAAAAAATCTAAAATAAACTATTTTTCTAAGTTTGTTCCGCTGTTGGCTCTAATCTCGCGAGAACTGCCATCCATGCTGCTGCAGATGGCAGTTCTCGCAAGACTTCTTCTTCTTCGGTGGTTGGCATCCATCATTTTGGATCATTACCGCCCCATTCAGGCTAGAGACGGAGCTCAGTTTGGAGAGGCAGAGGGATGTTTTTATTATTATATCATCACACGGGAGATTTACAGGAGAATACTGATACAGGAGGATGGGAGAGAAGAGGAGAAAATACGGAAAATACGGTAGTTTCATGGCCAAAACGGGAGATTTGACAGCTATGTGGAGAATGTCAGAGGAACTACCTATACCCCGATCAACATCGGCTGTGAGTACTAACTGACTTTACATGTTTGTTTGGTGTTTTCTTCGTGCTGACTGAGACATGACTTGGTGTAGTGTGAAACAAACACGTTGTGCTGAGGGTTTGGAGTTGAATCTGTCTTCTGGATATAGCGGCTGCGCGCGTGCATGTGAGCGGGGGGTGGGGCTAGGTGGAGCCCTTAGGAGACGCTACTTTCAAATTCATGCTAGTTTTCCAAAATCGCCAACCCCAGCTTTAAGAGTTAAGTCAGAATTTTAAGAAAGATTAAAAGTTGAACAAACTTGATTCTCAAAACCACGGAACAACACTACTGGGGCGTCGGTGGCGCAGTTGGATAGTGCACTTGGTCGGTGATCAGGAGGTTGCAGGTTCAAGCCCAGCTTCGGGTGACACATGGCAATGTGTCCTTGGGCAAGACACTTAACCCCAAGTTGCTCCCACTGCTGCGTCAGTGGTGTGTAAATGGGCATGAAAGTGCGTGAATGTGTTAGAGATACTGATGGATAACTAACATGGAAACTCTGAACCATCAGTGAGTGAATGTGAGTGCGAATGGGTGTGAATGGGTGTGAATGGGTAAGTGTGACCTGCGGTGTAAAGCAGCTTTGAGTGGTCGGAGACTAGAAAAGCGCTATATAAGCTCAAGCCCATTTACAGTGTATCACAGAAGTGAGTAAACCCCTCACATATTTCCAAATATTTTATGATATCTTTTCATGGGACAGCAGTGAGGTAATGACACTTTGATACGGTGTACAGTAGTGAGTGGGCAGCTTGTTAAACAGTTTAAATTCACTGTCCCCTCAAAACAACTCCACACACAGCCATTAATGTCTAAACTGCTGGCAACAAAAGTGAGTAAACCCCTAAGTCAAAGTGTCCAAATTGGCCCTAAAGTGTCTAAATTTTGTGCGGCCACCATTATTTTTCAGCACTGCCTTAACCGTATTGGGGAGGGAGTTCACCAGAACTTCACATTTTGCCACTGGAATCCTTTTCCACTTACTAATGACCACATGATGGAGCTGGTGGATGTTAGAGACCTTGCACTTCACCACCTTCCTTTTGAGGACTTCACACAGATGCTCAATAGGGTTTAGGTTTGGAGACATGCTTGGCCAGTTCATCACCTTTACCATCAGCTTCTTTAACAGGGCAGTGGTAAACTGTTTGCAGACTTTTTGAGCATCATTTTTAGAAGAGACCTCCTTCTGGGACGATAGTCATGTAGACCGATTTGATGCAGTGTGCAGATTATGGTTTGAGCACTGACCGGCTGACCCCCCACCCCTTCAACCCCTGCAGCAATGCTGGCAGTACTCGCACATCTATTTCCTAGCGACAATCTCTGGATATGATGCTGACAGCGTGCACTAAACTTCTTTGGTTGACCATTATGAGGCTTGTTCTGAGTGGAACCTGTCCTGTCACGACCCCAAAACATGCCTACAAGACCACCACTGTCCTGTTAAAGAAGCTGATGGTTAAGGTAATGGACTGGCCAAGCATGTCTCCAAACCTAAACCCTATTGAGCATCTGTGTGAAGTCCTCAAAAGGAAGGTGGAGAAGTGCAAGGTCTCTAACATCCACCAGCTCCATCATGTGGTCATAGTAAGTGGAAAAGGATTCCAGTGGCAAAATGTCAAGTTCTGGTGAACTCCCTCCCCAATACGGTTAAGGCAGTGCTGAAAAATAATGGTGGCCGCACAAAATATTGACACTTTAGGGCCAATTTGGACACTTTGACTTAGGGGTTTACTCACTTTTGTCGCCAGCAGTTTAGACATTAATGGCTGTGTGTGGAGTTGTTTTGAGGGGACAGTGAATCTAAACTGTTTAACAAGCTGCCCACTCACTACTGTACACTGTATCAAAGTGTCACTACCTCACTGCTGTCCCATGAAAAGATATAATAAAATATTTGGAAATATGTGAGGGGTGCACTCACTTCTGTGAGACACTGCACCATTTCACTAACAGTACCACCATTTTGTATTCTTTTCTATTGTCTGACACTAGGGTATGTTTAATACATTTTGGGTTTTTTTCTCTAGTCTGTGTGTGTGTGACCTGTAAAACACTGTATAAATTAAACTTCAGGGATCAAGTGCTATCTGTAAACCCTGTTTGCAATGTAAACACAGGTGTCTCCAATCAATAACACATAGAGACGAAAACATGAAGTATTTGTGTTCTCTTTCAGTTGAACTTTTGCTTTAAAAGTAATGTGACTTACAGTGGAGTCCTATGTTGTTGTTTTTTTTTTATTATTTAAATCATTAGCCACAGTAAGTTTGATTTGCTTTCAATCCTGTAGGGAGACAACCAGCATGACAATTAGACTATATGTGCAGGTGGGGCCAAATAACACCATTTACTAAATTTCAAGTGAAAGCAGACTAAAAAGCTGCTTTAAGTGATTGTTTACTGTTTTAAACACATTTTTGCCTTTTCTTGTTAGACAACAATTCTCTTTCTTTTGTTTGTTTTGACTCTCGTGCATGGACACGTGGATTTGGTGTTATAAAGCAGTACCAAAGGAGAGGGGCTTTCCTTAACATGCAGGGAAACTTGTCCCCAACTCTGTTTCTTATTTGTTTTCATGAGGAATTTAGCAACTTCCACTGAGCTCTTGGTCCAATCTGCAGCATTACACATGCAAGCTTTCTTACCTCAGCTCCTCACAAGGGCAGATCAAAATCTCGTCGTTGTCGTCTTCTTCCGCTTATCCTTGGTCGGGTCGCAGGGACAGCAGCCTAAGCAGGGAAGCCCAGACTTGCCTCTCCTCGGCCACCTCATCCAGCTCTTCCCGGGGGATCCCAAGGCGTTCCCAGGCCAGCTGGGAGACATAGTCTCTCCAGCGTGTCCTGGGTCTTACCCGAGGTCGCCTACCGGTGGGACGTGCCCGGAACACCTCACCAGGGAGGCGTCCAGGAGGCATCTGGACCAGATGCCTGAGCGAACTCAACTGGCTCCTCTCAACGCGGAGAAGCAGCGGCTCTACCCCATGCCCCTTCCGAATGACCGAACTTCTCACCCTATCTCTATGGGAGAGCCCGGCCACCCTGCGAAGGAAACTCATTTCGGCCGCTTGTACTCGCAATCTTGTTTTCTCAGTCACGACCCACAGATCGTGACCGTATATGAGGATAGGGGTGAAGTATCTCAGCTCCCTTTTTACCACGAAAGACCTGTACAGAGCCCGCATCACTGCTGACGCCACACCGATCTGCCTATCGATCTTCCAATGCATCCTTCCTCCGCTCTTGAACAAGACCCCAAGATACATGAACTCCTCCACTTGGAGCAGGATCTCATCCCCGACCCGAAGAGAGTACTTAACCCTCTCTCGGGCAAGGACCATGAACTCGGATTTGGAGGTGCTGATTCTCATCCCAGTCGCTTCACACTCAGCTGCAAACCGATCCAGTGAGAGCTGAAGGTCACGGTCATCTGCAAAAAGCAGCGCCCCGATCCTGAGGTCACCAAACTGGAACCCCTTAACACCCTGGCTGCGCCTAGAAATTCTGTCCATAAAAGTAATGAACAGAATCGGTGACAAAGGGCAGCCCTGGCAGAGTCCAACCCCCACCGGAAACGACCCAGATGTACTGCCGGCAATGCGAACCAGACTCTGACACTGGTCATACAGGGAACGGACGGCCCGTATCAGGGAGCCCGCTACCCCATACTCCCGGAGCTTACCCCACAGGACCCCACGGGGGACACGGTCGAATGTCTTCTCCAGGTCCACAAAACACATGTGGACTGGTTGGGCAAACTCCCGTGCACCCTCAAGCACCCTATGGAGGGTGTAGAACTGGTCCACAGTTCCACGACCAGGACGAAAACCACATTGCTCCTCCTGGATCTGAGGTTCGACAATCCCACGGACCCTCCTCTCCAGTAACCCTGAATAAATCTTGCCGGGGAGGCTGAGGAGTGTGATCCCCCTATAATTGGAGCACACCCTCCGGTCCCCCTTCTTGAAAATAGGAACCATCACCCCAGTCTGCCAATCCAGTGGCACTGTCCCCGTTGTCCATGCGATGTTGCAAAGACGTGTCAACCATGACAGTCCTACAACATCCAGGGCCTTGAGGAACTCCGGGCGGATCTCATCCACCCCCGGGGCCCTACCACCGAGGAGTTTCTTGACCACCTTGGCAACCTCAACTCCAGAGATAGAAGAGCCCACCACAGAGTCCCCCAGGTCTGCTTCCGCACTTGAAGATGTGCTGGTGGGATTGAGGAGGTCTCCACGGTGTTAAAAGTTATGACATGGCTCACAACATTTGTGTGAACATTGACACAGGATCCAGTTCTGATTCATGGTTTATTTGCAAGTGGTGGGTGATTACATCTGGAAAAAAGAACACAACACATTACATAAACTATAATAATAAAGAAGGCCGATGTTAACCTAGTTTCTAAAAAAGGCATCTTGGCTTACAACATTAATGCAAACACTGCAGGTATAAAATATTCTGTTATGAACTCCAGGTAAATGCAAAGGTGACCTGATGAATAGATATGAAACAATATGTTAAGTTGGAAATAACACGTTCGGCCAGACAAGAGTAAATACTTGTAAAATTTCATTTCTACTCAGGTTTTGTTTGTCCTCTGGTGATGCATAAATTGGAGGTTAGAGGGAGTGAAGGCCTGAGGTTTTATAATCTTCAGGGTTTGGCTTGGCTGTGAGTGACGAGGAGGGCAGGTATGATGAAACAACCCACTTCAAGAAATATCAAAATAACTCTTTAAAACAAAGGTGGGCAACTTTAATTACCAAGAGTGCCACATGAAACCATTTATTGCAGCCTGAGGGCGACACTGTTACAAATTTTCAGAAACTCTTGATGATAAAAATAATGCTGGATGAACAACATATGAGGATATAAATTTGTCATAAAATTATCATCCAAATATGCATGTATTACAACATAAATACAAGTTATTATGCATAATCAATTGAACTTAACATAGAATTCAAGCAAATTTAGCTAATAAACATGGAATTAAAGCTATTTTCAAATCAATAAAATGTTTTTTTCACTTTTTTAAAGCTCAGACATTTTGCCATTTTTTAAATACAGTATTGAGTCATGATATAAGTTTAACCCTAGAAAGCCAATTGTATCAAATTTGATCAGTGGCGTCTGGTGAAAAATATTCTTGGTGGGGCAGTACTGTGCAACACTCAGGTTTTAACAACCATCCCACTACGATTCAACACAAACTACAGGATACCAGTGCTTCATAAAACTGTTATTATTGATTCCATATAAAAATAACAGTTTACAGAATGGTGCACACACATATCAGACACACACACACATAAATATATACAAATAGTCAACCATATACTGCCAAAAAGCTTACATAACCTATATACAAAGAAATAAGTAAGGTGGACATGTGTAAATTAAAAATAACTTTATACACAGAAATGAGTAAGGGGAACATGCGTCTAACTGTCCACATTACTTTTCCTCCACATAAAAAACCTACTTCACTTTACCTTTTTTTGAGTCCTCCGGACTCCGTTATGCGTTGAGCATGAACGAATTGTTTGTTGATGCCCTGAAGTGACTGTAAAATGTGGGTTTCGGGACTATCACAAGTTGACTCACTGTTGAAAGTTTGACATTTTGATCAGGCATCTAAGATAGTTACCTATATATTACCTTCGGTATATTTACGCCGTCAAATAACTCTGTAATTCTTTACAATTTTTCGTTGTCACACTACATGTTGTGAAGTCACTTTCCCCACTAAGTAAGTTAAATGGTGAAAAGAGGTAAGTTTTAAGTATAATATGGATTCAGAGACGTTTGGATAGTAAACAAAAGGGTCCTTCAAAGGCCCGCCCCCGTCACATCTGCCTGGACTGTCACCAGTTAAAACAGCACACCA